>JAAGEH010000392.1:19018758-19085733 GCA_011751065.1 Lasiurus cinereus
CTTTCTTTCTTTCTTTCTTTCTTTCTTTCTTTCTTTCTTTCTTTCTTCCTTTCTTTTTTTTTAATATACTTTATTGATTTCTTTACGGAAAGGAAGGGAGAAGGATAGAGAGCCAGAAACATCGATGAGAGAGAAACATCGATCAGCTGTCTCCCGCACACCCCCCACTGGGGACATGCCTGCAATCAAGGCACATGCCCCCAACTGGAATCGAACTTGGGGCCCCTCAGTCTGAAGGCCGATGCTCTATCCACTGAGCCAAACTGGTTTCAGCCACTTGTTTCTTAAACTCAGACATAAGCTTTCATTTTTCTATTCACTACACTTTTTCATGAGTATGTTATTTTATCTGTAAGCATGGAAACTTGTATATTTGCCTTAGAACTCCTAACTGTAAGGATACTCCCTAATTAGCAAATAAATGTGTCTTTTCATTTGAAAAATAATGAATTGGATTGTATTCTATCAGTCTAACTTCTGTTTTCTGGTTTGGGTTGTGAAGTGGTGACACTGAGCACTTACTGTAATCGTGGTTTCTCTCTCTGGACATGGTAGCTAATTCCACCACTGTCCTCATCTCTCTCTGCTTTCTAACCCTGCAAAACAAAACAACTCATATTCCTCTCATGAAAAAGTATAACATGATTTGTGGCAAATATATCACTATCCACTAGACCCTTGTATTAAAACTAGGGGCCAGTGCATAAATTCATGTACCTTGGAAGGAACTGTGGATCTGCGAGGCTGCTGTGGGCACAGAGGCGGGAGTCAGCCTATCCTTTGCACCCCTTCCTAGACCTTCCCTCTGCAGCCCCCAGTTCCCTCACTGCTGGCAGCCTTGCTTCCGCCACCACTGCTCCCACACGTTGATGGCACCGGCCCCGCTTGCACTCACTGATGGCGTGGAGCGATTGGGGCTAGTGCCATCAGTGGTTGCGAATAGTGGCTGCTGCCCCGATTGCCTCTCAGGAGCAGGAAGAGGTGGAGAAGCCCTTGGGTGATCTGGGCCAGCAGCCACTGCTTGCATCTGCTGATGGTGTAGAGCGATCAGGACTGGTGCTGGGCGCTGGCAGCCGGGACAGGTGGCACCTCCAGCACTGCCAGCGGGTGCAAGCACCCGGTGGGACTGCAATGCACGGAGCAAAGACTTTTCAGTAACCACCAGAGGCTTGCCCTGATGACAGCAACTGGTGCCCCTGCTGTCGAAGCCCGTCATGTTCTGTGTGCACCCCCTGGTGGTCAGAACACGTCATAGCGACCAGTTCTGCCCATTCAGTCTATTTACATATTAGGGTTATATATATATATATATACACACACACACACACACACATATATTAGCAATAAGTGTTACAATAAGTATTTGCTCTTTAAAAGAAAAGCACTTAGTGCTTAAATGTTGATTTCCATAACTTACTTTGCCTCACTTTCATGAGTTTGATATAAACATGTATATTAGATACATGGCATCTCTAATTTTTCCCATTTAATAACGCCATTTTTTTAAATAAAATATTTTATTGATTTTTCACAGAGAGGACGGAAGAGGGATAGAGAATCAGAAACATCATCAATGAGAGAGAAACATTGATAAGCCGCCTCCTGCACGCCCCCTACTGGGGATGTGCCCGCAGCCCAGATACATACCCTTGATGGGAATCGAACCTGGGACCTTTCAGTCTGTAGGCCAGCACTCTATCATCCACTGAGCCAAACCGGCTTCAGCAAAGCCATTTTTAAAAATATATATATTTTATTGATTTTTTAACAGAGAGGAAGGGAGAGGGATAGAGAGTTGGAAACATGGATGAGAGAGAGACATCGATCAGCTGCCTCCTGCACAGCCCCTACTGGGGATGTGCCCGCAACCAAGGTTCATGCCCTTGACCGGAATTGAACCTGGGACTTTTTAGTCCGCAGACTGACGCTCTATCCACTGAGCCAAACCAGTTTCGGCAAAGCCATTTTTTTTTTAATTGGCTGTAGTTACCTTTCTGTGTATTCAAAATCTAAATTTTAGATTGTACATTTAATGCTCTTTTCGGTAAATAGGGATTTGGGGGGTATTTTAAGAGCAGGCCTAAAGAGAATTGAATTATTTGCTGCAAAAACTCCAGGGACACAGTTTTTGGTTGTTAGCTTAAATGAGAGTTTATGTTTTTGTTTTATCTATGCCAACTGTTTTAAGTGTGTTTAACTAACAGTGCAGGAACCTTCCTGCATACATCCTTTCAGTGATTTATCCTGAATTTTGTTGAATTTGGAAATAAATGTATTCTTTAACATTTAATACTCTAAAGCAGTGGTTCTCCACCTTCCTAATGCCGCGACTCTTTTCTTTTAAATATATTTTATTGATTTTTTACAGAGAGGAAGGGAGAGGGACAGAGAGCTAGAAACATCGATGAGAAAGAGACATCGATCAGCCGCCTCCTGCACGCCCCCCACTGGGGATGTGCCCGCCACCAAGGTACATGCCCCCGACCGGAATCGAACCTGGGACCTTTCAGTCCGCAGGCCGACGCTCTATCCACTGAGCCAAACCGGTCTCGGCAATGCCGCGACTCTTTAATACAGTTCCTCATGTTGTGGTGACCCCCAACCATAAAATTATTTTCGTTGCTACTTCGTAACTGTAATTTTGCTACTGTTAAGAATTGTAATGTAAATACCTGTGTTTTCCGATGGTCTTAGGTGATCCCTGTCAAAGGGTCGTTCGACCCCCAAATGGGTCGCGACCCACAGGTTGAGAACCACTGCTCTAAAGGGAAAGAAATTGTTGTATAAGAAAATTTTGATAACACATGAAGCTTTATAGCATAGGAAAATATCTTTAAAGCCTGAAAATAAATCATTGTTTGAAGATTTCTTTATTTATTTTTTATAATTGATACTAGACATGATTTTTCCCCTCTGATTAATAAAAACTTGAGTAGGAGTAAGTTTTAAAACTAGAAGAGAACATATTTCTTTATTAAATAGTTAAGTAACTTGATAGGTCTCTTTTTAAAGTTATAGTAAACAGTATAATTAAACTCCCTTACAATACTGTTTTTTTGTTCTCCTAGCGCAAGAGACCTGTACAGAAAGTAGAAATGGGTACAACAAGTCAGAATGATGTTGACATGAGTTGGATTCCTCAGGAAACTTTGAATCAGATCAGTAAGTACTCTTACTAACTTGGCTGGGAACTTTTTCTCTTAAATGGAAATTAAATACTATTTTAGATTTAGCACAGGTGCTTGGTCAGTGCTAATTAACAGTTGTCTCTTCCAATACTTGTATAGAATTTAGTATATGTTTAATGAATGCTTTAAAATTTTATTCTGTGTAATTCTTAATTTAGAAATGCTTCCAAATCTGCAGATTATATACAAATGTGTAATTTCTATATTTCTAATCTTATTCCTGTCTCTTTTCTTTCCTGTTGCTTCAGTGCAAAGTAGAAGAGGTGAGGTGAATAATTTTTTAATGGTGTGTGCTATGTTTTGGGGGGTCTATTTTGCTATAAGCTTAATGAGTAATGAAACAGTTTCTTAGAATTAAATTTGTTGGAAGAACTGCTAACTACTAACTACCCAGAATAGTTTGAAAAAAATAAAACTAAAATACTGCATGATAGTTTCCCTAACAGATATATTTCAATTTTATTACTACATATGCAGTTATTTAGAATATTAATTTTTATAAAAGAACGTAGAAGTAATAGGGCCCAGCAGGCCTGGCTCAGTGGTTAACTATGAACCAGGAGGTCACAGTTCGATTCCCTGTCAGGACACGTGTCTAGGTTGTGGGCTTAATCCCTAATGTGTGGGGCATCTAAGAGGTAACCAATCAATGATTCTCTCTCATCATTGATGTTTCTATCCCCTTTCTCTCTTCCTCTCAATAAAAACACATGTAAAAATATCAATAAAAATATGTTTTTAAAAACAGTAATAGGGCCTCATAAAAAATAAATAGTACAGAAGTGAAAAAGTTGATACCACCTGGATCTACTGATCCCATTTTTCATAAATAATAGGCTCTTATATGTTATTTTAAGTATTTTCTATCCATATATTACCATATATGTCTGTTGACTGTTGATTCTGTACAAATGGCATTATATTGCACACAGTTATACAGTCTGAGTTTTCATGCTTTGAGTATCTTTGTGATAGTTACTTACATATTTAACTCATTCTTTTAATAACTAGATAGTACTTTATATGAATGTGTCATCACAAAATAAACCTGGTCTGTATTAAAGGATGTTTATTATTTTGAGTTTTTCAGTCTTAAAATTAAATCTATAATGAAGAAGCTTGTCATATAGCTAATAAGAGGTGGAGCCAGAATTCAAATGAGTGCAATTAAAGGCACTATGCCACCTAAAGTGGTAGTATTAATAAAAGTGATGAAGCAGAATTATCAAATAATACTAAGTGCTCATATGGAAGCATTTTTTTAAAAAAGCTGTAATGAAGAGTCTTATATTTATGCACAACCAAACCTATAGTTTTTCTTAAACATTTGAGGCAAACTTGACAATTTTTAAAAATTTTGTGTGTATTGTAAAATGATTGTCACAGTAAATCTAGTTAACAACCGTCACTACACATAAGTTATAAATATTTTTCTTGTCAGGAGAACTTTTTAAGATCTACTCTCAGTAAGTTTCATATATACAGTACAGTATTGTCAGCTATCGTCACCATGATAACATTTTATCCATGACTTATTTTATAAGTGAAAGGTTGTACTTTTTTAAAAATACATATTTTTACTGATTTCAGGGAGGAAGAGAGATGAAAACATCAATGATTAGAGAGAATCATTGATCAGTTATCTCATGCATACTCCATACCAGGGATCGGGCCCGCAAACTGGGGCCATGTGCCCTGACTGGGAATTGAACTGTGACCTCCTAGTTCATAGGATGATGCTCAACCACTGAGCTATGCTGGCCAGGCTGGAAGGTTGTACTTTTTGACCCCCTTCACCCATTTTTCCCTCTCTCTACAAGGGATAATTACTTAAAAGTAGAATAGTTAGGTCTAAAATTATGTGCATTTTAACTTTTAAGGAATATATCTCTTTTCCTTACCAAAACATAATGCCAATTTATATTCTCGCCATTGTGTTATATTGTATGCTTCTCCTCATTTATCATTCTCAAATATTATCACTGTCAATGGTAAAAACAGTATCTTTTTTATTACAATTAAGAATGAGGTTTACATTGCTGACGTGTATACATAAAGAACTGTTTGACATTGAAACTGGGACTCAGAACTATTGGATGTTGAAATTGGGATGCAAATATTTTTTTGTTCTTATAGGTTTATTTCTAGCCTGCAGAGGCAAGATGTTTTTAAAGAAAAGAATCAGGGGGGAGAGGGGAAACAGATACAGAGGCAAAGAAGCAGTGAACAGACTGTCTTACTACAGCGGGAAGACAGGGGAGGTTGTGGGGAGAGGGGCTGTAAGAGATCAACTGAAGGACTTGTATGCATGCATATAAGCATAATCAATGGATATAAGACACTGCGGGGGGTACAGGTAAGGGCATGTACTGGGGGTCGGGACGGCTGGGGGGAGGTCAATAGGGGGAAAAAAAGGAGACATGTACTACTATTTGTAATACTTTAAACAGTAAAATAATAATAATAATAATAATAATAATAATAATAATAATAATAATAAAATGAGGTTTAGCTTCTTTTACATACTTATCATTTAGTATTTCTTTTCCTGTAACTTGACTCTTCTTTCTTGGTTTACAGATTGGTTTTTTTTTGTTTGGTTGGTTTTTTAATATATTTTATTGATTTCTTACAGAGTGAAAGGGAGAGAGAGAGTTAGAAACATCAATGACAGAGAAACATCGATCAACTGCCTCCTGCATGCCCCCTACTGGAGATGTGCCCGCAACCAAGGTACATGCCCTTGACCGGAATCGAACCTAGGACCCTTCAGTCTGCAGGCTGATACTCTATCCACTGAGCCACACTGGTCAGGGCATACAGATTGGTTTTGTTTTGTTTTGTTTTTATTGATTAATTTTTTTTATATTTTTATTTATTTATTTATTTATTTATTTATTTATTTTTTTTACAGAGAGGAAGGGAAAGGGATAGAGAGCTGGAAACATTGATGAGAGAGAAACCAGTCAGCTGCCTCCCGCACACCCCCGACTGGGGATGTTCCTGCAACCAAGGCACATGCCCTTGACCGGAATCGAACCTGGAACCCTTCAGTCCCCAGGCTGACATTCTGTCCACTGAGCCAAACTGGTTTCGGCCAGATTGTTTTTTTTTTTTTAACAAATTTATTTACAAATTGAATTGTTTTCCCAATTATTTGCATATGATTCAGTAAGCTCTCTGTTGAAAATAATTTCAGCATGGTTGCTTTACTAAAAGTGGGTATGAATTCATAGGAGCACAGGAGGGCCTTCCTCCTGTAGGAGAGTGGGAAAATCATTCACAGAAGGGGTTGACATTTGACTAGAGTTTTGAAAAGTTGAGTGAGATGTCTTTAAGGTTTTATGTGCTATGCTAAGGACTTTTAACTTTTCTTTCTAAGTAAAAAGTCATCAAATACTTTAAAACTGAAAAATAAAAAATTTGTTTTAAAAGAAAATGATAATTTGTGGAGGATGGCTAGCAAGCAGAAGCTATTAGAAGATGATTGTTGTTTTTTTTTATATATAAGAAATCAATAGGGTCTGAATAAGGTGGTTACTGATAGGAGTAAAAGTGAGTAGAAGGAAATTTCAGAAGTGGAGCAGACCTGGCTTTTGGTGACTGTTTGAATGTCTAAGGGAAAAGGCGTGAAAGAGTACTCTGAGGTGGAAGATGATCCTGTTAATGTTAGGGAATATAGGAAAAGGAACACTAATGCATGGGGAGAGATGAGTTTGGATTAGATCTGTTAAATGTAAAGAACTCTCAATATAACATACTTTGAAGTTAGAGATATGATGACATCTTTTAGCTATCTTCTATATATATAAAAGGCTAATATGCAAAGTGTCCCCTTGGGAATTCGACTGGCAGAATATGAGTTTGATTGCTCGCTGTGGTGTGCATTGACCACCAGGGGGCGGTATGGGTTGAAGGAAGGCCCCGGCTGGCAGCCAGAGAAGGAAGGCCTTGATCATCTTCCAGGCCTACGCATGCACAAATTTCATGCACTGGGCCTCTAGTGTTGATTTAAGAAACATTCAAACTTGTATGTAATTTTTTTAAAGAGTTTGAGCCAAACTGGACAGTCTGCCAGAAGGGAAGATCTAAGTGCTCCCAGAATATACAGTTTGCAGTTTCCCTTACACATTTCAAATTAAGGAGGGACCATAAGGAAGATTATTGGAACACTAGAGACCCATTGCAGGAAGATTCCTGTAATAGGGCTTCGTGCTACAGTCTCCGCTGCCCCGCCAGCTTCCCTTCCTTCTCAGCAGCCCTGCTAGCTTCCCTCTCTTCTCAGCAGCCCTGCCTGCTTCCCTCCCTTCTCCATTACGCCACTTGCTTGCTTCTTGCAGCTTCCCTCCTTTCTGCAGCACTTGGCTTCCTTCTATACTGTCTTCAGTCTTCGCTCTGCACCAGGATATGCAAATTAACAGCCATCTTGGTTGGGTTAATTTGCATACTCACGCTGATTGGCTGGTGGACCTGGCTTGTGAGTGTAGCAGAGGTACGGTCACTTTGTATATTACTCTTTTATTAGATAGGATGTGAGAAAGCAAGGCAGGAAAATCTCTGATTTGATTACACAATAGGTAATAAGATGATGTGCTATTTTGAGGGTGGTTACACTCCTGAAATGTCTGAAAAGGGGGAATTTAAAATGTGCACCAAAAAAACAACATATAGGACTTACTTAAGGCAAAGATAACCTTTTACTAGGGAAGTTATAGGCTTGAGGCAGGACCTTCCCAGTTAGAAATTTATGATTAGATCATCCTATAATAAATTTATGATTAGATCTTCCTGTAAGGTTATATTACAGAGCCCCTTTGTCCAACATACAGTACCTCTAAAATACTTTCATTTTGAAAGAAATGTCATTTTTTCTGTCAGAAACAACTGTCATATTTAAAAATTTATTTTAATATATGTAATAACCAGTCTATATTGAAACTTCTTAAGTTATTTCAAAATATCCTTTAGAACTTTTTTTTCAATGTAGGTTGATACATTGTATCTCATTGTTATATCCCTTGAGTCCCTTTTAATTTATAGCAGTTCAAGAGATTGGCCACTTGCCTTGTAGAAAAGGGCTTCACAAACATTGATTGCATATAAATCACTTGAAAATCTTGTTATGATTCAAGATTTGAATTCAGCTGCTCTGGGGTGAGGCTGAAGTATTGGGTGTTTCTAACAAGCTCTCATGTGACCTACTGATCACATTCATCCTATATAATAAAAGCCTAATATTGCTAAGTGGCCAGTTGGCTGGTTGGCCATTCAACCAATCAAAGCCTAATATGCTAATGATATGCTAAGGCCACTCAACCACTTGCTGTAATGTGCACTGACCACCAGGGGGGCAGTCGACTGGTCGACCAGTTGCTATGATGTGCACTGACCACCAGGAGGCAGGCGTTCCAGCCTGTAGGTTAGCTGGCTGCTGGGGTCCAGAGGATTGGGACTGAATGAGATGGGCTGGACATACCCTGGAGCCCTCCTATGGTCCTTCTCTAGCTGGCCAACCTCCCATGTCCCTCCCCGGCTCCGTTTGTGCACTAGTGTGGTCCCTCATCCTGGTCTGTGCCCTCTCACATTCAGCCTGGCGGTAGAATGACCAATCACTAGGACACGCACTGACCACCAGGGGGCAGATGGACAAGGCAGGAGCTGCCTCCTGATGGTCAGTACACTCCCAAAGGGGGAACGGCACTCAGCCAGAAGCTGGGCTCACAGCTAGCAAGAGCAGTGGCAGTGGCAGTGGCAGTAATCTCTCCTGCCTCTGTGGCAGCCGGACATCCCCCAAGGGCTCCCAGACTTCGAGAGGGCGCAGGCCAGAATGAGGGGGAAATCCCCCTCCCTCAGTGCACGAATTTCGTCCACCGGGCCTCTGTTTGAGTAATAAGGCTCTAAAAAGGCCCACCCTCTGGATTTGCTAGATTGTTTTTTTCCTGGTGTCTTTATCTAAACTTTATTTATTCTGGAAGATAAATCTTTAGGCTTGGTTAGACTTAAGTTGATCTTTCTGGCTAATACCATACTAAAGCAATTTTCACCTTTTTCATCTCATGACACACACAAACTAATTATTAAACTTCTGCAACATACCAAAAGATACTTTTTTTGCCGTTCTGCCAAAATACATAGGTATTACTTTGATTCATTCACACTGGGTGGCAGTTGTTGTGTTGGCTGTTGTCACTTGTTTATTTGACAGACTAAGGGAAAAGAGGTCAATGACCCTGACTAAATAGTTAGGTATTGCATGTTTTAAAATTTTTTGCATCACTCCAGTTGAAAATTACTGGCATACATCATAGCTCATGAGTACTTCTGCATCACATCAATTATCATGTGCCATCATTAGTAATGATTACTTGAGCACTAAATTAGGGTGAAGATGAGGTGTTTCTGCTTTCAGCCTAGAAGTTATTGTGGGGTGTCACTTTGGCATGACACAGATTTCCAACTCTCTAAACATTCACCAGTTGATAATCCTCTCATGAATCAATGTGCCAGAGGTGGTGATGATTTTCAATGGAAATTTCTTTGACATTTTAGTTACTGTCATTCTTTTTTTTCTTTCTTTCTTTCTTTTTATTTTATTGTGTTACATGTATACACATGTCCCCATTGCCTCCCCTCCCTCCCAGGCATACCCCAACCCCCCAGTGTCTATGTTCATTGGTTATACTTATCTGCATGCATACAAGTCCTTTGATTGATCTTTTATCTACCTCACCTAACTTTAATCTTCCTGCTGGAATTTCACAGTCTGTTTGAAGCTTTACTGCCTCTGTATCTATCCTTTTGTTCATCAGTTTATAATGTTCTTTATTTTCCACAAATGAGTGAGATCATGTGGTGTTTCTCTTTCAATGACTGGCTTATTTCACTAAGCATAAGGCTGTCCAGTTCCATCCAGGTTGCTGCAAATGGTAAGAATTCCTTCTTTTTAAAGGCAGCATAGACTTCCATTGTATAGATGTACCACAGTTTTCTGATCCACTCATCAGCTGGCGTGCATCTAGGCTGTTTCCAAATTGTAGCTATTGTAAATTGTGCTGCTATGAACATGGGGGTGCATAAATCCTTTCTGATTGGTATTTGTAATTTCTTAGGATAAATTCCTAAGAGTGGGATTGCTGGGTCAAATGGAAGATCCATTTTTAGGTTTTTGAGGAAACTATACTTACTGTTCTCCACAGTGGCTGTACCAGTCTGCATTCCCACCAACAGTGCACAAGGGTTCCTTTTTTTCCACATCCTCGCCAACACTTGTTGTTTGTTGATTTGTTGATGATTGCCATTCTGACAGGTATGAGATAGTATCACATTGTCCTTTAGATTTGCATCTCTCAGATAATTAGTGACTTTGAACATGTTTTCATGTGTCTCTTGGCCTTCCTTCTGACGTCTTTCAAAAAAGTTCTATTTAGGTCCGTTGCCCATTTTTTTTATTGGATCCTTTATCTTCCTTTCATTAAGTTGTATAAGTTGGCTGTAGATGTTGGAGATTAAACCTTTATCAGTGATAACACTTGCAAATAATGTTCTCCCATACAGTGATCTTTCTTTTTGTTTTGTTGATGGTTTCTTTTGCTGTGCAAAAGCTTTTTATTTTGATGTAGTCCCATTTGTTTATTTTTTCTTTAGCTTCCCTTGCCTTTGGAGCAGTATCAGTGAAGAAGTTCTTTCGGCATATGTCTGAGATTGTGCTGCCTGTGGATTCCTGTAGTATTTTTATGGTTTCCCTTCTGATGTTGAATTCCTTTATCCATTTTGAGTTTATTTTTGTATTTGGTGTAAGTTGGTGGTCCAGTTTTATTTTTTTGGATATATCTGCCCAATTTCCCCAACACCATTTATTGAAAAAGCTATCTTGGCTCCATTGTATGTTCATGCCTCCTTTGTCAAATATTAGTTGAGCATAGTGGTTTGGTTGGATATCTGGGTTCTCTATTCTATTCCATTGGTCTATATGTCTGTTCTTGTGCCAGTACCAGGATGTTTTGAGAACAGTTGCTTTGTAGTATAGCTTGAAATCTGGTATTGAGATCCCACCAACTTTATTCTTCTTTCTCAGAATTGCTGTGGCTATTCGTGGTCTTTTTTTGTTCCAGATGAATCTGTGAAGAATTCCTTCTAGGTCTGTGAAATATGTCGTTGGTATTTTAATGGGTAGTGCAATGAATCTATACATTGCTTTGGGTGGTATGGACATTTTAATGATGTTGATTCTCCCAATCCATGAGCATGGTATGCTCTTCCATCTGTTAGCATCTTCCTCTATCTCTCTTTTCAGTGTTCTCTAGTTTTCTACATATAGGTCTTTTACCTCTTTAGTTAGGTTTATTCCTAGGTATCTTAATTTTTTGGTGCGATGGTAAATGGGATTGCTTTTTTAGTCTCTCTGTAATTTCACTATTAATGTATACAAATGCCACAGATTTCTTGGCATTAATTTTGTATCCTGCTACATTGCCGAATTCATTTATTAAGTCAATTAGTTTTGGGATGGAGTCCTTTGGGTTTTTTATGTACAGTATCATGTCATCTGCAAATAAGGACAGCTTTACTTCTTCTTTTCCAATTTGGATGCCTTTTATTTCTTCTTCTTGTCTAATTGCAATGGCTAATACTTCCAGTACTATGTCGAACAGGAGAGGTGAGAGTGGGCATCCCTGTCTTGTTCCTGTTCTTAGGGGAAAATGGTTTTAGTTTTTGCCCATTGAATATGATGTTAGCTGTGGGTTTATCATATATGGCTTTTATGATATTGAGGTATGATCCTTCTATTCCCAATTTGCTGAGAGTTTTTATCAAGAAAGGGTGTTGGATTTTGTCAAATGCTTTCTCTGCGTCAATAGATATGACTATGTGATTTTTATCTCTCAATTTGTTTATGTGATGTATCACGTTTATTGATTTGCAGATATTGTACCATCCCTGCATTCCTGGGAGGAATCCTACTTAGTCAAGGTGTATGATCTTTCTGATGTACTGCTGGATCCGATTTGCTAGAAGTTTGTTGAGGATTTTGGCATCTATGTTCATGAGAGATATTGGCCTATAATTCTCTTTCCTTGTGTTGTCTTTATCTGGTTTTGGTATTAGGGTGATGCTGGCTTCATAGAAGGTGTTTGGAAGTGTTCCTTCTTCTTGAATGTTTTTGAATAGTCTGAGGAGTATATGTTTTAATTCTTCCTTGAATGTTTGGTAAAACTCTCCTGTGTAGCCATCTGGTCCCGGGCTTTTGTTTGCTGGAAGCTTTTTGATGACTGCTTCTTCAATAGTTATTGGACTATTGAGATGTTTAGATTCTTCCTGATTGAGTTTTGGAAGGTTATATTTTTCTAGGAATATGTCCATTTCTTGCAGGTTGTTCAATTTGGTGGAATAGAGTTGTTCATAGTATTTTTTAAGAATCCTTTGTATTTCGGCGGGGTCTGTTATTTCTCCTATTTCATTTCTGATTTTCTTTATTGGGGACTTCTTTCTTCGCTTCTTGGTTAGCCTGGCTAGAGGTCCATCAATCTTGTTTATCCTTTCAAAGAACCAGCTCTTGGTTTTGTTGATCTTTTGAATTGTTTCTTTGGTCTCCATGTTGTTTATCTCCTCTCTGATCTCTACTATTTCCTTCCTCCTGCTTACACTGGACTTTTCTTGTTGCTCTCTTTCTAGCTCTTTGAGTTGTAGGGTTAGGTAATTTATTACCATTGTTTCCTGTTTTTTTGAAATAGGCTTGTAGGGCTATGAACTTGCCTCTCAAGACTGCTTTCACAGTGTCCCATAAATTTTGTATTGGTGTGTTGTCATTGTCATTTGTTGCCATGATGTGTTTTATTTCTTCTTTGATCTCTTTGGTTACCCAGTCATTGTTTAATAGCATGCTATTTAGTCTCCATGTGTTTGATTTCTTTCTATTGTTTTTATTATAGTTGATTTCCAGTTTTATGCCACTGTGGTCTGAGAAGATGCTTGATGTGATTTCTATCTTCTTGATTTTGAAGAGACTTTTCTTATGACCCAACATATGATCTATCTTTGAAAATGACCCATGTGCTCTAGAGAAGAATGTATATTCTGTGGCTTTGCGGTGAAATGTTCTGAAGATGTCAATTAATTCCATCTGGTCTAGTGAGTCATTTAGGATTGATGTTTCTTTTCTGATTTTTTTTTTTTTTAGAGGATTTGTCCAGTGGTGACAGTGGGATATGAAAGTCTCCTATTATGATTGTATTACTGTCAATCTCTCCCTTAATAGCCTCCGGGAGTTTTTTTATGTATTTAGGTGCTCCTATATTGGGTGCGTATATGTTTACCAGAGTTATTTCTTTTTGTTGGGTTGTTCCCTTTAGTATTAAGAAGTGGCCTTCTTTATCTCTTGTTATGTCCTTCACTTTGAGATCTAATTTGTCAGATATAAGTATTGCAACCCCAGCTCTTTTTTTGTTTTCATTTCCATTTGCCTAAAATACCATCTTCCATCGCTTCACCCTCAATCTGTGTGTATCTCTTTTCCTGAGGTGGGTTTCTTATAGACAGCAGATATATGGATCATGTTTTCTTATCAAATCGATTACCCTATGTCTTTTGATTGGAGCATTTAATCCGTTTACATTTAAAGTTATTATTGATAGATATTTATCGGTCGCCATTTTTAGTCTTTACCCCAGAGTTCCTTCTTCACTTCCTATTTCTTTTTATTACAGCACACCCTTTAACATTTCTTGCATTGCTGGTTTGGTGGTAATATATTCCCTTAGTCCTTTTTTGTCCGTGAAGCTCCTAATTTCACCTTCCATTTTGATTGAAAGTCTTGCAGGGTACAGTATTCTTGGATTCAGACCCTTCCTTTGCATGACTTTGTATATTTCATTCCATTCCCTTCTGGCCTGTTGAGATTTTGTTGAGAAATCAGTAGCTAGTCTTATGGGTGTTCCTTTGTAGGTAACTTTCTGTTTCTCTCAGGCCGCTTTTAAGATTCTTACTTTGGGGGAATCCAAGATGGCGGCATAAGTAATCACCTACACTGCTGCCTCGCACAGCAATTTCAAAACTACTACTAAAAGACAGAACGGACATCATCTAGAACCACAGGAAAGCTGGCTGAGTGTAAGTTCTACAGCTAGAAGGAAAGAGAGGGGCTCACAGAAACCCAAAGGAGCTGCAAAAAGCTGAGGTATGGAGACGCACGAATGGAGAGAGTGGGTGCTGGAGTACCTGGCTAGCTTTCTCTGGTGGGAGGGAAACGGAGACTCTCAACGGCATTGAACCCCCTTATCCTACAACACTAAACCCCAGATCCAGCCGAAACTCATACGGGATGAGTTTGGACTGTGAAAAGGAAGAGGTGCATGGAAATTTAGCGGAGTCGCAAAAGATCAGAGGTCTGGTCACGCACGGCACTGCACGGAGGACAGATTGCTGATTGTGCCACTGGCTTTCGCGAGTGGGCGGGAGACAGACCCTCCCAACTGTGCCACTTCTGAGTCCACTAAGCCCCTGTTTCGGGCGAAACCCTGGAGACCTAGACTCCTGTGGTCCTGATGCGCAGGGGAGCTGGAAAGGCAGCGGTCTAGAGGCACTGCGGGCATGCGCGCTCACAAGGACCGTTCCGGCGATTCCCCAGTCACCTGAGACTCGGGGGCCGTGGAGGGCGGGGCCGACTGCCCTGAGACTCCACCCATCCCAAGGTCAACAGAGGCTTCTTCGGTTTTGCAAGTCTGGTATCATAAGGCTGAATTCAACACAGAAGTTTCCCTGGCATAGTGAAAATGCTGAGACAAGGGAAGGGATCACAAACAAAAGAAATGGAGGGAAAAAACCGACTGGATATAGAGTTCAAAACTACGCTTATAAGGTTTTTCAAGAATATGCTAAAAAAGTTGGATAAAGTTAGCGAGAGCCAAGAGGAGATGAAAAAGGACCAACTAGGGATGCAAAAGAGCCAACTAGAGATGGAAAAGGTCCTACTAGAGATGAAAAAGGACCAACTAGAAATTATACATACACTGACTGAAAAAATATTATACAGAGTCCTAATAGACTAGAGAAAGGCAAGAATCAAGTCAAAAATTTGAAATATAAAGAAGCAGAAAACACTCAATTGGAAAAGCAAGAAGAGAAAAGAATCCAAAATGTGAATATAATGTAAGGAGACTCTGGGACAACTTCGAGCGTACCAACATGGGAATTGTGGGGGTGCCAGAAGAAGAGAGAGAGCAAGATACTGAAAACCTATTTAAAGAAATAATGACTGAAAACTTCCCACATCTGGTAAAAGAAATAGACTTACAAGTCCAGGAATCTCACAGAACCCCATATAAAAGGAACCCAAAGAGAACTACACCAAGACACATCATCATTAAAATACCAAGAGCAAAAGACAAAGAGAGAATATTAAAAGTAGCAAGAGAAAAACAGTTCATTACCTACAAGGGAGCACCCATAATAAGACTGTCAGCTGATTTCTGAACAGAAACGATGCAGGCCAGATAGGAGTGGCAAGAAATATTCAACGTGATGAATAGCAAGAACCTACAACCAAGAATAATCTATACAGCCAAGCTAACATTCAGAATTGAAGGGCAGATAAAGAGCTTCACAGATAAGAAAAAGCTAAAGGAGTTCATCAACTCCAAACCAGTATTACATGAAATGCTGAAAGGTACTGTTTTAGAAGAGGAAAAAGGTAAAAGCGAAAAAATTATGAACAACAAATACATATCTATCAACAAGTGAATCTAAAAATTAAGTGAATTAAAAATTGGATGAACAGAATAAACTGGTGAATATAATAGAATCAGGAGCATAGAAAGGGAGTGGAGTGATAATTCTCAGGGGGAAAGGGGTGAGGGGTGTACAGGGAGAGAGTGGACAAAAATCATATACCTATGGATGAGATCAATGGGAGGGAGCTAAAGGCAGAGGAAAGGGTGGTAGCTGGGTGGAGGGGTGCTATTGGAGGGGAAAAAAGAGAAACAAATGTAATAATCTGAATAATAAAGATTTAATTTAAAAAAAAGATTCTTTGTTGTTATTGTTTGCCAGTTTAATTATAATGTGCCTTGGTGTCGGTTTTTTGGAGTTTATTTTGCTTGGGACTCTTTAAGATTCTTGGATTTGTGTGGGTTTTTTCTTTCCTATATTGGGGAAATTTTCTGTCATTATTTCTTCAAACAGATTCTCTAATCCTTGCTCAGTTTCAACTCTTTCTGGAACCCCAATTATGCGGATGGTGTTTTGTTTTGTGTTATCCCAAAGTTTCCTTAGGCTCTCCTCTTTTTATTTTTTATTTTTCTAGAAGCTGCTGTACTTCGGTATTTTTTCCTACTGTGTCTTCTAGCTCACTGATGCGGTCCTCTGCTTCTTCTAGACTACTTTCGATGCTTTCTATTGAGTTCTTTATAGTAGTGATGTCATTTTTCATTACTTCTTGTTTATTCTGCACCTCCTCTAGGTTCTTCTGCATTTCTTCTTGCTGCTTCTTCATCTCCTCTTGGGTCTTCTTCATTTCCTCTTGGCTCTTACTTAGATTGTCGATTTTTACTTCCATTCTTTTCATCCACCTTATGATCATTTCTCTGAACTCTTTCTCTGGCAGGCTTATTTCTGCTTCTATTTCATTTACTTCCTTTTCTGGTGATACCTATCTTTTTTTTTTAATGTATTTTATTGAATTTTTACAGAGAGGAAGGGAGAGGGATAGAAAGTTAGAAACATCGATGAGAGAGACATCGATCAGCTGCCTCCTGCACGCCCCCTACTCGAGATGTGCCTGCAACCAAGGTACATGCCCTTGACCGGAATCGAACCTGGGACCCTTCAGTCCGCAGGCCGACGCTCTATCCATTGAGCCAAACCGGTCCCGGCTGGTGATACCTATCTTGCTGTCGTATGTGGGCTGTTTTTTCTTCTGCCCATAGTCTTTCTTTTCCGGGTGTCTGGTTATGTAGTTTTCTCTCCTACGTTGATTGAAAGGCACAAACTACAACACGGCCAGATACAACACATAAGGCACTGAACAGAAATGTATTCACAATGTTCATCACAAATAAAGTGACCACCAATGAAGGACAAATTAGGGGTAAGTAGAGAAAGAAGAGGAAAATGAGGAAAAAAGAAAAGAAAGAAGTGCCAAAATTAAATTGGGAGAGTGAGAAAAGAAAAAATAAATAAATAAATGAACAAAAAAGTAAATAATAAATAAAATAAAAAGGAAAAGAAGAAGAAAAGAGAAAGCGAAAAAAAGAGAGAAAATAAAGAGGATAAGAGAGAAAAGGGGAACAAAAAATAAATGTCAGGGGAAAACTCCAATAGAACAGTCAGTAATCCCAACAAATGCCAGCAACCCATGCCTGGAGATTAATACAAAGTACAAATAATAACTGTTACCAAGGGAGGTGAGGGAAAAGAGAGGTAAAAAACAAACTAAAACCAAGCAAACAAAAAGCAAAATAAAACATGTAGAGTAAGGTAAAACAATCTCACGAAAAAGTACAAAAAATCGATATAATCACCATTCAGGCAAACAGCAACAAAAGGACATAGACAAAAACAACTTTTTGGATAGTGAAGACAAGAAGAGAGATGTTTGTATGGACTTGGGGTAGGAGATTTGAAATTAGATATATAAGTGGGGTGAAATTTTAACCAGGTAAAGAGAAAGAATAGGGAGAATCTAAAGTTGGAAAAGGGAAAGAGAAACAAGACAACAAAATGGGGAAAAGTTAGGAGTAAAGTGTTGGCATAAAGGTAGAGTTGAGTTAGAGTAAAATTATGCGAAAGGAAAGATGAAAATAGAATGTAGAACTCTAATCCAGAAGTAAAATAAAGGGAAAACAAAATGACACTTGTTTTCTTCCAAAAAGGTAAAATAGTAGTAGTAACAGTACTAGTTGAAAACAAAAATGTAATAATTAAAAAGGTAAAATCAATTGAGGAGCAAAGAAAAAAATGGTTTTTTATTAAAATATGCAAAAATGAAAAATAAAATAAAAAATTTAAAAAAAGAAAATAAAATAGAATGGTGATTCACTTCCACTATTGTTCTGCTTGGCACTCCTGTTTTCTAGTAGGGAGGGTATTGCAGTTCTGGTGAGATGTGTTTTAATCTCTTTATTCTTCTTTGGTTATGTGAGTCAATCTGTGTATTATCCACTCGGTGGCAGTGTTTCGGAATTGACCTCTGAGAAAAAGCACAGGACCTCTCTAGGCTGTGCTCAGATCCTGCTATTCTGTGGTTCTCAAAACCGGTTTGTGGGGATTTTGCAGCCGGGACACTGTAATAACTCCCAGGCTGTCCTTCTGCCTCAGATCAAAATGAGTTGTTTTCCAGAGCTCCCCTCTGTCAACAGCTCCGAGAGTTTGCTTCCACGCTTAGGGATCATGCCCTGCCCCACATCCGCGGACCTCTCCAGAGGCAGCTTTCCCGCAGCCCGGTTCCCACGGTGTGCGCGTCTCTGTTCTGTGGGACAGGAGACCTCACCTTATCTCAGGGGAAATCTGACCTTTCCATGTGCCCTTTGGATCTCTTCTGAATCTGCTGCATGTCTGTGCCAATTGGAAGCGGTGTCCTGAGTCCCCCAGCTGTTTGGTGAGTTCTTCTGCTGCAGCTTTCAGACTGCCGCAGACATCCACATCCCTCTGCAAGATGGCATGGTCTCCATGTGCATGCCGGTGGCTCCGGCAGACAAAAACCCTGTTGCAGTGGGGCTGTCTGGTCAGGAGAGGCCGATCCAGCAGTCCTCCACCTTCTCCTGGAGGATAACTGACTCTTAACTTGCCAAAAAACACTCCCAGTGCGACTCTCAGCTGCTCTCTCTTCCTCTGCCCAGCGACAAAGCTCCAGACGTGTCTGTCTATTCTGCTGCCATTTTTCCTCCCACTGTCATTCTTTTTTTAAAGTACATAGAGCTTTCCCTAATTAAGTGAAACTAGTTACTCTAAAACAGTTCCTATTGAAAGAGAATAAATGCTAAATTTAATTCTCCCCTTTATTCTCTAATTTTCAAAGTAAAGAGGCACCCAAATGGTGACAAATGAGCTTTTTTGTAATTTTCTCCTTCGTTTTATATAATCTCTAAATTTGGATTTTCATACAATTGCTGTGTTAACTGTATTCTTTTTTTAAATCCTGACCTGAGTATATTTTTTTCCATTGATTTCTAAAAAGAGAGAAAGGGAGGATGGAGGAGGAGAGAGAGAGACACACACACACACATGGACATGAGAGAGTGGGAAACATTGACATGAGAGAGACACATAAATTGGTTGCCTACCCCATACACCCTTACCAGGGCTGGGGAACCTGCAACCAAGGTATGTGCCCTTGACTGGAAATTGTACCCAAGACCCTTTGGTCCACAGGATGGCACTCTAACCACTGAGCACACTGGCCAGAATATATTCATTTTGATGCTCAAATTATTAGTTTTGGTTTCTGGCTGCCTTTTTGAATTGCCTCTATTCTTAACCTTTTGATCTTTTTTTTTTTAATTTTTTTAATTAATTTTTTATACATATCTCCCCATTGCCCCCCCTCCCTCCCAGGCATACCCCAACACCCCAGTGTCTGTGATCATTGGTTATGCTTATATGCATGCATAACCTTTTGATCTTTTAATGATCCCTTACTACCCAGCTCAACAAGATAATCTAAACTTTTGTATCTTATCTGCTCTAAGCATGGAACTAATAATGATTGTTTTTCCAAGGACTACTAGATGATACTAGAAATGGCATTCATACTGGATAACATTGTTTCTAGGCCCATTCCATGAACTAAGATAGAAAATACATATTTTTTAAATCAACTGTATATTGATACTGGGGGTCCAGTGCACAAAATTCATGCATGGGATTGGGGAGGAGGTCCTTCAGCCTGGCCTGCACCCTGTAGCAATCTGGGACCGCTGGCTTCTAACTGCTTGCCTGCCTGTCTGATTGCCCCTAACCACCTTTGCCTTAGCCCCCACACCCAGAACCCAGGCTTCCTTCCTCTAGCCAGCTGCAGGCACCCAGGACCCCCGCCATGGGCAGCTTCCCTTACCCACCTATTACTCATTTATTAGTATAGATTTTCAATTTAATTATAACAGTATTTATATATACTTGTTTTTTTTTCCTCTTCTACTTGATTTCTTATAGCAGTAGTTCTTAAATTGCACATTCATCAGAATCACCTAAACTGCTTGTTAAATTTGATGAGCCCCACCCCTAGAATTTCCAATTGAGTAAGTCTTAGGTAAGACCTAAGAATTTGCATATCTAAGTTCTTAGGTAATTTTTGAGGCTGCTGGTCTAGACCACATTTTGAGAACCACTGTCTTAGAACATGATTTTCTTAGAGTAAAGGAGTTGAGCCAAATTGCAGTTAATTTAGGAAAAAGAGCCATTTCTTTTTCTTTTAATATATACATATTTTGTTTTAGAGCAGGAGGAAGGGGGAGAGAGAGTAGACACTGCTTGGCTGCCTCCTGCATACCCGTCCGTTACTGGGAATCAAGCCTAGGCATGTGCCTTGACCAAAAATTGAACCTGATACCTTTTGGTACATGGGAGGACCCTCAACCAAATTGAGCCACACTGGCAAAGGCAAAATTGTCATTTCTTCTGAAAATAGGACATGTACTTTGCATATTTGAGGATAGAATGGAAAAACAAAAGAGATTTTGAAGGTCATGGAGCCAGGAGGTCTGTCTGGAAAGTACCTCAAGGTTTGAGGAATTACTTTTAGAAAGAGGGGTTGGTATAAAGAGTAGGACATAAAAAAGGTCAATATTTAACTTGGCAGGAGCTTTTACTCATCTATCTCACTCATGAGAATGTAAATGAAGGAAGGATACTTTGGAACAATTTTAATTCATTGTTAATAAGTTTTTTCTTGATTTGTTATTAATAAGTTTCACTAAAATTTTGCCTTTGTCATCTAAAAATGAAAAGTGTTGCAGAGAGATATGATTTCATTACAGTTAATTTCTAAGTTTTTTAGGGTTTGGGTGGTGATGGTAAGTGGGGGGTTGGGCTGAAAAGCATCATTATACACATTGTTCTTTGCTGAAATAAAATGCCACTCTCAGAGTTATTGAGGTATTTGGAGCCATTTTTCCAAAAGCTTGATGACTTCAGAATGCTCGTACTCTGTTTCTCATTTGTCTGCTTTCTAACTTTGATGTGCTACATGGCCAGGTGATGAAGGCTTCTTCTATGCATTCCCGTATTTAAAAACCTCCTGCAGGTGTTGGAAATTGTTGGAAGTCAGTGATTACCATTTCACATCTGCTTAGTAACAGCAGTATTAACACAGATGGCTATTAGATTCTAAAGTACTTTTTGAATACTCGAAAATTATGTTCAGCATAATTGTTTAGTTTTTTAGTTATTTGGAAATTAGTCAACTGTGTAAAGGCAGTAGTTCTTAGTCTTAACTTTTTTGGAAATCTGATGAAAGTTGTAGGCTGTCTTCATTAGAAAAATGCTTCTATGTTCAGTTTTAGATTAAGTTGAACCCCTTAAAGAACATTACTAATGTGGGTTTTATGTGACATGTAGACTTAGTCTTAATATTTGAATCATGAATGCTTAAGCTAAAAGGATTTTTAGATTCTAAATATGCTTAATAAAAATCTATTACGTATTTTTAAAATATAGGCATGGTCTAGTAATTTTGGAAAATAAAAATATCTTTTAGGCACATTATATTTTTCATACCATTGTTATCAAATGCTTACAGATCAACCCCATACTTTGGTGAAAACATCTTTTTCCAGCCCCTCATTTTTTAAAAAAACTGGAAAAATCATTACTTATTCCACAAAGAGAGCTTATCTTCCTAATTTGAAAAGTGCTCCTACAAAATAAAAAGCGACAATGGTCAGAGAGAATTAAGCCCTTCCTTTTTTAAAGAAATTTAAAGATGACTCTTACTGAAAGTAGAAAAAACTCACTACCAATTTATTTTTTGTTTGATAGTCCCCACTAAAACTCTTAACATAAGATATAAAGAAAAAAAATGAAAAGCATAATGTTTGCCAGTTATGTGTGTAGGATGGGATGGTCTTAGTATTGATATACTATCTCATTTTCCTACTGCTTATTCCAGGTAATTTATGAAATTACCAACATTATGCCAACTGTATTGCTGAATTGTAAATACTGTCTTTAATTTTGTAACCAATATAAATATTTTTGAGCTGCAAATTTCATACATTTTACACTATTTCCAAAGTGTTTGTTTATAAATGCATAATCATGTTAAATTGTAGAATTCAAGATTTTGCATGGTGGCTTCTACGTTACAGTAACTAAGATTGTATTTTTTCCCATCCTTATTGCAAAAGTTTGTTTTAATTCAGTTAGCTCTTGAAGGATTGATTATTTTGAAGGTTAGTTAAAATACCTAAACTACATAAGACACATTTTTGCATGTATGTTTGTTTTTTTTTAGCTTAATTGTAAAGTTGAAGGGAAATCCTTTTTTAAAATGTCTTTTGAATCTAGCATATCTATAATAGGCAAATTCAAACTTTCTCTTTTCTTGCAGATAAAGCTTCACCAAGAAGGTTGCCCAGGAAGCGGGCACAGAAGAGATCAGTGGGATCTGATGAGTAAATGTTCCTTTGTGCAACAATTCAGTCTATACTTAACCTGCCCTAATGTTTTTCGGCCTGATGGGAATTAGTGCAGAGAAGCCATATCACCATAGAAGGCAACTACTACTTATGTGTGGACTGAGCAATCAGAGTCTGTGGCGATAATATTTTTGAACGTGCACTGCATTCATTTTTCTAAAGTAACAATTTTTTTAACCATTAAAATCTATGTGTGTGTGTGTGTGTGTGTGTGTGTGTGTGTGTGTGTAAGTGAGCCATTGGTCTTACCAGAATCATTCTTGAACTCTCTGAAGCATGCCTTTAGAATACTGAATATATTAATTCTCTTTCTTATTGACATTTTTGATATTTTTCTCTCCAAAGTCCATATTTATCCAATATTATTACAGATATCCTGTGTTAGACTGTTTAAAGAAAATAATTTGTTTCGTCCTTAGAATCCCAGCTGATAGAACAAATTAGCATTTGGTTGTCATCATTGCTGTTTTACAACTAGTATTCTAAAGGCACAAGCAGGAACAGCTGCTTTTTAGCAATAGAGTTGTTTTGGTATTTTGCTGCTGTTTACTATAATATGCACCTTCAGAACACTTCCCAAATGAGTTAAAGGGATCGCTAGCAACAAAATTGTGAAACATGAAAATTTTACTGATTTTGGTATATAAAATCCACCCCACTCTTTTTTTTTTTTTTTTTATCAAAAAGAAAATGATGTCCTTGTGGAAACTGAGTTGTGTTGACTATTGTTGTTCTATTTCTTACTCAAGGGATAGCTTTGGAATGATTCTATTCCGCCCCCCCCCCCGTTTTTTTTTTTTTTTTAGCTTTGGAATGATTTTAGACCTATTTAGTTATTTTTTGAAGAGATCATTTGTCTCTCCTTAGTAGAAGTATTTTATTTAAGAAAAGTTGCCTTGACTACAGACTAACAAAAGGCCAGTTTATTAGGGCAGAGATATATTCCAATTCTAATTCGTTTAAGAAAATTTAGTTGGGTAATTTTTAGATGGTTAATAAATTGTTTTTTATCTAATCTTCTGGTTGTTGATATAAAACCCCTCCCCCTTTTTTTTTTAGTTCATCTGAAGAATTCCAAACTTTTAAGCACTCAATATCTAAAAACCAAAATTAAATCGGACTTCATAAAATTCACTTAGAGAGTTACTCTTGCCCTAGGTATTAAATTAAGTTTGGCATTATTGTCAGACTGGATAAAGGGTAAAGAATAATAGAATGAACAAATAAGAGGCTTTTCCCCTCTATCTTTAAGCCATATTCTTCCATGTATATTTTGTAAAGAAATGGTATGTGCTATTTTAGTGGCTGTTCAATTCCTGATTGTCTTCATTATAATGAACTGACCAGTCCCCATCTGTACCCATGCCCACACAAAACAATGAAGAGGCAAAACACACACACAAAATCTTTCCAAGTTGTTTTAAGTATTTAAACATCGGAGCCAAAGTCAGTGACAAAATAGAAGTCATTGTATAGTTATTAATCACATTGCAAGTAGGGGTGAAGGTGTCATATTATTTGTGTTGGCATTGCTACACTATAAACTTCTATACCTATAATATAATGTGTTTTGAGTTTTTAATTGGGCTGAATAATCAGTTTATTTTGAAAAAGCTCTATGAGCTAAGAGACTGCATGGTTTTTGTTTTTTTGTTAAATATAATAAGGAGGCCCTCCCACGTTCTCAAGGAATGTATTCCCAAATATTTTTGTGAGTGTCCCAAGTTTGTGAAACTACTAGAACATAATGCAGTGAGGTGTGATTACAGAATTTAAATGACCTCTAGAGAATTCTATCAACAACCTGGTAATGCTGAGACTGGCAAAGCCACACTGACTGCCAGGTGCCACCCCTTCCAACCTCTAAGTAATTTGCCTTACATACTAGCCTCTCCATTTCTGAGGTTCAAGTTTGTGCCTCAGAAATTATTTGTCATGTTTTATTTTTTAGCATAGGAACACTTGAAAATTCAGGTGCTGGGGGTCTTCTCTAGTATCAGTAAGTGTTTAGCAGGAACTAACTCTGTAATAAATGGAATTTAATTCCACACATGGTTTGTTCAAGCACACTTAATAAGTAGTCTATTTTTTAAATGTAAATATTTGGATGAAGTTTTTGTTTTGAAATATTCATTTGCTACATTAACCATGGTTTCAGAATTTACCATTTGAATAATTTGGTTTCAAAATCTGTAAAATGAACTAAGAATCTTGTGTATCAATTCAGATATGTGAGAATATGTGTTTATAAAGCATGGATCTTGCTTTGATTGTATAGTTTCATCATTCATTTCATGGATATCAATAGCAAATGACTTTTAAAACTATTCCTGCCCTCTAAGGTGTTGGAGTGGGGAAGGGAAATGGGACCTCCCAGGTAAAAACCTGAGGAAAACAGAAATCACGAGGAATGGAGCCTTGACTTGATTTTACTGATGTTTTTAATTTAATTTTTTAAAAATATATTTTATTGATTCTCTACAGAGAGGAAGGGAGAGGGATAGAGAATTAGAAACATCAATCAGCTGCCTCCTGCATACCCCACAGTGCGGATGTGCCCACAACCAAGGTACATACCCCTGACCGGAATCGAACCTGGGACCACTCAATCTGCAGGCCGACACTCTCCCCACTGAGCCAAACCAGTCAGGGCTGATGTTTTTAGTTTTAAATAACCTTTAGATTGTAGTGACTTTGATAGGAAAAGACAAATTTAGATCTTAAATATATATTTAAAAGCCACTGCCTTAAAAGGAGTATTTGCAATGCATCAGCCTGTAATTGTATTTTGGCTCTGTTTGGGAGAAGTAAGTGGTGGCAATATGATGTTAAAACTTGGATTTAATGACTTGAGTTATTTTGGAGCTAGCATAGTAGATAAATGAATGTAATATAATATGCAAGGCTCTTAAAGCATTTATCTTTTGTGATACAATGGTATCCATAACCTTGTTATGAAGGAAAATTTACTTGTTTAGTGCATTTAAATAATGTGATTTTTCTCTTTTTAACCATGAACTCAGTACTACGCATCATCTCTGACTAAGGTTTTGATAAGTACACCCTTGATTTGTCAGTATTTCAGTTTCAAAATTAGATGTTGGGTTAAATTTTAACACACTTTCTGCCCTAGCCGGTTTGGCTCAGTGGAGCATCCACCTTTGGGCTAAAGGGTCCTGGGTTCAATTCTGGTCAAGGGCATGTACCTAGGTTGCAGGCTCCTCCCCAACTGGGTCCTCCTTGGGGCTTGTGCAGGAGGCAGCCAATTAATGTTTCTCTCACACTGATATTTCTCTCTGTCTTTTCCTCTCTCTTCCACTCCAAAATCAATGGGAAAATATCCTCGGATGAGGATTAACAAACAACAACAACAAAAATACTTCCTGATATACTTGAAATAATTAGCCACAGTTTGGGAGAGCATCATTTATAGTTGTAAAATTAATAAATTTGTTCTGATTTTATTAAATAACTAGAGGCCTGGTGCACAAATTCATGCACAGGTGGAGTCTGGCCAGCCGCCTGCCTTGATGGGAGTCCATTGGCCTGGGCCAGTGGGGGGTAAGGGTCTCAGGGGGTTGGCCGGCTGGCCCTGCCCCCTGATCAGGGCGCAGATCAGGCTGGTTGGCTGCCACAGTGTGCGTTCTAACCACCAGTTGTGGTCGTTCCACCATTCTGGTCATTGGGCTTTTATATATAGAGATATCCTATTTTGAATTAGATCTTCAGCTTAGTGAGGAGCAAGTGACACATATGTAAGACCCTTCTTACTAGGATAAGTGAAAGGTTAGGTTTTGTTAAGCTTCTCTCTAGAACATCATTAGAGGACATTAGGAGAGGTTAATAAGACATAAGAACTAACTTACAAAGATCTAAGTAGTAAGTGTTTGCATGATTTGGTCCTCTTTTCATTTAATCAAAAACCTAGACTTTTACAGTAACTAATTATGTATCTGAAGCTCTTTTTTTTTTTTTTAGGGATTATTGAGCAATAAAGTGCTAAGCTATGGGTACTGTTTAGCTGCCTTTTTTAAGACAGAAAGGAGCTCATTTATTAAACATCAGCCATGCACTGTTTTCTGTTGGGACTTTCATCTCATAAACCTTCACAACAATTCACTGAAGCAAGCTGATAATTGTTCTCATTTTACCGGTGGAAAAACCAAAATCTGAGTTTGAGTAGCTTGCTCGAGATTACACATTGAATATGGATTCAGAGCTGTCTTTACTCTAAAACACATATTCTTTCCCCTGCTGTGTTTCAGAAGGAAATTTTATAAAGCCAAGCATTTGGGCAGCTTACAAATGCTTGGTTTTCCAGAGTCTAGCAATGAGTTCACATAACCCCAGTGTGGAATATACTATATATACACACTTGCTATACTTTACAGTAGTGCACGAGTGCCACTCAAATCCAGAACACAAACCCCAGAGTCTGAGCTGTTATAAATTGATTTTGTCTGTTAATGTGGCATGTACATGTAATTTTTTTGAATTTGATACTGCATTTTTATATGATAATTTAGTTATCCATATAAGCCCTACTTAGTCATGACAATGACATCTCTTTAAATGTCCCCTTGATTTAAAGAAATGGCCTTTAAAAACATTTTCACCAAAATAGATTTTCTAGTTTGATTGTATTTTCAAGTTGAAAAAGGTTTTGAAAAATATATCCTTATGTTAGAGATGAGAGGGAAGTAAGTAGCTATTTGCTGGATTATACAACCAGCTAATTATAGAACTTGGATTACAGGTTAAGTTCATATATCACAACCAGAGATGATTTGACTAGGGCTTTTCTTCTGCTGTTCCTTTGTAGACTTCTGTGTGATACCCATGACAACCTATCTTGTTGACATGTCTATCACCTGCTGGGCTGTGAGCTTATATCTTGTTTGCTTTTTATTCCCATTCTAGTTCATGATTTTCAGGTGGGAACCTATCATAAGGTGTTCAAAGAAATAAGAAAATGTGGGCCAAATTTTCACAAGCCATATTTCCCTGGCATTGTGTTCAGAAATATTCCTGGTGATAATCCAGTCTCATTGGTAGTTCTGTGAGGTTGCATAGAGAGATGATGTGTGGTATGCCAGCTTGGGGATTAGGATGTAGTCAGCCCTGGCCTCTAACAGTGACCTTCAGAAGGCAGCTCATCTCTAGAGTTTTGGTGTGTGCTTGTAAAATTGAGAGAGAAATGAAATGTCAGTTCCAAATTGACTCTGTTACCTACAATGTTAATACAATGTTAAGTGATTCTTCCTTAAATCTAGTTTACTCAGAAAAAAAAATGAACTAAGGCAATGGTCAGCAGACCATTGGTCATTAGTCAACAGAGCCAGATATCAACAGTACAATGATTTGAAATTTCTTTTGAAAGTTGAAAACCAACTTCTGCACATGAGCCACGAAGTTTCCATCGCACTTTATGTGCGCACCCGCACATGGTATTTTGTGGAAGAGCTACATTCAAGGGCCCAAAGAGCCACATGTGACTTGCAAGCCGCGGTTTGCCGACCACTGAACTAAGATATAGAATGGACTCATGTCAGACTTCCTGGGCTCAAAGTCTCAGCTTCCTCCTCTTAGTTGGAGGTGGGCTTCAGTTTTGGTGCTTAGCACATTGTCCATTGCAAAGGAAGCCATGAGAGTGACAGCTGCTGCTGTCGTGGGCGCTGGATTGTCACAGCATTCTGTGAAGATGGGAAGGGAAGGAAGTGCATATGGTACTTTTTGGACTTGGATGTGGAGTGATAAATTCTATTGCATAGAAAAATTACAGTAAACAGCATTCTTTTTTAAACTACAGAGTAAAAGTCTTAAGATGAACATGAATCGTAGGTAGTTCTGTGGACTTAATAATGAACCAGAATCATAAGACTGCCAGGGGAGTTCTTTTAATAAATCTGTTAGAATCCACACATCCAATTGAGAATTACCTTTTTCAGACACTTGGAAAGGCTATGTGTTTCCCAGTATTTCCATTTTTGGAACTTAGAATTTCTTTCCGATTTATACTCTAAGCCACCTAATAAACAAAAAAAGACATTGTTTTTCAGGATCTGTTTGTGTAGTTACATTGTCATAATAGGTGCTCCAGCTCTAAAGGCATTTTAGAAAGCAGTGTGAGAAATATTTTAAACAGAAATAGTGTTTGGATTGAACTGTTGTATATCAGGCCTCTGCTTTTCTCCACGCATTCTTATTCAGTTCTCACAAATACCTTAAGCAACTCCTTATCCATGATGAAACAGCCTCCAGGAGACCAGAGATACCCATACTGTAGGTTTGGTGCATTGCCTTCTCCACCTTAGTTTGAAAAAGCTATATGTACACTTCATCTGGGAGCGCATTCACACGCACAGAATATACTTACCTGTGTTCTGGTTGCATCATTTTGGAATTTGCTTGATTATTTTCTCTGAGATAGACATCTGTCTGGCACTGCTCAAAGTCAAGCTACATTTATAAATACTCGTCAACAGTGCCTCTCTTGAAAGGATCTGTTGCCATCATCCTCCGCACAAGATTTAAACCACTGGTCCTCAGTACATGTGAGACTAGGATTTTTCTTCCCTTGAACTCCCCTGGGCTTATTATTAGAGTTGTATGTATTATAAGGTCTTGCATTTAATATTTCATACTGTTCATAATTGTTAACTTTTCATGGCTAAAAGTACTATTATGCACTGTCCACTAAAGGGAAAGTAAATCTAGACAGGCTGTAGACTGCTGGTCCTAAAGCTGTCTTTGAGAACAGTGGCGGCAGGATCACTCCAAGTGGTGGTATGAAATTGGTTTCATTTGTCTTTGACCTTAGTTGAATCCACCTGGATAACACTTACCTGGTTTATACCAAAGCCCCTGCCTAGAGTTACTCTAATTTCAGAAACCACTACAGTGTCTTTTCACATGTGACGAAAGGGCTGGTTTTAAGTAGATATCCTGTACATGTGGGGTCTTGGTCATGTCTGCACAGTGAAGACAATGCAAACTACTGTCCACGCAAGTGTTCACTCTCACTGACTCTTACTGCCACCAGGTCCTATCTTCCAGGTTCTTGAGAGACTTGACCTTCAGTTATGCACCTCCTTGCCTATCACCCTCTCATCTCTCTCTGGCTGCTTTCCTGCTCTGTACACCTTTTCAAAAACCTTTCTGTCTTGAATCTTTTGCATGATTCTCTTGCTCCTGTTTTTCTGTTTTGTTTCCCTCTTTGTAAAAATATATCCTAAGCAATTGGTTTCCTTTTCCTCTCCAGGCTTTCAATCTTTTAAATTTCCTTCAATTTAGCTCCTGCCCCCTAAACGTTCTCTTGGGATCTCATGGCTCCCTACTGGCCAGTCTTAATTGGTCTCAGTTCTCCAGCCTCAACTTGTGCACATAACCCAGGGACCACCAACCTCCAAATTCCCCTTAGCTTCTATGACCTGCTCTTATGAAAACAACTCTCTTTTCTGACTAACCCAATTCAGGCTTCCTCCCGCTCTGTACTAGCGTTGGCAGAGTTCTCATGGTGGTCATCATGGCTTCATCTGTTAACTGTGTATTTCCTCAGTCCTAATGTTTGAGACTTAAAATACTGTCTTAGTGCCATTCTGTCTGCGATTCGTTTTCACTTAAATTTTCTATTGTAATCCCAAGCCATCAAATCACAGATGCTTATTTCCCTCCGTAAACCTCCCCAATCTAACTTCTTGCATTCTTCATTTATCCCACATTGAATCTTAAAGAGCCCCAAGTATGATGACTTACCCATAAGTATTTAATAAATGCTTTCTAATTTTTAGCTCTGCTATGAATTAGATTTCTGTTCTTGCCACTTCAAAATCTAACAATTTAAGAACTTAAAAAACTCCAAAATCATTCAGTATAGGCAAAATACCTCTGGTTCAAAATTTATCTTTTTACATAAATATTTTCCTAAAATCTTTGGTTTGCTTTTTTTTTTAATATATATTTTATTGATTTTTTACAGAGAGGAAGGGAGAGGGATAGAGAGTTAGAAACATCGATGAGAGAGAGACATCGATCAGCTGCCTCCTGCACGCCCCCACTGGAGATGTGCCCGCAACCAAGGTACATGCCCTTGACTGGAATCGAACCCAGGACCCTTCAGTCCGCAGGCTGACACTCTATCAACTGAGCCAAACCAGTCTTGGCAGCTGTTTTAATTCTAATGCTTGAACATTTGAAATGTGATCTCTGTGTGTGTGTGCGCGTGTGTTATTAATTTCAGAGAGGCAGAGGGAGAAGAAGTGAGAGATAGAAACATCAATGATGAGAGAATCATTGATTGCCTGCCTCCTGCATGCCCCACATGGGGATCGAGCCTGAAACCTGGCCATATGCCCTGATTAGGAATCGAACCGTGATTTCTCGGATCATAGGTTTATACACAACCACTAAGCCACGCCAGTGGGGCATGATCTCAGCTGTGTGCTTTAATCCAGTTGCTTATGACAGAACTTGCTCCTGCAGTGTGAGGTTTAGCTGTGGACTGTGAGAATGTTATCTGGCTATCTTTTAGGACTTTGTGAAAGGAGGGTTGTGAGTCCATAAAAATCTTGTGCAGCTCTGAGAAGTATCCCTGCTCTAGAAGTATCTGGGAATCACAACCTTTTCTGTTGGGTAAACTCATCACTGACCTGCCACTTAAAACTAACTGGTCTGTTGTCCTGTCAAATGCATCTTTCTTACATATCCCTTAAGGAAGGGCAGTCTTCAAAGTATTTGTGTGTAATACAAAATGTTTCCTAAGTGTCAACACATGTTACTGCTAGGTCTATTTTTTTTTTTTCTGCTTCTTAAAGATGAGAAGCACAAAGGAAATCTAAAATATTAAGCAAAAAAATAAAACAGAAACTAAAAGTTTGGGTATTCAACTTCCTAATAGTTAAATAATTTACCCATAGAATTTGTAAAAAGCTTCACACATTCTCTGCATGTAAAATTTGGATATTAAGTAACAGTCTTATTTTAGAATAAAGATGAGTTTGCATTGTTCTTTGGCTGGCAACTAATTGACATCAGATGATGCTCATTAGACACCCCCCACCCCTGTACTGAGATTTTGGGTTCCCAGTAAATTGGAGACTGCATATTCACCGTTTAGACATTTGTAAGTGAGCAGAGATGGGCCTTGGACTTAACTTTCTCATCTGTGTCAGTGAGTCAGTAGTGCCTAGACTTTCCTTCTTTTCAACGTTTTCTTGAAAGTGGTAGAACTGAACTGGGAAAGGTAACTCTATTAGGGGTTGTGCCAGCCGGAGAGTTGTCTCTGTAATGTTAGAGACCAGCATTGAAATATCTTCTCTACGTGCTTAAAATGCTCAGTATTAAGTAAATTTGAGATTTGCCCAAGATCTGAAAGGACATATACAAAATGTAAAGCAGTTTTTGTAGCAAGGTGGTGGATTGTTTTCTGTTTCAAAATGTTTGTAATTTATGTGTACTTTATAACAGAATAAATAAATATAAATGTTAAATTTGCCTAAGCCTTTTACGATGAAAATCACAGGGCTGTGGGCAACTTTTCTGTAGCCCCAAAAGAAAATGAGCCCTTTTTAAAACTTGAGTGTATAGCCACTTTACATATTCAAAGAAAATCAAGGTAGAGTATTACTGGGAAATCCTTGAAATTATTTCTCTTTTAAAGGAGCCCAAACTTCCCATCTGTTACTTTTTAAAATTAGTAAGCCACCTGTAGACACTGGCCTCCTTTTCACTTGGGTGGACATGGAGTCTCCACCATCATCTGTAAGTCCTCCAGAATCTGGTCTTTACCTGCCTCTGGCCCTCTGCTTCCCTCTGACCTGGCCATGTCAGTAAGTCCCTCAGCCCCTACATCATCCCTTGCCTATTCATTAGCCTTCTCTGACCTGTTTCCCTCATTGAAAGCAAGCACCTGCATCACAGCACCCTCTCTATTGCCCTTAAATCCTTACCACTACCTGAAACTTCCTTATCCTTTCCTTACCTGTCACAATCTGGAAATGTAAGCTTTGTAACAGCAAGAATTCAGTATTCTTTGTCACCAGATTATCAAGTCTAAAAACAATACATGGCACATGGTAGATGGTTAATCAATATGAATTAATTTAATTATCACAACCATACAGTGAAGTGGATACACAGACCCATTTTGCAGATGAGGAAGTTAAATACCCAAGTTAAATAACTAAAAGTCCCTCTATTAAGTGGCAAATTTGAGGTTGGAACACAGACTTGTCTGTTCAGAGACTTCATGTGATACTAATGCTGCCTCATACTATGGAAAGCCTGGGGTTGAATTGACATCTCTGCCGGAGGCACAACCTTCCAGGCCCATGCAGGGGCTGCACCTTAGGTATGAATGGCTGCAATGGTCCCTTGGCTGTACATGGCAACTCCACCAGGAAGTGCTTGCCAGAACGAAACAGGAACCCACCTAGGAGGTGGTCTGGAGCTGCTGTGAGTGTGGAGCATGTGCATCCTTTAGGTGAGTTCTAGAAAAGGGATACAATAGGAGAATCACAGCCAGGGCTTCAAAATGAAAAGTTCCTGAAGTGTGAGTGAATTGTAAGCTTAAATATTTCTCTTTTAAGTTCATAATGACAAGATTAGTGAGTGATACCAAGTTGAAATAAAAAATAAGCTCATTTTCATAATTTTAAATCTAATATTACTTCTCTGCAAGAATTCTTTAAGTAATACTAAGGCATTTTAAAAGCATAACCATTACTCCCAAGTTCCCGATACCTGTCAGCATGGATGTGTTTTGGTGCCCCCTGCTGCTCATGAGTGGTACAGCAGTGAACAACCCATTCCCAGGGCTGCCGGTTGGTATTGCCAGAAAGGTGCCAAAGGATTGGGAAGACAAGTCTGTTAGGAATTGTTCACTTCTAAAGCAAACGACCTACTCCAATCAGCCTATGCATACCTGTACTTCACCCCTACCCCAAAAGTACACATCAAATTAAAGTGAAAAATTCTGCTTTTGCTAAGACTTCAAGAAATTATCTGGGCTTTTTAGTTATTTGAATGATTATGTCAGTAGAAACGTGAATGCTGGAAGAGCCCCCACCCCCACCCCCGGGTTCATCTTAGAGCTGGCTGACCACACTCAGTGTGTTCTCTGGATTCATCTTGTCTCTTGGGAGAAGTGTGGTCTTAGAGGGCACCGAGCAAGTGCCCCTCTGCTCTGCCTCCATCATGTCCATATATATAAATACCTGTGTTTATTTTGGATGAACTGAGCAAATATTTTCATTGGACATAAATATAGTAAGATGGTTAACTGCAGTTGGAATTAGAACTTGTTTGAATCATCTTAGACAAGTTAGTTACTAACTGGCCTCAGCCTGTTTCTCCATCTGTAAAATGGGGGCAATAATAATTAGAGTTATTACTAATATTCAGTGAGTATAAAGCCCTCACTATATGTCATTTTGTTGAATTTTTAAAACCATCACATGAAAAAACCTGAACAAAAAACAACAAAAAGCTGATCTTAATGCCTAGCCCAGAATAACCTAATTTTCTCTCAGAGGAATGTTTCTTTTCCTCACTACATAAACAATATTTACTTGACAGACAACTGAAAACCATCAACCTTTTTTTCCCCTAGAACTGTGAAATTATTTTTAAAAGGTGTGTTCCTCTCCTTCCCCCTCTCTCCCCTCCTGTACTTAATGGAGCTTCGTAGGGTATTAGAGTTGAAAAGAATCTTATCCATCCAGCTACTTGGCCAGTGCAGGGCTCCTTAGGGACACCTCCACCAACTAGGTGGCCCATCCCATTATTGGATAGCTTAACTGTCAGTTCTTTCGTTGTTGTTGTTGTTTTAAACTTTTAATTGATTTTTTACAGAGAGGAAGGGAGAGGGATAGAGAGTTAGAAATGTCGATGAAAGAGAGACATTGATCAGCCACCTACTGGGGATGTGCCCACAACTAAGATACATGCCCTTCAGTCCCCAGGCCAATGCTCTATCCACTGAGCCAAACCGGTTTCGGCAAGTCAGTTCTTTCTTGAACCCAAATAAACTTCCTTGTGATAATTGGTCACATAAAACCTTACATATTTTATTGAATTAGTAGAGGCCCAGTGCACAAAATTCATGCACTTGCGGAGGGGTCCTTCAGCCTGGCCTGGGCCCTCTTGCAGTCTGGGAGTCATTGGGGGATGTCTGACTGATGGCTTAGACCCGCTCCCCAGCAGTTGGACATCCTTGGCACTGCCTGTGAGCCTGGTTTCTGGCTGAATGATACCCCCCTCCCCCCGTGGGAGTGCATTGACCACCAGGGGGCAGCTCCTGTGTTGAGCATGTGCCCCCTTGTGGTTAGTGCACATTATAGCAACCGGTCATTCTGCCAGTCAATTTGCATATTAGCCTTTTATTATCCTATATAATAAAAGGCTAATATGCTAAATGTCTGGTTGGCCATTCAACTAATCAAAGCGGAATATGCTAATATGCTGACATTCAACCGCTCGCTATGACATGTACTGACCACCAGGAAAAGACAGTTGACTGGTCAGCCAGTCACTGACATGCACTGACCACCAGGGGGCAGACGATCCGACTAATAGGTTAGCTGGCTGCTGGAGTCCGGCCAATTGGGACTGAGCGAGACTGGCCGGATACACCCTGGAGCCTTGGTCCCTCCCCAGCTGGCCAACCTCCCATGTCCCTCCCCAGCCCTGGTTGTGCACTGATGGGGTCCCTTGGCCTGACCTGCACCCTCTCACAATCTGGGACTCCTCAGGAGAGCTGGTTTCAGCACCACAGCCGAACGACTGGTCACTATGATGTGCACTGACCACTAGGGGGAAAACACTCAATGCAGGATCAGCCCCCTGCTGGTCAGTGCACTCTCACAGGAAGAATGCTATTCAGCTAGAAGCCGGGTTCATGGCTGGCGAGCACAATGCCAGTGGCAGGAGCCTCTCCTGCCTCCACGGCAGTTGGACATCTCCCAAGGGCTCAGACTGTGAGAAGACACAGGCTGGACTGACAGACAACCCTTCCCGCCCCCCCCCCCCCCCCCCGGCCCAGGGCACAAATTTCATACACGGGGCCTCTAGTATAGGATATAAAGGGTCCAAAATGATTATTTGAGATACAGGATTAGAATAATTACCATTAGTTTTCTCCCTCAAAAATGCAATACTTCAACAATTCTTGATCTGAGGTAGCCACCCAAAAGGTGAGGGAGAGGTGTGGAGGGAAGGGGTCAGGAGGATGTGTGTTTGAAGTGCAGAATCCAGGGCACCATCCCCAGATCTGATTTAAGCCCTGAGTTGTGCCTGTGATCCACATTTTAATAAACACCACTGGTTCTTAAAAAACTCTACTGCAAAACTTCCCAGGAGCCTGAAGGCACTGCCTGGCTGCAATGTGAGCTGGTCAACGTGCCTGCCCCTAAGAACCAGCTGCATTGCAGGGCAGTACGTGCACCGTGGTGAGTGCTGGTAAGCTGGGACGAGGATCGGAGGTTTGTTTGTTTGTTTGTTTGTTTGTTTTGGTAGAGTGGGGCTGCTTTCCTTGCCCTTTCCTATTGTTTCCTACCCTCTTGCTGGATGCCTGAGAGGCCAACTGAAGTTGTGAGGATGGTGGCAGCTGTTGAGCCTTTGGAGCACATGTTCTGAACTGGGGACTCATAGCATTTTACTCATGCTCTGTTAATTCTTTTTCAGGGCAGCTAGCCCTAGTTGAGATAAGTCCTGATGTCACTGTGTTGGGGAACTTGAAGCACAAACAATAAACCACCTGCCTGTGCTCACCCAGCTAGTAAGAAATAGTAAGACCCCGGAATGTGGGCACAGGCAGCAGCCTCCAGGGTCCCTCCCCTTCAGCTCTGGACCTCTCCTGGAAGATCAGACGCATCTAGCCAAACACCCAGTGTCACCAAGGCCCCTCAAATACACATGGGAACTGGGCGCCCCCTTCCCTGAACTGCTGTCTCTCAGTGTTCACTGTGTGCAGAGTCTTCCAGGGGAAAAACCTTGTTTACAGGTTCTCCAACCTACCTCTCAATAGTCTCAAGTCTCCTGTTCCGTCCCTGCTGCCATCCTGCTGGGCCTCATCCTGAAGCCCTTGCTCAGTCCTACACGTAAAGGGAGCACTTGTCGAATGTAGCAGCCCAGGGTGGTGGAGCTGGCCCCACGTGCATGGGAGCTGGGACCCAGGCTCCTGTGTCAGCAAGGACCTCCTTCACGTGGCCCTGGCCTGCTCCTGTGCTCTTTCTCCACTTCCAGCCTTTCAGCAGTTCCACAGGCTGCAGGACGCAGACCAGACCTCTGCTGTTTGCCTCCCTGAACCTCGAACCTGACCTCTCACTAGGCCACTTACCTGCTGGTTGAGCATCCCATTTGGGGGGTGGGGGTGGGGTCACCTTTAATTTTGATACAACTTTAAACTTACTCAAAAGTTGCAAAATAGTACAAAGATATTCCCTACACTCCTCACCTTCACCCAGATCATTAACATTTGCCACATATACACACACACACATTTTTTCTGATTTATTTGCAAATGAATTGCAGACAGTATGGCCCTTTGCCCCTGAATATACGAGTTGATCTCTTAAGAACAGTCTCTGGCACAACCAAATTACAGTTATCAAGATCAGCAAATTCAGTGAAATGTTTAATCATCTGCAGGCCACACCCCTCACAGCTACTTTCTCCTGGTGCTCGGGCCAGGCGCTGCCCACATGCTGTGTGTAAGTGTGAACATATCTCCTTAGCCCCTTTAATCTGAGGTGTTTCCTCAGTCAGGACACTAGTGTTTTTCAGTACAGGCTGTTGCTTTGCAGAGTGTTGCCAGCTAGAGCTTGTGTGCTGTTTCCTTGTGATCAGGTTCACAGTCTGTCTCTTCCGGCATTAGCAATAATTCAAACCCTTCTCAGTGCAGCGAGTGGAGAGGCACCTGAAGCTGCTGACCATCCCTTTATTGTGATGTTGATACTGGAGACTTGGGAAAGGAGGGGTCTTGTTGAGTTTTTCAACCTCAGTTTTCTTGTCACCTCTTTCAAGGAAGCTTTCTAAGGACCCCACCCCAGGTGCCACAATTAGGAGTCTATTCCCATAATGCCTTGGGCTTAATAGCTGTTCACAAGGACTTGATTGAATTCCCCACTGGGCTACGAGTCCCATGAGCATGGACCACACCGTAGCAGCTTCATAAATATTTGTTGAATGAATGAAAGAATGAGTGAGATATTTGAGAGTTGACTCAGTTAAAGCAAACCCACCAAATCTGTCCAGATGAGTCTTTGTCCTTAGTGTTTCCTCCTCTGTTCACGGAGCATGGCTAAGGTTTTGAATTTCTTTATATGCCAGATTCTCCGTGAATGCACGGCAGTCTGACTAAAACCCAATAGAGAGGCATGGTAGTTATCCTTTCTTTTGAGAACCACAGAATAGACTATAGTTAGAAACTTGAAACCCCAAAATCCTGGAGTTTTCATTTGTTTCTTTAGGGGAGAGAGGGGGGAGTGAGGGGAGATTCTCTGGGTCTTTCATTGTGAGAAATGCTGGCCTCGTGGGAGCAGCATGCATGTCTTCCATGGTACTCAGCCAGGAGCCTCTGTCTAGCCACACCGCCACCTGGCAGGGGAGTGAATCAAGGGTTGTCCTAAGGGTGCTGAGAGCTCACTCTCTCCCTTTGTTGTTTCAGACGCAGGAGGAGGGAGACGCACTGAAGTTGACATCAGACCTCCTGCAGCTCTGCCATCTCCTGGTCTTCAGGTGCCTGGGCTGCACTCCGCCGAGGCTGCCACAGGGAAATCCCATGATGCGTGGTTCCTGGAGACTGGCTGTCCTTCTGCACTGTTTTGCTCCTGGTGAAACAGGACAGCACCTGGGTTCTCAGCTGGCTCCTGCTACACGTCCTCGCTGGGAGTGGCTGTAAGGCAGGGCTGTGGCTTGTGACAGCTGTTGTGCACTGTTTCCGGCGGAGAGTTCTTAGTCAAACAGGCCTCCTTTGCCAGCCAGTAGGATGGGGATGGGGATCCCTACCCAAGAGGACTGGATGAACTCTGGGGCCCCAGCTGTAGATGCATTCAGTTGAGCTTGCTGTGACCCCATCACAGATGGTGACTGAGGTTGAGAGACAGGTACTCTGGGTGAGATGACTTGGGAGCCCCTGTGACATGGTGATTGCAACACATACTTAGTAGTTTCCAGTTTCATCTTAGGGAAATGGTACAGCTGAGCTGTGAGGGGAGGGACCTCAAAGAGCCTTGGGCAACTGCAGCACTCGAGGGGGCCTCTGCAGGAGGTGCTCAGTGCCAAGACTAAAGCTTCCTATGACTACCCACCATTAGCCTGATCAGAGTGGGGTCCTTCTGCCCTTGGCTGTGAGGCCTGGTTCCCGTAGGTGGGAGCTTGTAATGGGCTCCCAGGGCTTTTTTATTTTGACATGCATTGAGTTGCGTTGTATTGCATTACATTGAATTGGACTGAAATAAATGGAATTGAAAGGCCTACAAACAAGTCTGAATCTCTTGCGGAGTGCCTATCCCTGAGGAATCACGGACAGGCCTGTCTTCACTCTAGCTGGGCCTGTAACTGTGGAGAGAGGAGGGAGAGGCAAGAAGGACATTGGGGCCCAGAAAGTAGCAGGAGCAAAGGCACGTTGTGTGTGAGGTGTAGAGGAGAGCCAGCCTGAAGCAACTGGTGACCGTCCAGCTGACAGAGGATACAGACAGACGTGCAGATGTATTCAGTGGAGAGAGCATGGCTCACAAGTGGCCAGCGAACCACATGAAGCAGCATCATCACGAGTGGAATCTCGGGGGACAGCCCCTGGAATCTGCCTCTAAGAAAGCTCCACAGTGGATTTAAGTTGGAGACTCATGGTCCGGATGGGGATAAGCCTCTGCTGGGTAGAAGGGATACACTAAATGATTTTAAGGTGGGAGCAGCATTGGCTCCTGTGTCAAGTGATAGTTGTCACACTTGAGTGCACATCAGAATCCCCTGGAGGGCTGCCCACGCACACTGCTGGGCCCCTCCTGAGATTCTGAGTCAGTCGGTCTGGGAGGGACCTGGGAATTTGCTTGGCTGGTAGGTGCCCAGGTGGGTGATGCTGATGCTGCCTCGATAGGACGCAGATGATTCAGAGAGGACTGATCTGAGAGAGAATTCCAGGAATCCAGCCAGACTGAGGAAGCCCCACGGCTCATCTGAGGCTCTCGAAGTCAAGGCAGAGTCCTTGGAGCACTTCAGTGTGACCAGATGCATTTCAAACCTCTGACCGAGGTGTGGCCCTGGGCGTGTGACTGGCCACTGACCTGGAGGTGGGCAGGCCTGGAACAAGCTGTTCAGAGGTTATGTTGTCTCCTGAGCAACACTTACAGAGGCCAATTGCTCCAAAGCCACCTGCATGCATTTCTAGGGCTCCTGCCCAGATATGGTTTTGGTTCCCCAAGATCACAGGTGAATTCCCAGATGCCTTTAGATGGCATCACCCTTAGGGCCTGGTCACTGTAGGTCTGGAAGCATTTATTCATCAGCAGCCTACACAGAATTGAAACCAGGCTCCACTTGAAATGACAAGCCTGTTATTGCTATCCCATTTCCCACTAGCAAGTAGCTCAGCACTGCACTCAGGCCCAAACGCACAACGAACCAATTCCCAAACCCAGCCTTGCGGGTCTGTCTCTGGGGACAGCTCATGGTATCAGTTCTGTATCAGTCAAGGTCCTATCAAGAGAGAGGAAATCACTAATTAATTTGAACAGAGAAAGCTTGATGAAGCTATAACAGGGTTAGAATAATGAGGTATTGGCTAGAAAGCAGAAACCTCCAAACAACAGGAATAACAGCTATACGAAGCCTCTCCCTAGGGCTGAGTTGGGCACTCGAGGAAGCCCCACTCATGGGTGAAATCTGCTCGGTGGAGAGAGCATACTGTAGTCACTGAATGGCCAACTAGCTGCTGCTGGTGCCACGCTGTGGGGAGGGCTGGATGCTGTTGACCACCACGGTGCACTGCAGGAGCCTGGTGCTGTAGGAAGCTCTCCCCACCGCCCCTCATAGGCAGTAGTCAACTGAGTGAGAGCAGGAGCCCTCCCCTCTTGCAATGCCTCTCCACTGCCCTCTGCTGACAGAGTTTAGCATTGTGCCAACCAGCAAATGACAAATATTTGAAGAGAAGCTGACAACTGGAAGGGGTCTTAAGAACTTCTCTATCAAATCCCTCACATTATAGATGCCAGATGGTTCAGGCCACAGGGCCTGGGAGGGGAGAGACAGCCAGCTAGCAGCCAGCTAGCTCCCCTTCTCCCTGCCTCACCCTGTCTCCACAGGGCTTGGCCATGTAAACGGGCAAATAAACGTTAATACCCACCTTAGAGCCAGACATCCTGAGTCCAAAACCTCACTCCAAAGAGGACTTGTCTAGTTATAGGCCAGGGGAATAGGATGACTTTCAAACAAAAACTCACTTTCTCTTTTTTCTCATTATGTAAAGATATTTCTAATGAATGTGAGGAAAAGATGGTGTGAGCATGCAGCCCTCTCTCTGCCTGCCGCCCTTGGCACTGCAGGCCCAGCAGGCTCATTGGGAACTGGGGAACCTTTGACAGCAAGGCTAGTAACAACCCCCAGCATCTGTCGAGACCCTCCGCTCTGTACCTTACCAGCAGGAGCTCTGAAACTCCACTCTCTAACCCTACAGTAGCCCACTTGTCAGCTATCAAGTGCACCCTGCAAACCAAACCAGGGCCATTTGCTAGGGCTGCCATAACAAAGCCACCGATGAGCAGGTTGAACAGCAGGCATGTATTTTTCACAGTTCCAGAGGCTGGTGGTCCTGGGCCCAGGTGCCAGCAGGGATGGCTTCTCCAAGGCCCTCTCCTTCAGCATAGCTGTCCTCTCCCTGTCCTCACAAGGCCTTTCCTCTGCAGGCACTTCCTGGCATCTGTGTGTCCACACACTCTCTTCTTACAAGGACACCAGTTAGGACTCACCCTGATGGTCTCATTTTAACCTAATCACTTCTCTGAAGGCCCTTCCTCCAATACAGTCACATTCTGACATATGAGGGATTGAATTTTGGAGGCACTTGATGGGTCAAGATAGATAGACTATGAACCCTTTTCTCTACATCAGAAGTGAAATTAAGGCTTATCCTGTCCCAGCTTCATGAAGTGACCACAGCAGTAGCATCTGACACTTAAAAGGTCTGCACTGTCCCCAAAGATCCCTAGATATGGAAGATTGGCCATCTCCTAAGGCAGTGGTCGGCAAACCGCGGCTCGCGAGCCACATGTGGCTCTTTGGCCCCTTGAGTGTGGCTCTTCCACAAAATACCACGGCCTGAGCGAGTCTATTTTGAAGAAGTGGTGTTAGAAGAAGTTTAAGTTTAAAAAATTTGGCTCTCAAAAGAAATTTCAATCGTTGTACTGTTGATATTTGGCTCTGTTGACTAATGAGTTTGCTGACCACTGTTCTAAGGGTTCAAGGTGGCCTGGGGATGGTCATTTTAGGGAGCTTCTACTTATTTAAAGCTCTATATGCACCTTACATTTTGGAAATGGGCATTTTATACCTATTTTGGAGACAGATACAAGGTCCAGAGGAGCAGGATTGCACACTAGTGTGGGGCTGGGATTTGAACCCAGGTCCTGTTTGGCTCCAAACCCCAGAAGTGTTGTAACCTGTCACCCTCCAGGGTACCTGTCAGTGGGCAGGCTCCAGCCTTCTGCACGACAGACAGCCAGGGCGGGGACTGGGGGTGTACAACTCTCACTGTAGCCCTAGCTGGTGGTCAGTTAGTTGGAGTGTCATCCCAGTCAAGCCCCAGTAGAGGGCATGGAGTCAGTCAACTATTTCTCTCTCTTTCTCTCTCTCTCTCTCCCCCCTCCTCTTCCCCTCCCCTTCTTCTCTAAAAAAATCAATAAAGCCCCACTGATGTTGCTCAGTGGTTGAGTGTTGACCTATGAACCAGGAGGTCATGGTTTGATTCCCAGTTAGTGCATGTCCCAGGTTTCAGGATCGATCCCTAGTAGGGAGTATGCAGGAGGCAGCCAATCAATGATTCTGTCTCACCATTGATGTTTATATCTTTTCTTTTCCCTTCCTCTCCTTGAGATAAATAAAAAGATATTTTAAAAGAAAATAAAAACATATCCTTGGGTGATGATTAAAAAGAACAACTCTCAGCATGGAGCTGAACTTCAGAGACTCTGAAAAAATTGGCCTGAGTAGAGGCGCCAGGTGGGCATCAAACAGTCCCCTGGAGAGTCTAAGAGGCAGTGAAGGCAGGGAACAGCCACGGTCCATGAGAGGCACCTGGGAAGGTCAAAACGGCACTGTGCTGTCCGTGAGTGAGCGGGAGTCACGAACTGAAAACTTGCCTCTCAGCTGGGCTTGTGCATAAACACCAGTCCTGCCACTGGCCTGCATTAGGGACGAGGTAAAAGCTGGTTTCCACCTGCTGCCCAGACCATACAGCTCCGGATGGACCACAACTCAGAGCTTTGTTTTCATTTATGAAAGTAACTATTGTTGAGTAACTACGTTTTGGAGGGGACACAAAAAAGAATGATTGTCCTCGCCTTGCCCTTCAGTCTAGTTGAGGAGGCCCACCCCAGCCAGAGAGAGAGAGAGAGAGAGAGAGAGAGAGAGAGAGAGAGAGAGAGAGAGAGAGAATACCGCAGTGTATGGCAAGAACCAAATGAGGATATTTCAGGGCCAGAGTAGTCAGGGCAGACCTCCAGAACAGGGGGCTGCAGGCACAGAATCAGATTTGGGAAACCCTAGAGGCAGGGTCACCTGAGGGGGGCCCATCAGGACAGGCTTGAGCCAGGCGTGGGAAGTGGAGTTTAGAGGCCATTCTCCAAGCCCTGGAGCAATGGGAGATGTGTGTGCCAGCAAGGTCCGGGTGTGCCAGTCTCCCTTTGTCAGCGTCCCATCCACAGGCCACAGCCACACGCTCGCCCACGCTGACAGGGACGCTGGGAAGGAAAACAGGTGTTTGCTCTCAGGAGCCCTGTCTGAGCCCCCATGGGCCTGCCACAGGCTCTCACCTGGCTGCAGTGGGAGGTCCTTTGCCTTAACGCTGCTGCTGCTGCTGCTGCTGGCTCTGCAGGCAGGAGTAAGAGTGTCCCCCCCAGGAGACTGGGCAGGGTTTGTTCCAATGCTACCCTCCCCCTGAGGGCAGGGCTGGGGCACACAGTCACTCCCACACCTGCCCTGGCCCCTGACCTACGTGGAGCAGCCTGGCCGCTGCCTTCAGCAAAGCCTGTCATTGGTGAAAACATGAGCTGCCTTTGGACTTCTTCGCTCGGCTGCTTCAGCCTGGAAACCTCCACTCCCCAGGCAGCTGGCTTTTCACCCTGAGCCTCCCTTTTCTGAAAATATGTAAACACTGGGGGTTGACCGTTCCTGGCATGCACCCCCTACCCCTGCCCATAGCTGATTGATCTCTGGTCCCGCCCTGGTTCTAGTCAGGCCAATCAGATGTGCCTACCCAGGCATTCAAAAGGTGGCAAGGAGACCCACAGTCCCTGAGGTGCCTGCAGAGAGAAGGACCTGCACACCACATATCGAAGCCAGCCAGAGTCTACTGCTGCTTCCCATTCAAAGAGCTCACCAACTTCAGGCCCTTCCCCCGCTTCCCTGTCCTGCCAGCTCCTCTCTCCTGCCAGATCCCTCAGCCCCGCCCTGCGCTCCGAGCCATAACCTATCCTGGAAAGTAGGTCTTTCCTGCCTCCAACTTGCTCCTCACAGGTAATCGGGGACTGTTCGGAAACAAGGGAACCCTCACCTGAACCCGCCCATAGGTCAGCAGCCCACATGCTCTCTCCTGGGCCCCCTGACAGAGGAGTCTGGTGCCTGATCTTTAGAACCAGGTCATTGCCTCTCTCCTTGCTGCCCAGGACCTTGCTCAGCTTCCACAGTTGCCTTATCAGTGATTCCCTCCCCACTGGGGAGAGGGACTGTTCCTTACTTCCTCCCCCAAACCATGATCTTCCTCTTGATCCTTAAGTTGCCCCAAGACTCTGCAATCTCCTCTGGAGACAACCTTACCTCGCTCCTTCCCATCTCTGCCAATCTCATCTTTACCTCTTCACCTCCACCCCCATCTGGGGCCCCAGGGGCTCCCATCAGGCTCCTGCTCTACTCCCCTCCTTACCTGTGGGGGCACCAGTCACCAAGCCTAAGGGCCTGTCTTCATCCTCAGGCCCTGGTGGACGCAGGCACCCTGCCCTCCCTTCTCAGGCACTACCGTTACTCTTCTCACAGCTTCTCTGCGCTTTTCATCCTCCTATCCTCTCACTCTCTTCCCCAGGGTATTGTGTCTCTTTCTGGTCTCTCCCTGCTCCCTCCCATCCCACACCCACGTCCCCATTCTCTCCAAGAGCTTTAGCTCCCACATGACGCAAATCCAGCCCTAGCTGCCACCTTCTCCTCTGGTGGCCACTCCAGATGCCCTGTCGGGGGGCTTTCCATTCGGCAGTTCAGGGACACCTGACCCACCTACTGCCTCAAGAATGGCATGTGACCCAGAGATGGGCATTGGCTAGAGCAAATCAATCCTGGTGTTGTGAGACGCGCAGCTGGTTTGTTAAACTGTTGAATGTGAGGGTGAGCCACTGGAGTCCCTTTGCTACCATGCCAGGGACCCTCCTTGAGGTCAAAAGCAATAGAGAGCAAGCAGGAGAGAAAGCTCAAGATGATCCCAGCACCATCCTCGAATGTCTGCACCTGCTGAGCGACGTGGGTGCCCCCAGTCTCATTTGTGCACAGCTGGCCTGGCTTCACTCTGCCACTCGCCACCAGAGGCCTCCTGTGCGTCCAACCAAGACGACCCAGATCTCCATGCCCTGGAGGCAGTTCTCGCTGGCTTTCCTGGCTTCATTCACGGCCCAGCACCTGCCCCTCTGACCCATCAAGTCTGCCTCTCTAGCCTCTGCTCTATAGCCGAGACTATGTTAACACTCTCTTCACTGGCCTTCCTGCCTCTGCCCCGCCCTCCCCTGCTGCTTGGATGTTTCTAGATTGCAGCTCTGACTGCTACCTGATATGCTCCATGACCTTCAGTGACCCCACTCGCCACCTTAATCTGGCTCCCGCATTCACAGCTCTCCTGGCTCCCTGGTTCACTTGCTCAGGCATTTCCCCTAACCACATGTGGGTCAGCCAGTGTCCCCACTACCCTTCAGCATTGGCTCGCCCATGGGCAGGCTCTCCCTGCATCTCCCTATTTCCCACCCGCATCCCCCCAGGCCTCCCTGGCCCTGGTCCCCCCTGCCCCCTGCCCAAGCTGTGTAAACTGAGTTCCCAGCCAGAAGCGTCCCCTGGCCTCCAAGCTCCTGCACTTTAACCGCCATTGTCCAGCTGCCAGGCTCCTGCCTTATGAGTATTTGCTGGATGAACAGAGGGATGGACGCGCCTGATCACGCTGCCCCTGGCCCCAGCTCCCTCCTTGCCTTCCTCCTTCCAGGTGATTCAACTTGGCAGAGAGCACTTGCCATCCGCCGGGCCAGGCTCCCACTCTCCTCCTGAGATCATGGGAAAGACAGTCCGCAGACACTTTTCTTGCTCCTTTCCCCCCAGTTAAACATAAAGCTTGCTCCCGTGTTCTCCCGCCTCCCTGCACACACAGTGCTGGGACGCCACACGGGAGTAGGGGGATGGGGGAGGGTTAGGGCAGCAAAACCACTTTGTGTGAGCTGTCCACACCCACAGGAGGCCATCTCCTGAGTAAGCCCTGAGGCAGCTGTGGGGGATCTGGGGCTTCATCCTGGTGACAAACATCCCCTCTGGCTGGGTGTTGATAAAGTGGGGCCTGGCAGGTGTGGCAGGGTGAGTAGGGGGAGCTCTGTATCTTCTGCTTACTTACTCTGTGAACTTAAAACTGTCCAAAAATGTTAATCTTATTAAAAAAAGAGACAATACATAACAGGAAAATTTGGCACCAGGAAATTCAGTTTCAATAAGAAATTACTGGCTCTAAAAAAATCAATAGGAGAAACGAAGATGGCAGCATAGATTAACACCTAAACTGCTACCTCACACAACAATTTCAAAACTACAACTAAAAGACAGAACGGACATCATCCAGAACCACAGGAAAGCTGGTTGAGTGAAAATTCTACAACTAGAAGTAAAGAGAGGGGCTCATGGAGACTCAGAGGAGCTGTAAAAAGCTGAGGTATGGAGATATGTGCATGGAGAGGATGTGTGGAGGAGGGTCGGGCTGGCTTCCTCTAGCAGGAGGGAGACGGAAAATCCTGACTGCACTGGACCCCACTTCTGACTGTACTGAACCCCAGTTCCAGGTGAGACTCATATGGGGGAGTCTGGACTGTTGTGAAAAGGAAGGAGTGCATGGAAACTTAGGGGAGCCATGAAAGACAAAGGTCTGGGGACGTGTGAAAGTGTGCACACAGAGCGCTGATTGCTGATTGTGCCGCTGGCTTTCTCTAGGGGGAGGAAAATAGAACGTTCCAACAGCACTGAAATCCAGGTCCAACTGCACTGAACCCCAGTTTTGGGCAAGACCCTAGGGACCCAGATTCATACGGGTCCCTAGAGCCCATGGATACTCAGGGGAACTGGAAAGGCAGAGATCTGGAGGCTCGAGCGGCATGCACAGACACAGCTGATCCTCACAACCAATTGGTTTGGAGGTCAATACATGTCCCCCGCCCCCTCTCCCCCCACCTCAATGGTACCAACAACAATCAAGAATTAACTACAACAAGACTGTACAGACAGTTCACAAAGGGGTGCACCAAGAGAGTCCATCTCAGGTAACGGGAGGCGGAGCTACTGGACCACATAGGACACCTAGCACACAAAGCCACTCTACCAACTCAGGAAAGCAGCAAAATATGCACAGACAAAAGAACAGATAACAAACAAAAGAAATGGAGGAAAATAAACGATTGGATATAAAGTTTAAAACCACAGTTATAAGGTTTTTTTTAAAGCATTTCCTAGAAAAAATGGATAAAAAAGGAGATGAAAAAGGACCAACTAGAAATTAAACATACACTGACTGAAATAAAAAATATTATACAGAAACCTAACAGCAGACTAGAGGAACACAAGAATCAAGTCAAAGATTTGAAATACAAAGAAGCAAAAAACACTCCACTGAAAAAGAAAAAATAATAAAAAAATGTGAAGTTAGTGTAAGGAGCCTTTGGGACAACCAACATCAGAATGATGGGGGTGCCAGAAGAAGAGAGAGAGCAAAATACTGAAGACCTATTTGAGGAAATAATGACTTCCCCCACCTGGTGAAAGAAATAGACTCACAAGTCCAGGAAGTGCACAGAACCCCAAGCAAAAGAAATCCAAAGAGAACCACACCAAGACACATCATAATTAAAATACCAAGAGCAAAAGACAAAGAGAGAATATTAAAAGCAGCAAGAGAAAAACAGTTCATTACCTACAAGGGAGCACCCATAGGACTGTCAGCTGATTTCTCAACAGAAACTATGCAGGCCAGAAGGGAGTGGCAGGAAATATTCCAAGTGATGAATAGCAAGAACCTACAATCAAGAATACTCTATCCAGCAAAGCTATCATTCAGAATTGAAGGGCAGATAAAGAGCTTCACAGAGAAGAAAAAGCTAAAGGAGTTCATCAACTCCAAACCAGTATTATGTGAAATGCTGAAAGGTATTCTTTAAGAAGAGGAAGAAGAAGAAAAAGGTAAAGATAAAAATTATGAACAACAAATACATATCTATCAACAAGAGAATCTAAAAATCAAGTGAATTGAAAAATCTGATGAACAGAATAAACTGGTGAATATAATAGAATCAGGGGTACAGAAAGGGAGTGGACTGCCAATTCTCGGGAGAAAGGTGTGTGTGGGAAGAGACTGGACAAAAATCATACACCTATGGATGAGGTGGGGGGAGTAAGAGCAGAGGATGGGGTGGGAACCAGGTGGAGGGGAGCTATGGGGGGAAAAGAGGAACAACTGTAATAATCTGAACAATAAAGATTTATTAAAAAAATAAAAATAAAAAGTTATCATTATAGCCCCACCAAATAAATAAATAAATAAAAATTACTAAGTGTTTTCCTCTTTTTGCTTTTACTCCCCTCATCCTTGCTGGCCTTTGCAGTCACTCCCTCCCTTTTCAGCAGGGGCCCCTCTGTACCTCACCTTCCCCTTTGGTCACCTGTCTCCCACTCCTACATTGCAAAGCCACCCACCTTCCTCTGTAGATCCAGACCCTTGAGAGCCAGGACTTACGTCCCAAGGGAGGTAAGGCAGTGCCCGCCTGTTGGGCCCTGGTGGCCTGCAGGTGCCCAGGTGGTGGAAGGGCATCATGGTGAGCAGGCACAGGCCAGAGCCCCAGTCAGTGCTCTCACCAAGTGCTCAGGGCAGGGCTTGGCATGGGCCCAGGGGTGAGGATGGGCAGAAGGCACACCCAACATTACCACCAGTGTGGCTGAGCCTCACTAGTTCTGATCATGAAACTAGGTACCATTTTCAGAAAAACAGCAAATACCACTGTGTGCTGACCCACCGACAGCAGTAAGCTCTGGGCTTGAGGGTAGTGAGAGTACAGCAGCCAGATACAGCAGTCTGGCTTGAGGTGGGAGGGGGTGCTGGGTACTGGGGCAGGGGGATGGAGACAGTCCTGGGTTCTGGACCTTGGAGTGGGTCAGGAGAAGAACGAAGCCATGCCACTCCCTGTGCAAGGTCACAGGGCCCAGTGCTCAGAGCTCGTGCTCTGAGGAGCCATCTTCGAATCCTTTATGATTTTATCTTTGAACTGGGTTTTGCGGGTGAAGTTGAGTAGCACAGTGAAGTGCACTGGGGCTTGGAGCCTTGGCTCCACGGTGGGAGCTGTTTTTAAGGGTGCGGCCTTGAGGGACCGAGGTACTGTTGAGACCATCTGTGACCGAATCCCCGAAGGTCTCTTTGTAAGATTCTGGCAGTTGGGTACGGAGATCCACACCTCCTGTGGCACCTAAGACAAGCTTCAGGTGTAAGTCCCCTTCCTGTCATACCTGGCCCCTGCCCGTCTGCAGTGGCCTGCCCATCTGTGCCTTTCCTGACCCTCTGTGAAAGGGGTGACAGCACTCCTGGCCCTGGCTGGGGGCTCAGTTGGTTGGAGTGTTGTCTGTACACCTAAGGGTTGTAGATTCTATTCCCAGTAAGGGCGCATACAGGAGGCGACCTACTGATGTTTCTCTCCAAACAAATCCTGGGGTGAAGGTTATAAAAAAATAATAAGGAGCGGTTGCCACGTGCTCCTCGTTTTCTGTAGCGGCCCTTTCGGTGGACAACACAGGTCACAGATACCCCACACCCTCCTTCCTTGGGTTAAGAGAGTTCCAGGTGGGCAATTTCATCCTAACAAGGCCACTCATTAGCTGGCAGACCTGGGGAATCATTTTCACGCTCCTCTCCACTGTGAGGTGACAAGGGTATTTTCCTTCCCAGCTTACTGGCTGTGGGTGAATTCAAAACCTACAACCAGAGAAATGGTTTAGAGAATTTTCAGCTTGCTCTGTAAAAACATGCCTGGGAATGAGAAAGGAAAGAAGCTGGGCTTGATTAACCCAATAATGTTCAATGAATAAAAACGGTGTCTGAGCCCTGGCTGGTGGTTCAGTGGTTAGAGCATTGGCCATCCACAGAGGGGTTGCAGGTTCGATTCCTGGTCAAGGTCACATACCTGCATTGCAGGTTCAATCAAAATCCCAGTCAGGGGCAGGCAGGAGGCAACCAATCGACATTCCTCCTTCTCTCCCTCTCACTCTCTGTGAAAATTAATTGAAAAATTATACTTAGGGGAGGATTAACAAAAACAAAGAGTAGCAGGAGAGGGAAAAAAAGATGTTATAAAAAATAGTATCTTTTTAGAGAAGCAAGATGATGACTTAAATATTTTTCTTTATAGTTTCTGCAGCTTCCAAATTCTCTAAACCAAGCAGGTGTCCCTCTTATGTGAAAGCTGTCCCAGGCCCAGGCCCAGGCCCAGGGCTGCCCTGCGCCGCCCCGCCAGCCTGCACTGACCCTGCACAGCTGGCCACCAGGTGCGTCGCGCTGCATTTGGCTGTGGCTTCCTTCCCCTCCGAGTAAGCTGGGAAGGGAGTGCCCGCTGGTTTCTTATTTAGGACACTGGCTCTGGCAGCCTAGAATAGGAGGGGACTGTGTTGTTGTTAAAGAGTAACCTTCAATTTTAAGTTTAAAATAAACTCTTGTCCTCCTTAGCTCCTGTGGGAGCTGAAGATGGAAAGGGAGGGCCCCTGGGCACTGGGCACCGGACAGGGCACCAGCTGACTGTCAGCAGCACAGTGGTAGCCTCCTCACATTTCTTCAAGGAGCCTCAGGAGTGAGGGTGTGAGCAGAGGGGGCGGGCAGACTCGTGGAGGAGGTTCCGGCACCGCACCGGGCACCATAGGCAGTGGCTGCAGCCAGGCTGGGGCAGTGGCCACCAGAGGGCTCAGACCCACACGCTCCAAAGCCTCTCTGGCTTCACACTCCTCCTCCTGAGTTGGTTTCTCTCTCTCAAAAGAGAATCTACAGCTGTCTCTGCCGTGGCTGCCGGGCCATCTCTTAGGAACCAGCTGTGGCTCTGCATCAGACTTCTCCCGTTCACCGTTCACCGTGTGCACGGATCTCAGCGCCTGGACCCCAGCGCCTGGACTGGCAGCGCTGGCCCCACAGGTCTGGGCTGAGCCTCATCCCATGCCCGCCCAGCAGACCAGCGCCGCCCCCCCCCCCCCCCGCCCCCAGCAGGCAGGGAGGAGCTGAGACCGGCTTCTGGAATGCTTCTGGGACGATGCCTAGTGTGAGGGAGCACAGAGGGCACAGCACCTCCTCCTACTCCCAGCCCAGGGCGGGGTGTCTGCTAAACACCCAGCCATGCGGAGTCCTGGGCCCTGGAGGCTGGTGGTTGGTGGCTGGGAGCCAGTGGCCAGGGAACCCCCGAGGCAAAGGAGACTGCGCTCCCCGGGGCCCTCCTGGCTTGCAGGAGCCTTTTGTGATTTTGGGCGAGGTTGAGACCCGCACTTCCCAAGCCCTGGGTGGGCACTGAGTGGGCGGGAGGCTCCAGAAGTCTCTGTTGGGCCCATTCATCTCCCTCAGCCAAACTGGCAAAAGCCGGGTGGGCCAAGGGCGAAGAGAAGCCCGTGTGCTCTGAAGGCCTGCTGACCTGGGATCCTGGGCACTGATGTGGTGCCTGCAGCTGGTCAGGACGCTCCCTGCAGAATGCCCCTCCCCTGCTCCTTTGTACCCGCCTACCCCCATCTAGGGGTCCAGGGGTGGAGAGGCCCTCCTCAGGCCGCCTGAGCATCTGTGGGATGATGGGCCACTTCCCTGCCTGGCAGCAGACACTGCACTCTCATGGGGCCCACGGAGCCCATGTGAACGAGGCTGCTCTCTACATGCTCACAGGCACCAGGGGCTGCCAGGGCCCTTCCCTCCGTCCCTCATCTGGTCCGCAGGGCCATCCGGAGCAGGCCCTGTGGGGCCCTCTTCTTAGGGACGGAGGCCATTGGCCAGGCAGAAGAGGCAGAGCTGGGATTTGCACACAGCCAGCTTGCTCTGAGGCTGCCACTGCCCTGTTTCTACCAGCTGATGTTGGGGACCCTCCACTGCTCCCCTGGCAAGTCCCCTTCCCAGTCCCCAACATCAGGCTCTCATTGTGGGCATTATATTCTCTGTCTCTTGAACATAGTTGATGTTCTTTCCACTTACTTGGGGAAGTTCCCAGGGGACTCGGATTCGTAGAGACAGAAAGCAGAAAGGCTGGGGGGCGGGCCGGGAATGGCAGACAGCTTCAGTCTGATTGGATGAAAAGTTCTGTGGATGGATGAGGGTGATGGCTGTATAGCAGCGTGGACTGTACACTTGAGAAGGCTAAGTGTATATTTCGTGTTATGTATTTTATCACACACACAACTTGTGCTGTTCCAGTGAGATCAGTGGCAAGAGGTCAGCACTTCCTCAATGCCATGTATTTCTGGGGGAGTGATGAAAGGCCTGCTTGGACCTAAATCCTCAAGGCTCCGCGGGCCTGATGGCTGCCTTGTGGGTCAGGCGCACTGACCTGGGAGCCAAGCAAGTCAAGGTCAAGTCCAGCCCCATGTTCTGCTGGACTTGACCTGGGAAACTTCCCCAAGTAAGTGGAAAGAACATCAACATGTTCTGCTGGCCTTGGCTCCTCCTGTAAGGAAATCAGAAAACGTGTGAGAGAGAGATGGGCACCACCGGGCGACACCAAGCTCGTCGCTGTCAGCTGTCATGGTGGACTGGTCTCTGCCTGGGACATGGCGATCAGGAAGGAGAGCAGGGCCACGTAGATGAATGTCCACTCAGCCCATCAGAGCCCATCTTGCTCTGGCAGAGCCACTGAGCTGAGCCACCTCGGGATCCTCAGGCTTCCTGCCCCTCAGGAAGAGGACAAGGCCACCCTCCCCACATTGCCTCTGGTCCCTCCCACAGGTCCTCAGGGCGTGGCCTGCCAGCGGTGGCGCAGCCCCTGCCGGTGTGTGGAGGAGCAGGTGCCAGGGTGCTGGGGCAGGCCTAGCGACCACACTGGGGAGGAGGTGGATGCTTCTTTGGGACCCACCACAGAGAGATTCCCATGCCCTGGTCTCCAGGAAGTCAGCAGCTCCTGTGGGAGTGCGGATGGAGGAGGGGATGGATGGAGGTGGGTGGACAGAAAGGTCCAAGATTTATTTTCTTTTCCTTGGCAACATATCCGCTACCAAGGATATTTTTCAGGAAGGAAGCCCCCTCTTCCGGTGTGGCTCGGTTGCTTCGGCATAGTCCTAAGCACCAAAAGGTCCCCAGTTTGATTCTGGGACAGGGCACATGCCTGGGTGGCAGGCTCAAGCCTCAGTAGGGGCGTGCAGGAGGCAGCCAATTGATGTTTCTCACATCTCTCTCCTTCGCCCTCTCCCTCTGATCTGTCAGACATTCCTGTTGGCACTTCTTGAAAATATACTCTAAACTCAACTTCTTTCTCAGCACTGTCACATCGCTGGGCTCCAGGCCACTGCCACTCTCGCCTGCATGACTGTGGCAGCCTCTTGGTGGTCTCCCTGCATCCACCCTTGTCCCCACCACCCCACCGTGAACACATAGTGTGTCCCTCTTTACCCTCATCCCTTATCCCCCCCCCCACCCCCTTGCTCACCCAGTCCAGTCATGTGGCTTTGACAGGGCTGGACATGTTCCCAGGGTCTTTCTCTCGGGGTTCTCCCCGACATCCGGGTGGGTGATTATTTTTATTTTATGTTTTTATTGATTTCAGAGAAAAAGGAAGAGGGAGAGATAGAAACATCAATGATGAGAGAGAATGATTAATTGGTTGCCTCCTACATTCTCCCTACTGGGGACCAAGCCTGCAACCCAGCCATGTGTCTTGACTGGGAATCAAACTGTGACCTCCTGGTTCATAGGCCAACCCTCAATCACTGAGCCACAGGGGCTGGGCAGGTGGGTGACTTGCTTATTGTTTGTTTTCACCTGGTGGAACTGATCAACCTGTCCTATCCCTTCACGGGCCCTGCCCCCTCAAGGCCTATTCCTCTCCTTGAACTTCACTAACTCTGTACCTTCCCAGTCTGGTATGTTTACTGTCTCCAACTGTTAAAACCCAGCTTCCACAGGAAAGAAATGCTTTGTTCCTTGCTGTATTTTTTCCCTGTCTAGAAGAGCGAGCAGGGAGGGGGGATGGAGAAAGGGAACACGGAGGGAGGAGGGGGTGGGGGGGGGGGGGGGGAGGGGGGGGGGAGGAGGGGGGATGGGGACGGAGGGGGATGGGGAGGGAGGGGGAGCGGAAAGGGAGGGGGGAGCGGGGAGGGGGAGTGGGGTTTGGAGGATTGGGCAGCCATTCTTGAGGCCCCAGTGGGCTCACATCCAGGAGTAGGAGAGACACCTGACCGAGATCAGATCTCCTCCTGACGGGAGACTCCTGCTAAGCCCCGTCCCTCACTCACTCCTGTGTGCCTTCTCCCAGCGCCGGCCTTGGGTAGGTGCGTGGAGCGCATTCCCCACAGCTCCGCACTCTGCACCTGTTGTCACACTCCCTCCCCTTTACTGCTCACATGGGTGGGGACCGTCCAAGCTCCGTGGGAAGATGATCCATCCAGTGGCTGGCAATGGTGCCCATGGGTGGCCAGCAGCACCCACCCCAAAGGAGTGTAGAGGCAGGAGGCTGCTTGCCTGTTACAACCATCCCACTTGGTGATTCCACTTAGAACAAGTTGGAAGCCCTCTCGACCCAGCTGTCTCGTGTGTGTGAGTGTGTGCGTGTGTGTGTCGGGGCAGCAGGCCCAGCAGAGGAATCCTCCGACCAGAGCCCTGCCGCTCCTGTCCTGCTCTGACCTGGCCCTTGGGGTCCTGTTGTGGCCAGTGCATGGAAACATCCTCTACAATTAGCTTCCCTTGAGCTCAGCTTCCTCCAGAGTTGCTGTTTGAGAACAGCTCCCGGCTGAGAACATTCAGGACTCTGCCTACTCGCTGCTTTAAGGACAGACCTTCGGACCTGCTGTCCCCATGGCCTGGGATCACCGCCAGCCAGGCCCTTCCCTTGCCACTGACAAGAGGAGGAGAAGGCACGGTGCCTGTGTCGGGAGTTGCTGCCCAGAAAACAAAGTCCCTGGCTTTAGCTGTTGCTAAGCCGCTGGGAGCCCCTGCCTGGGAGGGGCCTCATGCGGGAGGTTAAGTCAGAGGCAGCAGCAGCTCCTCCAGCTGCCCCACCACTGAGCTCAAAGGCCACCGGCACCGGGTAGCAGGAAGCAGAACAAACTGACAGGGTTACAACAAATCACAAGACAACTGAGTGGCAAGCAATCTGTCATTTTTACAATATAACGTTTATTGCTTAGATGGTTTGATACAGAACAGCGTTTCTTCTCATTTTGAATTTGGAAGTATTATACAATTGAATACAAAGAGGAACAAAAGTACCAAAACTAATCTTGTGATTCTGTTCATGTGGCATAAACCAGTTTTGTACATAACATGTAGCAGCAGTTTTTAAGTTCCCTTTAGAAAAATATGAACTCTACATTTATTATTGTTTCCTGTGTAATGCATGGGCTGAAATAACTAGGATCACTTCCTTCTTGAAGAAAAGGGAGGAGAGGAAGAAGGTACGACAACTCATCCGACTGCCACATAGCTTCCCCGGCCGGCCGCTGGGAAAATCAGCCCTTTGGGGTTTTGTTGTTTTTCACAGCCAGAGTTTCATGTAGTGATTGACTCTCAGCACTGTGTCCACAAATCAAAGAGAAAAACAAGAGAAAAACTTGCACCTCAAAACACTTTACAGAAGATCCATATACATATATTTTTTGTAAAAGCCCTGAGAGGAGAAAGAGAATCAAACAAAATGGATAGAAACAAATTAGCTGGACATGCAAACTAAGCTATGATTCACCCAGAGTTTAAACAAATCACAAATTTCACAGTTTAATATTGGGGGAGGGGCAGAACAACAAACAGACAATTCACGTCTCAACCTCACTAAGAAAACGTGGCCAGGCCATACGGACTACAGGGCGCAGAGGAGGCTAAATAAAGCTTTACATCGATTGAGATCCCGAGCGCTGCAGCGTGGTGCTGCGCACTCTGCTGCCTCTTGCTGCAGAGTACTAGTGTCACAGCCTCTCCACATCCTGGGATTTTTAGTGTGGAGAGTTACAAAGGAAAACAAAACACTAGAAACCCCAAATAATAGTAACAATGAAAATAACAACAACAATCATCATAAAAAATGAAGGGATGCATGAACTGGTTTTAACTAAGCAGGCCCCATCAGGTATGCAGTGAAATGGGACCATTGGCCCTGATGTGTATTCACCTAGAGCAAATGAAACCTTGTTCTGAAACTATTCATACATCCCTAATACAGTTAAAAATTATATATACCTCAACTTTTTTTCTTTCACATGCAAAGATATCATTTTTTATTATTTCAAGAACACACATCTTCTTTTAAAGTCTGGATGGTTGGATTTTGGCCGCCAGAAACTGGTGAGGAAGGGGTCTGTGTGCCTGTATGCACACTGAGTGTGGAGGAGGGTCCTGGAATGGGGAAGGGGTTAGGCTCCCGGGGTGAGGCTGGGGATGTAAGGGTGGAGCAGCGCAGGAGGCCCAGTGCTAGGCCAGGCCTCGGGTGTCCTGGGGTCCCAGTGGCAGACAGGATGCTGAGACAAGCTCAGCTACAGTAGGAAGTGTATTGCCTGCTTAGGATGCTCACCAAAAAAAAAAAAAAAAAAAAAAAAAAGAAACCTGCCTATTTGCACCCAGGGGTTCAGGTTATTTCAGAAACTGGAAACAAGTCTATCTTCAAGCACCAATCCCAAATCGCAGCAAGGTAAATATAAATCAATTTCTCATCTTCAATCTTGCATGTGCAGTTTTATTACCAGTAGTAGTATTTCCTTGCCTTGCAAATGACAGTAGCACACGCGCGTAGGGCCTGGGCTGGGTGTGGCAGAAGACCGATGAGTGGGTCCTCACCGCTTGCTTTCTCAGCAGCCGGGTGCACCCCCTGTCCCCCACCTCCCCTGAGCTGCTCCTCGGCTGCTTGCGGGAGGACCTGCGGGAGCTGCAGTCCGGAAGAAAGGCTTGTCTAAGTACAGTAGAAGAGCTCCCACCAGAGGGTGGCAAGGAAAGCTGCGGGCAGACGCTTACATGAGGACCTGGGGGCACCCGGGTCTCCAGGACAAATATTGCCCATTTGTTTCTGCTTACTGCAGAGACCAGCAAACGGATGAACTAATAATATTAATAATAATAATAATAATAATAATAACATATATACTGAAAGGGGGAAATCAGATACAGAACACCTGTGTATGTTCTCCATAGATTAAGTTGCCATGGTAACTCTTCTAAGAACAAAGGTCTTGGAACTTGAACAGGAACTAGTATGTCTAATGCTGAATGAGCAACACACACATGAGGTCGAAGCTAGAATCTGTCTTGGTTTTGGCTTGAACCAAACTGGAAACCTCCATCCACCACATCCTCAATATCAAAGACCAAATTACAGCTCTACCATATAGCAGATTTAAAAAAAAAAAAAAAGGTCTATATGAGAAATGAGCATCTGATCCACATTTCCTCTGGTAATTTACATGAAAATTCACATCATTTTCTTCCAGTTATTGGCTACGGATATCCAAGGGCATGTTTTTCTTCTGTTTCCAGCTCACAAAACGAATGTTATGATCAGATTCGCAAGAACAAGCTCACACACACCAACACAGAAGTAATGTTAATGCTTAAATGAAAAGGTCCTCTCCAATAATTCATTAAAATATTTGCTTTGTTTTTAAAGTCATTTTGGGACAACACAACACCCAGGACGACACTGGAGGACTGGTAAGTAGTTAAGGCACTCGAATCGTCCGTGCTGGTCGCCTGCACGGGCATGTGGTAAGGCTGTGGCCCCGAGAGGCGGCCCTTCCTCCTCGCCTCTCTCTCCAACAGCTGACAGGCATTGAGGAAACCTCATGAAACACAGATTCAGGACACGGCTCTGCGGGCCTCCGGCGGTGTGCTGGGCCCAGGAGGAGCCGTCATTCCACTCCCAGCAGTGGCGAGGCAGCGTCAGTGGCCAGGATGGGGTGGGCAGGCTTCTTGCCGTTCAGCTCCAGCAGGTCTTGCACGAGGGCCACCGGGCTCTCTGAGTCAGGGTCACCCTGAGGCGCCTGCTCCGGGGGAGCAGCCTTGGGAGCACTCCTGCCGGCCTCAGCCTGCCCGGCGCCAGCCGTCCGACCCACTGCCCTGTCCTCCCTGCGGCCGGCATCCTTAGCCTGGCTCTCCTTCCGGCTCCGGGTGACCGCCACATGGTTGTTGGTCAGCACAGCTGTGTCGGCCTCATTCTCCGAGACAGGGTTGTTGCCGCTGTGGGTGGACTCACTCTCACTGTCCTCCTCACCCCGCTCATCCTTGTCACTGTCCTTCCCGTGGTATTTGGCATGCCTGGCCTTCTGGTGGACACGCTGGTGGCGAACCAGGCTATGTTTCAAGGTGAAGGTTCGCTCACAGGTCTGACATTTGTACGGCCTTTCTCCTGGAGCAATGAGGGAAAGAAGTGGTCTGTTAATGGTAAGGCCACCAGGAACCACCTCTCAGCTCTACACTAAAGCAGCCATGAGGGAAAGATGAGGGGTGGGTTGGCAGGACCAGGACACCCTCCTTTACAGGGAAACGCTCTTATTTGTCTGAATTGGCAAAATGGGGAAGCAGGAATGCCAGGTGCCACCCTGGGATTCCTCCCCCTGCCATCTCTCAGCCCAGGTTTTCACACATTGACCCAGGAACCAGAGCCCCATGAGGGCAGCAATGGCATCCTCCCACAGGGACAGGCACATTTCTGAGGCTCTACGGACAAGGGCACCTCCCAAGTCAAAGGCACGAGACACTCCATGTTCTGTTACGCAGCAGCTGGAGCTTCTCTCAGGCTCACAAGCCGGCTGTGAGCAGCTGAGACCACCACCTGCCAGGAGCCCAAGAATATCTCTGTTGGAGGACCGGCCCAGAGCCTCTGAAGACCCCAAGCCAGGGCAGAATGGCTGCATGAGGCGGGGCAGTATGTGGGGAGCAGAGATGTGCACCCCACCGGCCAGGAGGGAGGAGGAAAGCCGAGACCAAGACCAGGGCCTGGGTTGGGTGTGTTTGGGGAGAGGGGGTGGTGATATGCTTGCACTTTTGACTCCAGGAGTGTATCCAGGTGTCCTTTTTACTAAACAGCCTCTGCTGTGGGGTTTGCAACTTCAACCGTGTAGCTGGTGAGTCCCAGGAGTAAGGGCTTGTGCAGGGCAGACCCAGATGGGCATGCAGCAGCCAAGACAGACAGGAAAAGCCCCCATGGTGCCAACTTCCCACCTGAAAGTTAATAATGAGACAAACCTAGGCGCCTCCAGAGCACCTGTTCCCACTGCCTGTCCCCAGGCCACACCCCACGGTCCCCTTCCAGGCTCAGGACTTGATGAGACTACGGACCCCAAAGCCCAGCACGAATATTCTCCTAGATAGTTATCTGAGAGAGGACAGACATCACCCCCATTCTAGAGACAGAAAGACTGAGGCGCAGAGGGACTGACCAAGGTGTTCTCAATGACAGCACTGCTGAGGGACCACTCCACTGCCTCCCTGCAGGAGCCCATGCGTTTAGGGCGCTAAGAGAACAGCTTGTTAAATTCCCAGTTTACAGGGCTCACAGGGCATGAGAAGGCTTGGTTAGTTCTCTGCCTCTGTTTTTGCTCCGGGCTTCCTCCTGACTAGCAGCCTCCTTCGCAGGCCTGGGACTGGGCACTCCCTGAAAGAAGCCAAGGCCGGGCCTGCCCTTACCCGTGTGAGACCTCATGTGCCGGGTCAGGTCCTGAAGAGACCAGAACCTCTTGTTGCACACAGTGCAGACCTTCTTCCTCTTGTCTGCCTTGCTGGACACACTTCTGGAGGCGTCTGTCTTTGGCTTCTTGTCATTATCACTCTTCTCTGAGGACTTCTTCTCGGCCGTGCCCTCCCCGTCGGAGGTGCCCTCGGCCTCCTCACTCTGTTTCTCTGCTGAGCCTTCTGACACGGCTTCGCCCTCAGCCGGGGGCTCGGGCTTCTCCTCTGGCTCCAGAGCGAGGGCAGTGGGCACAGGCACTGGCCCCTCAGCAGCTCCCCTCTCGCCCTGGCCCTCCTGAGGGAGCGGGCTTTCCTCCCTGGGCACCTCACGGCCATGGGCCTTCCTGTGGCGGCTCAGGGTCCCAAAAAACTTGAAGCTCTTGCCACAGATGTCGCAGGTGTGCTTCTGGTCCTGCTGAGCTGAGCCCCCACTGGTCACAGGCCCAGAGTCGCCCTCGGCCAGCTTGAAGCCCATCAGCTTGCTGGCAAGGTTGAGGTCCAGGCTCTTGTTGCTGACCGTGTCTTCCTCGGGGCTCTCTTCTTCCTCCTCCTCCCTCTCCTTCACACCATGATTCTCCTCGGGCTCCAGGCTCTCCTCGGCTGCCTGCTCCTCCCCATCCACGGACTCGGCTACTTCCCGCGTCAGCTCCTCCACAGGGACCTCTCCTCTGACCTGGCTGGGCTCAGGGCCCCCCTCTGACCACGGCTGCTCTTTCTCCCGAGAGGTGAGGTCCAACACTTCGCCTCCTGCAGCTGATGTCTCCACGTCTGATTGGCTGTCTGTGGGAGCAAGCACAGAAGCATGGATTGAAACCAAACGCCACCACACATGCCCCTGCCAAAGGCTCCTTCGTGAATCTCAGCTGGACCCGCCCTGAATCATCACCCCCTACATCCATCCCCGAGGGCCCAAAAGAATCTGGGTTAATTTATAAAAGGCAGAAAGAGCCTCCACATACGCACAGGCCAGAGTCACAGGGCTGGCTGTGCCTCGGAAGCCCTGCCCCTGCTTCCTGCACTGGCCACGGGTGGCACCCGGTGCCCTCCCCTGCCACACACAGCGATGCTCAGGCCCCAGGAGGTGTGAGCGACTGAGGGCAGCACAGACAGAAGGAATGGAGAGAGGAGAGGTGGTGCATTCCAGAGTCACAGCGCTAGGGAGGCTGAAGAAGCTGAGCTGTAAACGTTATTTTTGAGTGCAGAGATCATATAAACATGCAACATACATGGACTACCCCAAACATGGTGTCTGATGACAAATGGTCCAAAGCTCATACTATGCACTCTGGTCCACACTCTCACCTGATGCATCATTTCCAGGTGGAATTTAAGGCAAAGGAGACAGAGGCACACCAGTGGGCCTCCCTGGCTGCTGTCAGGACCCCATGGAGGGAGAGGAAGCACTTCTTGTCTCTCAATTTGTTCCTACCTGTCCACTCTCCATAGCAAAACAGATGTGGACTGTCCATCAGTTTCTAAGGCCTTCTCGAGGGATGGCACTGTGTAATACTAACGACACCACATGGGTGGTAGCATTTATCAGAAGCACTGTCTCCCTTCAGGTTCCACAAGGGCCTAATAACCTTTACATTGTGTCTATGATAGTGAAGCTGTCTGCAGAGACCTACTATTGACTATAATCCAATGCCCAATTTATTGGGCCAATGACACCATTTCAGAGCACGTACATTAGAGGTGCCCTTCAAAGGAGAGCAGACGACAGTGCGTGAGCCAGCATGCAAACCTCATTGGACTCTCCTTGATGTGACCACACGTACAACCATGTCCACCCACACCCAGCACTCGGTCACCGGCTTCATTATCTGCCACTGAGGTGGTCCTGGGGTGGGGTGCAGGGTTGGCACCGCTTCTCCATGGCCACACCTGCCTGGGGCTTTCACCTTAGGCACCGTCTGCTCAACGCTCCAACTTACCCTTTCACTGGTTTCATTCTGCCTGTATCTTTTGGCAGGCACTGAGTATCTCAAAAGGGTTCAGAAGAACACAAATCATTCTGCTGTGACTAAAATTTTTGACGATTTTTGAAAATTATTCACAAGTTTAAAGAGGAATCCTGAGCTACACACCTCAATGTTGAAGTTATGTCTAAGGATAAGACAGATGCTCATGTCTGAGTCATTCCAATAGGGAGTATCCATATTTAATGGATTTTGGTGTAAACTCTACAATAAAAAAAATACTAAGTGCTCAATTTCCTATTTGATGGCTTACTATTGTAGTAGTTACATTTTTAAAAAGAGGCTTAAATTCTGGCTACTTCCTACTTGCCCCAGTACATTCAAGGTTTTCTTAATTATTAATATTTTTCACCAAAGAACATGAGTTATTTTAAAGTTTAACTGGAGAATATATAAAGATGAACATGGAAAAAAATCATAATGAATTCTGAAACCAAACCCAAGTAAATATACTAAGGTCAGATCTTTCTCACCCCTGGGCCTTTCCTTAGTGTGAATAATAGAGTGTTCACGCCTAGCCAGTTTGGCTCAGTGGATAGAGAACTGGCCTGTGGACTGAAGGGTCCCAGGTTCGATTCCAGTCAAGGGCACATGCCCGGGCAAGCTCAATCCTCAATGGGGGGTGGGCAGAAGGCAGGCAATCAAGGATTCTCTCTCAACATTGATGCTTTTTCATCTCTCTCTCCCTTCCTCTCATCAATAAAAATATATTTAAAAAAATCAATTAAAAAAAAAAAAAAAGAATGGAGCGTTCACCCTAAATTCAATGAAAGGCCAACTCACTTCCTCTGGTGAACAAAGGAAGCTTGGCTGTGTTCTAGCAAACTTCCACTAGGGGGAGATTTTTGCAGGACAGCCCAAGCCATTCAAGTTCCAAGCAACCCCAACTGATTTTTATTAGTGATTTTTGGGAACAATAGAACCTCTTTTCATCATTTCATGAATATCCGGCTCATAATAGCAGGTCCTATTTTGATCCCTGCCCTCCTCAGCCACCCACACTTCTAAATACAGGTAGCTGAAGACTTTTTTATAAGCGATGCTCCCTTACAGACGTAGTTCTCTGTCCTCATCAGTCCCTCATTTGTGATGCTAAATCTAAAAAAAATTGCTATGGGAAAGTGGAGATTTTTCATGCCAGCTCAACAATAAAATATCTACTGCCTCCTAGAAGTTCCAAGTTACTCAGCCAAAGTGAAAAACGACCAATCTACACACCTCATCTGAGTGGGCAGGGGAGAGGCTGTTGAAGCTGCTGCCTGTACTATGAGCTTCACCTACGAAGGCCGTTCTGTGCTGTATGTCGTCCAACAGGCACCTGGCTTCCAGCTGGGCAGGGCGGTCACCATTAAGAAAGCGTTTGAAAACTTTCACATTAAGCTGATTTGGAAAGTCCTGTATAGGTTCGCCCACAAACGGAAGGCCTCCACAGGTATCGCCTGAGGAAAAAACATAAGTATTCCCCAAGGGCAAAGTGGGTCAGGGTACCTCTGCCCACAAAAAAAAAAAAAAAAAAAAAAAAGAGTGGAGAGTTTGTTGAACTCTGAATGAGCAATTTGCCCCTTTAAGCAGAACTGCCCCTACACAACATTTCAGCATTCCTTTGGGAAAAATCTAGGTGTAGTTTCGTGAAAAACCTTATATGATGGAAAAAGTCAGACCTTCATTATAAAACATGTTCAGGGATTTTAAGAAAATTCAGCCCAGGCATATAAACATAGAAAACCCCTCAAGAACTTCCCTGATTGCTTTTTATGGTCTTCCTCTAAGGCCCTACTTGCAACTTCATGGGAGGGAGCGCTCGAAGGAAACTGTCACTCCTCTATTATTATGCTCACCTGGTTTTAAAAATGCTCCCTTAAGCCAGGGAACTCCACCTCTCCCCTTCCCTTCTTAAATCTCAGTCCTCTTTCTTAGCATGGGCTGAGACCACAATTAAATCAACCATATATTTTCTCTTTGCTGGTTTCACATTACAACTTGCAGTGAATTCTTTTTCCAGAGGCTTTTTCCTCTAAAGAAAACCTACAAGGTGGAGATGAGGAAGGACTCTGACAGAACTTGGAAAAATTCTTAACTGCAAATTTAAAAACTAACCCACCACAATGTAAAACCTGGTGCTGAACGGAAGCTAAGACATACACTCCAATTAGCATGGTGTCTGTACCTCAGACAGCACCCAGAGTCCCAGGCTGGTTCCTCAGTGGGATCTGGAAGGGGAGCTCATGTGCATCTGCCACTCATTATTACCCTTTATGATCTGTCTGCAAACTCTGAAACCAAGGGCATGCCTCCACCACTTGGTTATCTACTTCTCTCCCTCCTTTGGCACCACTGTGGGCAGAAGCACAGAGCTGCTTCTAAGCCAGGCTGCCACCAGGCCCCTTAGCATGCACTGCTAAGCATTAAGAGTGATCCTCGTCAGCAAACTCGAATTCCGACAATGTCGCTGTGGCTTCCTGGGGGTCACAGGTCATCCACCTCCTTTTACTCAAGGGAATCCAAGTCATGGCAGGATTCTGTGGGAGTCCACATCTTTATTCAAAGATCTTGGCAAATTATGTGGGAATGGAAGCTGGCCAACATTTTTATACACTCTGGAGGGGTTGATTTTAAGAAGAGGGCCTGACAGTTTAAGGGCTTGTTTCACTAGGGACTGGTGGGAGGTGTGAAGAAAAGGCAGAGGGTTCCTCTTCCTCGGTAAGCTACTCGTCTGGATGCACCCCTTCCTCAGGAACTGAGACAAGAATGAGGGGGCCTGGGATTAAAGGTGACCCCTCTAGTCAAACTGACAGGGGGGAGGGACACCCAGACACCACAGCTCCCCATCCTCACCCAAGTCTGAGAGAGAGAAGCAAGGGACACAATTACAATTCTAGAAAAATAAATACATTTTGAGGAAATGTGATCTGCTTCAAGCAGTGAGGGAACCTCAAGCTTCCAAAATTTGCAGAACTGAATTCATACCTGTGAGACTATTATCAACCAATGGCCAGCTAGTTGTGTCTTAGTGACCTGTCGCAGCCAATTTTTTTTAGTTTTGGGGAATGAAGGGTACTAAACCCCAGTATTTGGAGATGAGAAATGTACTGAATAGAGGACACGAGTAAATGCAGAAGCTGTCAAGGGGGAAAGGGTGGCAGGAGAGCACTGGGCAGCGTTAATTGCTCTGTGGGGGTCGAGGAAGGAAGCGAGTATCAGCACAAGAGAATCACCGGATCCAGGTCAAGCAGAGATGTGATTAAGGAAAGGACATGCAGAGTACTTTTTTAAACAAGACAAAGTTTTGTTTTACTGGGAAGAGAGTTAATGAAAAGAAAAACAACACACCCTCCCTGCCAAGGGCTGGGCATCCCTAGTCCCTGCCATACTCTGACATCTGTGTAGCCCATCCCTGCTCTGGAGAATTTGGCAGCAGAGGCTGGGGCTGGAGAAGACAACATCCCAAGCCTTTAAAGTTTCACATCCCTTTTAGATGTGTTGCTACCAAGAGCTAAAACTATATATCCTTCCTCATATCCCACATACAGCAGGGCCCACAGCCTGAACAAAGGGGACTGCTGGGAGGGGATGGGGAATGGGGATGACAGATCTTCCCTACTAGCTCAGCAATGCCTTCAGGAGCACTGCCCTTGCCTCCCACGTTGTGACCCTGCTGCATGCTCTGCAGGGCCCACCTTTCTGACTGGAGTCCTACAGGGAAGAGGGAAAGGCTGCTCACATGCTCCAAGGGCCAAGTTTGCTAGGAAGTTAATGGGCTAAGCAATGGGCTCTCCTCTGTCCCTCTCCTCTCCATCACCTGGAAGCACTACCTGTGCTATCATGGGGTCCAACATCACTCTCTTTTGCCTGGGGAATAAGCCCGTTTCTTCTCAAGGAACAGTTGGTAACTCCATGTTTGCGCAACTGGTGGCGTTCACAGTTAGATTTGGTAGAAAAGAAGGCATCGCATTTTTGACAAGGGAAGGGTTTCTGACCTGAAGCAGGAAAAAAAATAGATATTTATCTGGCTTTCTACTGCAATGAAAAAGAAAAGTTGCTTTTGACTCATTCTTCTGGGATTATTGGCATTTGCTTCCCCCTCCTCCACCCGATTCTTTAAAGAAAATAAAACACATTTAAAAAATATACTGAACACAAACAAGTAAAATGATCATCTTCCCTTAGTCTGAATGGGATGGAATGACTTCAAAATACTAAAAGTTAACAATGAGACCAAGATACATATGTTTAAAGTAAAACAACAATATTACAATTAAAATCTTAAATTGTAACAACAAAAAGTGAGTGAAGGGATTTTAGAGCACAGCAAGAAAAAACTAATAAGTTTGTCACAAGGAGAAGACATAGCTTTTAACAATTTCTAGCATTACAAGTATGACGATGCTGGAAAATCAGAGGGGATACCCAGGTCCTCCTGCAGGAATCTGGAACTCCTAGTATCTTTGGAGGAATCTCCTCTTCCTGACCTAGGTGGGCCTGGCCTCCCACAGAGGAGAGAGGTGGGGAGTTCTGACTTTGCAGGTCTCCTCCTGGCTGACTTGATGAGCCATCCTGCAGTGACCTCTGCCCAAGGTCACTGTGTCCCTAGTCAGAGGAGGTCTGCTCACGTAAGAAAGGTTTTTTGTTCCTGCTCTAAGATCCTGCGAATAGTAAATAAGTGACTAACATATCCTGAGTCCGAGCTAGAAGATCATGTGCTCCACTCAACAGCCCCTTCCCACCAACTCCACCATGGGGTCACCTGCTGAGAGGGGAGCATGCCCAGGAGTCATCTGCTATGGTTTGCCTATATTTTCATACACACACACACACACACACACACACACACACACACA
>JAAGEH010000392.1:19086133-19112330 GCA_011751065.1 Lasiurus cinereus
ATAATTTGTTTGTTTGCCTATCCTTTCCTTTCATTTGGATTCCTTTTGTACTGTAAACATGATGTTTTAAAATGCAAGCCAGGCCCCTCTGCAACTTGTCCCTTGTTTGCATGAATGAAAGGGGAAAAGCAAGAACCAAAGCAGAAAGTGTGGACAGAAAGAAGGAAGAAAGGAGGAGGGGGAAAAGGGAAAGGATTAGGTGACCTAAGGAGAGAGAAGATGAAGTCAATCATTGACTATCACTGGATTCTTCTGTTTTCCCCAATCTCCAGGTTCTAAGGTCCTAATTTCTGAGTTTACAGGGCAAAAGGTTTGTGTACTAACAAACAGGACTTCAGAGATACAGCCCAGTATGCCTGTCTTGTAACCTTGGGAATGCCACAATCAGACGCACATGCTAAGAAATGATAGCTCAGCCAGTGTGGCTCAGAGGTTGAGCGTCGACCTATGAACTGGAGATCATGGTTTGATTCCCTGTAGGGGTACATGCCTGGGTTGTGGGCTCAATCTCCAATAGGGGCCATACAGAAGGCAGCTGACCAATGATTCTCTCTCATCATTGATCTCTCTCTCTCTCTTTCTCCCTTCCTCTCTGAAATCAAGAAAAAAAATATTTTAAAAATGACAGAAAAAATAAAAGATATGGAAGCAACCTAGACATCTATCAATAGATGAATGGATAAAGAAAATGTGGTATATACATAGTATGTACACACACACACACACACACACACACACACACACAGTGGAATATTCTTCAGCAATAGAAAATAATGAAATCTTGGTATCTGTGACAACACAGATGGACCTAGAGGGAATTTAAAATAAAACAAATGCATAAACAAAACAGAAACAGATCCACAGAAACAGAGAAAAAGCTGGTAGTTGCCAAAGGGAAGGAGGGTGAGGATGGGAATAAAAAAATAATCAAATAAAATAATACAAAACCCCCCAAAAGGCATGATACTAAATGCAATGCATGAATCCAGACTAGATTACAGACTGGGAAAAAAGTAGCTCAAAAGGAAATTTTTGGGTTAACTGATGACATGGGATTATGACTGTGGATTAGGAAAAGAAACAAAGACAAGTAGCAGGAAAGTCAACCTGCACAGTTCCAGTGAAACACCAATCATGGGCCCTTCGGTCTCCCATTGAGACAGTTGTGCATGGAGGCCTGGATTAGTGCAGGGACCAGCCCAGGCACTCACTGCGATGCACAGGCCTGCCCCCTGGGCCTTGCAGAGCAAGAAAGGACCAGCATTATCATCTCCCAGTCCCACAACTCCGGGGTGCTATTCATGCAGATCTCAGATAAGGGATGTATGACTCAGCACCATGGGAATCACTGCCCTGCCAAGTTCAAGCATCAGCACTAATCAAAGAAAGAGGCGCCTCATTCACTCCCAAGCCGAAAGACCCTTTCAGCAATGGTCCAAATCACCATGGAGCTTTTTAAAGATACAGATGCCTGCACAGATGATGTACTATAGAAGTGTACCCCTGAAACTTATGTAATTTTATTAACCACTAACACCCCAATAAACTCAATAAAAATAAATTTTAAAAAAGGAAAAAATAAAAAAGAATAGAGATGCCTCGAACAACCGAAGACTAGGGAATGTGAAACCTGGGAGGTGGGATCTGAGACTCAGGAACCCGGCACACACACTCGTAGGAGCTCCACAAGGGCCCACAGCCTCAGCAGAGCCCTCCAACTACACTACACTTTACCTTCACAGAGCCCAGTAGGTGTTTCTGCTAAAATTAGAAAAATGACCTAAAAAAAAAAATCACACTTTTGAGTAAAGACTAGTTTTAAAAGTACTTTAATGTTAATTGCATACCCTCCCATTATTCCTGCTTTTCACTAAAAATTGAAAACAATGTTTAACAATTATTTGGATTCTGTTTTAAATAAGAAAAATATTAACATTTTATTATCAGAAGTGAGGCAAGACAAGAGGGAGAGAACTAGGTTGAGAGCAGACAATTCAGAGCTCTATTAACTATGTTATGATTGTTACTTTCAAATACAACAACTGGTTTCTTGCATCTACCTAATTCCATGCTTTACTATGTAATTTTCAAGTGGGTAAGTGTCTCACTTTTAAGCTGGTTTGAACAGCCAGGCTGATGTCCCATGATGGCGATTTATATTGATGCTAAATTCAGAGAACAAAATAATGACACCAAAGTTACTGTATCACATTATGAGGATTCCCAAAGGACACTAATGGGAGTCTGTAAAGTTCACATTTCACTGCCAGTCTGACGTTTTCAATGTGTTTTCTGATTGCATGGACAGAGGAAAACACGAGTCCTCCAGGATTTACATTGTACAGGTTTCAAACTTGTTCACTGGTAATCTATATGGAAAGCATCAAATGATTTTATTTACTTGGTAAATGCCACAAATAAATGCTTTATGAAGGTGTTTTAAAATGTACCTGTAACCACAGGTGTTACCTATGTGCCCAAGACTTGAGATGACCCTCCACCCCAATGTGATAAAAACCATCACCAGCCAGTTTCCACTCTCAGGGAATAGTCAAAACAAGAGAGAAGTTTTATACTAAACAATACTATCTGACAGGCACCGGAGCATAGAACAGAAGAATAAACACTGAGAATAAGGTTCATGATGTGACCTCACACCCCACTCTCTCCACCAGCTCTCCACCCCTCAGGGAAGGTCTCTTTCTGTATTTGGCAGAGGTGTGCACAGGGCTGGCTCCGTTAAATGGCCAAAGCTGCCACTTAAGAAAGTTATAAGGAACCAAACACACCTGGTGTCGGAGGTGATTTACACACGGAGGTTTGCACATCTTACTGATTTTAAATGCAATGTCTGTGGCCCATGAGCAGCAGGTAGGAGAGGCAAGTGGGGAGGGGTAAGACCAATCAGGAGGAAGTAAGGGAGCCAGGGATCCCTGCATGCGGGAAATGGGGGTCAGCCGAAACCCTCAGGTCCCAGCCTCTCCTGCTCTGAGGAGGAAGAAGGCAAGGACCAGGTGGGAATGGACTGGCGGAGCTTTTCTGGCACTTACTTCTCCACCTGTGGCCTAAAAGCACTCACAAGGGGAAAAAGGAAGGAGCTGTGCCCCAAAGAGGCAACACTATTCAGACAGAAAGGCAAAGAGTCAGGAAATGTCCCTGATCAACAGGACCCTGTGGGCTGGGAGAGGAGCAGGAGGAGATTCAACTGTGTGTAGAGAGCACACCAAAGGACATGAAATCTGACAGCTAACATCAGTTTATTCCTGAGACACAATTCCTAGGGGCGAAACTAGATGCCCCTTGCCCACAGCAACAGTGAACCCGAGCTCATCCCTGAACACCTCATCTACTCAATGCTGCCCGTTCGGGGGCTGGGGTGAATTGGAAACATGCCTACGAGACAACAGACAGACATGATGGTAATTCTATGCATTTGCCCAGTGGTCAGGAGAAGGCTGACTCTCCCAAGATACAGACACAGTTGCCTACATGCAACCTAAAATGGGATACTGCTCAAAGCTGCTGCCTGAAATGCAGCTTGATTTTAATGTTCCAAAAAAATAAATAAATAAAAATAAAACACCAAAACAAACAAACAAACAACAACAACAACACAAAAACCTCTTTCCTAAGAACCTTGTTCATAGGATCATCCCAGAGCCCATGTTTAATTTCTCTTATGTTTGAGCCTTAGTCTCATTTCAAAGTTTCTGGAGGGAGACATTACAGAAAGCTAAGGAGCAGGGAACAGGCAGCTCAGATTCAACAGCAGAGTTGCCTTCTAGAACACTGCTGGCCCTCAGGAGGGGTGGATCTGTCCAGCTTCATCCCTCACTTGATGGATGGGGAGTGTTCAGCACCAGGCACAGCCAAGTGTTCTATAAAAAGATTTCACAAAGGGAAGGCCGAGACTGTCGCTTGAAGTTGAGGCAGTGCAACAGCAAAAAAGCTAAGAGCCCAATGGGTGCCGACCTGTGTGTGTGTTTCTGTGCATGCGGCTAACACCATTCTGTGGTCCTTAAGTGTCTGATATATACCTAGTACAGTGGTATTTTGAGATACAAGTTTAATTCGTTCCGTAACCTCGAGGCGTGGGAAACTATGAGACGCTCGAGTAGCGGTAAACTGGTGGGTCAAGTGCAGCCGGCCGATCCATGCGATTACTCCTATCTTAAATGTTGCTCGTATTTCAAAGCAAAAATCGCTCGCTCGATGGCTCGTATCTCAAAAATCTCGTATGTTAGGGCACTTGTATCTCGAGGTACCACTGTAGTATTCTGGTCCACACCTGTCTTCTAACCTTTCCTCAAACACCTTCCCAATCTCCTGCACTGGGACATGTGAGGAAATAGGAAGGGAGGTGGCATGACTTACACAAGTTCAGATAGAGGACCAGCAGCCACACCACCCTGACCATGGGGCAGCTGCAGGGATCTGACCCTAGCCCTGAACTCTAGCTCTCTTGCTCACTGTTCATTATTCATATGACCATAAGCAAGTAACCCTTTCTAAATCTCCATTCCCTTATGGCAAAATGTGGGCAACATCGCCCTCAGGGGACAGTGATAAAGACTAGTTCTCAAAGTTTGCTCCATCAGCTCTGAATGCTCCCTCAGGGGTCGAGGCCTTCAAACTGGCCCACAGTATATAAGATGTCGAAAAAGAGGTGGAAACAAACACTGCCACAGGGCACAGGAACTGTGAAGGAAGAAGTGGTAGAACATGCTTATATTTATATCCACTCCACACCACCCTGTCTTCAACAAATGCTACCAAATTTTAAACCAACTAGAAAATTTTGATATCCCAAAGCCAGGCAGTTGAAATGACTGGATTCACAAATGGAATGGTAACTTGTTTAAAACAAATTCTTTATTGATTAAAATATTACATATAGTATTACATATGTCTCCCTTTCTCCCACATTGACCTCTCCCCAGCCACCCCCAACTCCCAACACAGTCCCTCACCCCCTAGTGTCTGTGTCCATTGGCTATGCTTACATGCATGCATATAAGAGTTCTTTGGTTGATATCTTACCTGTCCCCCCTCTCCTCCCCTGCTGTCCCTCTGAAGTTTGTCGGTCTGTTTGATGCTTCTCTGTCTCTGACTCTATTTTCATTCATTAGTTTATGTTGTTCATTATATTCCACAAATGAGTGAGATCATGGGATATTTATATTTCTCTGACTGGCTTATTTCACTTAGTATAATGCTCTTCATGTCCATCCATACTGTTGCAAATGGTAAGAATTCTTTCTTTTTTACAGCAGCATAGTATTCCATTGTGTAGATGTACCACAGTTTTTTAATCCACTCATCTGCTGATGGGCACTTAGGCTATTTCTAAATCTTAGCTATGATAAATTATGCTGCTATGAACACAGGGGTGCATATGTCCTTTCTGATTAGTGTTTCAGGTTTCTTGGGATATAGTCCTAGAAGTGGGATTACTGGGTCAAATGGGAGTTCCATTTTTAATTTTTTGAGGAAACTCCATACTGCTTTCCATGGTGGCTGCACCAGTCTGCATTCCTACCAGCAGTGCATGAATGTTCCTTTTTCTCCGCATCCTTGCCAGCATTTGTCGTTTTTTGACTTGTTGATTCATTGTTGTTTTGATTTGCATCTCTTGGATGATTAGTGACTTTGACCACATTTTCTTAAGTCTCTTGACTTCTGTATGTCTACTTTTGAAAAGTGTCTAAATCCTTTGTCTATTTTTTGATTGGATTATTTATCTTCTTTTTGTTAAGATATATGAGTTCCCTATCTATTTTGGAGATTAGGTCCTTATCAGATATTACATTGGCAAATATGTTCTCCCATGCAGTGGGCTTTCTTCTTGTTTTGTTGATGGTTTCTTTTGCTGTGCAGAAGCTTTTTATTTTGATGTAGTCCCATTTGTTTATTTTCTCCTTAGTTTCCATTGCCCTAAAAGTTGTATTAATTGCTACGACATATATCTGCTATTTTGCTGTCTATGGATTCTTCTAAGATTTTTTTATGGTTTCCTGTCTTATGTTTAAGTCCTTTATCCATTTTGAGTTTATTTTTGTATATGATGTAAGTTGATGGTCTAGTTCAATTTTTTTGCACATATCTATTAATTTTCCCAACACCATTTATTGCAGAGAATGTCTTGACTCTCTTGAATGGTCATACCTCTTCAGTCAAATATTAATTGAGCATAATGGCTTGGGTTGATTTTTGGGTTCTCTGTTATGTTCGATTGGTCTGTATGTCTGTTCTTGTGCCAGTACCAGGCAGTTTTGAGAACAGTGGCTTTGTAATATAGCTTGATTTCTGATATTGTGATCCAACTTTGCTGTTTTTCCTCAAGATTTCTGTAGTTTTTCAGAGTATTTTTTTTTATTCCATACTAATTTTTGGAGTTTGTTCTAGGTCTGTGAAATATGCCATACTACCCAAAACAACCTATGGATTGAATGCAATCCCCATTATATTTTAATCCCCATTATATTTTAATGGGGATTGCATTCAATCCATAGGTTGTTTTGGGTAGTATGGACATTTTAATGATGTTGATTCTACCAATCCATAAACACGGCATATTCTTCCATTTCCTTATGTCTTCCTCTATCTCTTTTTTCAACATCCTGTAGGTTTCCAAGTATAGGTCTTTTACCTCCTCACTTAAATTTATTCCTAGGTATCTTAATTTTTTTGGTGCGATGACAAAAAGCATAGGATTTTCTGTTTGTTTCCTTTTTGTGAGTACATTATTGATGTGTAAAAAAGCCATAGATTTATGGATGTTAATTTTGTATCCTGCTACATTGTTGAATTCATAGTAGTTTTTTGATGGAGTCTTCAGCGTTTTCTATATACAATATCATGTCATCTGCAAATAATGACAGTTTCACTTCTTCTTTTCCAATTTGAATGCCTTTTATTTCTCCTTCTTGTCCGATCACTATGGCTAGCAATTCTAGTACTAGGTCAAACAGGAGCAGTGAGAGCAGGCATCCCTGTCTTGTTCCTGTTCTTAAGAAAAATGGTTTTAGTTTTTGCCCATTGAGTATGATGTTGGCTGTAGGTTTATAATATGACTTTTATTATGTTGAGGTATGATCCCTCTATTCCCACTTTGCTGAGAGTTTTTATCAGGAAAGGGTGTTGGATTTTATCAAATGCTTTTTCTGCATCAATTGATATGATTATCTGCTTTTCATCTCTCAATTTGTTTATGTGATATATCACATTTATTGATTTGCATATATTGTACCATCCTTGCATCCCCAGAATAAATCCTACTTGGTCATGGTGTGTGATCTTTGTAATGTAATGCTGGATTCGATTTGCTAAGATTTTGTTGAGGATTTTAGCATCTATGTTCATCAGGGATATTTTCTTGTAATTCTCTTTCTTTGTAGTATCTTTATCTGGTTTTGGTATTAGGGTAATGCTGGCTTCATAGAAAGAGCTTGGAAGTGTTTCTTCCTCTTGAATTTTTTGGGGATAGTCTGAGGAGGATAGCTTATAGTTTTTTAAATATTTGGTAAAAATCCCATGAAGCTTTTTGGGCCAGAACTTTTGTATGCTAGAAGTTTTTTGATTACTGCTTCAATTTCCTCCATAGTTATTAACTCATTCAGATTTTTTGATTCATCCTAATTGAGTTTTGGAAGGTTGTATTTTTTTCTAGGAATATGCCCATTTTTCATAGGTTGACTAGTTTGTTAGATAGAGTTGCTCATAGTATTTTTTTTTTTAAACAATACTTTGTATTTCTGTGGAGTCTGTTATTTTACCTCTTTCATTTTTGATTTTTGTTTATTTAGCTTCTCTCTCTTTGCTTCTTGGTGAGCCTGGCTAGAGGTTAAGCTTATTTATCCTTTCAGTGAAAATATAAAAGATAAATGAAACCAAGAGTGGTTTCATTGAACCAGCTCTTGGTTTCATTTACCTTTTGTATTTTTATTTTTTGGGGGTCTTTTATGTCATTTATTTCTGCTGTGATCTTTATTATTTCCTTCCTTCTGTTCACTCTGGGCTTCTCTTATTGCTCTTTGTAATTCTTTAAGTTATTGAGTTAGATAATTGGTTACCATTTTTTCTTGAATTTTTATTTATTTATTTATTTATTTAGGCCTGTAATGACATGAATTTCCCTCTCAGGACTGCTTGCAATGTTTCCCATAGATTTGGGATTGTTGTGTTTTCATTGTCATTTGTTTCCAGAATGTTTTTAATTTATTTTTTGATCTTTTGGTAACCCAATCATTGTTTAATAACATGCTATTTAGCCTCCAAGTGTTTGAATTTTTGTGATTGTTTTTATTGTAGTTGATTACTAATATTATGCCATTGTGATCTGAGAAGATACTTTATATAATTTCGATCTTCTTGAATTTGAAGAGACTTTGTGTGTGTCTCAATATTTCGTCTATCTTTGAAAACGACCCATGTGCATTTGAGCTTTGGGGTGAAATGTTCTGAAGATGTTGATTAAGTCCATCTGATCTAGTTAGTTGTTTAGTATTTCTGTTTCTTGGCTAATTTTTTGTCTAGAGAATTTATCCAGTGGTGTCAGTGGGGTATTAAAGTCCCCTACTGTGACTGTGTTGCTGTTGATCTCTCCCTTGATATCTTCCAGAAGTTTTTTTTTTTTTAATGTATTTGGATGCTCCTGCATATATGTTTACCAGGGTGATATCCTTCTGTTGCATTGATCCCTTTAGTATTATGAAACGGCCTTCCTTATCTCTTGTTCTGGCCTTCTCTTTGAGGTCTATTTTGTCAGATATAAGTATTACTACCCCAGCTTTTTTTTTTTTTTTCCATTTTCACTTGCTTGAAAAGTATTTTTCCATCCCTTCACTTTCAGTCTGTGTGAGTCCCTTGTTCTGAGGCGAGTCTCTTGGAGACAGCATATACATATAGGTCATATTTTCTTATCCATTCAGCCACTTGATGTCTTTTGATTGGAGCATTCAGTCCATTTACATTTAAGGTTATTATTGATAGGTACTTGTTTGTAGCCATTTTTATTCTTTACTTATGCCTGTGTTCCTTCTTCTCTATTTCTTCTTTTTACAACAGTCCCTTTAGCATTTCTTGCATTGCTGGCTTGGTAGTGATAAACTCCTTTAGCCTTTTTTTTTTTTTGTCTGCGAAGTTCCCGATTTCCCCTTCAATTTTGAATGATAGCCTTGCTGGATATAGTATTCTTAGATTCAGTCCCTTGCTTTGTATCACTTTGTATACTTCATTCCATTCCCTTCTGGCCTGATGTGCTTCTGTTGGGAAATCATTTGATAATCTAATGGATGATCCTTTGTAGGTAACATTCTCTCTCTCTCTCTTTTGCAGCTTTTAATCAGTTAACTGCTATGTGTCCAAAATGGAAACCATCTTCACATGCCACAATATTTTGAATTTAGTTGAAAAAAAACAATTTTCCATGAATATTATAAAAATAAATATATTACTCACAATTTGGGTGTTCTTGAATATATTCAGCTGAAAATTCTCACAAAAAATATTTTAAAGTTTGTCAGAGCTGTCACTCAGGGAAAAAAAATTGTTGCTTTTTTTTTAAATAGATACACATGGTATGTGGGGAAGGTCTGCCACTTGCATCTAAAGATGCTTATGGCATATAATGGGTTAAAATTCTCTGTCATTAATGTTTGCCTTTATACTTATGATGTGGTATGGGTCTTTTTTTTAGTTCATCTTGTTTGGAAACTCTGTGCTTGTATGTGTTTTTTCTTCCTCAAATCAGGGAAGTTTTCTGTCACTATTTCTTCAAATAGGTTCTTTACTCCTTTCCCTTCTTCTTGTCCTTCTGGCACCCCTATTATACATACGTTACTTGATTTCATGTAGTCCCAGAGCAACCTTAGGCTCTCCTCCTGCTTTCTAATTTTTTTCTTTAATTGCTGTTCAGATTGTGTGTGTTTCTCTGCTCTAACTTCTAAGTCACTAATTTGGTCTTCCAATTCTTCTAGTCTACTGTTGAAACCTTCCATCATGATTCTTATTGTACCTATATAATTCTCGATTTCTTCTTGATCCTTACATAAGTTATTGATTTTTCTCATTCAACCGATATATGAACTGTATGACCATTATACTGAATTCTTTACCTGGCATATTGCATGCCTCCATTTCATTTAGTTACCTTTGTTGAGGGTGGGTTGATTATTCCATTTCTTTCCTTTGGAGATTGTTACTTTGTCTTCCAATTTTTGCTATCACCAAAGTGTCCAGGCAGGTGCAGAGTTGCATGGGACTTGTGAAGGAAGCAGAGGGCGTGGTGGGAGGGTCGTGTACTCCAAAAGTCATGGGATAGCTCAGGCACTGACATGTGGAGTCCGGGCTAAGGTAGCGGGCCAGTGGGGAGGAAAGCACACTCTGGAACTCACAGGAGCCTGTGTCCAGGGAGGCTGTAGTCCCAGTGGTAGTGGCGGCTCCCTGTCTAAGAGAGCCTGTTTGGCCAGCCCCTGAAAGTCCTGCAGGATCTAACTGTCCCTCACTCACACCCACACACACCATACAAGTCCACACACTCCCCTTTTGCTCCCTCACTTACACTCTCTCCCCTTCACTGCCATCATGATGGCTGCTATCTTGACTTCACAAATGGGAACATTTATCAGACATCTTTAAAGACACGGGCACAACTCCTGAAAGGAGTTCCCGGCCACACTAGTCCTTATTAGGAAGACTAATGGCTCACTAGAAAGAGAATGGCCAGGAAGAAAGGCCTCACCTAAAGATAATGGCATGGGCTCCATCCACTGAGCACTGGACTTCCAGCTGGAGGAAGGAGCTGAGAGGCTGATGGGGGGCAGGGAGGCAGGGTAAGAGCCACACTGTTCCTCAGATCCAGACCATCTGCTTTCTAAAAAGCGGGAATAGAAATTCCCCTCCAGACTGCAGAGGACCATAAAGAGCAGCAATAGAAACAGTGTGGGGTAACCTTCTCTTTAAGATGTACCTCCTTTTCTGAACTTTCCCCTTCGTCAGAACTGTTACTTTACTTTGTCAGACTTACATGACTTCAAATGGAAAGAAAATGACAGTTTGAAATGCAGCATATACTTTACAAACCTAGAAATTCTGCTCCTGGCAATGAGTCCTCCGAGGACAGGCATGCCTGATGTGCCAGCATGTGATTCCACCACACCAGAGAGAGGTGCCACATCTAGGTGGTCACCAGCCTCAGAGACTTGCAGCATGCATTCCCCACCATCCCCTCTCACACTCTCTTCGACCTCCCCTTTATAGAAACAGCCTTCCGCTGTGGGCTTCTGCAGAGCTTCACGTGATGATCAGTTCTGAACAAAGTGTTTCCACCTGGCACAGAGCATGGCTCACACCTACACCCACCACCTCCCTCACCACACTGCCACCACCTTAAGCCTCTTAACTACCCAGGGTTGTCAGATTTAGCAACTAAAAATACAGATCACCTAGTCAAATTTGAATTTCAGATAAAAACCAAGTAAATTTTTAGTATATCCCAAATACTGCATGAAAAACATACCAAAAAATTATTTATTTGAAATTCAATTTTAACTGGTATCCTATATTTTATATGGCAATCCTATACCATCTAATTGTTTACTCAGTTTTAGGTACTATCTATTAATATTTAGGCTTTCAAAATATTATCTAAAGGTTGAGGATCTCACCCAATTTATCCTCAGTTAAATGACGTTAAGTCCTGTGTGAATACTTAGTAAATTATAATTAAGAAAACAGTTGCATGGTCATTAACTTAATACAAAATCCTGCTACCTTATCCAGAAGGGACTGGAGGGAGAGCAGTGAGTAACTGATTAGTCTAGGACCATTTTTTCACCTAAAAACATCTTACTTTTAACACCCTCCCTTCACCAGCAGCCCTAAGAGGGGTCAGACAATAGGAAAAGGGCATTCTGGTTACCTGAGCACACGGCCTCAGTAGGCCAACCCCCTGCTTCTGTGACAGGAGGAAGGGAACCTAGGAATGGGGCCAGGGGAACAGGACTCCACCCTCTCTCTCCCCCTGGGCGGTGGCCAGTCTCCCCGCTGGACGTAGTACCAGTGTGTGTGAGGCCCTCTTACCAGTGTGTGTGAGCATGTGCCTCTGGAGGGAGCTGGCCCAAGGGAAGACTCGAGGGCAGTGGGGACAGTTGATCTTCTGCAGGCAGTTGGCATAAGAGTTCCGCTTTGTCCTCAGCAGCTTGTCTTCTGGGGGGCTGCCCTGCTCTTCATCACTAGGCCCGTTGAGGTCAGCAGGGGTGCCAGCCAACTCGTCCTGAGTGTCATCCTCTGCTGTCTGCAGAAATGGACTGAACTTGTTGGTGTCTGTGGTAGCCAGCATTTTCTCAATGCTGGCAAATTCCCCACTGGAATCCAGGTCTACCCCACCATTGCTGGCCTGGGGCCGACTCCTCAGCCCCTTTTTCCGGCCTCTCTTCTTTGATAAGCCAGCTGGCCCCTGCCCAGTGGGTGAAGCCACCTCTGGACTGTTGGCAGCAGGGGGTGGGTCGCTGGATTCTTTGAGGCTGGTGGTCTCAGTGGGAGCAGTGATGCCTCCCAAGCTGTCTGAAGTTGTGGTGTTACTGCTGGTGCCTGTGGGCCCTGGGTCAGTCACCTTTGCTTTGAGCAAGGTGGGGGCTGAGGACACAGATGAGATGATCTGGGCAATGGAGGCCAGTGGGGGCAGCTCTTCTGTCATAGGGGGCTTTGGCAAGAGCAGGGGAGGCTTGGGGCGCAGAGGCCTCAACAAGGCTGGGCTGCTTATCAGGGTGGAGCTGCCCAAGAGAGGGGAGCTGTTGATGAGGGCTGATGAGTAAATGGGAACAGTGACCTGAACGGAGCCCTGCAGGGGCTGAGCATGGGCTTCCAGAGTAGAGGCTGTGGAGGCTGCTGCTGAATGGGCCAAGGGTTTCTCTAGGATCCCACTGGACCCCAAAGTTGCTGGCAGAGTAGGGTATGGTGGTGGACAGGGAGAGAGTTGCTCCCCGCTCCCTGGTTCCTGTTCAGGCATCTTGGCATCACTGGGAGCAGCTGAATCCTTATCTCCTCTCCTGAAGTTCTTGGGGATGGATAGGTCAATGGGCTCCATAGAGCAGTCATAGGGGGCCGAGGAAGAAGGGCTCAGGAATAAGGCTGCATTTTCCTGCTTCACGTGAACCAGGGCCAGGCCCTTCTGGGAGAAGTCCAGAGGCTCATTGAAGTCCACTGAGAAGTTGCTGGCCGGCTCCAACTTGACAGAGATGGGAGGTGGAGGCTGGGTAGAGCCCTCATGAAGATAGCCATTCTGGGCCTCCAGAAAGGTGGCAAGGGGTTTGCGCTCACCAAAGGCTCCGCTGCCCTCCTCCACCCTCCCTGAGGCCTCAGCCACAGGGGCCTCCTTGGGGCCCAGACCATCTGCCGCCAGGATGTAACTCTCGATATCATGCTCTGGCACATGTAAGTGCTGCTTAAGGATGTGGTGGACGCAGTTGCGCTTGGCTGAGAAGGTGGCGCTGCATTCCTTGCACTCAAAGGGCTTGTGGCTCTTGGGGCAGCCGCCCAAGCCACGGCCACAGTGTGTGCGCATGTGGATGCGCAGAGCACGGTAGTGCTTTAGGTCTTCACCGCACAGCCGGCACACTGTGTCTGGGGAGCAGAAGGCATCCACCATCTCTGCCGCACTGCTGGTCACATACTCTATGTTCTTCTCAATGTCCTTGCGGGTGGCCTTGAGATGCTTCTTGCGCAGGTGCCGCTCACAGTTGGCCTTGACGGTGAAAGGGTAGTGGCAGATCTTGCAGATATAGGGCCGCTCGCCGCTGTGCGTGCGCAGATGGCGGATGAGTGCGGCCTTGTCAGCCGCTATGTAGTCGCAGATGTTGCATTGGTATGGAGAGATACCCAAGTGGGAGCGCACGTGAGCACGCAACACCCCGGAGAAGGCAAACACCTGGTTGCAGAAGCGACAGGGATAGAGCACCTTACGCATGGCTGGAGATTTCTTGCTTCCAGGGCCTGTCATGATGGCCTTGAGGTCCCCCTCTGTTATCTCCTGCTTGATCTTGGCCTCCATGCTCAGGGGCAGCAGGGCCTCAATGATGCTGTCCTGTTCCAATTGTGTCTTCATCTCAGCCTGACCTGGCAACTCTACCCGTGGCTGCTGCAGGAAGAGCTGCATGGCCGCATGTGGCTGGGCCCCGGACTTGGACTGCAGCAGGTTTGTGTTGGAGGCCACTTCCACCGAGCCTTTGAGGAGCTTCAGGGCTGGCGGCGGCAGGCTGGGACTGATGCAGCCAGGGGAGGCCTGCTGGGCATTGAGGAGAGGCGGGGGTGTTGAGGTGGCTACCACCGTTCGCGGTGTAACCAGGGGCTTTGGCTTCAGAGGGGGCATGTGTTTGAAAATCGCCTGCAGAGGAGTAACAGGGGCCTTGGAGAGAGGTGGAAGACTGATCTGAGGAGGCGCTGAGGCTGCCATCTTCAGGATCTGCTGGATGTCAGCCAGCTCAATGGCCGACTCCCCAGAGATGGGCTTGACCACAATACTACTATCAGGCTGAATGATGAAGCCCTTTTGGAAAGGCTGCAGGGACAGGTGCTTCATGCTCTCCTTGGTAGCTGGGAGGACTGTGAGAGAACCGCCCAGGGAAGAAGCTTCGAAAGGAGACAGCCTCAGCACATTGGTGCAGCCAGGTTCCTGAGGTAGCTGACACTTGAGTGCCTGGAACTGTATTGCTTGGTTGTCATCTGGTGGGGGCTCCTCAGCTGGGACAGGCCTGATGTCTTTGGTGTGCTGCAGGCCCAGCAAGGCCAGGAAGACCTTCTGGTCCATGGTGTCATCAGGTAGGGCCTTGGCTTGCAATCTTTCCCGTCCCTGGTCCACCGCGACATGGGTCTGCTTGTGCAGGGCAAGCGAGGAGAGCATGGGGAATGCCTTATCGCAGATGTCACAGACAAAATGGTGCTGCTCGCTGATGCACCTTCGCAGGTTTGTTTCACACCAGGCCTGCAAAGCAAGGAATCAAGAGGAGGATTTAAAAACCATAACTAAACTGAGATGCAGAAAGTACCTGTTGTATAACTGCTGCAGTATCCAGCTTTTTCCATATAAGATCTGATCTTTCCCGGCTCACTAACTTCTGGAGTGAATAAGGAAATCCACAAGCATCTTAGGTATCATATTTTCTTGATGGATGACATCATCCCCAGGTATCTCAGAAGTGAAGCAAGTTATTAAGTGATAATACCACAATGGTAGGATATTCTTTTTTTTTAAAAAATGGGTGTCTTGCAAAACTAACTGATGGAGGAGAACCCCTGTGTCAGGAGAGAGGGAGCATCATCTGGGATTACATGAGTATGCACTATGGGTGTTTACATATGGAATTGAGCTTGAGGCTTATGTACTGGAAGAATTTCATTGTTGCTATTTTCTATCTCAATTTTTTAAATTTGGAAAAAAGTAGTTTCAAAGTAGTTTATGAGCAGAGAACAAATATGGCTCAGGTTATTAACTGTCCCAAACATCTATATATAAAATGCTAATATGCTAAGTATCCCTCCATCCTTCTGATTGATTGCTATGATGCACACTGACCACCAGGAGGCAAATGCACAATGCAGGAGCTGCTGAACTGCAGTGACTTGGCAGTGGCAGTTCTCACGTGATGTACCCCAAACCCACAGAGGAAGGAGCCTGATTCCTTGTGGACCTGCACGATTCCACCTTCGACTGTGGGTTATTTTGTTGTTGGGGCACTGATGGCTTTGAATCTGGTTTACTGCACACTTGCATTTGCATTCCACACCCTGTACAACACAAACTTTGCAGAGTGGTCTCTTGCACTCTGGGACTCCTTGGATGATGGAGAACCAGTTTGGCTCGATCCCCACAGGCCAGGCTGAGGGACCCCACCTGTCAGAGGTACCCTGCTCACTCTGCAGATGTCGGGGAGGGACCGCTGGAGGTTGGTTCCAGGGTGTGTCTGGCCCTTCTTGCCCAGTTCCATCTTGCCAGCAACTTTCTAATTAATTTCCTTTCAATGTGAATGAAGCTGTGTACTGCGTCACTATTTTTAAATAAAAAACTACAATGCTCAAAATATTTAGCTGTAAGGCTAATTAAAACTACAAATTGATGAAATTAAAAATACAAATTTAATTCTGATAGGACCACTCAGGGAAGAAGTTTCAAAAGCACATTGGTGCAGCCAGGTTCCTGAGGTAGCTGACACTTGATTGCCTGGAACTGTATTGTCCATACAAAGAATGGGCAAAAGCCCTGATGAGCTAGACTCAGATATAAGTGATTATGAGGGGAAAAAAAATGAAAGGCCACCTACACCTCTCAACACAACAACCCAAAGGAGACTAAAAAGGACAAAACTGAATTTTAAGAGGAAAGGTCTTAAAAAACAAACTCAATGGATCTCATTTGAAGGAAAGGAAATCTCAGGTGAAGAATTTAAGTCCAATCTTATGGACCATGGAGGAGACAGCTACTGATTCTGCCCATCAGCATACCTGAGAAATCCGAGGAAATTTCCTACAGGAGAAATCGGTGAATCCCAAGTCATGGAAGCCAGCAGGAATGGAAGGGTTGTTCTGGATGAAAGGCCTTCCCGTTGCATCTCTGGGAAGCTGTTTATGGACAAGCGCATTGTGGCGTAGCAATCCTCGATGTGTCCGAAAGGTGACACAGCAAATGTCACATCTGGGAAGAAAGTGACAGAATGTAAGGAGACAGCGAAGTCGGAATTTCCACCTGTCCATTAATCTTATTGTATTTTTTTGTTCTTAGAACTATAATAAAAATAAAATGATAAAATTATTATAATAATGAAAACAGGAATGATATAACATATAGAAGCCAGTCCGCTCACAGTTAGCAACAAAAATCCCTTCCTTAAAAAGAAACTATATCCTAACAACTTCTGGGTTTCCCATCTTTGCAGACAGCACAGGTGTGCACGCTGTTGCAGGCCTAAGAGTGATCCTTTCAAAGTTTTCTCACTCCCTCTGCTCAATGTATTCTAATCATAAAACATTTTGAAAGACAAAAAGCACCAATTTACATAGCATCTTGGGCAATCACATCATCATCATTGATATCTGATCAAGATAAAAAGATAAGGGGAGAAACCAAGATGGCGGCATGGGTAATCACCTAAACTACTGCCTCGCACAACAATTTCAAAACTACACCATCCAGAACCACATGAAAGCTGACTGAGTGGAAATTCTACATCTAGAAGAAAGGAGAAAAGCACATTGAGACTCAGAGGAGCTGCAAAAGGCTGAGGTATGGAGGTGTGCAGAGAGGACTGACTGCTGAGTGCATGCCTGGCTTTTTCAAGCTGGAGGGAGATGGAAGCTCCCAACTGCACTGAATTTCAATCTCGGGTGAGACTCAAGGGAATCCAGACTCATTCGAGGAGAAACTGGACTGTCTGACAGTGGGTAAAAATCGAGAATGGCTTTCTCTCAGAGGTGCTTGCAGTGATGACTGAGGGACACTGAGACCCAGGGGCCTCATAGGGGAGGGCTGATGGGAAGCCAAGGCTGTAGGCTCTGTCCTGAGACTCTGCCCCACCTAAGCTGAGCACAGAGGCTTTTGCAATTTTGCAAGAACTGTCTCATAAGGGTGTCTCCAACACAGAAGTTCTCCCAGTGATACCAACAACAATCAAGACTTAACTACAACAAGGCTGTGCACACAGTCCACAAAGGGGTGCACCAAAAGTGTCTACCTCAGGTAACTGGGAAGGCTGAGTCACTGGGCCCTATAGAACACCTAGCACACAAAGCTACTCTACCAACTCAGGGAAGCAACGAAAATGCAAAGACAAAGAAACAGATCACAAATGAAAGAAATGGAGGAAAGCGAACGACTAGATATAGAGTTCAAAACCATGGTTATAAGGTTTTTCAAGAATTTCCTAGAAAAGATGGATAAATTTAGTGAGACCCGAGAGAAGATGAAAAAGATTCAACTAGAGATGAAAAAGGACCAACTAGAAATTAAACATACACTGACTGAAATAAAAAATAATATACAGAGACCCAACAGCAGACTAGAGGAACACAAGAATCAAGTCAAAGATTTGAAATACAAAGAAGCAAAAAATACCCAACTGGAAAAGCAAAAGGGAAAAAGAATCCAAAAATGTGAAGATAGTGTAAGGAGCCTCTGGGATAACTCCAAGCATACTAACATCTGAATTATGGGGGTTCCAGAAGAAGAGAGAGAGCAAGATACTGAAAACCTATTTGAAGAAATAATGACCAAAAATTTCCCACACATGGTGAAAGAAATAGACTTCCAAGTCCAGGAAGCACACAGAACCCCAAACGAAAGGAATCCAAAGAGGATCATACCAAGACAAAACATAATTAAAATGCCAAGAGCAAAAGACAATGAGAAAATATTAAAAGCAGCAAGAAAAAAACAGTTAGTTACCTGCAAGGGAGCACCCATAGGACTGTCAGCTGATTTATCAACAGAAATTATTCAGACCAGATGGGAGTGGCAAGAAATATTCAAACTGATGAATAGCAAAAACCTACAACCAAGAATACTCTACCCAGCAAAGCTATCATTCAGAATTGAAGGGCAGATAAAGAACTTCACAGATAAGAAAAAGCTAAAGGAGTTCATCAACACCAAACCAGCACTGCATGAAATGCTGAAAGGTATTCTTTAAGAAGAGGAAAAAGAAGAAAAAGGTAAAGATAAAAATTATGAATAGCAAATACATATCTATCAACAAGTGAATCTAAAATTCAAGTGAATTAAAAATCTCATCAACAGAATAAATTGGTGAATATAATAGAATCAGGGGCATAGAAAGGGAGTAGACTGACAATTCTCAGGGAGAAAAGGGTGTGTGGGGTGCAAGAAGAGATTGGATAAAAATCGTACACCTATGGATGAGAACAGTGTGGAGGAAGTAAGGGCTGAAGGTGGGGTGGGAACCGGGTGGAGGGAAGCTATTGGGGGAGAAAAAGAGGAACAATTTTAATAATCTGAACAATAAAGATTAAATTAAAAAATAACTTAAAAAAAGATAAAATGATAAACTCTTCAACTGAAGCAGCAGCATGTGACAGTGATTATGATTTATGTATTAAATTCTGATATTACTGCCATTCATTATCTGAAGAATAACCACAGTTCCCACCTATGAGCCCACACTAAGGGCAGTGGTATGACCCTGGCAGGCGGATAGTCATCACAGATGAAAACACTAAGGCTGAGGGTACATGTCTCGTAAGAAGCAAAGACAACCTGTGAAGATCCCACCATGATGAGGCTCTCTCCCTTTTCTAGGAGCCCACACAAATTCTTTACTTTAGAGATGTCTTCCTGTTTCACCTTAACTATCCTGTGACACATGGATGCGTCAGAAATAACGTTTTTAAATACTTTTCTCCACTTTCACACTAGTGCTGTCCTGTAGGTCTTTGCTGAGAACCACAATCATACAATCATTAGGATGTTTTCAACACCCCCTACCCAGTGATTTTCAACCTTTTTCCTCCCATTGCACACATTACTAATTACTACAATTCTTTGGCATAACAAAAGTATATTTTTTGCTGATCTGACAAAAAAGTAAAGGTATGATTTTGATTCATTCACACCGAATGGCTATTGTTTTGTTGGCTGTTGTCATTTTTTTATTTGATAATCTAAGAAAAAAATCAGTGCCCCTGGCTAACTAAATACTCAGTATTGTATGTTTTAAAAATTCTTGAGGTACATTGTTTGAAAAATCCCTGGCCCAAGTCTTCACTAGAGCTACACATGGTTATTTACATGTAATTAATTAAAATTTCCTCAGTTACATTAGCCTAATTTCCTGGGCACATTCCTATGATCACAGTACCATGTGCCAAGCATCATTCCAGTACTTACACATGTAAGCACATCTGCCCCTCACAAAACCTCTACTGCAGTTCTTATTATTGTTCTACCGAGGAATAAAGTCCTTAGACTGTAATAAAAAGGACAATAGCCAACACAATAGCCACCCAGTATGAATGAATCAAAATTATACTTTATTTTTGTCAGACTGGCAAAAATTGTATTTTTCGGTGTGCCACATAATTTTAGTAATTAGTTTAAGTGTGCCATGAGAGGTAAAAAGGTTGAAAATTGCTGTTTTAGATGATGATAACGTCTTGTCTACAATACTTAGAAATCCTTTCCCTTTGCAGATATATAATGAAATATTTATAAACTAGAGGCCTGGTGCATGAAATTTGTTCACGGGGGGTGAGTGGGGACCACCCCTCAGCCCAGCCTGCAACACTGCCAGCAACCTGAGCCCCAGCCTCTGGCCAGAGGACCCTCCTTCCCATTGTGCAGCCAGGACGTGGGATGCTGCGCTCCCGTCACCTCCAGAGGCTCTTCCCTCTCTCTGAACACAGGGCCATGGGACACAGGGCTCATGTCACTGGGGCAAACACTGCCAGTGTCCTGCCCTAGCCACTATGGGCACCACCGTATTTATTACAGAGTGATGGTTAATTTGCATATCACCCCTTTATTAGATAGGATGAAATATGTTGCATGGGACTTGTTTTGAAATTATCTGGGGGCAGGGAAGAAATGACACACAATTGCCTGTGGATAGGATAGGTAATTCCTGAAACTTGAGTGTTAAGTGAGGGGATCATTAGTCTCTCTTCATCTGCATGCTTTTGAAATGTTCCTTAATACATCTAGAAAAACATCTCATTACAAATGGCTAATGAGAATGGGCTTTTTGCCTCTTTTTTCCAAGGGTCAACAATGTCCAAACCACTATTTGCAGTGGATGTGTGTGTAAGAGGGAGGGGGGGGGGGCGCGGTTTCAATCTATAGAAATTCTAGAAGAAAAGCTTCTGCACTGAGTCTCATGTGTTGCGGATAATGCAAAGGAGCCCAATTCTTCAGGAAGGCACTGGACAATCAGAGGGGCCAGGGGCCTACAGGGAGGTGCAGAGCCCAGGGCTCAGGAAGGCCCCACGTTGTGGGATTTACAGGCTGGCAGAATAAGCCACCCAGAATGGGCTGGGTGGTTAAGCCTATGGCCCATCTAGTTTGGTACTTTATGAACTAGAGATAGTTCACATTTTCTCTCTCCCTTCCCCTCTGTCCTGTCTGGGGCATAAACAGGTAAGGTTTGAGGAACTGTGAGAGATGGGCACTGGTCCATGCCTTTCCTAGAAAATGAGATTAACAGAAGTAAGAAAGATTGGAGCAAGCTGTAGCCCAGTGGGCCCTACAGGCATCTTCCACTTGAAGAGTACACTACCTTGGAACTTCCCAAATTCATAATTAGCACTACCTACATACATTTTGTGCAGTGTTTTAAATTCATTTTTTCTAGTACCAGGAACTGTTCTGGATGCTGGATCACTATATAGTTGAGTAATCCATAAGCCCTGAGGACTAAGAAGGTGGCTAGCTGGGGTCAAAAAAAGGAAAGAAGGAAAGAAAAAAGGAAAGAAAGGGGGGAAGCCAAGATGGCGGCATAGGTAAACACCTACTCTGCTGCCTCACACAACAATTTCAAAACTACAACTAAAAGACAGAACGGACATCATCCAGAACCACAGGAAAGCTGGCTGAGTGGAAATTCCACAACTAGAGGGAAAGAGAAGGGCTCACGGAGACCCAGAGGAGCTGCAAAAAGCTGAGGTACAGAGACGCGCGCGTGGATAGAGCGGGTGCCGGAGAACCTGACTGGCCTTCTCTGGTGGGAGGGAGACGGAGACTCTCAAAGGCATTGAACTCCTTATCCTATGACACTAAACCCCAGATCCAGCCGAAACTCATTTGGGGGGGGAGTTTGGACTGTGAAGGGGGAGAAGTGCACAGAAATTTAGGGGAGTCACAGGGGACTGGAGGTCTGGTGGCACGCACGGCAGTGTACCGCAGAGGACAGACTGCTGATTGTGCTGCTGGCTTTCACGAGTGGGCGGGAGACAGATCCTCCCAACTGTACCACTTCAGACTTCACTGGACTCCAGTTTCGGGCAAAACCCTGGGGACTCAGACTCGTGTGGTCCCGTAGCACAGGGGAGCCGGAAAGGCAGCAGTCTAGAGGCACTGCGAGAGAGCGTGCGTGCGCACAGGGACTGCTCCAGCGATTACCCAGTCACGTGAGACTCAGGGGCCATGGAGGGCAGGCCTGACTGGAAGGCAAGGTGGTCCCTTAAGCCCTGAGACTCCACCCATCCCAAGCTCAAGAGAGACTTTTGTGGTTTTTCAAGTCTGGTATCATAAGGTTGAATCCAACACAGAAGTTCTCCCAGCATAGTGAAAAAGGCCGAGACAAGGGAAGGGATCACAAACAAAAGAAATGGAGGAAAAAAAATGACTGGATATAGAGTTCAAAACCATGCTTATAAGGTTTTTCAAGAATATCCTAGAAAACTTGGATAAAGTTAGCGAGACCCAAGAGGAGATGCAAAAGGACCAACTAGAGATGCAAAAGATCCAACTAGAGATGATAAAGGACCAAACAGAAATTAAACATACACTGTCTGAAATAAAAAATATTACACAGAGACCTAACACCAGGCTAGCGGAAGGCAAGAATCAAGTAAAAAATGTGAAATATAAAGAATCAGAAAACACTCAACTGGAAAAGCAAGAAGAGAAAAGAATCCAAAAATGTGAAGATAATGTAAGGAACCTCTGGACAGCTTCAAGCGTACCAACATCAGAATTATGGGGGTGCCAGAAGAGAGAGAGCAAGATACTGAAAACCTATTTCAAGAAATAATGACTGAAAACTTCCCACATCTGGTAAAAGAAATAGACTTACAAGTCCAGGAAGCACACAGAACCCCATATAAAAGGAACCCAAAGAGGACTACACCAAGACACATCATCATTAAAATACCAAGAGCAAAAGACAAAGAGAGAATATTAAAAGCAGCAAGAGAAAAACAATTAATTACCAAAAAGGGAGCACCCATACGACTGTCAGCTGATTTCTCAACAGAAACGATGCAGGCCAGAGGGGAGTGGCAAGAAATATTCAACGTGATGAATAGCAAGAACCTACAACCAAGAATACTCTATCCAGCAAAGCTATCACTTAGAATTGAAGGGCAGATAAAGAGCTTCACAGAGAAGAAAAAGCTAAAGGAGTTCATCAACTCCAAACCAGTATTATGTGAAATGCTGAAAGGTACTCTTTTAGAAGAGAAAGAAAAAGGTAAAAGATAAAAAATTATGAACAACAAATACATATCAACAAGTGAATCTAAAAATTAAGTGAATTAAAAATTTGATCAACAGAATAAACTGGTGAATATACTAGAATCAGGAGCACAGAAAGGGAGTGGACTGATAATTCTCAGGGGTTAAGGGGGAAAGGGGATACAGGGAGTGACTGGACAAAAATCATACACCTATGGACTCATCAATTGGGGGGAAAGGTAAGGGTAGAGGGAGGGGTGGGAACGGTGTGGAGGGGAGCTATGGAGGGGAAAAAAGAGAGACAAATGTAATAATCTGAATAATAAAGACTTAATTAAAAAAATAAAAATAAAAAAAGAAAGATCAAAAAAAAGGAAAGAAAGAGCAGCCGTTACTGCACAGGGATATCTCTACAAACTGCACTTAGCAGAGAAAGAAAAGGGAAGTAAGAAAGGGATGGAAGGAAAGAAGGAAGGGCAGCTATTACTGCACAAGGATCTCTTCACAAACTGCACTTAGCAGAGGAGCCTCCTCAGTGAACTACCTGCCTCTGCACTGAACTGCCCGCTGAGCCAGCCCTTATAATGGTTTCCTGGAATCCTATTTCAACCAATATGACTGAAGCGTTCCCAGCCAATCAAATCTATACAGCTCTGTCCAATCAGGGACCAGAGGTGGGGATTTCTGTCTATATAAGCCAGCTCCCCTGTGGATCTGGGAGCACACTTTCCCACTTTCCACCAAAGACTGGCTTCCCTTGGCTGGAGCTGAAACACTGTAGATTTCTCAGACTCAGCACTGACCAGCAGGAGGGCAGGCAGAGAAGAGTGGATGATCACATAGTGGACCATTACATAGCGGAGCTGCCTAGCTGAAGCAGGCCTGGCCTCAGGGCCGCCTGGCTTCCAGGCAGCTTCACAGAGAGCTGTTCCACAACAGTGCTATTTTCATGCCATGTTTTATTACCTTTGAGCTATTTGCACTAAATAAAGTTTCCCCCTTTACCACACCCAAAATTGGGGAATCCTGTAGGAGTTTGAATTGGCACCAACAATCATTGGTTGACAAAATACATTCAGTTGATCCTCATTATTAGTGGATTCTGTATTTATGAATTTGCCTATTCATTAAAATTTACTTGTAAACCCCAAATTAGTACTTGCAGCACTTTCTGGGTCATTCATGAATGTGCACGGCACTGTGAAAAACTTGAGTGGCCCTAGGCACATATTCCCAGCTGAGGTCTAAAAAGGAGACACTCTGCCTTCTTGTTTAGCTGTCATACTGTAAACACGTGTCTTTTTTGCAGTCTATTTAGTGCCACAATCTATCTATAGTGCTTTTGTTGGTGGTTCTGTGTATAAAATGGCCCCCAAGCATAGTGCTGAAGTACTGTCTAGTGTTCCTAAGTGCAAGAGACTATGATGTGCCTTATGGAGAAAATACCCGTTTTATATAAGTTTCATCGGAGATGAACTGCAGTGCTGTTGGCTGTGAGTTCCATGTTAATGAGTCAATAGTATTTATAAATAAGGTATTTAAATAGAAACACACATAAAATGAGGTTATATATTCAGTTGATGAAATGTTGCAACCGTTTCATCCAGGAGCAATGATTCAGTATTAATTCTGTGTTCATGGTGCCTTTATCTATATATATAAAAGCCTAAGTGACCATTACAATGGAACAACGGGTTGCTATGATGTGCACTGACCACCAGGGGACAGACGCTCAACACAGGAGCTGCGCCCAGCCTGCAGGCCCTGATCACCAGTGGGGCCTGCTGGCCAACCTCCTGGTCCCTCCCCTCAGCCGGCAAGCTCCAATACTCTGGGCTGGGATTGGGAAACAGGGGTGGGTGGTGGCAAACACAGCCCTTTGCCCTTTTCCCCCCGGGGGGGGAGGGGAGAGGGCTGGCTCCCTCCTCGGGGCTGGTGGCCAACCTCCTGGGTCCTTCCTCCCATTCCACAGGCCCCTATCAACCCACTGCCCACCCGCCACAGTGTTGGTTGGCCCTTGCCCCCGGCCAGCAGGCCCCAATTGCCTGATCTGTGTCTGCTGCCAAACTCCCAATCCCTCCTCCTGGCTGGAAGGTCCCAATTGCCCCATCGGGGTTGGGCCTAAGGCTGGGGAACCAGGCGTGGGTGGCAGCGGATATGGGCGGTGAGGGAAAGAGGAGGAGGGAAGGTAGGAAAGTGGGGAACTGGGCAGTGGTGGTGTGTGGGTGGCAAGAGAAGGAGGAGGCAGGAAACCTGATTGGCCTTAATCACAGGCTAGGTCTAGGGATCTTACCCATGCATGAATTGCATATACCAGGCCTCTAGTAGAAAATAACTATAGCGAAGAACAAGAACTAACTGTATACTCATTCACCCATCCTATGTGTGAGTCCATGTTGCTGTCACTGCATAAATCATTCTCATAACATTTTTTATTTCCAGTTTAGATTCTTTAAGGGAGAGCAAGAACCTACATTTTTTATAAACCAAACTAAATCAGAATCCCATATTTTTATGATTATTCCTCTATTTATAGGTGTCTTGCCCACCCTAAATATGACAGCAATTTTTTGCAAAACAGTCCAATATGGCTAATAACCAAGTCTGCCCAACTTAGACTATTCTTCCCCCCCCCATCCTAAAAGATATTTTTATTGATTCTAGAAAGAGAGGAAGGGAGAGAGCGAAACATCAATGTGTGAGAGAAATACTGACTGTATGCCTTCTGTACATGCCCCAACTGGGAATCGAAACCTTTTAGTGTACAGGACTATGCTCTAACCAACTGAGCCACCTAGCCAGGGCTAGACTATTCTTTTTTAAAAAACAATCTCACTGGTTCATATAAAATTTAATGAAATTAAAACAAATAATTACAAGTATTGCTGAAACAAACAGGTTGGGAAGAAATAATACTTACTGTTGGTAGCATACAAGTCAACTGTGAAAGATGAGTATGTGGACCTGAGTGTTGGACTGCAAACTCTGTGAACCATACAACACCTTATAATTAAGACAGTTAAA
>JAAGEH010000392.1:19112730-19315520 GCA_011751065.1 Lasiurus cinereus
TCACACACACATATATGTATATACAAATACACACGTGTGTGTGTGTGTGTGTGTGTGTGTGTGTATATATGATTTCAGAGAGGAAGGGAGAGGGAGAGAAAGAAACATCAATGATGTTGATCGGCTGCCTTCTGCATGCCCCCCAATTGGGGATGGAGCCCACAACCCAGGCAAGTGCCTTTGATTGGAACTGAACCTAGGAACCTTAAGTTTGCAGGCCAACACTCTATCCACTGAGCCAAAATGGCTAGGGCTAATTAAGACATTTTTGAGCATGCATCTCATATCTATTTATTGTTTAACTGAGAAATATGTAAGATGTATATTTACATATACATATATTTGCATGCATATATGTCAGGTACATTATAAAATGTGAAAACTGAAAAATTTAAAGAGTGAGATAAAAAAAGTTCTATTTTTTCTTGTAGCTTAAGAGATCTTTCTGGACACCCTCTATGTTTGAGACTACTACACCAGCGCACACTTCTTGGTCATGAATATTCAGTGCAAGAGACAACATAAGCAGGTTTATCAAAAAACAATGGAAATCCCAGCTGGTGTGGCTCAGTAGATGAGTGCTGACCTATGAACCAGAAGGTCACGATTTGATTCCAGGTTGGGGCACATGCCTGGGCTGTGGGATCAATCCTCAGTGGGGGTGTGCAGGAGGCAGCCAATCAACGACTCTCTCTCATCATTGATTTTATATCCCTCTCTCCTCCCTTCCTCTCTGAAATCAGTAAAAATATATCAAAACAAACAAACAAAAAAAGCAATGGAGAATCTCTCTTAATAGGGCAATCAGAATTTGCTGCACTTCTATTATAGCAATTAATGACACTATTTCTCTATTCTCTCATCCTATATAATGAAAGACTAATATGCAAATCAACCGAACGGCAGAACAACCAGTCACTATGACGTGCACTGACTAGAAGCTGCCCCATCATGGTCAGTGTGCTCCCACAGGGGAGTGTCACTCAGCCAGAAGCTGGGCTCACAGCTGGCGAGCACAGCAGTGGTGGCGGGAGCCTCTCCTGTCTCCACAGCAGTGGATGTCCCATTGCCAGCTTACGCCTGCTCCCTGCATCAGTTGGAAATCCCTAGAGGGCTCCTGGACTGTTGAGTGCACAAATTTCGTGCTTCGGGCCTCTAATTCAGTTTATAATCCCACTTGTTTCTGACTTCTAGGACAGAGGTTCACACATAGTAGGTACTCAATGAACACCTGGCAGAATAAACCAGTACCAACCACAACTCTGTGTCCTCTGTAGAACAGTGGGGGAATGGGTCCAGGGACCAGAGGCACTGGGCAGGGGAAGTTCAGATTGTGTGGCCTTGTAGAATTTACTTCACCTGTATTTTAGCTGCCTTTGTAAAATTTCCCAAACATGCCTGAGATACGAATCCTCTCAGGACCTTCTTAAGAATCCAAATAAGGAGAGTATAAGCTTAGGAATCTGTATGTGAATAAGCACACAAGGTGACTAATAGACAACTTTGAAAAACAAATTATAGTGAGAATTAATTGAGAGGATCTTGAACCTGTAAGCTCACTCTATAAGCGACAGGCCTGTGAGAACTCTTTCCCCTTCCTTCTCGAAGCTTGTGTATGGCGGTGATCTTTAGAGCTACGGTGAATAAGATAATAAAAATCCTTCAAAAACCACAAGGCAGTATTACAAACTTAACCATTATTTTGTATTGCTAGGAATATAATATATATATGTCAGGAACAGCTCATTTCCTGGCAATCATAGCAAACAGAAAATTCAGGAAAAATGGAATTTTAATTTCAAAAAGATATGTTCTCTCTTGAAAACTTCATAATATTCTCTGCTACTTCTGTTTCATTTTGAGACTCCTGGGGAGAGGCACGTGTTCTTCATGGTCTACAATACCTCCTTCCTCACCACTCCCCCACCCTCCTGGAGCCAAAGCTCATGAAGAGGAACCTGCACACACTCAGAGCCTTCTAGCAACATCTAAATAAGGCCCTAGATCTACAGGCTCACACCTCTGTTTTCATGGGCTCTGGTTTCCCTTCTGAAAAGATATAGAATGTCATCTCATACACAAGCTGCTTGAAAGTGGCAGAGAAAAAAGTCTGCTTGAAACCAGAAATACTTTGAGAGGCTGGTTAAAGGAAGAAAAAAAAAGCCACAGAGAAACACTGCCACCCCCTCACCCTCGGCACCTGTTGACAGACCTAAATAAAACCAGTGTGGAAACCCATCACCCAGGACATTTGGATCGGCCTTTGTTAGCTAGAGATACCCATTCAACCAGCCCTCCCAGGAAGAATGCCCTGCAACTTTGTTTCTAAGCAGCTCTTCAAGGACAATGAAGGTCATTGTAAATTGTAAGGGATGATGATGTTGCTGGATGCAGAGCAGGCACAGGCATGATTCCTGGGATATTTACTAACCTCACTTGGGCTTGTCAGTCTTCATTCAGGCCACAGTCATTGGACAGGTGGTCTCCCCAACTCTCCCCTTACCCCTAGTTTAGAGGATCTCTCAACTCTGCCAGGAACTTGTGAACAGCACGACTGCAAAGTATGTCCATGGAGTAGAACTGTACTTCGAGTCCTAGGAGCGGGGAGCGCTGTAGAAGGACTCCATTTTACAAGTGATTTTGTCGATGTGCCAGAGGGAAGCTTTACAAACCAAGAGGCTGTTTCTCATTTTCTGGTAACAGAAATGGCCCTAGGTAGGCAACTGAGGGTAACTTTTCCAAAATGGAAACTATGCTTTCAGTAGGACAAATGAATTTGGGAGAAAGTGTATCTAGTTGTAGGATATAAACAAACTAACAGAACTCTATCAACTCTTCTAAAAACAAACCTGCTTCCTTTCTTTTTAAATCTCACACAACAATAGGTACTCTAAGGAAAACAAAAATCCATCAGTGGAAAAACCACAAAGGACAATTTAAGTAGAGGTGAGATTAGATTCCAAGTGTCACACAGGGATGAAAGCTAATGTGGGTATTCAGCCTGTCCTCAACTTATAAAAGGAGGATCACCATCATTCTACTCACAGAAACAGTGTTTCTGTACCCCAAGGCACCTCACCAGAGCCTTTTCACCCAGGAAACACCTGAACTCTAGCACATGCTTCTACAAGAGAGTATGAAACTTAATTTAGAATACTGAAGATTTTAGCATCCCCCATTCTCGAGGGGGATCCTCTGACCAGGGCAGGATCTAGCAGCTTTGTTTAGGGGTGTGCAGAAAAAAGGAGCTATAGCGTCAGGGGCATGAAAAGTTGAGCTTTCTTGAACAGCAGAGGGGAAAAGCAGCTGCTTGCAACTTCTCCTCTCTCTCTCTCTATGACATGGATATTAGAAGTATGATAGCAAGAAACACCACTTGTAATGTCAGTGAAAGGCATGGGTAAGTGTGAAGCACATATAGGAGAGGGCTGAGGTGGGAGGGGGGGAGGGCAGTTCCCCCAGGACAGGAGAGTGCCCCAGGGAAGCACGTGGGGGATGAGGAGTTAGATAAGCCCACTTTCTACTGTGGCCCCTGGTATGGCAGGATTGGGGGCTACCAATGCTGGCGGCTCGAGGGAGGCACCATGATCCCAGAGAGCCTTCAACTTACACTTTAGCCCTTCTTGTCCTTTCTTTTGGAAATCAAACAAAACAAGCAAAATCCCATAGCACACCGGCTCTGACCTTGGCATTGGACAGGCTAGAAAGAGTACATTGTTAACATGGTAAAGAAGTCTGATTCCACAAGAACAGTGAACTGGCAGGGTCCTGAAGCCACGAAGAGACCTGGACTGCCAGTCAGTGCCCAAGCCCTGCCCCTGGCTGCAATAGCCAGCGCTGTAGGCCAAGGAAGTACTCGCCTTAGTTAGCTGAGCTTTGTCCTTGCAATTCTCAAAGGACTTTATGGTAAATAAATGATATTCTTGCTGACAGCCAGGTCCCCAACTAGTCTTAAAAAGAAAAAAGTTAAAATTTTAAACTCATAGAATTGAGAGCTGGCATGTAACACAGCTTGCTTAATGAGGCAGGGCCTTATGGTATCTGTTCTTTTTCTTTTCTTTTCTTTTCTTCTAAGAACACAGCACACAGGCAATAGGGTGGTGAAGACCTGGAGGTGGGGAGATGGGGGGTGAGGAGGGCGGAAAAGGGGGGAAAGTGAGAGGTTTCTGTAATACTATCAACAATAAAAATATATTTAAAAATAAGAACTCTGCATAATTCTGGGCAATGGGATTTACAGAAATAAAAAATTAAGGCTTTTTATTTATTTATTTTTTAAAATAAACCTTGTGACTAAACAATTTTGGGATTAGCACCTCCCTGGGTAGAAATGCAGTGTGACCAATGTGGTGTCAAGGTCTGGCATTCTGTGTAAGGAGTATGGGTACAAGAAACCCTGAGTAGAGCCAGCAGTGCTGACAGGCACTTATCAGGAAAGGTATTACCAGTAAAGATATCAACACTAATAACCACTAGTAAGATTCTTGTTTTTTTTTTTTTTAATATGACATGGATATTAGAAGTATGATAGCAAGAAACTATTTTTTAAAAATATGTTCTTACTGTTTTTTTGTTTTTTGTTTTTTTTAAGAGAGAGGGTAAGAGAGAGAAACATCCATCAGTTGCCTCTTGTATGCACCCTGACTGGGAATCAAACCCACAAACTTTTGGTGCGCAGGGACTATGCTCCAACCAACTGAGCCATCGGCCAGGGCCCACTAACAAGCTTCTAAACAACTTTCCCAAAACATTCAAAATGGGCAGGAAGCATGTATACACATCAATGATTAAGAGTCAGGCCTGAAGGCAAACTTATCAGCAATGGGATTTACAGAAATGAAAAGTAAGGCTAAAAATAAATAAATAAATAAATAAATAAATAAACCTTGTAGCTAAACAATTTTAGAATTAGCTCCTTCCAGTGCTTGCTACGATAACATTTTATTCATCCAGTGATGTTAACTCTCCAGAACAAGATGAAAATCCTGGAGTTAACAAAAAAGCTTTAGAGTAGCCCAAAGCAATAAACTATGGGCACTCAACTTTCAGATCATTCTGCCATTATGTCAGGTAAGAAACAGATGGGTGAACTCATCATCAAGAAAGAGTAAAAAAATATTTTTTCCCTCTACTAAATGTATTTTCAGAGAAATGCTTTGGTAAATTTCAAATATCAGGAAATTTCTTTAGCATTTCAGGATTCTAGAACAGTCTAAGGAAAATGATGTGCAGTTCTATTATTTAAAGGCATCAAGTCCCTTCAAGCTTTTAGGCTCTCAGCACAGGTGTATTACAAAATTTCATTGGTAGGACTCAAACCCAATTTAAATAAGCCACTCAATGTTCCCAATATTTACAAAAGCAAAATTAAATAAAAGAGGCTCTTTATAACAATAAATAAAGGACAATCTGCTTTCACGTTCTCTGTCAAGTAAGCAGTACCTGGAAGAAGTTACTCCTTAATGTCATTGGAATGGGGTACCCAAAACGTGTCACAAGACCATAACTGTAAATATTTCAAGGTTTAAAATACTAGAAAGGACATATTCTAAATATAGTACTAGAGGTAAATGTTCATCCAGCATTTGTTACAATATAATGGAATGTGGATTGTTTCCACCCACCTTCCAACAGTCCTAAAATTCATTTTGCAGATGGAAAAACTGAGTCTCAACTTGCTGGAGGCTATATAGCTGCCAGGCAGCTAGGATGGAGCCAACAGCTTCATTCCTTCCTACTACTCTGTTACACTGTCAGTTCTTAAGACAGTTATTTGCAGGTGCCCAGCTCCTTCTACAAACCATGCTGCCCCTGGACAGCGGCTCCACTGGGAGCCTTTCTTAGCACTAACCCTCCCAAGTAGCCAGCAGGCCCAGGCCCTGATATCAGAACCTGTAAAATACCTAGCTAAGAAGGCTGCTGCTCACCCTGGCCAGTTTCATGAGATACTGGATTTCTTGCTCATTACAGTGTTTTAATCGAGAGACTGATATTCTTTTTAAAAGGGATTTCATGCTTCATTTTTCCTGCTCTGTCTTGGGAGGCAAGAAGGCTAAGTGCAAATAACCTCTCCTCGGAGTCCTGCCCGGCTCAGACATTCCTCTTCCCTTGGACCCACTCCCCGCTCCAGTTCTCTCCCAGCTGAGAACTGACATCCAACAGCTGCACTAATCTCTCTCAGTTGCTGGGACCAACAGTGCAGGCCCTGTGACAAGGCCCTGGCCAGCAGTGGGCGGCAGGCTGCCCTTCCTACGCTCAGGAATCCTCCAGGCTGCACACCGCGTCCCGACACCCTGCTTAGACTGTTCAACCAAACCAGTGTGGCATGAAGCCCAGGCAGATCAGGATGGGGTGAGCCCAGAAGCTGGTGGCTATCCCTGCCTGGCACAGCCTAAATCATAGAGAAGATCCTTGGGCAGGGTGGAGAGGGGGCAGTCCTGACAAAGGTGCCTCCAGCTTCTAAGCCCACTGGGAAGGAGGCAGGGAGAAGGGAAGTATCCTTCCCTCCAACCTTGCCACCAGCATCATTTTAAATCTGCTTCGAATGTGTTGAGCTTCAGACCCCTGAGACTCAAATACAAAATGCTGACCAATATTTTGTTATTCCCTTTCCCCGATTTTAGATTAGCATTCAACAAGTGTGGAATCAATGCCATTGATGTGTCTGAGGGTCTACCTGCAGGCCATATGTTTGTGTGTGGGGTGCAGTAAAAGGGAGTCAAGCACTCTTTGGAACACTTAAGAATCCCCAGGAAAGAAGGTTCTGGCACCTCTCCACTGCCAAGACGAGGAGGCCCCAGCCTGTCCATACCTACAGCAGCACTCCCCTCCCTGCCCATGCCCTGCCTGTCAGAGCCCCCTTGGGCTCCCGTGGACTAATCACTGACAGGGATTTGAGGGCACTGCCTTCAAATTTGAAATCACCTCACAGACAACCAAGAACCATACCCACTCAATGGAGGAAGGCCTCCAGCAGAGGGTCACAGGGAGCACTACCACACCTGATGTGAAAGGCCCAGGGAAGCTTTACCCAGAGGGATCGGCTCCCTCTGCTTGAACAACGGGCACCATGCTCCTCAGGCCCTGAATCTGTCTCCTTTGCTTTTTTTTTTTTTTTTACTGCTCATTTACTTGCTTTCAGACTAGCCCTTGAGGGGTTCTGTCTCCAACATCACTATTTTTTTCTCATATCTAGTCAATCACCTGACATATAAGCACTCAATCATTTGCTAAAATGATTGAAAAATTATTTATTACTTGATTTCCTTCAATCAAGAAGCCATTAAACCCTAGGCAGATTGGCTCAGTAGGTAAGAGTGTCAGCCTGCAGACTAAAGGGTCCCAGGTTCTATTCCAGTCAGGGGCACATGCCGAGATTGTGGGCTCGACCCTCAAACCCTCCCCCTCCCCAGGGGACGTGTAGGAGACAGCCAATCAATGATTCTCTCTCACTGATGTTTTTTTTCTCTCTCCCTTCCTTTCTGAAATTAAAAAAAAAAAAGAAGCCATGTAAAATTGTACAATAACTTTTGCCAGATTGTACCCCCAGCTGCAGCCTCATTACCATGGTGACCACCCAGCAGTCACTGGTCTGGGCCCAACCCAGTCAGGCAGACACAATACCAGGGGCCAACAAAACAAAGCCATTGCCGTGGTGCCAATCCTGTTATTGGTGGGCTTGTCCTAGGCCTGCACTTACGAGGTGGCTGCTGAGCACTTGAAACACACTTGCTTAAATTGCTATGGGCTATGATCATACCACATACAGTGCATTGCAAAGACTTGATACATAAATAAGAAACTAAGACATATTGCTAATACTTTTTATATTGTACTTATGTTGACATTATATTTTGGACATTAATATATAATCCCAATATATAAAAAGCCAGGGGCTGTCATGAACAAACCAACTGGATAGACGACCAAATGATTGAATAGCAGGTTGCATGGAATAACCAGGTTGGTGGGACGGGGGTGGGGGGGTGGGCAGGGGGGTGGTGGTTAGTGAGGGATGACCAAACAGCTGAACAGCAAGCTGCATGGGGTGACCAGGCCGGCAGGGGGATGGCAGTTGGGAATGACCAAGGTGGTGGGGGCAGTAGTTGGAGGTGACCAGGGGGGCAGTAAAGGGGTGACCAGGCTGATGGGGGGAGTTGGGAGTGACCAGGCCGGAGGGGGGGGGGACAGTTAGGGGAGATCAGGCATGTGAGCAATTAGGAGCCAGTGTCCCAGATTGTAAGAGGGATGTCTGACTGCCGGTTTAGGCCCAATTGCAGGGAGGAGTCCTGGATTGAAGAGGGTGCAGGCTGGGCTGAGGGGGACCCCCCCTCCATGCATGAATTTCATGCACCAGCCTCTAGTATTGGTATAATTAACAAAGCATGATCAATCTCACCCGTTTCTTTTTATTTATTTATTTTAAATGTAGCTACTAGAAATTTTAAAATGACTCTCTTCCTACCTGTGGGCATGGACCTGCACTTCCCACCCAGCTAATTTTATTCATGGAAGTGTACGGCCTGTTACTCTGTTCTATTCTTATAACCAAGCAAGAAATTCAATACCCTGAAACATCCTTACACAGGGATGTCCTTTTTGCATCTACCTGCTCACTGAACACTCTTGGCCATCATCTCCAATTCCAAATGCCAGGTCTCCATAAGCCCTGTGCTTCTCCTTGTCTGGGGAGACCCATCGAGGGCTGGTTTTACTGTTAGTCACAGGGCCCAGGCAATAACCAGCCAGAGCTAGAATCACTACAAGCAGTCTCATCTTCCTGTCCTTCTACACTGGCACTTCGTTAATTCGAAACATAGGGGAATGGAAGACAACAGCCTCAGCGTTTATATGGGTTTAGATTTCAACATTTTTTATTAAGAACAACAAGCATCTTTCCAGTTTTGGGGGTGGGGGTAAGGGCAGGAGAGAAGAGAAGCCAACAGCTGTTTTGAGTTATAAACTTTCTGTCTAACCGGTAGCATCTATTCCACTGTGGTTCTGCTGCCTTTGGTGTTTGCAAATGGAGTTGGTGCCTATTTTAGCTCTGGGTTAACAAGCAGTTTCTCCCACCAGCTACTGTCACAGTTCACTGCCTGGCTGGGCCCTGCTGGCTCCTGCCTGCCCTCATGGTCTCCTTGATAGCAGGCTATTATGTGGAAAGGCAGAACAGTGAGGAGAAAAGGGAAATTAACTATGTTCTGTAATCAGCTCCTTTTGGTTTCCAGACACAAGCCCCACCCCAAATAGCAAGAGCCACTAGACAGGGCATGGCCTGCTTGCCCCACAATGAAAGCAAAGCAAGTCCTTCTTATAGCCATTGCTGAGCATTGTGGGTGCAGCATCCAGGGGCTCTGGTGAGAGGGAGAGCTGCCAGGAAGGGTTGAGTCCCTGCCAGACTACAAAACTTCTCCAGTCAACCTCACCAAACAAAGGGTATTACTCCTGAGTAAGAAATGAAAACCGGCAGGACTTGAGGTTCAACATCACAGCCCATCGGTGGCCCTGGTAGCTTTGGTGTCAACAGTGAGTAAATTATCCACTGAATCATGCAAAACAGAACCACTGTGTCCAGTGCATTTGCCATCTCCAGCCTCTCTGAGCAGCAAGCCCATCCTGCCATGGAGAAGTTGCTTGTCTAGGAGGCTCTGTCAGGAGAACCCATACCCAGATGCAGGCTGGCATATAAGAAGGGGACACCTGGTCTTTCTCTATCACTGCTATACATTGTGCTGTGCGGGCTCCAGCCACCCACAATCTCCACTGAGACGTTTGTTATATTCCCTGCAGGGCAGAATTATCCAGAAGGGGGCAATTGGGTGGTTCCTATGATATCTAAACACAGAATGAAGCATGAAGTGAAACAAAACATGTAGGAACCGGAGACTAGCAGTATGTTTACCTTGCAGGGACAGGATTTGGGGGTTCCCTGGCTATTCCTACCCCTGCCCATTACTCACCATATGACTTCAGGTAACTTCCCTCTGTTTACTCAGGTCCTCAGTCTGGAGAGCTATTTCAATAGTCACCACCCACCACAAGCCCACATCCTGGGAATGCTGTGGATGTTAATAAAACTGCAAAGTCCAGTTCCTGAATCCCTCAGAACTAGAGGGCCTATAAAAGAGTCAAATGCTGTTTCTTGGTTGACAAAGAACAACTGTTAAGAGACAGGTTTCAGCTTCATAGAACTGTAGGCCTGAAAGGGCCCACAGTTGTCCTCTGGTCTCTTCGTCAAGGTTCAGATACAGCTGGTCAAGTTTCCTGTGAGCAGACAGGAGTGGGACCCAGGGCCTGGCCACTCCACGCATCACACAACTTCTTGAAATGGGGGAGTTATGAAGGGTCAAAAATAGCACTTCAACTGCTCAGCAGTTTAAACTTGTCATAAATCCTTTTTTCCTCTAGTGAAAAAAATGTCAAGCTGATGTGATTAAGGATAATGATATCTGACACAGCTTTACATTACCGTTCAATTAATTAGACTTTTCCCTCAACACAAAGTCCAGCTTGTTCAGACCCCTTCACTCCTCAGTCACAACCAAACATGTATCTCAGGAAGGCAACATGGTCCACATATAGATGTCCAGATTTCCACAGCCCCTACTGTCTCCTGAAACCTAAAGCTGCAGCTCTGCATGTGGACGCCTGCCCTGGGTGACCCAGGCAGACACGTAACTTTCCAGCCGCAAACGGCACCAGAGGCTCCCAATGGCACTGAGTTGACCCCAATGCTTACAAACTTTAAAAGTGGCAGCTGCATAGGAAAAGGTTCCAAGCCTATCTGCTCACTAGGAACACAGAGTTTTCTACCGGATGAAAAGTTCTCAGGGAAGGTTGGGAAAGAAAGTTGAGAGCCCCGCAATCCACAACCCCAAATTCTGCTGGAAGTCATATTAGCATATGCAATTTGACTAGGGGAGACCTAACCTTGAGGCTGACCAGCAGAATTATCCCCCATCACTGTTTCTCTGGTGCAACACCTTCTATGAGAACAGTGGGTCTGCTGCCCAAAAGCCCGTGAGGAGATGCCTGTGCAACGTGTCTCCCAAGAGTGAAAGATGAAGGGGACTTTAGTGAGCACGGCCTGTGGCCACAGCACCGTCTAACACTTTCAGCCCGACTTCACACACCATCCTTTCTAAACATATTTTGTATTGATTTTAGAGAGGAATGGAGAGGGAGAGAAACACCAGTGATGAAAGAGAATCACTGATCAACGTCTCCTGTACATCCCCCACTGGGAATCGAGCCTGCAATCTGGACATATTCCCTAACCAGGAATTGAATCATGACTTCTTGGTTCATATGTTGGTGTTCAATCACTGAGCCACACCGGCTGGGCTCACACACCATTTTTAATGGCCTTACTAGCATCCTCATACTCAGGTGAAATAATTTCAGCCTAGTATGTAGTAATAGGGATTGCAAAGTGCTCTGAGTGCAGGCATACTCCACCCTTCCTCCTACCTTAGTGGGTTATCTGAGTGGGTCTCCATGTGGCTCTCCAATCCATACTTGCAAACAAACTCCTTGAAACACACTGGGCAGTGGAACACTTCATCTGCCTTCTTCTCCAAGTCACCTGACTGCCCATCTTCCACCATCTTAGGGGAGAGGAAAAAGAAATCATGAAGGAGGCTTCCCACATGGGCTGGCTTCTGAGGCATTGCCAACACTCAGTCCAGAGGCCATCAAAAAGCAAAGGGGGCCACCTCCTGGGTATTTTGGATGCACCTGGCCAGTCCTCCACTCATGCAACAAACACACATTCATCAAATATAACATCCACCTACCACCCACCCATCCTCAACCCACTCATCCATGTATTTACAGAGCACCTAGCCCCTGACATACACTGGGAGTAAAAGTCCCTAACACTGAGGCAGCTCCTGTTCTAGCTGGAAAAAACAAGCACAGGAAGCACACACACGCCCTCTTCTGTAGACACCTTACAGTGTGGGAAGCACAGACCAGCCCCCACTGTGAAAATAAAGATGGTGTGTTTCTACCAAGAGTCCCATGGTTAGGCACATCAGGGCTGGGAGCAGAGAGGACCTTTTTAGCAGGCACTGGGTCTTCTTTCTCCGACTCGGCATCATGACTCAGTTTCCTTTTGGAGGACAGCCGCCTACGCTTCAATGGGGATGGCGGGGCTGCAGTGGTAGCACTGTTCGGGTCCTTCTCATGAATCTTCATATGTCTGGAAAGTACACACACACACACACACACACACACACACACAAAATGTGATTTAGCAAAAAAAAAATGCATTGGTTTATTTCTTTTAAATGTTTTTTATTTTATATTTAGACATCGGTAAATGTTCTTAAGAGATATGACATGTAATTGATAAAGCAACTTCTCTCTTTTTAAAATCTATAACCTCCTTGAACCCTCTTAAATCTCTTGCAACTTGTATCCAAGAAAGTCACTTAATACCCTGCTGTCTGTTGGGGAGACATTCATGAACTTCACTGGCACCAATGAGATGAAAACAAAGTATCTGATGACCTCTTCTTATTTAGGCAAAATGGACTATTTTAGGACACATAATTCTACAGAATACAGAAATCCAAGAACCCTGGCTCAGTGAAAAGGAGTGTCAGCCTGCAAACCAAAGGATTCCAGGTTCGAGCCTGGTCAAGGGCACGTGCCTAGGCTGCAGGCTCCTCCCCGACTCAGTCTCTGGTCAGGACATGTGCAGGAGACAACCAATTGATGTGTTTCTCTCACACTGATGTTTTACTCTGTCTTTCTCTCTCTTCCACTCTAAAATTCAATGGAAAATATCCTCAGGTGAGGATAAAAAAAAGAAAGAAAGAAAGAAAGAAAGAATTTCCAGATAACGCTAGTTCACAAACCAAATAATCACTCTATATTGACCTCCAGGACCCTCTCCCTCCCATCTACCAGTACTGCATTTTCTCTTCTGCTCTCTGAAGGATGTTAAGGGTCAAATTTGGGAAGTGCTGACAAAACAAATATCTGGGATGCTTATTAAAAAAGCCTTTCCATGTTGTTCATGGTATTGCATGGATTAATAGCTCATAGGAATAGCTGGGACAATGAGTAAGTTACATGTTGCAACCCTGACATCTATGAGACGAGAACTATACATATATTACAAATTCATAATATATATAAATATTACAATACAGAGTTTCCAAAAAGAGAGTTTATGGATAGCTGATTTAAAGTGACATAACTTTATCAAATTCTAAAACAGACCTAAAAACAAGACCAACACGGAAAGAATGACATTATATAAAAAAAGACAGTCACTTTCAGTATCCTTGCACTGTGACATAAAAGGCTTAGTCTTCTTAATGACAATCACTACCACCATCATCTCTGATGGGTTCAACTGTGCCCGACATCAGAATGCAGCCACATCTTTTTATATATAACTCCTCTATAGGATTACTGTACTGGAGACGTTCATAGGGATGGGAAGACCAGCAGAGTTTTCATAAATGATCCTCTCACTTATGAAAAGAAGTTCAGTTCACTTTTGGGGGCACCTTCTTCAGGGGAGACAGGCTGAGGATGCAAAGGCGAAGAAATTCTCGAACCAAAGCAGCACAACACAGGCATCGGGCCACCGACTCAATGACACAACCAAGACAATGCCTTTCCCTCACAGAATCTGCTCTGCGACACCTGCGAATCCTTTCTGAGCATGTGGAGAGTAAGATGCGACTTCCTTGTTCTGGTTCTACAGACACATTCTAGAAGACGGAGGGCCTCCACATTAGCCCCTGCCCAGAGAGCACCAGCCTAACCAGCTGCTGCAGTTTAGATGTGGCCTAACCTTTAAGGAAATGGGCCTCAAGGAAAGGGGTTCAAGCCAAACATCTGTCCTTAGGGGAATCGGTGTGGTGGATAGACAGACTCAGCGGTAGAGAATGGAAAAGAATCCCAACCATAACGCCCACGTAGAGTATCAGGGAAGGGTGCTTGATATTAGTCCTTGCCACTAAGCCTTGGGAAAGTTCATGAAAACAAACAGCGTTCCTCTAGGTACCCACTCTGGTCTAGTGACTTAAAGAGACCACCACTTAGTATCAGTGTTTGGAGGGAAAAAAGAAAGGCCAAGCTTCTTTCTGCATTTACTGGGTGGTACATTCCAACTTTAGAAATGTAAAAAGAATTTTTTTTCATAGCATTAAGCATTGAGGAAGTATGATAACAGTAAGGGAGGCGAATTAGTACGAAACACACCCTTTTCAATAAGTAACTCAAAATTAACTTAAAAAAATGAATACCCTTTAAATAGTCAACAGTTACCTCTGCAGATGAAAATGAGGCTATAACCCATGAGAAAACGAAATCAGATTGACAACTGTCAGCAGTTCACTGGGTGCCCCTCTATCAAGTGATACTAGCATGTCTAGTTATTAGGATTTACAACAATTGTTTTCACAGAGAGAGGAAGAAGATGGATGAGAGCAAGGACTCAGTGAGGATCTGGTGGGAATGTTACATAGAATTATTACTGTCATTTTGCAGATGCGTCTGTTGAGGTATGGAGAGGCCGACACACCCGGGGCCTCAGTTAGGTCAGGCAAGAACATTCTCCACCTCCAGTCCTGCCTCTGTCTCATTCTGAAAAACTAGGACTGCATCCCTGTCAAAAGCAGGGAGAGGAGACAGTCTTGAGGAGTTAGTAGGAAGTATGAGGCTGCTGAACACACCAACCCACAATTTTCCCACTGTGCCCAGCTGAAGTCCTAGGTTCAAAGCTCAAGCAGTACTCCATTATAGGGTTAAATCTCTTCCATTTTCAAGTGCTAATTGCTAAAGTCATCCTCCCCATGCTAAGTCAAAAATTCTGTCCTTCTTTGTCTCTCTGTCCTCAGGGGCAACACAGAATCAGTCTACATTCAGAATGATGATTGCCTTTCTCTAAAACTTCCTTAAAATTAAACAACTCCAACTCCTTCAGCTAGGTCCCCAAGCTCAGCTCTCACCTGTCAAATGATACCAATCACTACTAACCTTGGAATACTCTCTAGTTTGTGAACTTCCTTCACAAAATGTTGGGTCAGAAGTGAGTACCAATGTGGATGTGGTCCAAGAATGAAAGCCACAGGTATGGGACCACCACCTCCAGAGGCTGTGTAAACAGAGCTGGGGTTTCCTTGTGTGTTTAACAACAATGCCAAAACTTTAGTTCCTAAGAGCTATCTCCTCCATTTTGCACCTGAATAGTTAACATCTTTTCACACTTTCCAGATTGGCCAGGATGAGAAATATGCAATGTTCAAGATGTATACTACTTCTCTGTACTAGTCCCTGGTGGCACATAGTAGTGGTCAATAAATATATGCCCAAATGGCTGAATAAAGGAATGAATAAGTATTTGTTGAATCACTGAATAGAGGGCAGGATGAAGTAAATATGCAAAAAATCTGTTATACCTGCAATATCACTACAACGTATGTCCTGAGTTTCCAAGATACCTTATAAGCTTCCTTTAATAGGATTTAATGATCGCAAACTCGATAGGAGACTTTACAGTACACAAGAGCCTTTAATAAAATACAGTCCACTGTGAACACTGAGGACACATGCTAATGTTTTCTCTACTAGAATTAACCTGTATTCATGCATTAAAAATTATACCTACATTCACAGTAGAGAGAAGTTAATGCAAACTCAGGGTAAGATTCTGCTTTTTGCATAAAATTCTAGAATTTTCTTTTGGAGGTATTCCACTTCAGTAGTAGAAATCCTGCCACACCTGGTCTGAGGAATGAATGTTATCAGAGCTTTCAAGAGTCAAATGACGTTTTTGTTTTCTCCTATTTATAACACCCAAAGGGGCTTTTGGAGTAACAACCAAACAAATGCTGCAGATGTTTCCTAAACTAGGAAAACAGTCTAAATTGAAGATCCATAGTAGCTAAGGTGTGCTGTCCAGAAGGGAAAGAATATATCAGAGCTAAACCAGATACACCCAGTAAGTACAAGAACTGAACACCAACCCAGTAACTCAAAGGAGACAGACCCTCCTTCCTCCCTGAACTTCCTTGTTTCCAATTCCAAATATGGGAACTTTCTGCTGACCTTTCTTAGGTATGCAAATCTGTAGATGTGGAAACAGAGGTAAACTCTTAACCTTTCAAGTACTGGCTTGCTCTGAGAAGCCAGCAGGAATTGGGATAGATGAAAAAAAGCAAATTTGAGTGGGAAGACAGTGTAGGAGACAGAGTAACCACGTGATGGCACTGAAGTCTTAGGCAGTCTGGGAGCTGCAACACCTGCACAGACTGCGTCCTGGCTCTACCACCTGGAAATCATAGAGATTCCCCAAGTTACTTAGGTGTAGTTTTACATCTGTAACTTTAGTTTTCACATCTGTGAAGTGTACCAGGAGAATATTACCAGCCTCCAAGAGCACTAGTTTTCAAGCTGTGGTCCTCCGAGCAGCAACATCAGCATCATTCATGAGCCTGTTACAAATGCATGTTCTCAGGCCTGGCTCCAGCACCCTGGTGTCCACACACTCTGCAGATGATATTCATACCAAGTTACGTGTGAGAGTCACTAAATGACTGGGGAATTTTAACCCTTCATATGGTTCGAGGATCTGGTTAACTTTTTGACTCAGATACTGATATTTTTTGGGTATTAGTATTAAACCTCTCCCTGGCTCACCAGCAGTCCTTGCACAAGTTTACTGTAGACAAACTGTACCCAGTACTGCTCGGGGCTGCCAAACTCAAGTCAACAGGTTTAAAACATTTTGTGTGTGTGTTTTTTAAATATATTTTATTGATTTTTTTATAGAGAGGAAGGGAGAGGGATAGAGAGTTAGAACGATCGATAAGAGAGAAACATCGATCAGCTGCCTTCTGCACACCTCCACTGGGGATGTGCCTGGAATCGAACCTGGGACCCTTCAGTCCACAGGCCGATGCTCTATCCACTGAGCCAAACCAGTTAGGGCTAAAACGAGTTTTTACAGCCTGATCACAAATACATCTCCATTCGACTGCATGTGCTCACTCTGCTTTTCCAGCAAAGCCTTGTGACAACCAGAGAGAATTCATGAGATTCAGAAGCACCACAGCTTTACAACCTATATGTGGGCCAAAGCAAAGGAAGTCTGCAGAAAGATTAGTGTATGTTTCTGTAACAAGTCTAGAGGGAGAATTTAGCTGGGGAGTTGTGAGAGACACTTATAATATCCACAGAGTCCTGTGCCACCAAACAAGGGGATGTGGAGTGAAGATGGAGGTGAATGGGGTGGGGGATGGAGAGGTAGAGGATGGCAAGGCATCAATCAAGCCATTCCCTGTGTGGCCCCACCTGTGAGCTCAAAGGCACCTTCTAGTAATTTGGATGTTGTTCAGGCTCAGTCATGCTTATCCAGAAGGCAGGTCACACCAGCTATACCTGGGTGCGGAGGAAGGTTGGACAATGGTGTAAGCAGTCTTGCTGACCCAGGAGACAGCATTCTCAGAAAGATCTAGAAGTCAGCCTAGCGTGAAGTGCAAACCGCAGGGAGGCGTTTCTGCTGTCTGTAGACTGGCTGTGGAAATGCTCCCAAGGCTCTCGGGATGTGCTTCCTGAAATGCCGATGCTGCCCCTATCCCAACATGAGCCAGTGGATTCAACATGCTCTATCTGACACTGGCAATGTGACTGCACAGGTGAGGGCGAAGGAAAAGACTGCATCTTAGTGCTAATACTCAAGTTTACTCCTGCTGCCTTTGCCTCTGCTCAGGGGCAAAAGATGAGGAAGGGAGGTGGTCTACAGACACGTCCCACTTGCTACCTTGTTGACTGTATCCCGACACCATGAATCGAAACTCCATAAAAAGTTAAGGAATCGTAATTCAAAATAGAGGTGTGCTGGGGGTTCAGTTTCACCATCTCCACCACTTCTCAGTCAGAGTTCTCCAAGCCTGATGCAAGACTGCATTTTTGGCTGGACCCCTCTCCCCTCAACAACCCCCCCCACTCCCACCCCCCCTCACTCCGCCTGCCCGGTCAGCTCTCCTGTCCCATCAGCTTCTATCTCCTTTGTCATGATGGAGATGGTAATTCCTACTCCATCTTGGTCTCACCTAAGACCTTGGTACAAACACTTCTTTGTTGATCAAAAGAGCTGAGAGGATGATGACTGAAGAGTATTTTTCCTTCAATGTTCCCAATCTCTCAAGCCATCCTTCAGGAAGGAGAAAGGCAAACTTTTGGCTACTGATTCCTTTCCCCCACTTCCATGCTGACACTGGGAGCTGCTGACCACAGATCAGAATCAAGGTACAATGTCTTCCAGTTACTGTCTGCTGAGGAAACAGAGGGCCCTTCACCGCTCATTCTGAAGCTCCGTCCCCCTCTCCTCTTTCAAACACAGTGGAGGAGAGCCTGGCAGGTGGCCTGTATCAATAAATACGAACCTTTTAAAAAATCTCACTTATAGACCCTGTTCCTAATTATCATGCTTTAGAATCAGCACACCCTAAACCCTCATATACTATTTTTCCTAGTTTTGCTAAAATTTTCACTTGTTATAACACACTTCTGACACTATCTGGCTCCCTGGATACCTTTTAATACTCACAAAATTACACAGTGTATATTGCCATATAAAATCACAAATTCTTAAAAAATAAACAAAAGACCTCAGAGGTAGGATGAGTTGACAGACCTCTATCACACCCAAAGAGAACCCTCTCATCCATGCAGAGATGACATGGCCTTGCCTGACCTTCCCTGTGCTAATCCTGAGGAATAAGTACAAAGTTGTCACTTTCCTTTAGGAATTTCTGGGCAGCTTTCCCAGGCTATGCTCCCTCCATTTCTTCCACCTTCCCATACAGCTGGGGTCCCAATTCCACACTCAGAGCTGGCCCTGCAGCAGGACTCGGGGACCAGTGGTATCAGTGAGAAAGCCATCATCCCTCAGGGAAGCCACTGCCATCCCCACAGCTTGAGCACACTTCTGTGGCAAACAGCTAAGGAACGACAGTTAGGCCAACCCCCAAACCTCAGCCTCATGGCAGAATGGCAATGCTGAAGTCACTGAGACCTTTTCTCACTCCAGCCCTGAGGGAATCAGCTTTGACTTTCTTAAGATGGCAGAAGCTAATTCTTCACATCCTCTTTCTTCTTGCAGAGAAGGAAGAGATGATTATCGCCACAATAAGGTGGTGCCAAGTCACTGTTTGCTGCTGCTCAGACGCTTCCAGAAGAGGAACAAGTAGTACTTAGGATGGTCGTTTTAGATGGCCTGCTGCCGCCCAGGGAATGGGAGGTGTGGGCTCTGGGAGCAGGAAGGAGTGGGCGGGGTGGGGGGGTGGGGGGGAGAGGAATCACCACCACTACGAGGATGCCATGTCATATTATGAGGGGCCAAGAGAAAAAGCAAAGAAGGAATGGGATACCACCATCAATTCATTTCTGAGAGAGAAATCATGAAAATGAATCCAAAGAAAAATGCCATCTATGAGCACCAGCCAGCGAGAGCCACCGCGTGATGGTAACAGTGCAAATCACACCTTTTACCTAACACAGGATTAAGGAGGCACACACTGGTCTCAGCTGGCCACAGGTGACACATCACCAGGTGATGTGCTGCAGGGAAAGAAGCATGCAGTTCCAGCACCAGGAGCCTGGGGGAGAAGGAGCCAGAAAGAAGGGGCCAAGATTCGCTTCCAATCTTAGCTGAACCCCGTAACATTGCAGACCTCAGTGCACTCACCTGTAGCACTAGAACAATCCCTTTGAAGAATTAAGTGCTGACACCACATATCAATGAACCCCATTTAAGGAAATACAAAATCTCTCTCCACTGAAAGCCAATAAGCTCTCCATCAACCCAGCCAGAGGCGACAGACCCACGGATGCAATGCACAGGCCCAACTGGAGGCTGAGTAGGACCCAACATGCTGCACATGTATCCTAACATTTCTGTGCTGCTGATTTACTTTTTAGTAGAGGGTGGGGCAGGTTTTACTAATCACCTTCTTTAACAAATCAGAAAAACGTTGACAGTGAGTGGGCATGTTTAGATGTTTGCTAGCACCAGCTTGTTCAGCCCAAACAGGTTGGGCAGGTTGAATATTTAAACAAAGGCGGAAAAATGCAAGGCATAAAGCAGGACGTGCTGTGGTGGGACTGTGGCCAGCACTTGCAGGTTTAAGTCTGCAATCTGACGAAGGTGACCAGGCTCGCCCTCCTCCTCCTCTCCTTCCTCCTTTTCTTCCTCCCCTTTCTCTTCACTTTAATACTATTGTATTATAACACTAGACAGGACACACTCAGGCTCTGTTCAAAGTTGTCAGGATAGCAGAGAAGGCATGGTGGGAGAGGAGAACAGGGCACTCCAGAGCAGCGGCCAGCTCTCCACTCCTCCTCCTATCCCCAGCAAACACATACCTTCCCTTCTGTGACCTAATTTCTGGCTCTCACAAATGCCAGGTTGTTCAAGTGTGGGCAAGCAAAGGTGCTCCAGACTGCGATGCCATTCATCAGTCTTACTTGGTGCAAGTGAACTTTTGAAATATTTCAACAAGATATGTCAAAACCACCATACTACCTGCATGCAAGAGAACATTTTTTTCTGCATCTGCTTAATCTACAAAACGAATAGACAATCATCACCTCTGCCAAACAGAAGAGAACCTAAATTATAAATATCAGTATCCATCCAGCCAAGTGATAATCAACTATTTAATTATGAAGCATATCGTAAATTCGAGAATCAGTTTTAGTATGAAAAAGGCTTCTCTGGTGTCCCGAGCTTGGGAAGTTTTATGAGAGAGCTCTTTGGCATGAACTACCCTCCAGAAAAAATGCAGAATCAAAAGTGAGCACATTTTTGAAATATCCTTTTTAAAAAATACTCAAATTATTTTGACTGTTAAGGAATATTGAAAAATAAAACAAAAGCAAAAACAAAAACAAAGTAGAAGGGAAATGTATTAGAGCATGTCAGGAAATACAATAAGAGTTTGCACAGGAGACTGTCAACTAAAATGCGTCAACTGACAGCTTTGCTATTTTCTTACGCTTTTTATCTTATTTGGATAATATAATTCTGTGGCAAATTTCTCTGACCAGTCCTTATTTTTAAGTTGAGATATAATGGACATATATTACATTAGTTTCAGGTGTGCAAGGTCACAATTCCCTATTTCTAATGGCTTGTTCTTTTTCTCAGGGAATAATGACAGCTTCCTATGGTGTGACGATTTCTAAGACGATTCTGAAAGGAACCACAAATGTTCACCTGTTGGCACACATGCTAATCCACATGAGAAATGTAAAAACACCTCAGTATAAGAAATCCCTCCAAAAGGCATTCAAATAGTACAGATTTGCATACTTTGGTAAAAGAAATTTAGGCATAAGCCACACAGCTACTTTACAAAACACCGTCTCAGACTGTTGGGTTCTTAGAACACAGACTATGGACCTTCCAGGTTAAAGGGTATACAGAGTCTACTTTCTTGGCTTTGTAAATACATTGGTTTACCAGCATGCAGAAGGCACTGATGGGTTAAGTTTTCCTAAGGGAGATGGGAAAGAAAGGGAATTATAATTTGTTGAACATCTTATAGGAATCAGAGGCTTGGGTATATATCGTAGCATTTAATTCTCACAACTAACTCGGTGAGCAAAATGTTACCTTGCTAAAGATGAAGAAAGGGAGGCTCCCTTCGCCATCCTTGGAGCATCATTATAGGCCCTCCCCTGAGAGGAAGGAAGTGCTCTGAGGACACACAGAGAGGCCACCTCTATTTAAACCACTATTAAAGTTAAAACCAGAGCAAACAGGTTTCAATTCCAGTCAATGAGATGTAAAGAAAGGCTAACAACATTTAAAAAAAATCAAACAGCCTAGAATTATTTTTTCTAGTTAAAAAGAAAAAGGTGTCAATGCTTATTAAAGAAATGTGTGTTTTTTTAACCATACCTAAATTGTGTCTATTTCAGTACACAGAGTACTAAATGTACAGAAACTGCCTAGATGCCCAGGACACTACCAAGCACTTACTAAGCACCCACTTTGTGAGGGTCGTATGTCCAGGCCAGTTCACAGAGTTGGGCTGTGTCTGTAGCATTAACATCTCATATGCACAGCCCTCAACCATCTTTACAAAGAGCTGCACATGTGGTCACAGAGCACTGGTCACAGTCAGTGGACAAAACATGCCACGGCCTCTGAGCAGTCTCAAAAGATATTTTCTCCCAGTATTGTAGGTAACTAAAATGTTATTATGTAATCATTTTCCCTTTTTAAACAGGTATTTCAAAGGAAGCAAATGTTCATATTGTCCTGGGGTGGGTGACACACAGATTTTTATCCTAAAAATAATTTCTTCCCATGTGAACTAACAAGACACCTTCTTTCTTTCACAGGAGTTTGTCAGGGGAGCAGGCACCTGGTGAGTAAGACCTGATTCAAGATGGAACTAGCTGACTCGGGGTGGTCACCTCCACTCCTGAGAAGTAGGCAAGCACTAAAACTAGATACAGCATATCTTTAGAAATTCGATATTACCACGACACAAATTCACAGGGCCTTCCTCCTGCTGGGCTCTAAGGGTAAAGAAGCAACTATCCCTTCCAAGACACTGTCCTGCTTTTGCTCCTCTGTCCTTTAATGCTGGCCACCTGTTCAAATACCCAAGTTGGGCTGTGCGTGCCAAGGCTGGCTCTGCCTATGCATTGGAGAGTGGCGCTAAATCCAGAGACTTCGTGGTCTCATTTGTCAAAAGCAGGTCACATTTCTGTGAGTGAATATTTCTTCCAGTACAACAGGGACACATAAGCCTCTGCTCCTGAAGACTGTCCACTACCCAATGGCTTCCTCAGATCTGTGCCCCTGCACTCAGCAACAGACAACGCCACAGCCGCTGCAGAGGAGAGAGCCCATGACAAACAACTAGAGGAAGTTTCAGAGATTTCCCTCCCTCATCTTCATCCTCCTACTGCCACAGCAGAAATGAGAACACATCCTGGCTCCCCAGAGAATACATGGAGGAGTTAGTTAGGAAAGTTTGCTCCTGCCAGGGACTTTAGCGTGTTCTTACCATAACACATACTCCATAGCTTAAATCTACAGTTTATAAAACAAGGAGCAAAGTGGTAGTTAATTTCCATTTTCCCAAGGCAATTACAGTTTGCAAAAACAAACAAATAAAAAACACTCATTTCAGAGATAGGATTTCTTCCAAAAGAGGTCTGTTTCAATCCTCTCTTTTCAAGTATCATTACTTCTTCAAAGCTCCGCTGCCCAGCACTTACAGGAAACTTCTGCAAATCATAAAGCTCCATGCCATTTTTCCTACATCCAGCTCTCCCAAGGGCGTGCCCTGGCTCAGTTTCCCAAGTTTGTTTTGGAAGACAAGCACCACTCAATCCAAGTTTTCAACGTGGGAGCAACTGATAAAGAGTTCTGGGAAGTTAAAAGCTGGAGCTGCAGTGATGTTTCCGTAATACATATTTTGTACTTGATGGCAACCTGTTATTCTGATCAGAAACTAAGCTGTGGTTAGAAAGGTTTGGGATAAAGAATTTTCAAACCTCAAAAAAACACAAAAATCTGCAGACAGGGAAGTAGCAACTTGAAATACTGTATCAGATATGGTAATAAATTGAGATGGTCTCTTCCCCAACCTTCTTCAAAATGAGTTCGAATTTGCATCAACTCCAATCTCCATAGTTAGTAAATGTACATTTACTTTTAAAATATCATTTAAAATTTATTTACTAGAATTAAATGATAAGTTATGGACTTTATCAGAGCTTACAATGCAACTGTCAACACGTTGATATATGCTACCTGATTATGTGAAGTTTATTTTCTCTTACTAACAATTCTGTTGGAATAATTATGTACTGATGGCCCTCTCATAAAACTAAGATAAAGGAAACTCTACAAAAAGACTGACTCTTGCCTTGGCGGGGTAGTTTAGTCAGAGCACCATCCTGATATGATAAGGTTGTGGGTTTGATGCCCAGTCAGGACACATACAATAATCAACCAATGAATGCATAAATAAGTGGAACAAATCAGTCCATATGTCCATCCCTCCCTCAGTCCTTCCCTCCCTCCCTCTCTCCCTTCTTTCCTCTCGCTCTCTCTCTTTCCTTCTCTCTCTTCTCCCTTCTTTCCTCTCTAAAATCAATTTAAGAAAAAGAAAAGAAAAAAACAACTGACTGTATAAACAAAGATAACTAACATATCCTCATAAAATGACTAGTGCTTAAAAGAAATAAAGTGAGTTATTCTATCAAGTGGGTGATTATAATGAGTACATCAATATTTGTTTAAAATAACCTGAAACTGAAAAGGATGGAGGTCTTGGAGTCCTCATTATACATGCTGTAAGATGCAGAGCAAGCTTCCTGAGTGTTGCAGCAACACAGGTCTGGGTGGAGCCCAGACCTGTCTCCCACAGCAGCTGCTCACAGTAAACACCAGTAGGCAAGGCCGACCTGGAGGAATGTGCGCACACGGAGATACGTGTCACATGTGCATGTGCAGATGACCTTCAGAATGGGGGAGGGGTGAGCAGGAGGCTGGGGCAGGTGCACTACATGTTCCTAAACCAGCCTTATGGAACTGAGCCTCAGAGGAATGCATCTTCAAATCCACTGACAGGGAATCCTGTCAGAGCAGGGGCCCTGCACAATTCTCGGCCCTCAGAGCAAGGGAAGTGCAGCTGGAGGGTCCCTAGCCCCACAGCCCAGCATGGGCTCCGGAGCCCCGCAGGCTGCTCTGGCTCTACTCAGTCCTGCTGGTCCTTCAGACCTCAGGCAGTAGAACCAACAGAAGGAACATGAGAACAAGAACTCTGGTCTTCAGCACAAAACTCATAGTTCACTGACTTCCTTCCATGCTTTCAAAATCAAGCCAGGATGCAGCTAATCAGTTTGGGTTTTCACGCCTATTTCATTCCTGCACACATGTCCCCTGATTAATGTAACACAGTTACGTTGCTTAGGAGAGATCTCAGCTCACCATTCGAGTTTAGGATTCTGAAACAGATCCACCAGGACAAATAAATCTAACTTTACTCTCTCTGGCACATTTTTGTAACTGTTTTCATATTTTCATTTTTTTTCTCAAAAGTACAGTTTCACCAACAAATGAAGATGGTAATGATTATGATTACTAAAAACCAAATATTCTTTTAACCCATTATTTCAGAACATAAAATAAATGTTATATGATAAGCTCAAATATGCTAAATAAGTGTTGTTATTGAAATTATAGATTCCATATAGCAAGAAGCAAAACAAAGACAAAACCACCGAGGTTTATTCTCTGGCATTCCCTGAATACCTACTGGTGTATTTTCCCTCAGTGGCACAAACAATTTTAGTAGCCATTTATTATAAGTACTATTTAACAAATGTCATCCTAAGTGCTCTGCATGGGTTAGTTCATGAATCCCCATAATGTTCCCAGGTTAGGACAGATATCACTGCTTTCTACAAATGAAGTAACTGAGACACAGAGAAGGTCCAATAACTTGTCCAAGGTCACACAGCTAAGACTGGCACACCACTCACAGATTATCACAAGGGTGCCTTCAATGCTAACAATACAAACTCAGAAACAATGCTCCTCCCTTCCCCTGGAGATATTTCCATAGTATACTGTAGACTTTAAGAATGCTTTCACAAACATTACAACATTTTTCAGTGCAAGTTCTAAATGAGGTTTTACTATGGCATTTTGTTAAAGTACGGAAAAATTAAGCATTTGCTACAAAGTTCTACAAAATTAGGACTAGCACTTGGTCCCCAACAATTAGACCTCTCCTCCAAACCAAGAAGTTGCACAATAAGTAAAATCAGCACAAAACCCCAAATTACACAAACATACATCCCTAGGGCCTTCTTTAAAAAATATTTATAAACAGTAATTTACCAATAATTCCAATATATGCTGTTCATAAGTGAAATATATATTAAGATAATATCAAGGGCTGTGCTATAAAAATTCAAAATCATTTTAAGTCTATTCATATACTAGTATAACCAAGTAACACAACACACAAAAACTTATGGGATGCAACTAAAGCAATGTTTAAAGGGAAATTTATAACTGTAAATGTCTATGTTAAAAAAAAAAGAAGTTCTCAAATAAAAAACCTTATTTTCTCTACCTTAAAGCACTGGGAAAAGAGCAAACTAAACCTGAAACAAACAGAGGGAGGAAAATAACGTTTACAGCAAAAAATTAATAAAATAGAACACAGCAAAGGAAGAGGAAAATCAGTGAAACTAAAAGTTATTTATTTGAAAAGACCAATATTATTAACAAGTGTTGAGCTAGACCAGTGGTCGGCAAACTGCGGCTCGTAACCCACAGTTTGCCGCTCTGTTGACTAATGTGTTTGCTGACCACTGACCTAGACTCTCAGTTCCAATAATTACAGGCTATTGTTGTTCCTTGTGATTAAGCCCCTATCCCTAGTCGGCAAACTCATTAATCAATGGAGTGGCAAATCACGGTAGCTTTCGAGCCACAGTTTGCCAACCACTGAGCTAAACTAAGGAAAAAGAAAATAGAAAAGACTCAAATTATCCTATACTAAAGGCCTGGTGAACAAAATTCGTACACAGGGGGGTGTGTCCTTCAGCCCAGCCTGCTCCCTTTCCAACTTGGGACCCCTTGAGGGATGTCTGACTGCCTGTCCAGGTAGGATCAGGCCTAAACGAGCAGTCAGACATCTCTTTCACAATCCAGGACTTCTGGCTCCCAACTGCTTACCTGCCTGCCTTCCTGATTGTCCCTAACTGCCAACCTATCACCCCCTAACCACTCCCCTGCCAGCCTGTTTGCCCCTAACTGCACTCCGCTGCAGGCTTGGTCACCCTAACTGTCCCCTTATGGAAGCCCGGTCATTCCTAACTGCAGGACTGGATCCCCCACAACTGCCCTTCCCTGCAGGCCTGGTTGCCCCCAACTTTCCTCCTTTGCCAGCCTGGTCACCCCTAACTGCCCTCCCCTGCAGGCTTGATTGCCCCCAATTGTCCTCCCTTGCAGGCCTGGTCCCTCCCAACTGCCTTCCCCTGCTGGCCTGATTGTCCACAATTGCCCTCCCTTGTAGACCTGGTCCCTCCCAACTTCCCTCCCCTACTGGCCATCTTGTGGCGGCCATCTTGTGTCCATAAGGGGGCAGTCATCTTGTGTCCATATGAGGGCAGCCATCTTTGACCACATGGGGGCAACCATTGTGTGTTGGAGCAATGGTCAATTTGCATATTATTCTTTTATTAGATAGGATTAGATAGGAGAGAAGCCTGGTGCTTGGGTGGGGGCCAGCTGGTTTGCCCTTAAGGGTGTCCCCGATCAGGGTAGGGGTTCCCTTGGGGTGTGGGGCAGCCTGGGTGAAGGGGCTATGGTGGTTTGCAGGCTGGCCATGCCCCCTGGAGACCCAAGTGGAGGCCTTGGTATCTGGTATTTATTTATCTTCTATAATTGAAATTTTGTAGCCTTAAGCAAAGGCCAAGGCAGGCCACCACTGTGGAAACTTGGGCTTCCTCCATTGCCAGGGGCAATTCAAGCTTCCCACTCAATCCGTGGCCGAAGCCACCTTGGTTGGGTTAATTTGCATACTTGCTCCTGATTGGCTGGTGGGCGTGACAGAGGTAAAGTCAATTTGCATATTACTCTTTTATTAGCTAGGATAATAAAAGTCTAATATGTTTAAGTGTCTGGTCATCCAGTGACCAGTGGACTGTTCAACCAATCGAAGTGTAATATGCTAATGAGATGCTAAGGACGCTCAACTACTCACTATGATGTGCACTGACCACCAGGGGGCAGATAGTTGAGTGGTTGACCAGTCGCTATGATGTGTACTAACTGACCACTAGGGGGCAGACAGTTGACCAGTTACTATGATGTGCGTGCACTGACCATAGGGGGCAGACACTCCAATCAGTCCAGCTGATCAGAACTGAGCAAAATGGGCCAGACATTCCCTGGAGCCCTCCAGAGGTCCCTCTCTGGCCTGATTATTCACTGGCGGGGTCCCTCGACCTGGCCCAAGGCCCCTCACATTCTGGGAACCCTCAGGGGATTTGGAAAGCCGGTTTTGGCCTGATCTCGCAGGCCCCTTCCCTTGGGAGGGCACCAGACTTAGGCCTCATGATTGGTAAGTGCTGCTGTAGCAGTGCAAGCCTCTCCAGACTGGGACTGACTGGGCACAAGCCCATGGCAGGCACAGTGGGGCCAGCATGAGCGAGAGCAGCAGGTAGGAACTGACTTGATCCCCACAGGCCACCAAGAGGAGTCCCACCCATGCACAAATTTGTGCATAAGGACTCTGGTTAGAATCATAAATGAAAGAAGATAATACCACTCATTTCACAGAATAAAAAGCATTATGGGGTATACTATGAACAACTGTATGCCAACCAATTAGATAACTTATCGAAAAGACATAAACTACTGAAACTGACTCAAGAAAAAATAGAAAATGTGAACAGACCTATCACAAGAGATTGAATTAGTAATTTAAAAACTTCTCAGAAAGAAAAGACCATGTGACCTCATTGGCAAATTCCAAGTATTTCAAGATTTAAAACCAACTCTTCAGAAAGTCTTTTAAAAAAACACAGAATAGGAGGAAATATATCCTGACTCACTCTATGAGGCTTGTATTACTCTGATACAAAAACCAGATAAGGGAATCATAAGAAAAGAATGCTATAGACCAATATCTCTCATGAATACTGGCAAAAATTACTAGCAAGTCAAATCCATCAATATATGAAAACAATTATACATTGTGACCAAGTGGGATTTATCCCAGGAATAAAGTTAGTTTAACATCAAAACTTGACCATCTCGGTAAGATGCAGAAAAAGCATTTGACAAAATCCAACGTCCTTTCATGATAAAAACATTCAGCAACCCATGAAAAGAAAGGAACCTCAAACCGATTAAAGGGCATTTATGAAAAACCCACAACTACCATCATATTTAATGGGTAAAGACTGAATACTTTCTCCCTAAGAACAGCAATAAGACAATAAAGTCCATTCTCTCCACATATATTTAACATTGTGCTGGAGATCTAATGAGGGCTAGCAGGCGAGACAAATAAATAAAAGGCATCCAGATTAGTTTCAAAGGAAGAAGTAAAACTAACTCTATTTGCAGATGACATGATCTTGTATACAGAAAACCTAAAGAATTCACTAAGTAACTATTAGAGTGAATCAGCAAAATTGTAGGAAATGAGATCAATATAATCAATATAAAGTTTGAACTGTATTTTTATACATTAGTAACACAATCAAACAATGAAATTAGTCCAGCAGGTGGGGCTCGGTGGTTGAGTGTCGACCCATGAACTAAGAGGTTACTGGTTCAATTCCCAGTCAGGGCACAGGCCCAGATTCACTCAATTCCCAGTGGGGTGCAAGCAGGAGGCAGCCAAATGATGTTTCTCTTGCATCGATGTTTCTATCTCTCTATCCCTTTCCCTTCCTCTCTAAAAAAAACCACCAATGAAAAACATATTTAAAAAATGAAATTAAAAAACAATCCCACCAAAAAGAATAAAGCTTAGATATAAATTTAATAAAATATAAAAACTTGCCTCTGAAAAACATTAGAAAGAAATCCAGTAATATCTATGTAAATGAAAAATATTCTATGATTAAAAATTTAATATGATGGAATGTTCCCAAATTGATCCACACATTTTACAATCCCTGTAATTATTTCAGCTGCCTTTTTTGAAAATAAATTCCTAACAGGCTAGTCCTAAAATTCATATAGAAATGAAAGCAACTCAGAATAGCCAAAACAATCTTGAGAAAGATCTAAGTTAGAGGATCCATACCTCTTGATTTCAAAACTTAACAAAAAGCAACAGTAATTAATATCATGTTTAGCTTCAGGGAACAGAACTGTGAGTATAGAATTAAATCCTTATTATTAACACTAAAGAGATCATAGATATAAGTGTAAGAATTAAAATTATGTAACTCACACCTATTCCATTTCACACCTATTAAGACAGATGTAATGAAAAAGACAGAGACAGATAGTAACAAGTGTTAACAGAGATACGGAAAAATTGTAACTCTCATCTACTGCTGGTGGGAATATAAAATGATGCTACAGCTGCTTTAGGAAACAGTGGAATAGTTCTTCAAAATGTTAAACATGAATTACCACATGACTCAGTAATTCCACTCCTAAATATCTACCTAGGAGAAATAAACACATGCATCCACACGAAAAACTGTTCAATAATGTTCATGGCAGCATTATTCATAACAGCCAAAAAATGGAAATGACTCAATTGCCCACCAACTGAAAAGGTTAAAAAGTGGTACCCACATAAGGGGCTATCATCTGACAACAAGAAAGAAAGAAGTACTGACACATGCTACATACAACATACAGCAATCTTGAAAACATTATGCTAAGTGAAAGCAGCCAGTCACAGAAAACCATAATGACATAATTCGATTTATATAAACTGTCCAGAATATGAAAATCCAAAGATTAGTGTTTTCCTAGGGCTGGAGGGTGGAAAGTAATAAGAAATGATTGCTAATAGGTATGGGTTTCTTTTGGGGAGGGGGGTAATAAAAATATCATAAAATTCATTATAGTGACATATGCATGAATTCTGTGAATATACTAAACCCGTTGAATTGCATACTTTAGGTGGGTAAAATTTAATGAATAGTACATAAATTATATATCCTAATGTGAACAAAGAAATAGAAATTGTTTAGTCCAGTGCCAGACGCATAGTGCACTATAACTTTAGTTGTAATTATTTACAAAATGCATTGTCAGAGACATCACTGTAAAAGGCAGTAAGTATGCCTTTCTATAAATGTATTAAACATGTGTCATATTCTATCACAGTTATTGTCTCAAAATAGAATTTTTTAAATCAGGCATAATTGGGCCTAAGACCAGAGATGGCTCATGGAGTATCATAAGCAGGAAGTAACTAAGGCTAAAGCAGCCAGGAGGATGGAATGCACCCCATTGCACACTGCCAAATTAGAGCTGGGGAGTTCCCTGAGCAGGAGATTCAGTAGGAGAAAGCAGGGGAACTGCCCCTGAAGGGGACAGGCAACAACACCTCTAGGGCCCAGATTTTAAGTGGGCAAAGGTATGAGTGAGACCTTTCTGAGAGGAGCTATAGGCAAGGCAAAACAAAACGCCAAAAAGAAGGCAAAGTCATACCAACAGGCTGATATGGCAACAAAAAAGCAAAAAGCTAAAAAGTAATATATATTTTTAAATTGGAACAGTATTCACTTCCTTCTTTATACCCAAAATGCCTATGAAAAGAGGAGCAAAGAGAGAAAACTGAACTTTGTATAGGGGGGAAAAAGTAAAACACTTTGCAAAAATTCTTTAAAATACTAATAACTTGTCATACTATATGCTTTTTTAAAAAATATATATATTTTATTGATTTTTTCACAGAGAGGAAGAGAGAGAGACAGAGAGTTAGAAACATCTATTAGCTGCCTCCTGCACAACCCCACTGGGGATATGCCTGCAACCAAGGCACATGCTCATGACCGGAATCGAACCTGGGACCCTTCACTCCACAGCTCTATCCACTGAGCCAAACTATATTCATACTATATTCTAACTTCTAGTGCAGACTGAGAAATCCCTAGGCTTTAAATTATTGCAGTATTATTTTGAAATGCAAAAACAGACATGTGCTGAACCCCTTATTTCCTAGTCCTCATCTTAGTACAATGACACAAATGATATTAAAACCCTTGTGTTAAAGAGGAGGTAACTGAGGTACATAGGTTAAGTAACTTGCTCAAGAATGGCTTGAGAGGAGAATCCAAGATGGCGGCATAGGTAAACACCTACACTGCTGCCTCGCACAACAATTTCAAAACTACAACTAAAAGACAGAACAGATATCATCCAGAACCACAGGAAAGCTGGCTAAGTGGAAGTTCTACAGCTAGAGGAAAGAAGAGGGGTTCACGGAGACCCAGAGGAGCTGCAAAAAGCTGAGGTACGGAAACGCGTGTGTGGAGAGAGCGGGTGCCGGAGTACCTGGCTGGTTTCCTCTGGCTGGAGGGAGACGGAGACTCTCAAAGGCATTGAACCCCTTATCTTACGACACTAAACCCCAGATCCAGCCAAAACTCATTCGGGGGGAGTTTGGACTGTGAAAAGGGAGAGGTGCACGGAAATCTGGGGGAGTTGCAAAAGATCAGAGGTCTGCTGGCGCGCACGGCACTGCGCAGAGGACAGATTGCTGATTGTGCCGCTGGCTTTCACAAGTGGGCAGGAGACAGACCCTCCCAACTGTGCTACTTCTGACTCCACTAAGCCCCTGTTTCGGGTGAAACCCTGGGGACCTAGACTCGGGTTGTCCTGGAGCGCAGGGGAGCTGGAAAGGCAGTGGTCTAGAGGCAGGGCCGGCGCCCACAAGGACCGCTCCAGCGATTACCGTCACGTGAGACTCAGAGGCCAAGAAGGGCGGGGCTGACTGGAAGGCAAGGCGGTCCCTTAAGCCCTGAGACTCCACCCATCCCAAGCTCAACAGAGGCTTCTTCGGTTTTGCAAGTCTGGTATCATAAGGCTGAATCCAACACAGAAGTTCTCCCGGCATAGTGAAAATGCCGAGACAAGGGAAGGGATCACAAACAAAAGAAATGGAGGGAAAAAAAAGACTGGATATAGAGTTCAAAACCATGCTTATAAGGTTTTTCAAGAATATGCTAGAAAAGTTGGATAAAGTTAGCGAGAGCAAGAGGAGATGAAAAAGGACCAACTAGAGACACTGACTGAAATAAAAAAATATTATACAGAGTCCTAACAGCAGACTAGAGAAAGGCAAGAATCAAGTCAAAAAATTGAAATATAAAGAAGCAGAAAACATTCAACTGGAAAAGCAAGAAGAGAAAAGAATCCAAAAATGTGAAGATAATGTAAGGAGCCTCTGGGACAGCTTCAAGCGTACCAATATCAGAATTGTGGGGGTGCCAGAAGAAGAGAGAGAGCAAGATACTGAAAACCTATTTCAATAAATAATGACTGAAAAGCTTCCCACATCTGGTAAAAGAAATAGACTTACAAGTTCAGGAAGCACACAGAACCCCATATAAAAAGAATCGAAAGAGGACCATACCAAGACACATCATAATTAAAATACCAAGAGCAAAAGACAAAGAGAGAATATTAAAAGCAGCAAGAGAAAAACAGTTCATTACCTACAAGGGAGCACCCATACAATTGTCAGCTGATTTTTCAACAGAAATGATGCAGGCCAGACGGGAGTGGCAAGAAATATTCAACGTGATGAATAGCAAGAACCTACAACCAAGAATAATCTATCCAGCAAAGCTCTCATTCAGAATTGAAGGGCAGATAAAGAGTTTCATAGAGAAGAAAAAGCTAAAGGAGTTCATCAACTCCAAACCAGTATTATACGAAATGCTGAAAGGTGCTCTTTTAGAAGAGGAAGAAGAAAAAGGTAAAAGACAAAAAATTATGAACAACAAATACATATCTATCTACAAGTGAATCTAAAAATTAAGTGAATTAAAATTTTGATCAACAGAATAAACTGGTGAATATAATAGAATCAGGAGCACAGAAAGGGAGTGGACTGATAATTCTCATGGGGAAAAGGGTGAGGGGTATACAGGGAGAGACTGGACAAAAATCATACACCTATGGATGAGGTCAATGGGAGAGAGGTAAGGGCAGAGGGAAGGGTGGGAGCTGGGTGGAGGGGTGCTATGGAGAAGAAAAAAAGAGCAACAAATGTAATAATCTGAATAATAAAGATTTAATTTAAAAAATAAATAAATAAATAAAACAAACCACATTTCAAAAAAACAAAACAAAACAACAACAACAAAAAAACACAACAGAATGGCTCGAGTGGCAGAGCTGAAATTTGAAATCAGGTGCCTAATTTCAAAATCCAGAAATTTACCATTATGCTTGTATGTCCCAATTATACCATCAGTAGTTTGTGAAATGATTTTAGGTGGAATTAATGGGATCATCTCATATTAGTATTTATATATAATAAAACATCAATTTCACAACAATTATACAAAGCTTTCTTTTGAAATATGAAAAACAAGATGTTGGTCAACTTTTAAAAAGAGAGCAGTATGCCCTGGCGGGTTTGGCTCAAAGTATAGAGGGTTAGCCTTCAGACTGAAGGGTCCTGAGTTCAATTCCAGTGAAGGGCATGTACCTCAGTTGCAGCCTCCATCCCTGTCCCTGGTTGGGGCACATGTGGGAAGCAACCAATTGATGTGTCTCTCTCACCTCGATGATATTTCTCTGTCCACCTCTCCCTTCCACTCTCTAAAAATCAATGGAAAAAATATCCTGGGGTGAGGCTTAACTCCCACTCCACCCCCAAAAAAGAAAGCCTAAAAGAGAATACAGAAAAATAAAAATAGCCTGATTTTCTGAGAAAGTAAAATTTTGAAAATTTCCTAGAATTCTAATGTTCCTAAAATGTTTGTGCTAAAACAAAAAAAACATTTAAAAAGTATGTTCTGCCCTAGCTGGTGCTGTTCAGTGGTTAGAGACTGCATCTCAGATTCAATCTCTGGCCTCAGCCTCTGGGTGCTTTCAGGAGGCAACTCATCATATGTCTCTTTCACATCAAGATTTCTCTCTTTCTCTCTCTCTCTCTCCACCCCCTCCCTTTTACCTTCCCTTTCATTCTCTAAAACTCAATGGAAAAAATATCCTCGGGTGAGGATTAACAACAAAAAGTCTCTTCTAACCCTTCAAAACATATGTAATAATTCTATAAAGTATATTTTCCATTGGCTCATACCACAGAATTTTAATATGCCTACCACTGAGCTCCCTCCCATTTCTGAGTGAGCCTCTCTCCCCATCAGAAGCAAATTCCTGACATTTATCAGATTTTCTATTTCTTCTTTTATTCTCTCTTACCTTAAAGCTCCAGGACCAGGCAACTTTAACTATTTATTCAAAGGTCCCAGAAATTTTTCGTAAGAAAAACACCTGCAGGGAACCTAGGATATATATGCAACTAGTTTTCAAAAGGCAAAGGTTATTGTGCTATTCCTTGAAGGTTCCTCTGTATCTGATAAGCTGCCCACCTCTGGCACCCGAATGAAGAAACTGCAATTGGAAAAGGGGAAGCACTCTGTTTTACCCTAATCCCCAAAGGGCCAAAGACCTAGCCCAGGTACTTCTGTTTCCCATAATGAGATACCTCTAATGCTCCGGAGATAGTATGCACAAGCAAAAACCAGCTCTAGCTTTTCCATACATTGAACATGATTTAGAACTGTTAATGTTTTCAGGCAAGTCCTCTCTCTGATGATGGCTGAGAGGCCACCAGGCCATGGCGGCCCTCACCCACCTGTGCATGTTCCCATTGGTGGTAAAAGACTGGCCACACACAGTGCACTTGTAAGGCCTCTCGCCAGAGTGCACCAGCATGTGGCGGTCCAGGGAGCTGGCCGAGCTCAGAGATTTCCCACAGATGCTGCATGAATGGTCTGCCCCTCCGGTGTCCGTGTTGTGCTATAGAAAGCAATCACCACAGTGGTCACTTAAGATGGGTCAAGACTCAGTAACACAAATTCAGAGCTTTATAATAAACCCAGTAAAGCTTCTCAGCTATTTTTTTCTGTTACATTTTAAATATCTTCCTGAATGTGAAGACTGATTAGCAACACAAGCAAACAAATATTCTGTATGATCTTCTATTTCCATGTTTTGATTTTGAAAAATACTCCTGCATGGCTCAGAGTGTTGGGATCTTTGAAGGTCTTTCTTGGAGACACAATGGATGAATTGACCACTATATTAACACGAACAGGAAGACTGTCAGCTCTACAGCAAACAGATGAACTGTGGTCCTCACATTGTCAGTGTCCATTTTTCAAGTCTAATGACTCAGTCTTGCTGCGAGGGAAGAACTGAAATCTGCACAGTTGAGAGAGTTCTGGCCTCTGAAACATGTTAAGGAACATTTCCATCCAAACCCAAATTAGTAAATGATGTTATTATTTAGTACCACGCTCTAATTTTAATAATGTCACTAGAATCATTAGTATTTTGTCATGAACCAGTTATAGCAGGTGAGGGAGAAAGAAAACTCTCATAAGAAAGAGGAAAAATCAAATGAGATCCCAAATCAAGTCAATGCCCTACTGCATGACATGAGGCTAGAACAATATAAAAAGCAGGGCGTACATCTACAATTTCCTATTCTGTAAGGGGTTTAGTTCATGCTGACGAGTCATATACCATGCAGTCTTTTGCTACATGTGGTTAGTGAACTCGCTATTTACTAAATTCTGAAAAGGAATTGTGTTGACTTAGGACTTTGTCACAATAACACACACAAAAATTATTTCATAACTACCTTGCAAAATAACCGAAATATTAAATAGAAATTAAACTCAGTCACAGTTCATACACTGGTACCAAATCACTTGGTGCTCTCTTAATGAAGAATGATTTAAAACAAAAATATGAAAGCAGCAACAAACCTGACGAATGTGCATAGTTAACTGGTGCTGTGTAGTGCAAATCTTTTCACACAGGGGGCAGTTGTAGGAAGATTTCTCTTCTTTCATTTCCTGAAAAGACATAATAAAAGGGAGAATCAATTGCACCTCACAGTAAACTGGTGCCTCTGCTGTCTGCCATGAGCACCTGTGTCTCATGAGCTGTAGCAATGAGACAGCTAAGAGGATGGGCTCTGGAGCCTGTCTGGTATGCGCTTGGACAAGTCACCGTCCTGTTAGCCCTCAGTTTCCTCATTTGTATAATGGGTAAGTAACAGCATCTACCACATCACATTGTGATGAGTATTAATTCCGCTGACACACATAAAATACTGGACTAGTGCCTGGCACAGGGTAAGTGTTCAATAAATATTAGTATTCTTATTAGATATATACCATTTAATTAATCATCAGTGATGGCAAAAAATTAAGCATTAAGTCATGGCAGAGCTATAAAAGGAATACATTTCTCTGACCAAGGCTCCAGTCACTCTTTTTCACCTGTTTTCGGGTCTCCCAAGGACTCATGAGAGGTAATGAAATTCTCATGACAAAAACCCATCTCTTAATGGTGGAAGGCCTCTGGACCCAGCTGTGTGCCCAACAGGCACCAACATGGCCCTTTCACTCCCTGTTAATACTTGTTTGACACCGCTCATAAATAGTAAATAAGAATAAGAACGCTGTGATAGTGACTAAAAATCCAAAATGAAGACTCCCACAGAGGCAATAAAGAACAAACGCACTATTTGGAGAAGCGGCTCATTTATGTTCCCTCAAAACACACAAGACAGGACAAGCTTCCTTGAAGCAATATATTTTACCTTTCTAAGGAAAACAACAAGCTCCTTTACTACCTACACAACTCCTTTCAAAATAGTTCCTGGAGCTTTGTCATGGATGTGCCTATCACAACCTTCTCAGCACACATTCCCTGAGTACCTCAGGTCTGTCCTCATCATTAAAACTAACAGGATCAAGGCCTGGACACCACTCTCAGGAATGTGGAATTGAGATGCTTAGAGACCAAGATCCATGAGTTTCCAAAGATCAGCAGAACCACCTGGGAGCTTTTTGAGATTTCTAGATCAGACTCACAACAAACTTAGTCAGAATCACTGGGGTAATGGGACTGAACCCCAGGAATCTGTTTCATAGGCTCCCAGGAGATGTTGGTTATAAGCCCATGTGTGGGATTGACTAAGTTACTAAGTCAGGTGATTAGCAGCACTTGAATTGCAAGTGCATATAGGGTTGGCGCCAGACCCAGCAGCATGGTGAGCTCCAGCCATGACGTGCAGCTGGGATGTGGGAAGATGTCCGTGCTAATGGAGTGGGAGACCAAGCAGCCTGTGAAAGAGGGGAGGACTAGACCCTCAGGCATTTTCAGTAGACCTCTTTTTCCTAGTGCTCATTTGAATGAGTTTCTGTTCCTCGCAAATATTGAACACTTACTATGTGCTAAAAATATCAGTTTTTTTTACAACCACTAAAAAAATAGCCACTACTATGGACCCCATTTTCTGGATGAGGAAACTGGGATACAGAGACAAGGAACCTGCCCCAAATCAATGAACTACAGTGGTACCTTGAGATACGAGTGTCCTAACACACAAGATTTTTGAGATTCGAGCCCTCGAGCGAGTGATTTTTGCTTTGAAATATGAGCAACATTTGAGATAGGAGTAATCGCGCGAATCGGCCGGCTGCACATGACCCACCAGTTTACCGCGACTCGAGCGTCTCATAGTTTCCCACACCTCAAGGTTACGGAACAAATTAAACTCCTATCTCGAGGTACCACTGTATTACATAGATCCAGAATTAAAACTCAGGCCAGCTGCTCGACAGCCCATGCCCCAAACCACTGCTATAGAAGTCTGAACCACCCTCCTCCCCATCCCCCCAAAAAGATGAGCTCTAAGGCACAGAAAAGAAACACCATTGAGGCTGGCTTGTGAGCGATGATGAAAATGTAAATCACCCTAAAGACTATAAAAACAAATGCACCATAAACCAGACGGAGTGGAGTACATGCATGATGTCTACTGTATAGTTGCCTATACTGGTTTTCTCTCTCTCTCTTTCCCTCCCTCCCTCCCTCCCTCCCTCCCTTCTTCTCTCTCTCTCTCTCTCTTTTTCCCTCCCTCCCTCCCTCCCTCTCTTTCTCTCTCTCTCTCTCCCTTCAAAGACTAGAAGGCCTAGTTTTAAGAAACACAGTAGTTCCCCCTTATCTGCAGTTTCGCTTTTCATGGTCAACCATGGTCCAAAAATATTAAATGGAAATTTTCCAAAATAAACTATCCATATGTTTAAATTTCCTGCCGTTCTGAGTAGTATGATGAAATCTCATGCCATCCTGCCCTCCGCTGGGATGTGCATCATCCCTTTGTCCAGCAACCCCATGCTGCATACACTGTCACTCACTGGTTATCTTGGATATCCAATTGACTGTTGAGGTGTTGTAGTGCTTGTGTTCAAGTCGCCCTTATTTTACTTAGTGATGGTCCCACAGTGCAAGAGTAATGATGCTGGCAATCGAATGTGCCAAAGAGAAACCAAAAGTGGTTCCTTACGTAAAAAGGTTTGTATGTATAGGGAAAGGCATAGTATATATGGGGTTCGGTACATCTACAGTTTCAGGCATCCACTGGGAGTCTTGGAAAGCAGCCCCTGTGGATAAGTCACCTTTTCCTAGTCTGTGACACTGAGTCTGAGACCTACGTATGTTATATATTTTTCACTCTCAAATTTAAAAAAAAATTTACAGTGCTCAAGTCTAAGGAAGTTGATTAACCCAGAGATAGTAAAAAGCCTGTCAGTGTCACTGAGTCCAGTGACTTGCACTCCTCTCAGAGGTACAACGTGTGTCTGCGGTGGGTGGGGTGTCCTACCTTCTCAGCCCAGTGCTAGTGCCCAAAATGGAGCTGGCCAAGAACCACCAAATGGAAAACCAAAAACAAAAGTAGGAATAACAAAATACGAGCACTCGCAATCATAATGAGAAATGCCTCAAAGCCAGGTCAAAATTCAGTCTTGGGTCTTTTTGATGAATTATTAGATTAGCAATAAAATATATTAAATATGTTTTAGAAGATTTATCAGCAGGATAAATAGCCAAGTCTCCAAGAGATCAGCTCCTTGAGGAGGCAAATTAAAAAAAAAAAATCATCTTTCATTCACCTGGAGGGAGAGGCAGCTCATGGGGCTACCTGGCACTGCTTCTGGGGCTTATCATGAAATTGGGCTCAAACATGCTCTGAGCCTGACAGTGGCATGCTGTAGCCTGTGACTCTGGCCCACAAAATCCACGGTGCTCTGGGAGAAGGAAGGCTGTGATTTCGGATTTAGTTTTCAATAGAAAAGGCAGCATCATGATGCTAGAAGAAGCCCTACTGGAGAATTCTGAACCCAGTTATTGAGGCCACGCTGGTGGAAAGAGCACACTTCCTGAGCTGACAGATAAAATTAGCAGCTAACATGATAACTAACCATTCCATAGCAAAATGCTCTGGCACCTGTGTTGTCGGTGTCTAGCTGGGGCTAATCTGCTCTGGAACTTGGTGCTATCCCTCATGGGACTCCTCCCTGGGCTCCCTCGAAGCCCTCCCAGCCCATCTCAGGTGAGGATGAATTGTTCTCTCTCCTCCCGGTACACTGTCTTTCCCTTTTTACCTCTGGCCCAGACCTCCGCTTCAAAAACTGAGCCAGTGTCCCGAAGAACCCAAGGAACCCTGGAGGTACAGCAGGTAGATGAAAAATAGCTGAGGCACAAACCTGTCCTATTTCCTGCACCACACTTACACGGTCACTCCCAATTACCACCCAGGGACTGAAGAGCTGTGTGTCCCCTCCTATTGCTCTACCTATCATCTCTGAACCACTGGGAAAGGACTAGAGCCTGTACTTGTGCCAACTCTGCCTGAGCAGGGCAGTGCTGGGCTATTTAAAGAGGAGGTGATCCCTACCTATCACTTTCTCCTGTAGAACAGCGAAGGAAGAGAAGGCAGTGACCTTATCTACCTCATTCACCCCAAAATGCCTGACATTATGGTGCAGTACCTGGCTGGAATTAGGAGCTGGCATATACCATGAAACGAGTGAATGGATGGAGAGACGAACAGATGGATAGACAATCATGTGAGAGTAGAAATAAACCTTTTATTCCCAGAGCTAGTACTCCTTCTTGACTCAGGCCACAGTCATGCAGGCTGAGTATTTTCTCAAGGACCCATAGGAAGAGAGGCACGCAGAGACAAGAAAAGAAAAGAGAGAAAAAGGTATCAATGCTCCAACCCTAAAACACTGTTTAATTCTGCCAAGTGTTCAGCCTTGAGAAAGGTGTGGAAAAAACAGACACTCTCCCATGCTGCTGGAGGGATTTTAGGCTGGTACAACTTTTACTGGAGGGCAAATTATATCGAAAGCCTTAATTAACATTTTACTTTTGAATTGACAGAAAACCATCATAGATGTACTCAGACAATTCTGTATAATAACAGTCACTGTAGGATTTTAAATTTTTAATTAAAAAAAAACCCAGCAAGTTTATTTTCATCTCCATTTCTGATATCCAGACAAACTTAAGACTATCTGCTCCCTGAGGGTTTGATATATCCCCATTAAATCTGATAAACCAAAAACTCAATGTGAAGGAACTGCTTCATATCATATAGATTCAGAGAAGAAATGAGGACTGTTTACTCTCTACATCACTCCTTGAGCTTTGTTGAACATGCTGCTAACAAGAAAGCTACCACTTTGCAAGTGCCCCCTTTGTATGCCAATTAAAAGATCCATCTCATTTCCCAATGGAGGTGACTGAACTTTGACACATCATTAATCCTCCCAATCCCTGCCCACTCACTTACTCTTTCCCTCCTCTCCTGATCCGATGCCCACTACAAATTCAAAAGAACTGCCTCTTATGTGGAATTCTCTGGAGCCAAATTTTGTGCTTTGTCAAGGATGGGAATCTGGATAGCAGCCCCAAGACAATCAGTTCTTATTTGCTCCGTAATCTGAAGACACTTAAGAAAGTAATCAAGGAGGTGGCTTTAGAAACCAGCTGGGTAAGGAAAGGAACAACATCACAGTAGAGGACTGAGTTAAGTTCTTTACCTTGGCCAGCAAATGAAGAAAGCTGGCAATCAAATCTAATTACAGGGCAGAGAATCAGGGCGTCTTTACCAATATTGACAACACAGCATAGAAAATTTTCTCCATGAAAGGCAATGGAAATAAGCTATGAAAAATTTGCACTTGAAAAATGATTACAACCTCTAGACATGTCTACTTACATCTCAATACACCCATGATTTTATCTGAGCAAGCTGAGCTCAAGGGAACATCCTTCTTCCAACGTTCTCAGAGATGGAAGCCACCATATATCACCACCTAGCCCACAGAAACTTACCTGGTTTCTTCGGCCAATCCGGTTTGGTCCTGGAGGCTTCGTGGGGGACTTGATGCTCTGGGGGCTCCCGCCATTCTCTGCAACCTTCCCTACACTCATTACCGCTGACATCATGGTGTTGACAGAAGACAAGTCTGAACCTTCCAAGCCAATGGGTGAACTTGACGTCATTGGTACAAGGGTTTAAGCTTCTAAGAAGCCTCTGCCATAAAACTGAAAATCGGAAATTTCTGATATGATCATTGGGAAATTGAGGCTTCTGTCAGAGCCAGGTGGCACTGGCCATGGCTACTACAACTGTAAGTCAGGCCAAAATACCTAAGACCCTCTGTCTTCAGTTCAAGCTGACACTCACACCCATAACGATATAAGCTTTCACTTAAATGAAGTGTTGTCATATCAAAGAATAACCTTACTTTCTTTCTCAGTGTATGCCACTAACACAACTCCCAAAGCCACCTGAGGCAGGTCTCTTTGCCAATACTAATCTTTCATTAGGCAGAGTGCCAAAGGCTGAACCAATGATTAGGAAGCCCAGGGAGCTGCCACTTGACCAGAACCTTCTCAATAACATTATTAATTTATTATAACAGGGATGTTGTAGACCTGATAATTGAGAACCATCAGGTTTCACTTAACTCCGCTGCCACAAGCCAGTGATTCCAATGGGTCCAAATTTTATAAGACATTTGGGGTGCCAACCCTATCAAACTTACGACCAAATTTCAAATCAACATAAAAAAACACTGCTTATTAAAAAATACGAATAGGAAATATGGACAGAAGAATACCCAGCCCACTGCCAATTACCTCCATTTCTGCCCCAACTGATAAACTATGAGATTTTTCCCTTGCTATAACTATCATCCACGTGGAGTAGAAAATGAGTCTGTGTTTCACTTTTTTTCTTTTCTCGGTATCACCCCGTTGACACTGGAAGGGAAGCAAAGACAAAAAAGATTCAGTGCATATATTTTCACTTAGTGAAAGATTAAAATAATTTATTTGCTGTAATCTCAGACCACAAAATTCAAGAGAACATGGAGCACAAATAAAGAGGAGATTTCTAAGTCTTATTTTATTCCAAAACTATATTATGATTGATATTCCCTACAGTGTTGTCACCCCCACTCCAAACAGATAGGATAATTCTGCGGTATTTTACTTTCTGATGCCCATGCATGTGTGTGCATGTGTGTATCAAATATTCTTTCGGACTCTGCCCCTGGTGTCTTTCCCTAGGTCCACTGCTTTGCTGTGGAGAGACAGGGGCACCCAGGACACGCAGACTCCAATTTGACTCACCTCCCAACTCTACCTAAAACTGACCAAAGACAAGGCAGTTGAGGAATTCACTAAAGGCTCAAAGTCCAGAAGGTAAGACCTAAAGAAAACCCGGTGATGTGAAAAGAATAATCAAAGGGAAAACTGACCCACAGCCACATTAAAACCTACCTCTACAGGCCTTTTCTAGCTACATCCCTTGCAACTGGTAGTCAATGGCTATAGGTATGGCCAGAAGTAAGTCTACAGATAAATGATTTCCCTCATTTTATCTGGGAAGGTATTTCGTAGCTGAAGCCTACCAGTGAGCCACACACCCTGTTCCCCCTCCCCGCCGTGTGCATCAGTAAATCTGACAAGTCCACAACTGCAGTCAAACATCATGCTCATTATTTCACAGCAAAGTGAATGCTTAAGGAGAACACCAGAAAGAACATGGCTTCCTGTGGTTTCCTCCTCCAACTTTAGGGAATGTGACAGAGGATAAGACAGCAGCAACACCTAGAGAAATTACAAGTGAGCCCAGCACCAGAGCAGGGAGCGGCCTGGGAATATAACTTTATTAAGTGATGTTACCATGAGCTCAGAAGTCCCAAAGCCAAAATCCTACCAGAAAAGTCAGAGAGGATGTCAGGAACAGTCCTTTTCCTGTCAAGAGACAAAATGTGCCCTCTTATTAACAGACTTTTGAAAATATGAACCTAATGGTTTCCAAATGGTAGGTGAAAGGACTAACTGCAGAAACTACTCCTTAAGGCAACTGATTCAGCCTCACCCCTCATATATTTCCTCATAGAGGAAAGTGATGATCAAAATTACAGGGGGAAAAAAAGCTGTTATCTTTCCATGAAGTTTCCTCATGCCAGAAGACCATTTACACTTAATAAAGATTGTGCTTCAAACTACCCATTTTTAACTGCCTTTAAAGTTTATTTGGCATATTTCTCTTTAAGAAAAGACATGTAAAGAAAGTACACCGATAAGTGTACAATTCTTTTGTAATAGCTTTCTAACAACAGTATCATCAGTCCCATAGAACTGTAATCAATCAGCATGTAATTATTTGTTTGAGTTAAAGAAATGGACACCTTCAATACTAAAATTATCTTCATTTTTTAATTTTACTTTTATAGATTTTTATTTATTTCAGAGAGGAAGAGATGGGGAGGGATAGAAGCATCAATGATGAGAGAATCATTGATTGGTTGCCTCCTTCATGCCCCCTCCCACTGGAGATTGAGCTCACAACCCGGGCATGTGCCCTGATGGGGAATTAAATTGTGATTTCCTGGTTCATAGGTTGATGCTCAACCACTTAGCCATACCGACCAGGCCATCTTCATTTTTAAAAATATACTTCTCTCATAGTTTTATTGTATATCAAATTATAAAATAACTGCTAGAAGTCTTCTTTACTATAAGTACTCCAGTAAAAAAAATTAAGCTTTCTAACAATTTATAGTAGGAGTTTAGAAGATGATCTTGATTTTGTCCTATGACTCAATTTAGAAAAGAAAATGTGGTAAAGTTCACTAAATCTGAAAATAGGTTAGAGTAAACAACTTTAGGACTAAATATAATATTTTAGGTTAAAATAAAAACTTAATTCTATCATTGCATAGGGAAAGAAAGTGGAGAGGAGGGAAATATTCAATATGAAATGAACAAAAATATATTCATTAAGCAGAGCCAAATTGCTGGTAAGAATTTTTCTCACAGTCACTATAACGTCAAAGATATATTCTTGCAAACGTTCTAAGTGCCTTAAATATAGAATACCTGGCAACATTCAAGAGAGCTAATCAGCAGACGAAGAAAAGTCAGCAGACGAAGAAAAGTCAAACAAACTTGTTATTTCCCATTTTGTCCTGACAAGAAGACATTTGTTAAATTGATCTCTTCTGTTGGGATAAAGTGTGACATAACTCACTGATGACATCAAGATCACCTAAATTTACTTACTTTTCCTGGTTTAAAGGTGAGTAAATAGTATTTTTTTTTTTTTAAATAGAGACTGCTTATCTCTTTTCTAAAGGTACAATTAACAAAACGAAACTCCCAGCTACACCGTGTGGCACCAGGGCACTCTGAAGAGCTGTTTCAGAGGCACCCAAACGAGCCCCCTGGAGCTATCAAAGGTCACACTCCAGTTTGTTCTTATACTTGAACTCTCCATTGGGACAATGGTGAGAAAGAGGGAAGAACCTCTGTTCTGTGATGGGGGAAAATCTACTTTAACATTGAGCTCACCTATGTGCTAATTTAGTCAATTCTACTTACCCCAACCTGACCCCTCTTATTAGTTAAGAGTAATCACTTATTAGTTAAGAGTAATAACTCAAACTAACCTAACTTACTAATCACTTATTAGTTAAGAGTAATAACTCAAACTAACTAACCTAACTTACTGATACTTGATCTCTGGGAATGAAAGATAAGTTTAAACGTTTAGCTCAGCCAGTGTGGCTCAGTGGTTGAGTGTCAATCTATGAACCAAAAGGTCACGGTTCAATTCCTGGTCAGGGCATATGCCCAGATTGTGGGCTCGATTCCCAGTGTGGGGTGTGCAGGAGGCAGATGATCAATGATTCTTCTCTCATCATTGATATTTCTATTTCTCCCTCTCCTTTCCTCACTGAAATCAATTTAAAAAAAAGTAAAAGGTCCATTTACAAAATACATATTTCTTTATTTATATTTATAGTATTAAAATTTTTATTCTCTCCTTTGCCCCATTTCTATTCCCTGACAGCATCCTATACATGGGCCCCACCACCGCAAATACTACTAGTACTACTACTACTACTAATAATAATTGAAAATTACTGGTCCCATTCTAATACAATCTCCTCCAACTAGAATCAGAGAGAATTCCTAATCATAAATATGAAAAAAAGTAATCATCTTCATGGCCAAGTGGACAGGCCTGATATTCCAGTTTTTAACACAAACTGGATTTGGGGGTGTGAAAGGAGAAGCAGGTTTGGGGTTTATGAAGTGTTACTTTTCTTGTGGGACAAACACTAGGCACCCTTTTGTATTTTGTAGACTTCTCATTCTAAACCTCAGATCCAATAGGTCAAGAAGAAGTAGCAATTTAGCTACAATGTCACTGTGGCTGTGCATCACAGCCTCTGGGGGACCTGGAGAAGGGGAGGGAACTCAAAGGGAATGTGGGGAGGGAGAGGGAGAGAAAAGAAGACTCAACATTCAAAGTTATTGTGACTCAAGGAAAGTCAATAAAGTTTAACCAACCTGTTCTCTTTGTCTTATCAGGTGGCCCTCCTTATTGAGGAGCTGGTCCTGGCCGGGCCCAGACGTGGGCAGGATCACACCTCAAAGCCACCACCTCTGGAGCAGAGTGGGAGCAACCTACAAAATGAGAAAAAATGACATTATAAGGGAGTCAACACCAAAAATGGTCCCATCTCTCTATTTCTCCACTTAATACCACTAGGAGTCACAAATTAGAAACAACAAAACGTTTTCCACCCTCTGCTTGCACTTTGTAAGCAAGCTTCCAGCTCCAGGGTGGATTCTACCCAGTCCTCCAGTCTCCCACAGCGTGCCCCAGCAATGCCACAGGCAGCGTCACCGGAGAATGGCTGGGAACACTGACTCCAGGTACAGTTTCGAGTATCTCAATGGCATATAAATGCTGATGGGTGGCCAGTTGAAAGGGTACAGAAGGGCAAGGCATCATTAAGTGCTATCAGAAACAGGAAGGAAAAAAGAAGAGCTAAAGAAAGTGAAAAATATGGAACTAAATAGTTCCTCAATGTAAGAGAATGGGAGTGATGGGAGAAGTGTCCATAACAGTTCAAATAGGAACAAAAGCATATTTCTCTTTTCTGTAGAGTAGATGCAGAAAACTATTCAAATTACATGGGCCCTTCAGGAGCTTGAGAATGTCTGCTCTGGGGACCAAGGGCCTCCAAAGTGTGGCTGGGGAGAAAGCCGTGTTGGGCCTTCCACACAGTGAGAGAAAATGGGATGCAGCATTTCCCAGAGCTATGGTATTCAGCCACACTCTCTAGGTCTCTGAAAAACAGCATCCCATAGCTAAACTGAAGAGTGAAAAACTGGGAAGTAAAAACTAAACAAGTAAAATAAACTGCCACACCAACAAAACTGGTCAAAAAATGCTTGCTTGGTATGTTTTCTTGTGTTTATTCCCTACTGGAGTCAGAAAGGCTGCCCAATCATATGAATGCCCAGTTATCATTTCGACTCTTACTTTGCATGGAGTTACTGAGCACTTGAGGTGGCAATCCTCTGCTGCCCGCCCCACAGGTTGGCGGGGTTGAAGCCTCCCAGCCCATTCCTTTAGCGGCAGCTTCTCACAGTTTCTGAATCAGTGAACAGTTTTCTCTCTTTACACCTCACTGCTTCAATTACTCATCTTTTTATTCTGGACATTTCTCTTTTGAAAAGTTCTTTGCATTTTGTACAAGCCAGAGGAACCCTTACTCCTACCCCCGTAATTCTCAATGTTTCTTAGAGGCAAAACCTTCTTTGAGGATCTGATGCAACTGTGGCCCCTCCCACAGAAGCATGCACATTCTTTACACTCAACCTTTTTTTTTTTTTTTTGTCAGTATCAGAAAGACCAGGAATCTCAGATACCTATGCAGGATAAGTAAGGAGAAGAATCCTGGTTTAACTTGATATATAACCCATCTTCCTTTAAACTATGAATCAAGTCAATTTTATTAAAATTCCCATGTGGTTTCAGAAATATAGGAACAAAACATCATTTAATATCATCCCCACCCATCTAAACTTAAAGTTGCCTAGGATGAAATTAAACACTGTATGAACAACAACAAAAACAAGCAAGGTTTTCTTGCTATTTTTCATTTTTAATTAGTGGCACATTTTTATAAGGAAGAAAGTATAGAGAGGAATTGCTCCATATTTTTTCTAGAAACCATCAAGATCTCCAAGTAAACTATATATAGAAACACAGAGAGACAAGTCTCTGAAATTAAAAAATTTCAAAATATAACGAAGAGTCTCAAAATTTGGACATACTCCCTTCCCCTCAATTAAAAAAGATACTTGTAACCTCTCAGCACACACAGGGAACTCAGGGGAGGAACGGGCCAACCTGACAGACTTGACCTTGCAACTTCCATCCTCTGATTCTGGATGTAAATGATTTGAATATTGCTCAGTAATAAGAGTCACTACCCTGTTTATTCTGGGTTCCACCAGGCACGAGGGATTCATAGAACTCACAGAGCGGAAAAGTACAGGACAGTTCTTGGAAGAAAACTCAAGATACCCCTTACCTCTATCAACACTGCCTCAAGGGGAAGAAAAAAAAAAAAAAGCAAGGGAGGCTGTGCCTAGATGATGCCTGTAGGGGAAGTGCAACAAGCAGGCTGGGGAGGGCAAGGCTCCTGGCTCCAAAGGGAAGATGTTGAGTTTCTGGCTTTGCATTCCCACACAGGCCTTGCCCACGTTCAGTGGAAGCAGGATGACTTGGAGAGGGCAAAGGTCCACCTGTGAGGATGAGGGGGATGAGGCTGGCCCCAACCCCTCTTCCACCCCTGAGGAGATAAGGGACAATGCTATGTAAAACTAGAAATTCCCAGATAGCAAAGAGATGGAAAGATGGAAAATGTTCCAGAAACTAGAAATCCTACAGATTCTTAAAGTGAAATATAAATTCTGTCTCAAGGCCCCCAGAAAAGATGGCTAAATTTAGATGCTTGGGATGACAGAAGAGCTTCCTCCGTTCTCCCCTCCCTCCCCCACCTTCTCCACCCTATTCACCCATAACAGTGAGCTTTACAACACCAAAGAGGGAGAGCTACTGTGCTGAGCTTGTTTTGCTTGATCCACTGACTGAAACAGCCTAGTGAACAGCTTAGCTGGCCAGTCCTATCCAACCAGGAAAGGCTAAGAGTTTCAGAGGAGCTCAGGTAGTAAGATGCTGTGAACTGCTATGGAGCTTAACAAGAGTGAGAACATCTCCAGAAAGATGGGCTGAGGCAGAAAGGAAACATTCTTCCCCAGTCTTGGCTAGCTGGGACAGCACCAAACCAGACTAGATGTCACACCATGGCACTGCCTGTTCTCCCCTGCCTGCCAAGCACAGGCCAAAACCATCTCCTCTAACCAGGACAGCCTCACGAGTGCTCTGAGGCCCAAGACAGCTGAAATGATGGCTCTGAGTTCCAGGAAGTGGATGTGTTTCTTGGCATAGGGTGCACTCTATGCCTTGGATAGGGAGGCACCCATACAAGTCACCCTCCCCTCTTGTTAACATGAGCTTTGGTCCAATAGGGCCATCAAGTGTCACAGTGAACAGGTCCTGCACAATCAGGCACTGAGAGCTGCTCAAAGGGTCCCCTAAAAAGAAGGGATGACCTCTTGGCCCATGTTCAAGAAAGCAAAGTGCACAGGAGTGAGGGGACTGCACCTAAAGCCAGGCTCAAGAGCCTCCCCAGGGGCTGTCTTCTGACCTCGGCCTCAAATAGATTTTCTAACCTGCCACTGAAAGCCCTCCATGCTCTGGCCTCAGTTTACCTTCTGGCCTTCTTGCCCACCAGTTCCCATGGTTATCTCTCTGTTCAGTTTCTTCTGAACATTCTTCTCCCCACCTCTTCTCTTAGGCCACTTTCTACATGCAGCCTCCCTGATTCCCATTAACCCCATTCTTAGTTCCAAACTTGAACTCTGAAGTAATAGCAGCAGCTAATACTGTTTTTTATCCTGACCCAAGGATATTTTTTCCATTGATTTTTTGAGAGAGTGAAAAGAAGGGAGAGAAAAACATCAATGTGAGAAAGATACAACGACTGGTTGCCTCCGGCACACTCCCCAAATTGGGGGCAGGATGTTAAATGCAACTGAGGTATGTTCCCTTGACCAGGAATCAAAACCGAGACTCTTCAGTCTGAGGGTCAATGCTCTAATTACTGAGCCAAATCGGCCAGAGTAGCTAATACTTTTTGAATACTATGTCACCTGCTTTAATTTCATAACAATCTATGAGTTGTACAGATGAGAAAACTAAGGTGTTGGGGTTAAACTACTTGTCCCTAAGATCATGGGGGACGGGGGGAGAGAAGCAAAGTGAATCCAATTTCTAATTTCTGTTAAGTTTCTTTTGCACAAAATATGCAACTCCTGATACAGGGCTAGAGAGAACAGATGTATTATTCCCCTCAGTCATATTCTCTGACTTCTCACAATCATACTGTCATTTCTGCCCTTCCAGGCTGCTCAGCACTGGCCTCCCATTTCCCCAGTTCTCTCCTCCCACTTTCACCTTTGCCTTCTTCTCTGCGCAGGAGGCAGGACTCGACTTCCCTCTCAGACTGAAAACTCACTGCACAGGGCAGAGTCTGTAACAAAGGGATGGGGACCTCCCATCCAACACCACTGCATTCTAGAGGCACCCAGGCAAGGAGGCCAGAAGAAAGCCGCCAGGCTCTGCTGAACTCCCATACAGCTCAGTCCTGTCCAAATGGCTGGATCCAACTGACACATGCTCAGAAGCGACCTGTGGACTCCAGGTCACCTCTGCTTCCATGAAAATGGACTGCACACCTGAAGCAAGAGGAAGCTCTGGTTGGGTGGGGAGTGAGTAGCCAGAAGCACACAGACCCAAAATTAAGCAAACACCATGGAAGGAATTCTTAACAGTCCTATGTGGTCAGTGAGAAGTTACCTGCCACTGAACTTTCAGCAGAACCATCTAGTAGGTGCAGACCTTTGTTAGAAGCACAGATTCTCATCGTGTTCAGGGTCACTATGTGGTACACCTTAAACATACTCTGCTGAAAATGCAGCTTCTTGGGCGTTGGCCTGGAACTGCTGCCTCCGAAACTCGCCTGTGCCTGCATGCTAGCTCCCAGAGGACTGTGGCCTTGGGAACCAGCACTCATCTTTCCACAGCTCTGGAGGAAGGGCAGCACAAAACCAAGGATCTCCCTGAAAAATATCCTTCTGTGAGGATTTGGAAGGAGCCAATCTCAGAGTAACAACCAAGGCACTGATTCTGACTTTATCTTTATTTACTACAAAATAATAAAGAAATAAGGGGGGAGGAAGGGTGCACGCTAGGCTGTTGCTCAGTGGCTAGAGCATTGGCCCACAGACTGAAGGATTGTGGGTTTAATTCTGGTAAGGGCTCACACAGACTTGATCCCCAGTGCCAGTCAGTGAGTGAGCCACAGAGGTGGTGAGGAGGAAGGTGATAAAGAGGAGGACAATAACCCCAATGAAAGCAGGCCTCTGCATGGTTCCCCCTGGGCCTCTTAACTACCTCACCACCTACTGTGGTTTGTGTCTTAATGGGACTCACAGCTGGAGGAAGAAAAATGAAACAGTTCATCCCAGCTGCCTAGAGCAGTGGATGCAGGACCAGCATGAGCTGCTGACATACCCTCTCAAAAGGCTCGGGCTCTCTGTCATGGGTAAAGAGACACAGATATTCAGGAAAGAGGGGGAAGGAGTGCCTCATGGGAGAGTAACAGGCTCCATGCTGGAAGCAGTTTCTCTCTTAGAAATAATTTGGACATTTTAATTGTTAAAGTGCATACAATTTCAGCAGAGGAAAGAGCTGATTTGGAAGCCAGGGTTTTTGCTTACCAAATTTCTCTATGAAGTCAGATCCCATTCACTATTTAAAATATGAACTGCTGGAAAGGTGAAGAGATTTTTCTGGTACATGCTAGATAAAACTATCCTATGACACCCCATTCTTCTTCCTGCATCTCCAAGGGCTCCTGGCTGCCTCAGAGGGAGGAAAAAGAGCAATGCCTTGATTGTAAGCTCTTCTGTCTGTAAATAAGACTATGAAGAAGCGGACTCTAGTCCTTGCAGCTCTCCTGGGGGCAGGTCTTACTGACAGGAACTAACTACTGACAGACTCATGAAACCAAGACACAGCTGCCACATGGCAGCCATGTGTCATCCGAGGCCCTGTTCTTCTGGGAAGGGCCATGTCTCTCTTCCCAGGGTGAGCCAGTCTTTTTCTAAACACTGCTTTTCTGACAGGCCACCAGGATCTGGTAACTTCATCAACTTCTTGCCCAACTTAGCAGAAACCTGTATGGTTCTCTATTCTGCCGAAGAAGCTGGTGAGGAAGAAGGTGGGCAGCCAAGGGAGCCTGAATAAGTAAGCACCTATGCTAGGCAAAGGGCCTACCACGCTCTCATGTACCCCTAGGGCAGGCAAGGGTCTTTTAGGCTCGGCCGGAAGAAGTCTCAGGAGGAGGGTCCTGCGGGGATTAAGTTTATAAATCCATAGCCTACCTTACTCTGGGATCTACTCTGCGGGCTTGTAGGAAAAGGTCTCCACATCCCTCCCTGCCCGAGGAGTTTAAAACCAGAAAAGAAACCCTAGCTGGTTTGACTCAGTGGATAGAGCATCAGCCTTCAGACTGAAGGGTCCCAGGCTCAATTCCAGTCAAGGGCACATGCTTGGGTTGAGGGCTCGATCCCCATTAGGGGGCATGTAAGGAGACAGCTGATTAATAATTCTATCTCTCCCTCTCCCTTTCTTTCTGAAATCAATAAAAATATATTAAAAATAAATAAGTAAATAAATAAATAACAGAAAAGACGATGTTGTTATAATAGAAAACAGAATTTAAGTCAGAGTGTATCAGAAGTCTGGTGTATGCCCATTTACATGTTCATTTCCCAGTAACTAGGGATCACAGACTATCTGTGACATAAACTGAGTCAGAAAATTTGTTAGGCACTTTACATTTATCCCCAAATCTTATCCTATATAATAAAGGCCTAATATGCTAAGTGTCTGTCTGACCAGTTGCTATGACATGCACTGACCACCAGGGGGCAGATGCTACAACTGGTAGGTTAGCTTGTTGCTGGGGTCTGGCAGATCAGGACTGGGCTAGATGGGCCGGATATGCCCTGGAGCCCTCCTAGGGTCCCTCTCTGGTCCCAATCATGCACAGGTGGGGTCCCTTAGCCTGGCCTGTGCTCTTTCGTAATCCGGGACCACTCAGGAGATGTTAGAGAACTGGTTTTGGCCAGGTCTCCACAGGCTAGGCCAAGGGACCCCACTGGTGCACGAATCCATGCACTGGGCCTCTAGTAAGGTAATGATTAGATTATTTGCTGGGTATTACATAGCTGTTAAGGGGGAGAGCTAAAATTCTTGTACTTTCTGCTGTATCACAAAGAGGGCCATTAAAGACCCATTCAGAGAAGGGCGATTGGTGAACTAGGGAATTGGGAACCAAGTCAGAGAGAAAATAAGAAATGGCTGAAGGAACTAGAAATGCTCAGCCCATTGAAGTTAAAGAGACCTGTAAGGCTGGCTGCAGACATCTGAAAGTCTGGTGTGAGGAACCGGGGTGCACTCTTCCCAGGTATCCACCATGTCAGGAATGACGTTTGAGAGATACAAAGAAGCAGGTCTGGGACTCCGAAATTCTTTGTACCATTAAAGTTGCCCACCATGGAATGAGGCCCCATTCCATGGCTTGTTGTCCCTGGCATATGAAAGCAGAGGGTCCTACTTAAAAAAATGAGCTTGTTGTCCCTGGCATATGAAAGCAGAAGATCCTGCAGTAGATGGGAGACCAAATCAGATCATTCTTCTAACATCTAGATTCTGGGCTTCTAAAAGGGTGGCCCCTTGTCCATAGTACTCTAAGATTCCATAGTGTGCAGCAGAGCACAGACCACGATAGTATAACTTAAAAAGCACTTGCTGTGGTGTCTATATCTTGGACTGGGAACTCCGCTGGCCACCAACAGAGCAACTTTAAGTCTCTGGCCTTGGTTTTCTCATCCAGAAAAATGAAACCAATAATACTTGCCTACTATATCTTACAGTACAGAAATCAATCAAAGGAAAATTTATTAAAATAATTTACAGTGCACTCTCCCTCTGGAGAGCACGCCCACGCCTTTCCCTTCCCTGTTTTCTTCCCCTAGGTGCTTAAGTTACCTCTGCCTTTCTTCTCTCTCCCAAGCTCCAAGCTGTAAATTTCTAAATAAAACTTTATCTTACAATTTGAAAAACAAAACAAAGAAATGGTCCAGCACTCCGCAAGATGAGCTATTGATGTTATGCTCTTTACCTCCCTACATTACACTTTTAGCCTCTGGGACAGTTCTCCCCAACTTTTTGATTCATCCATGGGATCCCTTATCAGACTGCAATGCTTTGAGGGCAGGGGCCAGTTAATATTAAAATAATTTTGGTTCCAGCTCCTAAGCTTAACAATGAAATAGAAATATAATTTAGATTATCACAAATGCAATCCCATTGACAATAAAAAGTAGAACATGCTGTGATGAGCAGGAAATAAAACCCCTCCTGTTTCGGTTTGCTGCTGAACAAACCCTGGCCAACTTCACATGGTCTTAGTAAGGAAGGTTCCACTGCTGGCTCTCAGAGGATGAGGTCTCCTTCCAGACACTCCCATACCTCTTCCCTCCCTACTGTAGAACGCAATACAGTGCAGCTGACACCCAGCACCACACCCCAGACACCCAGGCAACTGGACCGTAGTGATGGGATTATTCTGGACACTCCTCTGAAGTGGCTCTGGTGCCTTGGGTCACATTTACAGCCGAGGGGAGGAAGCTGGGGTAAAGTTCAGTAGCAGTTTGCTGACAACTTTAGGCAATATCCTGCAACTCTTTCATAGGCCCAGGGTTGTGGCTGGCCTTTGTGACATGCTCTGGTAAAGGGTCAGCAGCTACAGAAACAGGATTCTCTACTTTCCTCCTGAGGAGGAGCTGGAAGGCAAGCTAAGTGCCCCTAGGGCAGGTGGTCAAGCGATGATCTGGGCTTTAAATTCCCAGAATTCAGGGAGTGCACCACAGCCCTTATAAAATAAAAATTGCTTTGTAAAAGACAGTGTTCATTGAAATGCTTCTATCCTACTAGCTCAGAGAAGGCAGTGGAAGGACAAGATGAGTTGTTTTCTCGCCCATTGGAAAAGCAGTCAGCTGTGGTCAAAGTTTCACAGTGGGTAACCAGACATTATAGACCGTCAGCTGAGAGTGATTGTGCTGGGTGCATTTACCAGGCGCTGAATGGCCTGCCCTCTATGCCTTCTAATGGATAACCTTTCCCCCCTCTAAGAAAATTATTCACCACTATATCTATGAAGAAAAACAAATACTCCAAGATATAAGTGGTTGATGAGTGTTTATCACAATTAAAAACACTAGCAAGCCAATGGATTTCTTAAAGTAAACTAAGGAAAACCCAAAAGCTACTGTGGGGTGGGACAGGCATTGGAGGGAGGGTGGTACGTGGGCAGGTTTCTGTCCCCACCTTCAGCATTGGTGAGCTGACCAGCAGAAGCACTTGGAGGAAGTCCGAGGCACTAGGACCCTCTCATTCCTCCTCTACCAGGTGAGAGGAGGACTAGTTCAGGACCACTGCACTCCCGGGGGTAGCTAACTGCACTGCTGCTACACCAGCACAAGGGGCTGAGGCCCGCCTAGCAGGGTCTGAAACAAGCATAATCTTGATCTTTGATCTTGTCCCTCTCAAGGCACATTTGTCCTTTTTTGTACTGACTGAAATCACACAGGGCGCTGACTATGCCCAGGCCTTTCAATGTAGGTTCACATTTTACAAACCCCACCCTAAGGAACAGATACCTGTCTACAAGCTCCTAAATGCTTCCCCCACCCACCTCTGCAAGTTATAAATAACAGGATGGAAAATCTAAAAGAGGAGATCAACACCAGTAGGATGGGTCCCTTCCCATAACCTCTGGTACCTGCATGAGAGTTCATCCAAGTAACAAAAAACTGGCCTGCGTTCCCACCAGTAAGCTGGGTCATCGCTGCTGTGTGGGGCTGTTCTGTTCATCTGTTGGGCCCATGGACAGCCTAACACTTCCACCAGATCCCCGTGGGTCAAATATTGCACAGGGAAAATCTCTGGAGCACAAAGATTTGAAAACCCAAGCTCAGGCCCATTTCTTCAGCCATATGTAATATAAACACTCCCTGTCAAATGGACTATTTTGGGTGAAAAAGACTGACCCCTACCAATGTTTTCATGGCATGACATTGCTTTAGTGCATTTGCAATCATAAGAGGAAGACCTCTTGCTCACCCCCTCCATTTTACTTGAATGCCTGTGATAAAGGCACCCTCCTGTTGTTCAAAAAGAACATCCCTGCTCTTTCCTTTTATCTTTCCTTAACAGTTTGCCATCCACTGATAGGAGGGGCCTTGCCTCCAACAGTCCACACTTTTATCTCCCGCTGACCACGCAGCAACATGAAGCCAAGGGCTGAATTTCCTGCAGCTTGCCTAGAGGGGCTGTTTGACTTGTTTAAAATATTACTGGCCTCCAGAACCTTGGAACCATGCCCGAGCAACACCTACCCAGCATCCATTTCAGCTCCAACTTTGAAAGTCTCCAAGTCCAATGTACCAGCACTCCCCGTGCCTCAGTGCGGGAGAGGCTTAGCCACTTCCAAGAAAGAGAACTCACTTTCCGGGCTCACCTAACATTATTTACTTCCTGTCTGCAGCAAACCTAAGTGCGATCTTCATCAGAGTCCACATACCCCAGAAGTTAGTTACAGTAGCTCATATAAACTCTTGAGTTTATACTACAGCGTTGAAATAATTCAGTAGCATTTAGTAACACCCTTTACTAATAGAGTGCAGAACAAACAGTACACCATGTGCTTCCTTGCATAAGCAAATGGCCTGGAATACAATGGTCCCTCATCTGCACAGGGATGAGGATATGATCTTTGATGTCCCTCCCAGGCCTGAGTTGGCATATGAGATTCAACTATGCTGTAATGTGGCATGTTTTTAGGGCCGGTGTCAAAAGCCCTTTCCACCTGCCTAATGCTATGAACACTCCCGTGAATAACCAGGACTGAAAATAGCATTAAACTCCACTTCTTAATCAAGGCAATTGTGGGCTGTGTGCCACTTAAGGGATGTGATGGCCAGAGGGAGGTGACACATCAGAGCAGAGGACCCTGACTCCCTGCCATTCAAGGCCAGGAGTTCCATTTTCTAGGCATCACACCACATCTGTGAGGTTAACGGGTTCAGAGAATGGTAAGACCAGATGTTTAAAACAGTCCTCCAGTGTTCCTTTTCTGGAGTAAAAGGAATCTTTCTAAAGTCAATTCAAAAGAAAAATGTCCTTGCCTAAATATCCTATAACCCCTCAAACCTCAGAGGTCAGAGGGCTGGATGGGAGAGAAGCAATGGAGTAATGAATGACACTGGAGATGATGATAATGGAAAGGCAAGGTTATGGATAAAATGGTGGCAAGTAAGTGACAGAAATCAGGTTACAGATTAAATCCACAACATCAGTCTCTATGCCAACACTTCAATACGAAGCCGATAAAAGACACAAAAACAAAAAACAGCCAATATTTTTAGGATATCTCTCTCTCTCCCTCTCCCTCTTCCTCCCCCCCCCCCTCTCTTTAATGATGCTAGATAATGGAGTAACAAAGAGTGTTCAGAGACCACAGCAGCCACACTGTCTCCATGCAAACCTAGAATGTTGCATTCTGTGTGGCTCCTCTCCTATAGCCACAGGACTTGGCCCTGTCACTGGCTCATCTGAGAACAGAAGCCTGCTAACCGGTTCAGCCCCACTGGCCAAACAGCAAGCACTCTTCAATATCCTCAATTTCCTCCCAGCCATGAAGTCAGGAACAACCTGTACAGACAAAGAAAGTAAAAAACTTGCGAAACAACGGCATCTACCGTGCTTACTAAAGATGCCTGAGGAAACTTTCAAAGCCCTTTAAGATGCTTCATTACAACTCTGGAAAGAAAAAGCAGTCCACTACACCCAGGCACATGTTCCCACAAACCCAACTTCATACTCTGCCAGCCCCACAAGCAAAACACAGAATTCAAAATACAATTTAAGAGAGTGGCCCTGGTTGCTTCACAGATTTGGAATTGTAACTGACACTCCTCATAACTCTATTCAAGACCAGTGATATCCTGGAATGTTCCCAATCTGTAAACAGAATTTTCCTAAGGGAGAAAAAAAGATCTAACAGATTATATAACAATTTGCTACCTGGACATGGTGAAAATGCTGTTTGCAGGATGTAAGGAAAAACCCTTAGCGTATTTTTGCTCCTTGTAGTTAACCCTAATGCTGTGTTCTGGCCAAGGCAGGAATCTTTGCAAGGCTTTACCCACAGAAACTACTAATTATGATGATGGGTTTATTATTTTTGGTACCCTACTACCCAAGGTTCATTTAATAGGGTGAGAGTTTGGAAGATAGATTGAAAAGTAATTCTGGTTCTGCTTACCACACATAGACATTTCGAAAGAACCGTGCTACTCATATATTCTGTACAATCCAAGTTTATAGTCAAATATTATTCACATTAGGCAAATGTTCTGTTAAAATTTTTAGCGTGTAGAGAGAGAAAACAAAGGAATACATTAATCCGTCAAAGTTGGTAGGCCTTAAAATTTGCACAGCTTTTTATACTTATTTCTGTGGCTTCAGGTACCAAACATGTTTCATTTCAGAAATGGGTCTCTCTAGTTTCCTGCATCTTGAAGTCCAGAGCCATCCTGCTGCTTTCAGTGTGCTCAAACCAAAGCATAGGAGAGTGCACAGAACAATGCGTACTCTCTGAGAGGGGTTAAAAATAGTTGCTTAAAATGTTCTATACCATTTTTGTATCACAAGATTTGGTATCTATGTGAAGACCTGAAATAGGATGATGATCTTCCTTGGACATAGTCCATTGTCTCAGATGTTAGAACCACCAAGAGCTGAATGACAGAGCTGGTTATCTCAAAGGCTGACCCTCACTCAACTGGGGAGACAAAGGAGACCTGACACAAAGAGCTAAATTCCAATCCAAGGGAAATGGATTATGAGTCAAATGCTAAGGACTGCAAGGCTCTCCAAAGATAAGTCATTAAACATGAGGGCAGTAGGAGTGATTTTCAACCTTTTTCATCTTATGGCACACGTAAACTACTAAAATTCTACAGCACACCAAAAAATAGATCTTTGCAAATTTGACAAAAAAAAAAAAGGTATAATTTTGGTTCATTCACACTGGACAGCTATTGTTGTGTTGACCACTGTCATTTTTTTATTTGACAATCTAAGGGAAAATAAGTCAGTGCCCCTACTAGTCAGATACTGCATGTTTCAAAAGTTCTTGTGGCACACGAGTTGGAAATCGCTGTCGTAGGGCAAAGACAAACCTGAGCTTGAAGGAAAGATGCAGCTTTCAGAGGACAGGACATTCCGGTTAGAAGGAAATGTATGCAGAAGTTTGGAGACTCAAGAGGTACACCTGGATAGAGCACAGTGTCCCAAAAACATCAACTCCTAAATGTCTATTTTCACTTTTCTCAGGTGAAATGAAAAAAATTCATTGAGATTCTCACAATGCTGAATTCTTATTTATTTTTTAAGGTTAAAATGCCCTTTTAAAATGAGATGACAAAGTAGATGGTGGAGACTGTTTTAAGGTGCTTATTGGAGGGAAGAAAGAGGGGAGGAAGAAGCAGCAATCCCATGTCTTAACTATAAAAGTTTTGCCTTAGGTTTCTGACCCATGAAAACAAGAGTTTGGGAGACCAAACTGTACCAGTCATGTGTGAAAGGAGGGAGAGTGGAATGCGGGAAATGGCAAAGATGGGCTGGTAAAATTATGCAGAGGTCAAGGATCCATCTCACAGGATAAACTTTATATCCTGTGGCCATAGAAACCCCCTAAAGGGTCACACACTTATTTTTTTAAACCTTAGAGTAAAATAATCACATCCATACTTTTAAAAACTCTGGGCAGCAGTTTAGAAGATGGACGACTAGACAGCCACATATCCCATTAGGAGGCTACTGCATATAAGAGACAGACATAAGGAGTACAGGGGTCCAGAAAACTTCACCAAGGACCAATCTGGCTGTGAGAAATGAGGGCCAGAGAGATGCTGGGCTTCCTGCACTTCCAACAGAATGAGTGGCAAGGCAGTTAACAGAGATGCAGAAAAAAATTCCCCACACAGGAGAGAACACAGCAGGAAGGGACAAGGTATAGAGTAGTAGGATTAAGACAGTCCTGTTGAAAAGAAAACCTAAGAATGGCCATACACAGAGGGAGCAGACGAGAAAAGAAGATCCTAATAGAGATGGGAAAGGAGGGCAAGGGGACTCGCAGGCTCGGGAAGACGAAACACTTGTGATTACAAAATACATAACACATGTAGCCCTATAAACATATGAACCATTGTCAAACCATGAAAATTGCTAATGAAAATTGACCATCATAAACAGCGCACATGGGGGGAAAGTGCTTAAAAGGCCTAAACTTAAAGTCTACAAAAAATGTAACCAAATATAAAACAAGAACAAAATCTGTCCTCTAACTTTCAAAGAGCCTACTACATAAAACTAACATGTTAGACACTAAGCTGAAACATTTTGTAGAAATGATATGTTCTAGAGTAAAGTTGTCTAGTTGAAAGTTCTATAACATGAAAACATTCTCTACACATGCTGTCCAATAAGGTAGCTGCTGACCACACATGACCAGTCAGCACTTAAAAATAAGGTGAATGTGACTAAGGAACTAAATTTTTAATTTTTATTTAAGTTTAAGTTAAATAACTACACGTGGTCAGCAGCTGTTTTGCTATTGTACTGGACAGCACATTTACTGTAGTTTTTCTTCCTTCAGTAACCTGGATTTCGAGATCATAGTCCTTGTTGGGACTTTTAAGCCCTAAGGCGAAACAAAGATAGCCCAGTACGGTTTTACCTGCAGGCAGGGGAGGGGATCTTAGGCTGATCCCAGGAGTAACTTACTTTGCTATGATTCTTCATTCTTCCAGGTGTTTATCAGAGTTTCAATGTATAAAGGGAAACAACCCTTGAAAACAACAACAGAGGGACAGCTCCTAAACCAGACTGACTTCTCCTGGATGAGTCATCACCACCCTGCCCCATCTACCCAAAACCTGCTCAGTCCTGGTCCCACCTCAAATGTGAAGGTCAATGTATGAAAACACGAGAAAACATTTTTAAAGTAAGATCAAGTTTAAAAAGCAAGTGAATAGATTTAAGCATTCTATGTTCTGATAATATATGGGTAAAGTCTGGAAAATGCAACCCGAAGTGAGAGATATGTCATTGGAATTTGGTGATTTTCAAAAAATAAAACTAATTTAATGTCACTGTATACTTGACTTTTGTAATTTAAAATTATTTAACAAAATATACAAGAAAGAAAATAATCAAGTTCCATTCCTTCTTAAGATATCAAATTAGCTCTAGCCAGTTTGGCTCAGTGGATTGAGCTTTGGCCTTTGGACTGAAGGGTCCCGGTCCCGGGTTTGATTCCAGTTAAGGGCATGTACCTGGGTTGTACGCTCAATCCCTGATCCTGGTAAGGGCATGTTCGGGAGGCAACCAGTCCATGCTTCTCTCTCTGTGACTCTCCCCCTCCCGTCTATTCTCTAAAAATCAATGGTAAAATATCGTCAGGTGAGATTAACAACAACAAAAAGATATGAAACTGCTTTCCCTCCTTTCTCCCCCAATTTATATCTAGTTATAGACAGTGTCTAGCACTTGCTTATTAATTCATTCTGTAAATATCTCTTATGGGCTACTTATTAGGGGCAATATGCTCAGGTTCTATAAACAAGTATGAGATTCATATCCTTGACTGTATGTAAAATTTATGTGGTATTCATTTTTTTGGGGGGAAAAAAGAAGCAATAAATTTGATCAGACTTTCAAACCTTTCCTTTTTCTTAAGATGAGATCAACCATGTAATTCACTTTAAATAGTATCTGACACATACATGGCAATAACTCAATAAAAGTTAGTGAAATCAATCCTCTAAACAATCTCTCAATTTCTGCTACAGTTATAATTCTAGAATATAACTTATTCTACATAAAGAAAGGGGGGAAGGGAATCCTTGTGATCCCCATCTATGTCACTGTGTTTCCGTGGTTTTGTTCTATTCCTCGTTATTCCAGGAATAACGATTAGAAGACTGACAAGAGTTAGTTTCTTGATACTATTAGCTTAAAACTTCCTGAATGCATGTACTATCACCATCTCTAGGCCATCAACGGCACAGAGGAGGTTTCCTGTGAATCCACCTATAGGTGTAAATGTGGACCAAGCACTAGCAATCCCTGGGAATCTCAAAGGGGTCCCAGAATAGTCTGTGGTCTTGTGGAGAATGTTTGGTTTGCAATTAACAAAAAAGTAATAGGGGTTTAGTAAGCCTTTTAAATAGAAGCCAAGAATTAAAATTGAGTCTTCTATATATCCAACAGTTCTTAAATTGCAATGCATGAATAAAACAAATGGTCTATAAAAGAGATTATATTAATTATAAAATTTAAGAATCACAATGAGGAGAGTGGGAAAAGTGACTAATTAAAAGGTGTTTGGGAGGGGGGGCTGGCTCTGTCCTTGTTTTCTTATGTGTCCTTTGAAGGTGAAAACAATCCCCCCAAACAAAAAGCCTTTCTGAAAAAAAATAAACAAACGGGCCCTGAAATATCTCCCTTTTTTTGGAAAAATATTCTACTTAAGGCTCTCAAATATTTTTTGATGATAAAAACACATCTGTTAGTTATCTCAATTAGTAATTATTGATGTACTACTAGACTGGGGGAGAGGAGTCCAGGAACTCACCACCTAACTGAGAGAGAAAAAGGAAACGAGAATTTAAGAGAACTGTGCTATCCATCCATGCAATACTAATTGAGTCCAAAAAACCCCCCACTGGCCTGTGTAAGTTAAGGTGGAAGTAGACAAAACCCAGTAAGGACCACCAGAAGCCAAGTCCTGATTACAGAATTATGGGGAACTGGGGCAGTGGGGAGAAATGATGTCAGATTTTAAGAAAGCCTGCTTGAGCATGATATGGGAGTGCAAGAGAAGGAGAACTGAATAAAACGGGAATAAAGGGAATAGATAGGGAAAGGTAAGCCTAAACATCTTTCAAAGAACTTCTCGGACCTGAAAAAGCAAGAGGGAGATAAGGAGTAAGTTGCTTTAGACACAGGCTAGATTTCCTGGGACACTAGAATGGTGACTGCTAAGGAGGATGAGTGAAATTCTTTTTTAGACACTTGGAAAGTGAAGAAAAGGAGAGGGCTCAGAAAGGAAGTAATTGGTTCTATGGGATTAGTATATTGGTGAAAAATTGGAGATACTGAGTGCATGTGGGACTGACCACAGAGAGCTGAGGCCTGAGCTAGGTGAGCTGACATTCAGAGATAAGAGGGCAGGAAGGAACATGAGAAACACCCATTTTAAGCTACTGAGACAGCAAGAAGGCCTGTAAGGAATGAGGTCCCCAGGAAGGAAGAGAAAGTGCAGTGTCCAAATAAATGTGAAAGCATTAAAACAGGAGAATAAAGACATCTGGAGGGTGGGTGCTCAAGGAAGCTCATGGTTAAATGGTCTTAATCTTAAGCACATAGTAGACACTCAATTATTGTATTGATTAGTAATCTCATGAAAACAGGCAGCAGGTCATATGCTGTGAGTAGGAGGAGAAAAGGGAACTGAGGGTGTAAGGAGCAAAGGAACACAGGGCAGCTGGCGGCAGGACAGGGGTAGTCAGTGATTATAAGGCCTCCCTGGGGCCAAGGGATGATGAAGGGGAACAGAGGGGTACTCTCAGTTGGCTTAGGCATTACAGCCACATGGTCTCAAGGTACTCTGGAACAAAAAGGAGCTCAAGTCAGCAGGGAGGCTGCCCTCTGAAACACTCTCCTCCTACTCAGAGTGAGTCTGTTATCTGTTTCCTACTCTGGCTGGCTGGCTAAGAAGGGAGGAAAACTATGTGATTTCAAATGGCTGTATCTTTTATTCCTGCTATTTGAGGCAAGCCTGTTATGTTTCTTCCAACAGATGCCAAATTTACATAGGTAGCTGCTTTCATAAACAGTAAACAAGTGGATTCTCTCTACAAATACCAAGGGCGCCAGGTCTCAAAATGTTTCCAAATACCCAACCCAAAATGGCTTTCGCTTTATTTTCAGGCTGAACTTAGTCCCTCTAACCCAAATGCAGCTCAGTGCAGAGTGTCACTGGGACACCACACAGGACTCACAGGAGTTAGTTCTTAAGAACACACAGTACTCCGTCAGCCCAAGGGTTCCCAGGGCATACTGGTCTGGCAAATTTGTGCTCAGGGCTCGGTGACTCAATTAGTGTAAGTTCAGTTGCTCTTTTTTAGGTCAGTTCTTTCTTCTTTTATTTAGATCTGACTCAAGATTTACTTTAATTATCTATACCTCTATTAAAGTACCTAAGTAAATTAAACCATTGTATGAGATGATGGGAAAGGAAGTGATGAGGGAAAAGAAAGGAAGAAACTGGATCTTCAAAACAACAGACAAATAATCTTCACCTTTCTCCTCTACCATCTCCGTGCTCGTAAATTACTAAACTCCTAGATAAGCAACTGTTTCTCAAAGGCAAATTCTAAACTCCAAGTCTAAAACCCCATGGTTAAGCACTAGCTTGCAGAAACCTAAAAATTTCAGCAATTCTGAAATGAAATGTTATGTTCATAACTATACCAAAGCATAGCAGCTGTTCCTAGCCAACATGAAAACCGAAAGGGGTGATGCTATCTTTATCCTTTACCTAGAGTCAAAGCTGGTACAGACTTGAGCAGAGCTGCCAAGAAGCTGTCTCAGTTCTAGTCTGCTGAGCACAAGAGACAAAGAAGGCAAGGGAATGAATACATGGGCCAGCAAAGTACACCTAAACAACAACACATAACAGACCCACCTGTGAGAAAGAAAAAGCAGTTAATAATTAAAATTTTTTTAAAGGATGCAAGGAAAAACAACTACTTGAAAAGTAGTTCTAAGTGTTATTTGGAAGATACCTTTCAATTCAATCATTTCAAAATTCAAAAGATTAGATCACATCTATCTCTACCTGACTTTCCCAAATGGAAGAGGAAGAACCCTTTTATCAATTTTCCTGGAAGTAAAAACACATTTTCTCTATTAAACTCAAGTCCTGCTCATAAAAACTTAACAAAAACCTTCTTCAGACTACCTCGTGGAATCAGGCCTCAGATGAGCATCTCAGAGAGGACAGATGATGATGAAAAATGAAAGATCTGAGAAGAATAAAAAGAGAAGCTTATGGGAACAGGTTTTTCTCATAAGCCTGAAGCTCACACACAGGCTAAATGAAGAAAATGTTTTTCTATGTGACTGAACTACCTCACTCTGAGAAAAACATTTCCCACTAACAACCCCATTCTATTTACTATTCAGTTTTAAATGACTGGGCAACTGTTGCCTTGCCATGCATCCTCAAGATTGGCCAACATTGTTACCTCCCCCGCCCCCCCATATAAACCACCAACGAATGAAGCTGGGGGTGGGGGGGTAGTGGGGGGGATAAATTTGTAATGTGAACTGCCACCGATACAACACACTTCCTGCTAATTCTGAAATGGTCTCCATTCAAGAAAAAGTGAAAAACCACTGCAAGGCCTGGTAGGTTTCCACCCTCAGCAAGCAGACTAGGATAGCAGTTAAGTGGATTTGGGGGCCAGTTTCCCAGGTTCAAATCTTGCCTCTTCCACTTGCCAGCTATAGTAAGTAGTCTGACCTTGTGGCACCACTCATAGACAATTATGGAACCGCTTTCTGCCTCAATTTCCTCATCTGTAAAATGGAGACAATGATAATACCTATAATATATGGTTGCAGTGAGAAACAAGTTAAATCTGCAAAATGCTTAAATACTGTCTGGGACATACAGTATAAACCCCCAAAGTGCTTACTATTATTGCATATATGCTCATACCTGAACTTATGTTTATTATACAAATACACTAGCAAGTACAGGGTTGATTCCCTAATTATCAGTTCAACAGGTGATAAAGACATTCCATTCATCTAGGGCAGTGATTTTCAACCGGTGTGCCGTGGCACATGAGTGCTGCAAGAATTTTTAAAACATGCAATACTGGACTATTTAGTCAGGAGTACTGACTTCTTTTCTCTTTGATTGTCAAATTAAAAAAACAAAACAAAAAAGGTAAGTCAACCAACAATAAGCATCCACTGTGCATGAATCAAAATTATACCTATTTTTTGTCAGATTGGCAAAAAATATAATTTTTAGTGTGCCATGGAATTTTTAGTAAATTCTAGTTTATGTATGCCATGAGAGGAAAGTTGGGGGTGGGGCTTATGAATCTGTATCACAAGTTCCCAGGGGATGTTGGTCTAGAGATCAAACTTTGAGAATTACTGCTCTATGGGAGAGTTAACTCCTTATGTTCTGTTTCAGGCCTAAGCTTTACCTAGTTTATTTATGTGCACAGTGAGCCTTAAAGGGATAAAATAAGAAAGGAGAGTGGCTAATATGCCTGAAAGAGGTTAACTGCTCAGAGAATATCCATGTGTTCCTCCATAATGCCTAGCACCCCTACACCTCTGCATGTGGCAGACCACATGACAAGTTCTGGCCAATCAACTGTGAGCAAAGAAAGATGTATATCACTCCCAGTCTGAAGCTTTTAAAAGCTTACATATGACCCGATAGCCTTTCCTTACTGTGGTGACCTGAAAGCTAGATGACAGCAGCTGGATCCTTGGGCTACAGCTTAGAAGGGAGCTACACTAGAGAGCTGCTGAACCTATAGCGAAGTGCATATAAACAAGCAACAGCATTTTATGAGTTAAGTCATTGAGATTTTTAACTTGGGTTGATGCTCCACATAGCGCTTAACCGAACTAAAACAATTCCTATCATAAAGAATCTCCACATCAGTCTTATTAAGTCCCAACTATCAAACATACATGTGAGGTTAAAATCAGTTAGCTAGGATTTCTATCCTAGTCACATTCACTTCAAATCATCAAAATAGAGTAGCATTTTTTAAAAATTATCTTTGTTGTTGAAAGTGCTACAGATGTCTCCCCTTTATTTTACTCCCCACTTAGCCTCACTTCTGGCCCCTCCTATTTGGGGTCTGTTTCCAACTAAATACTAAAAAAATTCTTTACTACAACATGATTATGTAACAGTTGCCAGTAATTTAGAAAGCTAAATATGCTAAGAAGTATTGAAAATGTGAAAAGTAAATACACTGAAGGATCCAGATCAAGAGCTCCATGAAACAAAGCATATGGGCACGCACATGCACCCCTGGACCCCTCTCTCAGGCAGCACAGAGGAAAAGGGGTTGCACTTGATTCATTAAATCATGTCAAACTGGTAACGTATTTTGCTCAAATGGGAGGTGGTCTTTATAAGGTAAAAACATCACCATTTAACTACAAAACTGCTCTTTAAAACATATAATAATTTCTAGGCAACCTAGGAAAAGTTTGCAATTTACCTTCCTGGCCATGTATAAACATAAAAAATTACCCCCACTACACACACACAGCCAAAACAAAATATAATCTAGAACACCTCAACAATTTAAACTAGGAAATTTATGAAATACAAAATTAAAAGAATTAAGGAGAGAATTTTAAAATATGTACTAGAATCACATAGGGTCCTTCTTGGTCTATAGAGCAAAACAGCCTTTCTTTGCAGGGCCCTCAAGGAGGAAGACTTTAGTTGAGTGGGCTCTACAGCTAATCTCACTGGTGAGGAATTCTCCCTAACTTTTCCTATGAAGGGCAAGAGAATACCATGTGTAACTGAGTGCATGCACACACTTTCAAACTCATCTTCGAAGGAGCTCATGGCTCTCTGTTCCCCAATTAGCACTGGCAAAGCTCAGTGTTGATATGAGGGATCCCGCTGCTTTTGGCCTTCTCAAGTTCTTAGGCCCCTTGAGTGTCTCATTCTCTGGGTGTGTCACATTCCATCTCATTAGGTACTTCCATTGTGGCCAGAAAGAAAAAAGGTAAATACTCATGTAATGCATTTGGTCACACATTACAACTCAGCTGTAGTCAGAGTGGAAAATAATAAAAATGCCCCAAAACTGAAAGCTGAATTTCTCTAATATTCAGCAACTGTTTGGTTTCTTTGGTGAGGGGATTTCTCTTTCTTTCTTTCTTTCTTTCTTTCTTTCTTTCTTTCTTTCCATTTCTTTTAGACTTCAAAATGTCATTTAAAAAAATAAAAACCTGAAACTTTGAACATCTCCATTTAAAAAAAAAAGTCATGATACACTATCTTTAGGATATCAAGGAGACCAATAATCTCCACGTGTGCCTTAAAACAGTTACAAAAAAACAACAACAGAGTTACCTCTTTATATTTCTTTCATTAAGGAGCTACCAGAGACAACAGGAATAATGTGCAATTAGATCATAGATGGATGTATTAATAATCACAGAGCTAAAAAAACAAACAAAACCAATTCAGTATCACATCTTGCTAGTACTCTCCAGTAAAACCCCTGAAAACTTCCTATTATCTAGCAAGTTGATTTTACAATGTTCATGATATATCCTCAAATCAGCATCTTCAAGAAGTATAACAGGAACATCAACACTTAGAAAATGAAAGCCAGCCTGGCTGGTTTGGCTCAACAGACAGAGCGTCTGCCTAAGGACTGAAGGGTCTTAGGTTTGATTCCAGCCAAGGGCATATGCCCAGGTTGCAGGCTCCATCCCCAGTGGGAGGTGTCCAGGAGGTAGCCGACCAGTGATTCTCTCTCATCACTGATGTTTCTCTCTCCCTCTCCCTGCCTCTCTGAAATCAAGAAAAAAATATTTAAAATATTTAAAGAAAATTGAAAGCCATATAAAAGCTATCTCATATGATTTTTGCAATCTAACTTCTTCAGTTTAATTCTTCCACAGTCATGTTCATAATGAATCAAGCTATAAGTAAATTCCTAGGAGTTCATAAACATTATGCTTTATTTAGCCAAAAGACCCTTTCATTTATTTATTTATTGCCCTAAGAGGTTTGTGATTGCAGACTTCTACATATTGTCCACATGTTGAGAATTACTTTGGGAGCTTAACAAGATGGTTTTCTCTATCCCTGGGCCAGCCCAGCCGGGCCTGCCATCCTCTCCCAACTCGCAGGGAACTGCAGTGGCCCATCAGCAGAGCTGCTCCCACTGCTCTCACTATCAATGCCTCTTCCAACTTGTACCCAAATCAATCGTAGGCCATACAGATGTCATGTCCCTGTGATGTGCAACTTTCATGCAGACCTAAGACCATGAGGAAAACAAACTCTTGACTAAGTGACTCCCAAACCAGCACATCCCATAAATTCTGAAGTTCCTCCTCTCCACAGACTCCTCAGCAAAGACCGCTCCAGGGGGCTGGTGTGCAGATCATAAGACTACTGAAATCCCTTGAATAAAAGCAAGCATTGTCTACTTTTCCTTAACATATCGAAATCCTGGATAAGATCAACAATCAAGTAACATTTCAATCCTCCAACAGCCTTAAATCAATTGATCAAGCTCTTCTTTTTGGTTCTCAATCCCCCACCCTAATAAATAATATGAAGTCTAGTAAAAGCCATTTTAGTCAGCTTTTGAAACAGACTGTCAGCATTTACTTTCAATAAAAGATTAGGATTATGTGAAGGGGAAAGCTTTTAACTAAAACAAACAATGCACGTTATGAACTGAGATACAACAACACACGTTTTTGTCATGCCTTTCAAGTGCTCCTGAGGCATCAGAGTATTCACTGAAAACATGCTCCCTTCCTTTCATGCTTGGCCTCCAGTCACAGATGAGTACTCTGTGCCTGTGATTCATGGAGGCTGATCTCCAGGCAGCCAGCAGCTGTTCAAATCCTTGCCTGGATGGATGTTGTCCTCTCACCTCCCCCCTTCTTCCCAGTTGTCTTTGAGGCCCGCTTATCCAGTGGATGCTGGAAGCACATCATCTCAAACTGAACCAGTGCAAGGAGTTGCAGGTGGCTTTACAAGTTACCTATTGAACGAGGCACAAGCTCTTTCACCTCTGCCCCATTCTTCCTGCAAGCCCTCTGCCTTGTCCCTACCCAAAAAGTCATGGCAAATATCTGCTCCTCACTTCCTAGGAAGTAATGGTTTTATGACTTTTCCATTTGCTGTGAGCGTCTAACACCCAGATAACGAATGCCTATTTCTTACATGTAATTCACATACATTTCCCTTCCCTGACAGAGGCACAAATGTTTAACCATAAGAAAATGCTTTCCCTCTTTGGCATGGCAATCAGGAGGTACAGTTTCTATGGACACTCAGGAGACCAAATTTCAAAACGAATTTACATTTTCAATGGGAACTATTTCTCTTAGTTAAAAAAAAAAGTATTTGATTCAGAAGCAGAAATGTTTATGCTAGTTTTATTCATATGTTAACTAAGAATCACAGCAAATCTAAGAGCACAAAAGACTTAAATTTAATACAGTGGTACCTCGAGATACGAGTGCCCTAACATTCGAGATTTTTGAGATGCTGCACACGATCCACCAGTTTACCACGACTCGAGCATCTCATAGTTTCTCACGCCTCAAGGTTACGGAACGAATTAAACTCGTATCTCGAGGTACCACTCACTATTATAAGTTAATATGTAAATAAAATGCATCTATAGGTATGATTAAAACAGGGCCAGCAATGTTCCATACTGAAGCAGATAAAAAGCAAAATGCTTAAAAATATTAGCTACCCTGGGGAGTTTTCAACCATATGAAAATGTCCAAAATACTTAATAACATGAAGAAAGATTTTGGTGTCCTACCATGAAATGCTGTAGTTAGCTCCATGGAGCTACTGAGAATAAAATGAACAAATAATTGACAAATATAATAAACCCTGCCAAGCGAACATATAAAAAGCCACGTGGACACAATTCCAGGTGACATGTTTGATTCTGAGCACAGGTATGAATTATGGGAAAATATTGAGTAAAATGAGAGTAAACTCATAAAAAACAGACCAAGAGACTACTAAGTCCCTCCCAGCTCTAAATTCTATGATTCTTAGAATAAGCTTATAGTAGAGATGAGGGGAACAACACCATTCCTTTCTTCTATTGGTCACGCTGGCTTCATGTTAAATTGTTTAGATATTTAAGTTCTCTGAGGCTTCCTTTAAGCTCAGAACTCCTTTTCAACAGAGACGATGTTTTTCAGGGTACCCAAGACTTCTCTGGTTCCCAGCAGACCGAGGAGAGGGTCTTCTCTATCACCTGCTATTTAAAACTCACGACACTTTGTGTATTATCTTAGTTTAAAATATGAAAGTATTCACATTAGAAATACTGGTAAACAACCTAATAATAATTGGGACATCATTTGAATTACTTCCTTTTCCTGCAAATGGGTTTTTTAAATACATTTTAGTGTCTACCTGAACACACTGGAAGTTCATCCTAACCCTTCACGTTAATTCATAGAGCAGCTGCACATCATTGAGGGGTATTGTGGAGGGAAGTATTCAGAACTTAATTTTCCATATAAAATTCCTGGGTGTAAATCATTCTAAAGTGTCTTTCAAACTTCCCCCTCTTCTTAAGCAGAGCATGGTGAATCAATGTATGATTAATCTAACTTTTTTGGGCAGTGACTCAGGATCATGGCAATGAACAACTATTACACAAGGTGCCTTCAGAAACTAGGGTAAATATCCCTCCTGCTTCAGTTCTGCCTCTATCCCATAGATCTCAGTGGACCAAGTTTTTTGTTGTTGTTAATCCTCACCCAAGGATATTTTATCCAATGACTTTTTTTTTTTTGCGAGAGAGAGAGAGAGAGAGAGAGAGAGAGAGAGAGAGAGAGAGGAAGGGAGAGGGAGAAAGAGGGAGAGACATTAATGCGAGAGAGACACTTTGATTGGTTGCCTCCTCCATGGGCCACTGACCAGGGCTGGGGTGGAGCCTGCAACCACAGAGGTACTTGCCCTGACCAGAATTGAACCTGAGACCCTTCAAGTCCACAAGGTGATGCTCTATCTGCTGAGCCAAACCAGTTAGGACTAACTGAAATTTTGATAACACAGGCAGTTTTAAGAAATAACAGAGGGCTCCTCTGTTTACTTGACCCAGTTTTCCCCAATGGTAACCAGCCATACTCCTAGTATTCTTCTGCCTCATCCCCTGAATCCCTTTCTTGTTGCTATTAGCATATCTCCTTCTGATGGCTTTTATCCACCTCTAACCACCAACTTTGGACCCTAACTTATTGTTGCTGAACATGGGAGAAACCAGGTGGTCATGGCTATGGCCATATCTAAAGAATAAATAGTGCTAGAGCGTGGACCTAAAAGATCATCATAAATCAAGGCTTCTGAAAGCTTCATTTTGCATAAACCTACATCTCCTGCTGGTTCTCTCTGACTCACATGATGAATATTCTGTACCCAAGAATATCAGGTAAGTGACCTCCACATAAGTGTTGTATTACTTTGGAGTCCATCAGATACCAATTAGTTGCTGTTTCCATACTAGCAATTGGTACTCTGGCAGTATCCAGTGTTATACTCTTTTTTGTTTGCTTGCTTGCTTGCTTGATTTTTTATTAATTCTCACCTGAAGATATTTTTTCCATTGATTTATTGATTTTTAGAAAGAGTGGGAGGGAAGAAGGGAGGGAGGAAGAGGGGAAGAGAGGGGCAGGAAGAGAGAGACAGAAACATCATGTGAGACACACACATTGACTGGTTGCACAGCTGGTGAGGGGAGGGGGGGAGTGGAAGGGATCGAACCTACAACCCAGATACATGCCCTTGCTCAGGAATTGAACCCTCAACCCTTTAGTGAGGTTGATGCTCTAATGACTTACCCTTACGAGCCAGGGCCCCAGTGTCATACTCTTAAATTTTCCACCAGGCCTCATTAATACTTTGAAATAAATACACATAGCCTTAAAAAAAAATCAAAAAATGTTTTTTTTCTGGAATCACTGATGTTTTTGAGGAAGTTTTAACTCATCAGTCACTTGCACTACTTGGAACAACTCATTTATATGAGTTGAAGGAATAAAGTTCTAAAAAAGAGACGATAAAGAGCATAATAAATGTGCTTTAGAGACTTCAACAAATAAGAAAACTGTCACTTTGTTCTACTGCATTAGGAACTTTTCAAACAAAGAGGCCTGATGGAGGCAGCAGAAGGGGCTTAACAGCTTAAGAAATGGGAAGGATGGTACAATTAACTGTCACACAGATATAATTCACTCTGATGAGGCCAAAGAAAGAAAACAAGGCAAACAAGGTGCCTATCTAGTCTCTATATAATATCCAGATATCCCAGCACTGCAGATCACTTTTCGTCAAAGGTTATCATAATATACATTTGACCTGAGAAGAAAGGCATTGCCTTTGGAGGGAGGGGGAAGGAAGGGAAAGAAAAGAGGAGGAAGAGGAAGAAGTCTTATCTGAACCACAAGGCTAACTCCAACAAGCTGAGTGCTTATCCTTAGGTATTCCAAGGAAAAAACAACTGCATTTCTTATTACTCTGTCCTCCCAGCTCCACAGACCCAGCCCTGCCAAGTGGAAAATGGCCATAGTCAGTCCTGTGGAGAGCTGCATACTTTTGCCCTGGCAATCCGAGGGTGCAGTGTTGAAAACGAAGGACAGCCCATGGAGATCTGGGAGGAAACAGTGGTGAGACGGGGGAGGCAACACTAAAGCAACTTCTCTACGGGTGCCAATAATGAATGTTACAGGGGAGAGCTCACCCTCACAGTGTTAAAAGATGCTCCAAAAACAAAACAAAACACCAGCTTAAGACTAGGGACCATAAAACAGAAAACGTGTGTGGTATCAAAAATACTAAGAAAAACAAGGTTTTTATTCTAAAACAGATGTACAAAGAGAATTTAGTTTCTCCTCACGTGAAAATACAGTTTCATTAATTTTCAGAATGCCAGACACACTAGGATCAGACACTGTGAAGAGGGCAAGAAAAGAACCCCCTTCCCCCTCCTTCCAGGAAAGAAAAGGAAGCCACAACAGAAATAGCTGGGGCCTGCAGCTAAGTACCGGACAGTCTGTGCATTGGGACAGGTTCCCCTGCGACGTGTGCTATAGTGAGCTGGAGCATGCCTATATATGGGCTGTTTACGCAGAGATTAGATACAAACACCATGCAGAATTTACGTGAGACCAGATCTGGCTTGTAAAGAGCTCGGTTTCTCCGCAAAACATCCCTAAGTCCAAGCTAATTTCAGATGCTTCAAAAAGCAAGGTCTCTTGACTTAACACTTGGCGCACAGGGACCTCCCCACCTCACTGCCCTCCATTCTCCATCCAACCTCACCTCCTGCCCTCTCCACCTCCCACTTCCCCTACAGGGCATCCACCCCATGGTCCCACAAAAACATAACTGCGCACTGAAGAATGTCTACTGAATGGGGCCTATGTTACATGATGAAGGACATGGACTAGCACGCCATTGATTTCTGGAGAAACAGCTGGCAAGGGCTGAGGCCTCTCACATAGGGCTCCTCATCAGCACAAAGCATTTTCATCACATCAAATGTTCTGCTATGGAGAAGGAAAGCCAGACACTGAGGTGGGTGATGGTGATGTGTGTGTAGGGGGGGGGGGGGGCGGGAGGGGGGGCGGTAAGGGTTATAATCTGAAGATGTTTTAAAGTTCTGGAGAGGAAAGGCGGAACAGAGGAGGAAGGAGAAGGAGAGGGAGAGGAAGACAGAGAGAGGAGAGAGACAGAGACAGACAGGAGGGGGTGAGGGGGGAGGCTTCATCACTGGCTTAAACAGTCTTGCCCAACCTGTTCTGTGGTATGTTCTGTTAACTCCTTTCTGGCAAATGGATGCAAACAGCAACTCCTTTCTTTCCTCTTCTTTTCCCACAGCCATACTGCAATTTGAGGCAGACTTGTAGTGAAAGGTACCAAAGAAAAAGGCTAAACACATTACTGACTAGTCTCAAAACCACAATTTTTATCATATAGTGTGAGACCTTCACTATAAGCTTTTAGTGCTATCATCTTGCTGGATAATATCAACTTCCCAGCCCTCTCCATCTCCTAACTCTCCTCCTCCCCTTGAATAACATAAAGTGAGGTTAGGTCCTCAAACATAGGTAAGTGGAAGATAGGCTGAGCCAGGCCCAGTCTTCATCCATTTGAGCAAACCACTATGTAAGAAGGAAGCATAAGGTCAATGATTTTTCTTCTTGTTATTTTTTTTTTTTTGGCCTGACATTAGGCATTTATAGGGTTAATAGATAGCTTGTAGACCAGAAATCTACCTGCTTAGCAACAGAAGCATCAACTAAGCTACACTGGTTGTTTTGACACAGGAAAAGCAGTTTCTACCTGGTGAAAATACCTGGTAAGGTTTCAGTTGCCATTTTAAGCAACACACATACTAATCACAGGAAAAGAGCAGTCAAGGAACAACATAAAGGGAGAAATGTCCAATGAGAGTTTATCCAGCTTATGGTACAGATCAAACCAAGCATGAAAATGCAGGGCCACATATGGAAAAGGTCCTCTACAAGTTAGGAGCAGCCTCATGATTGAGAAAACTGCTCTGGAATCAGTGAAACCTGGGCTCCCTTTCTCCTGAACCTGTTTGTAACTGCTTAGGCCTTCCATGGACCAAGGACTCTTCAGGCAGGGGAGACTTAATCCTTACAGAAAGGCAGATTCCCTCCTCTCAATAGTGAGGTGAAAAGGAAAGCAAGAACCTCACAAAAGGTTGCACTTTCTTCCTTAAACATGTTAGTATGTCTCAATTTTAACAAAATATAAACCCAATCCAAGGCGCCTCCATAATCTATGAAAGACAACAAATACTCTTTGAAACCTAAATATCTACCTTAAAATTCAACTACAGAAAGTTTCTTCATTTTCAGCAAATGATTGTTTCCTTTTTGGAAGCTCTAGGACACAGGTTGCAGCGTTGGTCGCTGTAGGATGTTTACTGCTGTTTTAACACAAATTTGTCTCCCTAGCCAGAACAAAGAAGGCCTAAAAGCAGTTAGAACCAACCATTTGGCCCAGTTGTTGAATATGTAAAACACAGCAGAAAACTGTGTTAATGCACCCTTTTAACAAAAATACAATTAGAAGGAATACTGTCCAGGTATGTATATGTAACATAGGGTGTCCTCCAAAAATGTATACACACTTTGAATGATTATGAAGTCAGGGTTTATTTTCAAAATTTAAAAGAGTCTACAGAAATGAGTAATTTTTTTTGGTCAATGCCTGTTTTCAAACTGATGGTCCAGGCACTGCTAACACAAAGCAATGAAATAGCGAACATCAATAATCATTTTGTTATGTATTTGTATGCTCTCAATTCATGGACTGTTGCCAGTTTTGTGCCAAAAACTTTATCTTTATACATCCCCCCGCCCTCCCTCCCCCCAGAAAAAGTCTAGTGGCACTTTAGGATAAATATTCTTTATTCAAAGCTTAGTCTGGCTTCACCCATTATTTCAAATCAGTTAAACCTAAAAAGAAGTGAAAATTAAGTGAGTTATCAGCTGTTTAAGTGTGTGTACATTTTTGGGGGACACCATATATAATTACAGAGCCCAAGAATGTGTATTTGAGAAACAAAATAGAAGTAAAACTTTTAACATTAATGGTATCATTTTTGGAAACGATGATACCCAAATACTCTAGAACAGCGGTTCTCAACCTGTGGGTCGTGACCTGTTTTCTGATGGTCTTAGGCTCTACAGCAGTGACCCACAGGTTGAGAACCACTAGCAGGGTCGCCAAAGACCATCAGAAAACACAGATATTTACATTACGATTTACCACAACACGAGGAACTGTATTAAATGGTCGCAGCATTAGAAAGGTTGAGAACCACTGCTAGAAAACCACCTTGGGAGTTTGATTCTGATAGCTTCTCCTTTAAATTCCAAACTGAGGACAATACTTGAAGACAAAGAGATTGTGTGTAAAATTTAAAAAGAAGGAGATATAATGACGCAGAAAAAACAAAACTTTCTAACTTCAATACAATTTAAAAACACAATTTCAAAGTCACATGGTTGAAATTATTTTAAAAAGCATATATGCAAAACCAAACCACAAAAATAATCTTCTCTTTAATGCTTTAATAAAGTAAAATACTTGCACTTATTTAAAACCCCTATAGTAGTAATTTGAGCAAATAAAACCTTATTCTAAAACTTATATTTCAAAAATGTAAGCTGGGTCAAAGAAACTGTAGTATAGACAAAATGGTGGTATTTAAAGCAAAAATCTGGCCTATGCAGAGAAAAAAAAAGAAAGAAAAGGGGGAAAAAAGGCAGCAGTGATACACTCTGCTTGCAGGCAGAGTGGGCTGCAAGGCCAGTTGTATCCAACAGTTGTGCTTGAAACAACAAATGGTGCATTCATAAACTGCAAAAGCCATGGCTGTTAGAGGCTGTAAAGTCTGCACACGAAATGATGAGCAGCCGACTTGCTGTTGTTCCACAGTAAAGGAGTGAATCAAGGAATGAATTTAGTCAGAGGCACAGGCTGTCCCCTTCAGCTGTGGCAAAATGGTGAGCAAGAGGGTCTGGATAAAGAGGCCCCAAGTACCACATACCCTCTTCTAAGAAGAACTGGGCCTAATGGTAATTGAGTAAACACCTCTACATAAGATAATAATGGGAGAACCTTGCAAGGGAAAGAGGCAGAGGAGAAACCAGCGAGTACATCCTCCTCCTACCCTCTTTAAAGAAAATATTCAGCATCCCCAAAATCCAGCTTCATATCAAGGGATTAAACGCTGGTAGCCTTATGACTTGTGACATCACCTCTCCATGGCCTTAACAACAACAACAAAACATCTGGTACCAGCTACTCAGCATCCCTGATAATTGTCAGAGCTCCAACTTCTTAAAAAATTAATTAGTGGCATTTACACTCGCCAATGCAGACAGCCTATTCTAGCAGAGGTACCACAAAACCTTGCTTAAATAGGAAACACAGGGTTGCAATGAGCAAGCATCAGATGAGAAAATTTCAAGGTTTCTGTCATCTCCTAGATCTATTATCTTAAAAAATTCCGTGGCTCAAATGCATTCATCTGCCTCATTTGCTATAAATGTAAAAGTAACCTGTTTGAATCACCCAGAAAGCATTTTTGAATGGACAAGCCTCAGCCTTGACATCTGAATCTCCTGGAGAGGGCCCTGGAAGACGTGTTAGCAAAGAGTTTCCCTCCAGTTTAAGAGTCACTGTTTTGGATGCTGTGGCCCAGGAAAAAGTAACCACCAAAAAAATAAAGCACATAAAAAATGAGAAACCTCACAAAATGAAGAGGCTGTGGAAAGTAAGGCTGACATTGTTTCATGCTGTTCCTGGAGTAGGAGGCAGTCTCCCTGTGCCCAGGCAGTGTCCCTGGTTCAGTTAGCCACCTCGGGCTCTGCCCCAGCCACGTGACCAAACAGAGAAGCAGGCAGGAGCCTGTGCCCTGTCCACTGTGCCAACGCACACACAGGGCCTGCCTGGGGAAGACAGGGCACACTCAGCAGGGTGCCTCTGCGGCAGCTGGCCCTCAGCCATCAGAAATGGGGCTGCCGGTTACCAAACGACCTGTTGTTCCCACGGGTAAGGTACCTGAAGTACAGAACATCAAGAAACTGCATCCCAGCTGATGGGGTAATATTAAAACACTGACTCTGAAGGCCGAATGGGGTGCCCCACTCTCAGGAGAGGTGCAAGGCTACGAAGAGGCTGAGATTTAAAACCTGAAGCGACGGTCGCTTGTTTGGTTCTACTTTGCCCCTTGGCCTCAGTTCTCAGAAGGCGGGTCGTATTAGAAAGGAGAAAACGGTTGCCCAATATTCTGCGTAAAAGGACAGAAAGGACCACGTGCTGCCCTGTTCCAAGCTCTAACCGCGGCCCCCCCCCCCCCCCCCCCCCCCCCGCCGACATTCTCCTGTCTCGTCATAGGCAAGCTGCCCTCCTCGCCTCCTTCTTCTCAACTTCCATTTCCAAGGTTTGGTGCTGGCAATACCCGCACCCCTCCTCCTCGTAATAAAGGGCTCTGCGGGTATGTATGTGTGTGTATATGTGTGTGTGTGTGTGTGTGTGCGCGCGCGCATATATATATATATATAAAATCTACCTGCTGTTTTCATTTTTAACACAGCAACCAAATAAACAAATGTCTTAAGCAGACTTCTTCTGGGAAATAAATACAAAATGTGAGCGGGATAGCTCACGCCAGTGCAAACTTCTGAAAACTTAAAAAGTGGTCACAGGCTGAATAGTCTCAGGTTAGCAAGAGAAAGAGAGAGAAAAAGGACTTCACTCAGAGCGCACACATTTTCTAATCTCTCCCTAAGAAAAATTCATTTTTTAAAAACCAAGCTCAATTACTGGAATGGGCTCTTTGAAGATCTGTGGTTGTTCCTTAAATCGCTGCTGGGGCCTACGCGGGCTGAGCGCGTCAAGGTCTTCTGGAAAGAGCAGCCGGCGCTGCCCATCGGAAGAACAGCTCGGGCCCCGCCCCCCGCCGGCCTGAGGACCAATAGGCGCCCGCCCCCCTGATTGACGGCCCCGCTGCCCGCTCAGGGGCCGCCCATCGCGGCCCCGGGTGGGACGAACGGCCGGGAGGGCCTGGGCTGAGCCAGCGCCCCTGCCACCCCCCTTCGGCTAGGCCGTCGTCGGCTCGCCTCCCACTGGCCGCCCTCGTCGCAACTGCACGGGCGAGTCCCCGGAGACCACGGCTGATGCGCTTTCAGCTGTGCCAACACATCTGCTTAGACAGCATCCCCTGTGTACAAAAGCGCCCCGGCCCGAGGGCGGCCCAGGCCTGGTGCCCCCTGGGCCCGCCCGCCGCCCGCTGCCTGCTGCACGCCTTCCTGACGGGGAGTCCGGGACCCAAATCCAGCCTGACAGCCTCAATCCAGTGCCTCCGGGAAGAGACACGACTCTGTTCAGCAACTGGTGTTTTCTCTTCCCAGCTTTAGCCTTCAGAGTTGTCTGAGATAGTCGCCACGGCGGATGCACAAACGACCACGTAGCCAGGGAGCAAAAAAGGGTGCCCAGTGGCAAACTTTTTTAGGATTCTTCCATATGCGCTGCACTGAAGGCAGCGAGGGAATAATATCGATTGTCAGGAATTAAAAACAAAACAAAACTTGCATGCCCTTTTAATCAAAGTGCATGAATTGCATTCCTATTATGGAAAAGGACACAGAAAGGCAAGGATTTTAGAATATTACATGATTTCTGAAACAAGCATGCTCATTCTATATTTAGCAATATTTCATTCTAGCACTTGTATTATGACTTACTGTGCTAACTCTAGAAATGAAATTGGTTATTAGAGGGCAATCCCAAATAATCTTTGAGGAGAAAAAAAAGGGACAGCTCTATCAAATTGAAAGAGATCTTCTGAATTACTTCGTTACAGTTCTTTGTTGAGACCTTGAGAACTTTCCATCCTAGAAGGCAGTTCTGAATAAAACTTAAGTTTTTAAAATATATTTTTATTGATTTCAGAGACAAAGGGAGAAAGAGAGAGAAGCAGAAACATCGATGATGAGAGAGAATCATAGACGGTCTGCCTCCTGCACAACACACACTGGGGAGTCAGCATGTGCCCTGACCAGGAATCAAAAGGTGACCTCCTGGTTCTTAGGTGGATGCTCAACCAGTGAGCCACGCCAGCTTGGCACTGAGATTATTTGTTTCAACAAAAGAAAAAAATCACTTGCCTTGCCATTCACAGAAGGAGCATCTGAAGAAATTTGCTTTAACCCCAGTACATAGAAATGCTAGGTAAAGTAACCTTGATAGGCCCACAAAATTAAAGAGAAGAAACTTAGTGTGAAACAATGTCTTTTCCCTAAGTTCTCCGTAATTTTTAAATATTCAACATCCATGTGACCTTGGACTCTCATTTTCATCTGTCTTTTGCAGTACACTCTCTTTGCTAACCATTCAGCACACTGCAAGTCCTGATAAAAGTAGTTAATGTTTACTGAAACCTGCGCATGAACTGTACTAAACCTGATAGCAGTGAAAAGGCAAAGTTCTGTTAACAGCATCCATAGTACAATACAAGGAACCACCACGGGGGGGGGGACAAGAAGAATCATTTTTTTTCTGTCTAGTTTGAACTTAAAATTTCTCACTGATGAAATGTTGGCATACATCCCCAACAATGCCTTTAATCTATTTTGTTCTCTTGAAGAAAGTTGAAATATAAATATACTTCAACTATTTAACTTTTTTTCTTAACGGAATTAAAAACTGAAACCCATCTCTTTATATCTCATTTTCTCTCTCTTTTTTTGAAGGCTTAACTGTTCAATGGTTTAAATTATAATCTTAAACATTTATTCATTTGAATAGCTGCTTACAGGTTACAGCTAAAAAACTATTTCATGCACACATTTAATATTTTGATGGTTACCATCTAAAATGTTTTTCTATCCTATGCCTTTAGTTTTTCAAATGTGGACACAGTTCATTTTAGTCTAATCAGATCTTTAATCCAACACTCAATATTACATTCACTCTAAGCATATTGAATATCAGAACTTATATATTTTAAACTTAGTGATATGTTTTTTTCCATTTCCACAGTCCCCTTTTCTACCATTATTTCAGTTAAAATAATATTTCAACTTACATACATACACATACAGAGACTGTATATATCCAGAACAGGATGCTCTCAGGTGTTTAAAGGCAACTTTCTCTCTCCCCATCCCCCCTCTCCCTTAAAGAGCAGCAATAGAACCAGTCACCTTGGAAACAAACATCACCCAGTGTTTGCAGAACAAACAATGGTACCTTTTCAGCCAGTACCAGGCAGGCAGGCCAAGGGGCAGCGGAGCAATTCTGGGCCTTAAAGGAGTGTTAACATATTGCATTCATTCAGTGCACGAAAAAGTAGCTCAGTACTAAAAATGAAGTGTTCTCAAACCTGTGAATCTTTGGCTAGAAACCATAGACAAAGCAAGTAAGGTTTAAAGTCAAATGAGGCTATCCCTAGTCAGAAAAAAAAAAATGTATCTTTATTGTTTTTAGAATTGCTTTATGTGCCTTATAAATAAAATAAACTACACTTTTTGACACTGAAAATTATGTTCTCCAGCAACTGGGAAGAAGTTGCTAATAATTTTTTTTTTTTCAAAAGAGCATGTTTCACTTAATAACTCCTACAAAACCATCATGGCATTTTTCTAATATGCCTCCATTTAAAAACATGTATATTGCTGAGCACCTTAACCTAACCCCACTTGTGAATTTTGGGTGGTGATAAATCTGATTGTAAGTTAGAAAATTAAATTCAATTTTTAAAAATAGCACCAAATAACTACATAGATTTATAAGGGCCCTGAATAACAATAACCTCTTTTGACCTTGAATAACAATATTTAAGCTTCCATTTAGAAGATTCACAAAAGCTAATCATTTTGGGTAGCTCAAGTTTTAGGGGAGATTTCTGCTATGGTTTTTAAAAAGCTCAACTGAATAGTTAAAAAAAATGTAAGTGTTCTTCAGATCTCTTAGAATGAAATTTTTCAATGTTAAAAGTAAGTAAGGTTCCTCCTTATTCTGGGTGTATGCTGAAGTTTTCCTTTTCACTAAGTAAGAGAGAAGGTTGGGCCCAACTGAATTATTTGGATGGGAGTTTAAAGTCAGTTAAATACCACAGTAACTGGCATTTTCTATCACCTCCAGACTAAGAGAAAAATGCCTAATTAACATGGACCAACATGCAGCTTAAACTGGAAAAGTGCCTGTCCTTTTTATTTTCTTTTTTCTCAAAGATGTAGGTCTTTAACATCCTTAAGTTAAAGTACACAAAGGGTGTATGGCCATACGACTGAGGTACAGCAGTTTAATGCTTTTTTTTTTTGCAGCCACAGTAAGTCAGCTAACTTTATTAATCTTTTTGCCTGGGCCTAAGTGAGTCAGAAGGACTACTGAAAGAGAGCAAAAGGGTCATACTGGGTGCCCTTGAAAACGAAAAGGAACTCTGCAAGTGATGACTGATAATCCTGGAAACTACTGAGAGATACTTAAAGCACAGCCCCCTGAAACGCTGAAAACTGAAGCTGTGGCTCCAGGGCAGGGAGAGACGAGGAGGAGTCAGGCAGCAGAGAAGTGACTCTGATCTCCCATCCTTTCTTTCAGCATCAGAGAGAAAAAGGAGATAGCAGAGTGGGCACCCAACAAAAGCAGAACTGGAGACTTCCAGTCCTTTATCTGATAATACTCCTTTCCAAGTAAATTTTTTAGTAGACCAAATAAAAATTCTTACCTGGAGTAGTTTGGGCAAATGACTATCAGTTTCGCCAGACAGGCTAGTTTCAATTAATCAGAAAAAACAACTGTTTTGGCATTTGGCTTATTTGTTATTGCCTATTCTGTTACCCCCCAAAATATACATGCATGTCATACTCATACTAGCAAACCATAAAGTTATGGAATGTATTCACTGATTCTGCAGACAAAATGCCAAGAGCCAGACAACTTCTGAACCACAGTTTGGTCAGTACTGAAACAATGGCAATAACTGCAGGCAATTTCTCCACCCTCAGCTCTGGATTCCAAATCCTTGTACCCCTCCCAGCACCCATTCCAGAAGGCAGCTCCTTCCCAGGTGGCCCAGGCGGCCTTTGGGGAGGCAAGACCTGAGGAAGGCACTTTCTCAGTCCCTCCCTACTCTCGCCGCCTCCGCCCAGGCCTTCCTGGAAAACCAGAGGACAGGACTGAAAGGGGAGTCAGTTGCGGAGCTTTGGAGAAGGAACTTCCCTTGCTGAGCCACTCCCTTCCCCAGATCCAGAGCAGTGCAAGATCCAGGGTGCTGACCCCAACTGCAAGCAGCTTCCTCCATCTTCTAAAAGAACCTCTCAAAGGGGCAGAGTTGGAAAAGGAAGTGAAAGGAGGCGGCCCAGGTGCCATGGTGACTTTCATTTTCCCCTCTCAGTATTTCTATCCAGTTTTTGTTTCACTGACCCCCTCCTATAATAGGTATATAAACTGATATTGCATAACTCTAAATGAAATTCTGTAGGAAACACAACAGATTGATTAACAACAATCGTTTATAAACCACCCGATAATACAGCACTCTTGGAGGTGTCAGGGTACAGAACTCAATCCATTTTGAAGAAAGATATTTATCCTCTGTTGATTTAAATTTAAATGTCTTTAGAGATTGGTATACATTACTTTGTGCACTGTTACGCCTAAAAGTCATCTTTTCTCCTGTTCAAAAAATAAGAGAAAACTCTCCGTATGTATTCCTAAGTATATTATGTATTCATAAACCCCTCCTGAAATAATACCTCTTACAAGAAGCTTAGTTATTTGCTATTATTGCCTAATCACTGGGACCTGAGGCAAGCTATTAAAGGGGGAAGAACCCCAGTTGATTAAACAATTCTTCAAAAAAAAATTAAAATTCTTAAAATATTATTTATAATTTATTTCTATATTTTTTAAAATGATAATAACAGCTATAAAACCAAGGCAAGAGAAGACATTGATGGAGTCCCCTTTCAAACCAAATCTTTTAGAATCAGAATTGTAAAACTGGAATTCTTGAAATGATGTTTAGAGGGTTTTTTCCCTTGGAAACCTTTGTGAGGTCAGTGTCCCTCATAAATAACCATCACCTTCCATGTGTGTACAGGAGTTTCATGATGGCTAAGTGCACCAGTCATGGGAGGTACTGTTCCCATTGTACAGATGGCCTCCATCCTGTAACTAAGATCAGCTGATGAAAAAGAAAGAAAATGCTGCCTGGGGCATTATTATGTCACCCCCTAAGAATGTGATAAAGAAAAAAAGATTCTGTCCATTTCACAAAGAGAAAAATGAGGTGCAAGATATAATATCCTTTTTTATCTTTTTCTTTTTGTTAATCATCCAAGGATATTTTCTCATTGACTTTTAGAGAGAGTGGAAGGGAGGAGGAGAGACAGACAGAAACTTCAATGTAAGAGAGATACATCAATTGGTTGTGTCCTTCACGCACCATGATTAGGACCAGGACTAGAGCCCATAACTGAGCTAAGTGGCCTTGACTGGGTAGGATTATATTTTTTCATTAACTATTATCAAGGTTGGGTTTGGGACCTTCATCTCCTAGATAACAAATCCAGCCCTCTCTAACCCTATATAAAACTCTAGTATGCAAATTGACCGACCATCGGAGCAACCTGCAGAACAACTAGTCACTATGATGCACACTGACCACCAGGGGGCAGAGGCTCAAAGCTGCCCCCTGGTGGTCAGTGTCCTCCCACAGGGGGAGCACTGCTCAGTCAGAAGCTGGGCACGTGGCTGGTAGGCGGTAAGAAGCAAGGGGTCCCAGACTATGAGAGCCTGGGACTGCGAGAGAGCGCAAGCTGGGCTGAGGATCGCACCTCCATCCCCTCCTCCCCCTAGCACAAATTTAGTGCACTGGGCCTCTAGCAGATCATATGAAATTAATTAAAAATGCCAAGGAAGATATGTCATGAAGTATGTTGAAATGTTTCTGATTCAATTCACTTCTCCAACATTCCTTCCTTTGAAATGATGAGGAAAAATAGGTGAAGTGGGCAGCTCTGGAAATTTCAGTAGTGAGCAGGTGGGAACCAAATGCATCTTTGCAACTTGTCATATAATGGCCTCAGATCCCCCACCTGTTAGAGAATGTCACTAGTCCTTCAGAACTGATCTAATTGTTATTTTCCTAACATTAAACCTTAGAGTTATTCATATGCAGAATCTATCTCCCTCTAGGACAGGAGCCTCAAGGGGGCTATTTCAAGGGATCCACTTATTCATATGCTCATCAAACCAAACATCTTCAAACCAAGTAAACCATACACATATATGTACTATTATTTGGCAAGTATATGAAATAATTAATAGAGATAAGTTCCACTAAAAGTTTTACCTTAAAGAACTTTCTGTAAGAGCTGCCTAACAAATTTTAAAAGTTTAACTATAACTTTGTTTGCCTTGGAAAATTTTTTACATTAAAAGAGGTCCTTATATTGGAAAAGATTGGGAATAACTTCTCTTAAATGTCCAAATAACATGACATTGAATAAAGCAAAAATACCCCATTAAAATGACACCATAGGTAATTAACACATCATATCACCCATAACATGCACAACACAGTATCCTACAAGACAGAAAGCAGCTTCCTCTCAAGAGAATTTGAAGTTTAGAAGGACATTTTAAACTGCTCAATTTGTTTTTCATAGGTAAACTCTTAATTTGTTTGGAATAATAAGATGACAGAATATACTCTAATCACAAAACAACTACATTTAGTTGGCACAGTCTTTTCTTTAGAATAAATCAATTTATGATTGGCTATGTATTCATATATTTACAGTAAAAGTTTTAATCCTAGATTGGCTTCATTAACCTAGAAAAAATACACTTCCTTACCTTATGCAGTGAATATTCAGGGAATGTTAAATAATCCTAAATAATAAAAGGCTAATATGCAAATTGACCAAATGGCAAATGACCAGTTGCTATGATGTGCACTGACCACCAGGGTCAGATACTCAACGCAGAAGCTGCCCCCTGATGGTCAGTGTACTCCAACAGGGGGAGTGCAGCTCAGTCAGAAGCCCTGAGTCAGGCTCAAAACTGGTGGGTGCAGGAGTGGCAGGAGCCTCTGCCGCCACCGGGCCAGTGCTAAGGATGTCCGACTGATGGCTTAGGCCTACTCCCTGCCGTCAGTCGTATATCCCCTGTAGGCTCCCGGACTGTGAGAGGGTGCAGTCTGGGCTGAGGGGCCCCCCTAAGTGCACGAATGTCGTGCCTCTAGTTAAAACAGTAAGAGCCCATGACCCACCCACCCCCCAAAATTATGTCATATCAAAATAATGTGATTTTCATGTCTAAGAACACTTGATTGCATAATAATTATCACAGATTTTTAACAGATATAGTATAATTTAAAGGCATATACAGCCCTGGCTGGTTTGGCTCAGTGGATATAGCGTTGGCATGTGAACTGAAAGGTCCTAGGTTTGATTTCGATCAAGGGCACATGCCTGGGTTGTGGGCTTGATCCCCAGCGGGGAACTTGCAAGAGGCAGCGGATTGATGATTCTCTCTCATCATTGATGTTTCTATCTCTCTCTTCCTCTTCCTTTCTCTCTGAAATCAATAAAAATACTTAAAAAAAAATAAAGACATATACAAACAGGAGCTTTTTATTGTCCACACATGTAATAAATCTCATTTCTGTAATATGAGTAATATATCCATAGAAAACCATCTTGAATGAGATATTATATAATAAAATAATCTCTACTCATGAGAGTAAATAATTTTACCTTTTGTGCTTCATAAGACTTTTCTTCCTTTTTATTCATTTAAAAAATTTATGGTCAATATGAGTTATATGTGCAATGAAATAAAAACCCAAGGGGAAAAATAATTTTTATACTTAGGAACATCTCTCCTGGCATCATGTTCCTCACCTGTCAATTAAAGGGTATAAGGAGAATAACTGGACAGTGATCCCTGAGGCTGCTTCTTATTGTAAACAGAGAAGATGCAAATATAGTTTAATCAAATCTTGCCAATCAACCACTTGGTCAGGGTGGATTTAAACAAATTTTATTAATTTCACTACTTGTATTGCTTGATAGATAGTATACCAAAAATGAAGAAACATTAGATTGATAAATAATGTTTTTAAAAGTTTCAGTCCCTAGCAAATTTTCAGCTTGCTCATTTGTACAGCAACCCTGCCCAAAATGAAGGCATATGCAGACAAGAGGCCTGCAAGCCAACAAACACAAATGCCACTCACAGAATGTTTACACTGTGCCAGGTACAAGTAAGTATTTATAGTGCTTTATATCATGCTCTACAATCCCATGACATAGATCTGATACTGTCTAAATTTTACATGTGTAACAAAGATGTGTTTTTTGTTGTTGTTTTTTTTAAAGCTAACATTTTCAACTGTGATGTATGCCTATGGGCAAAATACACAACAACTCTGTCTCAAAATCTCCACCTATAAAACAAGTATATTAATCCCTACCTCATTTATTCTCTCAGCAAATACTGACTGAACATGCAGGATATGTCAGGCACTGAGGCAAGTGCTCAGGATCATGGGTGAACAAGAGATAAACAGGGACCAAAAAAAAAACTCTCACGGAGCTTACATTCTAATGCAAGGAAAACAGGTGCCTAAAACATAGTGGATGCTTGATGACTCTTAGCTCTTTTTCTTCCCTCTTCAGAAATGGAAACGGCATTAGAAAACAAATCCAATAGAAGCCAAAGAGCTTTAAGTTGGTGCCAAATTAGAAAATTTTGTTTAATAAATACAGAAGAGCAAAGATTAAGAGCATGTATATTGGAGCATGTGTAATGGGCTCAAATTCTAAATCTGTTCATTTATGGCTGGAGTGACCTTGGTCAAGTTATTTAAACCCTCAATGCCTCAGCTTCCTTGGCCATAAAATGGAGATATCGACAATCTTATAAGATAGATGCAAAAATTAAATTAGACAAAGTAGAAAAAGGGAGTACAGTGCTCCTATATGTTAAGGGCACCTGGTATGATCAAACCCCATTTCCATATCTGCAAAATGTGGACAATGACCAGCTTGGTAGGGGTGCTATGAAGACTACGGAGGTAATGCACAAAAAAGCATTTCACACAATAGACATAGAGATGGTGCATATGTGCTTTTTAAAAATGATTATGAAGCCCTGGCCAGTTGATTGGAGCGCTGCCCCATACACCAAAGGTTGTGGGTTTGATTACCAGTCAGGGCACATACATAGGTTACAGGTTCAATCTCTAGTCCAGGCGCACACATGAGGCAGCCAACGGATGTTTCTCAAATCAACATTTCTTTATCTCTCTCCCTTCCTCTTACTCTAAAAATCAATAGTAATAAAAAACACATATCCTCGGGTGAAGATTTTAAAAAAGAAAATAAATAAATAAATAAATAAATAAATAAATAAATAAATAAATTAAAATAAAATGACTATTAACACACATGAATGGGGAAAAGGCAAGGATGGCATCCCCACAGTCAGAGCTCCAAAGAGCAGGAGCTGGGAGACCACACCCAGGGTTAGGAGCCAGGGAAGAGCACTAAGCTCTTAGCATCAGTGTCCAGTATGTCTAGTGTGGGATAGATGCAGGTGGCTGTGAAATGACAAATCAACCATATCTGAGTAACCGGGTGGCATCCAAAATGTGTAGGTCATGTGGGCTGTGGCTCTGCTCATTCTGCTTTAGGCACTTCCAGATTTCCCAGAAGTTGAAGGAGCAAAGGGAAGAAGTGAGAAGGGTATCTACTTTGCAGGTTTCTAGAAGAAGGCAAGTTGGTTATGGAAGGCAAAAACAATTTGGGGAATTATCAGTAAAATTCAGACATCCAGACCTCCTGTTGCCCTCACTTTAGGGCAGGAGAGGGCACCCCTTCGCTCCTTTTGGGCCACAGTAGACAATACCAGCTTATTTGTCACCACCAGGAATGCCAAACACCAACGACTTAAAAACTGGGTGTGTGTTGGGGGGGGGGCAGGAGAAAGGGGGGAGCCTGCATGGAGGGGAAGACAGGCTGGGCTCAAGTCCCACCTAGGGGTGCAGCACCTGGGCAGGTGTTGGTAGTACTGCTCCACATACCACAATGCCCGGAGAGCTACACAAGTGCTATTAACACAGAAACCAATACATCAACATTATAAACATGAGACAGTATTTATGTAAACAAGTCGCCAAAGAGATATACCAGAGACCAAAGGGATCTGAACCCCAATCTTTCTGTGTCAAGGCCCAAATTGGAAACAGGTCTCCCCTTGCCCTACGCACCCTACCTACCCCATGTCCCCCTTCTGAGAGTGGCTAAGAAGTCAATACTGAGCCAGAGTATGTGATTCAGCTTTTAAACAAGTCTATGGCTGTAAAGAAATAAAGCCTACCTGTGTGTATGTATTATTCCAATAGCTTTAGGCAACTCAGAGATCCTGAGTGCTGCCTGGTTCATCCTGTATCAACTGCCGAGATGTGCTCTGAGCCTCGGGCTAGAAATAAACAGCCAAGTGAGCCACAACAACCACAAAGGCACAGGCACAGCCATGCTCCCCCTCCAAAGATGTCTGCAAAGCCTCCTCAGGCCATCCTGCTCAAAACCTAGGACTCCCACTTACAGAAAGAAAGCTCCAATTCTGCCCCAGCCCACCCTGCCCCTTCCCGCTTGGACCTCACCCATGCTTTTTCCATAAGTCTAAGCCTTCCCATGGGTACCTGGCTCAGAGTTCAGTCTGCACTCCCACAGACAAGAACCACCATGCTTAAAACTAGCATCTGCAGGAGCTGCTCAATCAGAGACAGTTCAGACAAATTTTGAGGCACTCAAATAATGTGTTATGCTCAAATCCAAGCAAAATGTTAAAAAAAAAATCAAGATAAATGAACCAAGTCAATGTTCTGAATTGTTGGGTTACGAACTCTACAAGTACCTAGGTCTAATGAGATTTTGTATAACAAAATAAATCCCCAAAAGCCAATGGAGATGGACCATATAACTTCCTAGTAGCCTAACTAACTGCAAGATCTCAGAAATGTGGACATCTCTAAGCCCATTTCCTATCTTTAAAAAAGAAGAATAATGCATCTCAACCATGGAATAACAGAGGCAACCCCAGCACACCCCTGGCATATGGTACCTTTTTCCTTCACCGGTATGCCCGGGCTGGTCACACAGGCAAAGGGAACCACTCAGCAGCACTTTCAGACGCCCCTCCCCCCCCATTTCCCTCGTGGGCCCTCCCAAAGCCCCACAACAGCTTACCAGCATCCCACTTCCTTCTGCATAATTCTAACTCAGATGAGAGAACAAAACTGAACAAAAAAGGTTGCCATCAGTTTGTTAAATTGTAACATATAAATCAATTTTAGGTGATAAAATTTACCAAACTATTGAATCTACAGGGGCCTACCCAATTTGTCACAACCTTTTCTGCCCCCTAGTCTGTGGGTATAGGCCAATGGTCGGCAAACTCACTGAGTCAACAGAGCCAAATATCAATAGTACAACAACTGAAATTTCTTTTGAAATTTCTTTTGAGAGCCAAATTTTTTAAACTTAAACTACTTCTAACGCCACTTCTTCAAAATAGACTCGCCCATGCCGTGGTATTTTGTGGAAGAGCCACACTCAAGGGGCCAAAGAGCCGCATGTGGCTCACCAGCCGCAGTTTGCCAACCACGGGATAGGCTCCTCCCTCGAGGACAGAGGACTCTGAAAACTTAAAGAGTAAAGGCAATATTGAGTCTCTACAATAATAAATCACTGTCTTTGAAGCCTGCTATCTGACTCCCTTCATATCTCCTGTCCCAGATTTTTTAAGCCTTGGGTGGCTCACAGCACCCCCTTTTTCCTGATTGAGTTTCAGGGAGGGAGCTGGAATCCCAGCAGAGGCCTAGGAACATATGAAGTGCAGAGCAGTTATCTGGGTAAATGCAAATGCTACACAGGTGAGCATGGCCGGAACAGATTTTATTTCCACCAGTGGCTTTCAGCCCCCAAAGCCTCTATCCACAGCATCATCAAGACCACAAAAAGTCCTGGCTGGTGGCTGGATCAGTTGGTTGCCGTGTCGTCCTATACATCAAAAGGTGGTGGGTTCGATTCCAGGTCAGGGTACATACCTACATGGGGGGCTGATTCCTGGAGTGTGTAGGAGTGGCAACTGATCCGTGTGTGTGTGTGTGTGTGTGTGTGTGTGTATGTGTATCTTTCTCTTCCTCCCTCTCTTAAATCAATAAAGCATAACCCCAGGTAATGATTTAAAAAAACAAAAAAACTCACAAATAGCCCTCTGCCTGCTCTTTCTCCATCCCACATTCACTCCTGACAAAATTGTGCTTAAAATGAATAAACAGTCCCCTTCTGACAACAGTGTCCACCCTCAACACATGGCAGGGCAAAAATAGGGTTATCATCGTTTGTATGGAAAATACTCCAGTAATTAATAAATAATAATATAAGAATAAACTCCATACTTTTTGTACTCACAACTTACTTTAGCCCTACCCTGTATTTTTAAGAGGGAAAAAATCAAGTCTCTTTTCTCTAATTCCACTACCCTCGATGAGCTTAAATAAGTACTAATGAGTATAACACAACTAAGGAAGCTCTTATACATTGTTAAAACTAAATTCCACTCGCTGAAAATAAAGGTCTCACTTTTCTAATCATTTAACAACACTTCAGATGGCTGCCCAGAGGTCCTGGGCTGAAAAATCTGGAAAATAAAGGGGAGGGGGAGAAATTCTTCTGCTAAATATGATACCAAATTCCAAGTTTACTCTGCACTTTGCTTAATAAGTCTCTTCTACTGCCTAATTTTTCTGAAGGGTTAGCAGTGTTCTCTCTCTGAAACAGAGCAGCTCACATCACACTCTATTTCAACACATTTGATGGCCCTCCCTATAGAGCTGTCTGTTTTTTTAGTTGCCTCTTAACACTCTTCCCATCCTAACTCAACACAGCACTCTCAATCCTAGTCATACTCCTGCCCTACCTTGTCCCCAAATAAACCTCATATTTTTTTACTCCAGGGGCTGTATTTATAGTCTTTCTGCCTGGAAGTTCATTTTCCCTTCCCTATATGCTTCTCCACATGGTAAGCCCTTCACTTTGAAGACAACATTTCCTCTTTCCCTGACCACTTCCCACCTCCAGGTCCTTTGCCTGTCCTGGTGTCTCTGCTGGTTTGATGCCTAGTAAATTTTAGGGCAGGGACCACGCTGTACTCATCCTTGTGCCCCCAGACCTTGGTACCTGGGGCAGGTGTCAAGAAGTGGTTTCCAGTACAAGGAAGCTGATGGCAGTACTCACACACAAGAAAGCACAGAATGCTGGTCTCCTAATCCAGACCTCTTTTCTCTAGTCTTCTGCTGAAACTAGTAAATTGTCATGAGAAAAACGATACTGATAACAGCAGTACCAGTACAGAGAAGATGGCTCAGTTATGATTGAGTAGGTAGCACACAAGGCTGAAATTTCCTGTTTGTTAATTAATTTCAAAACAATCCTTCTCCACAGACCAAGCAGAAACAGAAAATAGACCATTAAGTACTTATCATAATTCAAGACCTGCCAGTTCTGTAACTTGCTCAGGCACCCCCACAAAAGGGGAGGTACAACACACACTGGTAAGTAGGCCCATCCCCAAAGCGTCCTAGGATTGGAGACCCTCCAGTGCACATGGCTTCTACTGCTTAAAAAGCAAAAACAAAAACAAACAAAAAATACCTACCACAGGCTGTCTCCTTTAAATATGGACACCTTTTCAAATTAGGTCAATAATTAGATCAATCCCATTGCTGCGCTTACTTCACTAGCACCACAGATCGCTGGGCCTCTTCCATCACCAGTCCTGGCACCCAATACCAATTTCAAGGCAAAATCTTAAATTTATGTATGAAATAAAATGACAATAACCCATTATAACATAAAACAACGGACTTGTTTTCAAGGCACAGAAACCCAAAGCAATACTCAATCCCTCAAATGCTTACAGAACTGACAGCTTCCAGGCTCCTCAAAAGTGGACAACATACTATTCTTACTTTGAAACAGAGCTCAAGCATTTTCAGTGAGGCTGAAAGTGAGTGTCTGCAGAAAGCACTTGAGGCATGCACCCACTGCCCTCCACACAGAGGACCAGCAAAAGCCTCCAAATCCAAGCCCACTTTCTCCCACTGTGTGAAAGACAATCTCCCTTGAATGGGAACTTTACCCTCCAGCAGGATGTGCGCAGGGCCTTACCCTACCTCTGCACAGGGTTCCTTCTACAGTGCTGGCCCGGCCACTCTGGGGCACTTCCTGGTGGCTCCCTGTGAACCAGCACCACCTCTGCAAGTCCCCCTGCTGATATCCACAGAAGTGCTGTTCTAACTCACTTTGTCAATAGAGAGAATGACCTATTTCGTAGGTAAGTTTTAACCGACTATTTCCAGAAGCCAGCAACCCTATCACACACTTGTTCTTGCCCATCTTCCCCAAGATGTGTACGTACCATGGAGCTCTGCACACAGCAATTTTTCAGGGGATACTTATTTAGTGAACATGTTATGCCATGCGAGGTAGTCTGGCAGGGGCTCCAAGCTCAGGATCTGGGATCAGGCTGCACTGTATGATCCCTACTAGCTGCCTCTCTGGATCTCAATTTCTTCATCTGAATAATGAGGATAATAATTGTATCTACATCACAGGGTCAAAGGGTTGTTATGAGGAATGAATGATGATGACCCATGTAAAGAATTTGGGACCCTGGTAACTAGTACTTGCTCAATAAATACTGTTTCCATTACTCTCATGCTAAGAGGTTTTCCACATGAAAAGCCTAACAGCCAAAAAGGGGTGAAAATTAAAGTGGAATAATTCAAAATGTTTGACTTATCAGACTGGAGTCAGATGGGTTAAGTCCAGTAAGGACAGCAGAGAAACTGAAAGACTTCACTTCTGATTTATCTGATTTAAAGCAAATACAAATGGGCTTTGACTAATGATGCTTTTCACCAAAGGTGGTTTATAACTCAAATGCACTCTGCTGAACATGTTTAAATGCACACTGGGTAGATGTCTTTATAATATGAATCACCACATTGTGTCTGTGGTTTATAGCTGGATTTCCGTCTCCGTTTTCTGTGGAGATAGAGAGGCAAGCACTAGCTACCATCAGACTTCGCAGAGACAAACAAGCCAGAGGTGCCCTCCAAAGTTCCACTTACCACAAAGAGCACAGTGAAATAAAGCTGGGGGCCATGTGATCACGTTCTCTAAATATAATCATGTGGCTAGTACTATCCGCACTACCTCTCCATTACACACACACACACACACACACACACACACACACACTTTTTTTTTCTTGCCTATAGCACAACAGCAACACATGACCACACACCATCTCCTCTCCAGTGGATTGATAAAAACTCAAAGCAAGCTTCACAAGACACATGCCACGATTATTCACACACATCAACATCAAGGATTGCTCAAAAAGAGCCAAAACAACAAAAATGAGAAAAGGGGTATGAGAAGAGAGGTACTCCTGTCCTGCCCATTCTCAACACTTGAAGGCCACAATAGGACTCCCCTGCACCACACTCATCCTTTCTAAGGCAGAGCATCCATTGCCTGAGGAAAAAACACTAGTAATCCGTACAGTGTGTATCCCCATGCCGCACTCTCAGCAAGACCACAGTGGCTTTGGGTTCACAATGAAGGAACATATCACAGACACCCTTAAGAAGCATCACATGACCTGGCTTGACTTATCCACTTTGAACATCTTGGGGAAAGCTCACTAAAACCAAAGCATGTATTTCTTTAAAAAAATATATATTTTCATTAATTTCAGAGAGAAAGGGAGAGGGAGAGAGAAATATCAATGATGAGAGAGAATCATTGATCGGCTGTCTCCTACAAGTCACCCACTGGGGATCGAGCCCATAACTGGAATTGAACCTGGGACCTTTCAGTTTGCAGGCTGACACTCTATCCACTGAGCAAAACTGGCTAGGGTGCATGTATTTCTTTATTAACTTGGTTCATTAAGCTCTTCAAGAGCTTTATATAAAATATAGTCAATTTTTGCCCTGGCAGGTGTGGCTCAGTTAATTGAGCACCATCCCCTGCACAGAAAGGTCACTGGTTCAATCCCTGGTCAGGATGTATACAAGAGGCAACCAGTAGGTGGTTTTCTCTCTCTCTTTCTCTCTCTCTGTCCCCCCTTCCCTTCCTCTCTCTCTTAAAAAAAAAATCAATAAAAATATATATACTAGTGTATATATTCAAGTTTCATTTAGTTGATCTTAACATAGTAGATGATCTAACACAGTGTTTGGCAAACTCATTAGTCAACAGAGCCAAATATCAATAGTACAACAACTGAAATTTCTTTTGAGAGCCAAATTTTTTAAACTTAAACTTCTTCTAACGCTACTTCTTCAAAATAGACTTGCCCATGCCGTGGTATTTTGTGGAAGAACCACACTGAAGGGGCCAAAGAGCCACATGTAGCTCGTGAGCTGCAGTTTGCCGACCAGGGGTCTAACATATCCAGAAGGCAGCCACATAAAAGATATTCCAACACCCCAAAGGCTAGGGAACTTAACACCACAAACACTTCAGAAAGCAACATCAAGGACACAAGGACACAACTATTTAGATAGAGTGCATGGTCACCATCCTCAAGCCATTATGGATGGGTTTTCCAAAAGTGGTCACTGACACCAATTTTGGATGTTCATTACAAGACCATTATCTAGTAAGCTGTATTTGCAACAAACTTCTCATTAGACCTACAAATCCACATTTCTGCTTGGGTCACAGAAAGATGAAAGACTGGATTGTTTACACAATACCTTAAGATTAAAATTTTCAAAAAGCACGTTTAAATCCAGTTTTAAAAACTTTTCTTTCAGCACCTCCTTACCAAGTTATTTCAATTAGAAGGAAAGAAAAAAGTGGGAGGGATAAGGTCTTTTCCCCTTATCAGTTAGTCTTAACCAAATTCAGGACTATAATAAAGTGTGACCTGCTCTAAGGGGATTTATGGTGGCAGTGATGCAGGAACACCTAAGTGCCTAAGCAAGAGATGGAAAATCTCATTCTCCCCAATGTGAGAACATGACCAAGACTCACTTGGGCCCAGTGAGACCTTCAGGTGACAACAGTCAGTACTGACGTAATAAAGGAGAAGCATCACTGGGATGACATCAATGAAAAGCATTAACCAAATCTGGGAAGGCTGCTAAGACCTCCTTCTGAGACATATTAAAGGATGGTGCCTCAGCTCACACACAAAGAGATGGCTATGCAGGCGAGTGAGGCAGTCACCTCTCAGAAACAAAAGTTGGGTACACGGGAAAGGAAATGAGTGAGGGTGGCCCTCACTGAGTTGAGCAGAGCACTCACAAATGGAGCTCTTGGAGGGTCAGATTGCACAAGGCAGCATGCCTGCACTCCAGCTTCTGGTTTTTACCAACTCAGCGGAAAACACACCACTTTCTATCTCTTTCCATAAAGATTTTGTTTGCCTTGAAAAAAAAAAAAAGAGTTAATTAAGGCAGTAAAAACCCAAGGACTGCCTGGGGTCGCAAGTCTGCCATCACCAGAGGTGTTCAAATACAGGCTACACAATCGCTCAGTGGGGACAACCTCCATTCCTTGTGAAAGGGATTAAATCTTTTTCTTTGGCACCTACAGATCTAGTGTAAATCCTGGCACACAGTAGATACAAAAGTTTTGTTTACGAATGAACTTTGTTTTCACACAGATTACTGGTCGAGCAAAATGCTGCTGTCAGTCTGTGACATTCGGAGCATCAGGTGACCACTGAGCAACTAAGACATAAACTGGAAAATCAGGTCATGAAAAGAGTCCTAACACTAAGGAAAAGAGGCTTGAGCAATTCTGAGAGTCCTAAGTTGTTTTTACCCAAAAGCCTCTTCCCTTCAGCCCTATGCTTCAGTCACAGATAAAGCATCACTGAAACAAACAGCAGCCTAAATGCCCTTCAGACTTAGCTGCATATCTCATCTGAAAATCATGCAGAAGCTCAGGCTATCTACACGAAACCATTCATGTTCCTTTTGGCATCAGGAAATTCAAAGGAAGAAGGAAAAGGAGAGGGGAGGCAAGGAGGACAGAAGACCATAACTTCCCTGTTTCACTTTTATAAACATGTTTTGTGCTTCATCCATGCCAGGTATATAATTTTTAACCAATAGAAAATAATACAAGTAGAGAAAATGCTGGGGGAAAAAATGAAAACATAAATATTTAACTATTTAAAGATACCTTGTTCATTAACCTTGCTTAATCCTGCTTTCTGATCTCAAAGGCATATCACCATCTACCTGTTACAGAAGCAGAAACCTGAAAGTCCTATCCTTCTTCCCCACCCTACCCCACCCCACTCCACCCAGCTGTAGGAGCTTCCTTACCCCTTAAATCTCTGTTAAACCCATAGAAGCCCTAGCCCAGTGGTCAGCAAACTGTGGCTTGAGAGCCACAAGCGGCTTTAGAGCCGCAGTTTGCCGTTCTGTTGACTAATGGGTTTGCCAACCACTGACCTAGGGGCTTAATCACAAGAAACAAAAAAGCCTTAATTATTGGAATCGAGAGACTAGGTCAGTGGTCGGCAAACTCATTAGTTCACAGAGTGGCAAACCGTGGCTCGTGAGCCACATGTGAGCCGCAGTTTGCCGACCACTGCCCTAGCTGCTCTGGCTCAGTGGATAAAGCATCTGCCTGGGGACTGAAGGATCCCAGGTTTGATTCTGGTTAAGGGCAAATATGCAGGTTGTGGGCTCCATCTCCAGTAGGGGAGTGCAGGAGGCAGCCGGTTAATGTTTCTCTTTCTCCCTTCCTCTTTTGAAATCAATAAAAATATATTTTAAAAAAACCAAAGTTTTGAAAAACTAGCCTTCTAACTAATCTTGAAATGGAAGGCAAGAGTTGCCTTCTTCTCCACTCTGGGCAAGAGTAATCTTTCCAAATGCAAACCTCATCAATGCCATTCCTAGGCCTAATACCCTCTTATGGCTTCCCAGAGTTAAGAAAAAAAAAATCCAAATGAAGGTGAGCCACAAGTAGCATGCTCTAGCCCCTATCTACCTCACCATGCATGTTATTTACTTCTGTCTTTTCCCCCTACACACACACCCACACTTCTCGTCTCAGTGGCCACACAGTCTCCTCCAACCTCAGGGCCTTTGGTATTAGCTGTCTGTCCTCAAACACACCCTCCTTCCCTTCGCCATCCCCTTCAGATATTAGCTCAAATGTTAATTTTGAGGAATGCCTTCCTTGACCTGACTGCCTTCCAGCATCCTCTGCTCCTTCCCTTGACTCAAGAGGACAAATTTCACTTCACATGTTCTTGTCATATTTAACTTTTAGCACGTAGCACAGAAAGTCTATGAAGCAGCTAGGAACTGTTTCTCCTACTAGTACCTTTGGTACTTAAAAACATAGTAGTATTCAAATATTTATTGAATAAATAAAAATCAATAACTAAAGACCTATAAATGTTTTATTTTATAAAACCACTATGAGGCTGGCAAATTTTGGATTGGGGAAAAAAAAAGTCTGTTTTCCAAAAGGATATTGAATCTGATACTGAATCCAACTTGATATAATATTTAGAAATAAGGGATTAGGAAGCTTTACCATTTACGCCACAAATGGTTCTCAGAAATCTTATTTTCACAATTTAGACACAAATTGAATTCAGAGATATAAGAGGTAAGCCCTCTTTAAATTACACTTGGTTTAAAATGTTAAGTAGGGCAGTTTAATCTAATGTAGATTTAACTAACCAAGTTGTGGGAAATCTATTTGAGATGTTCACTAAACAGTTTTATGCATTTATCCCTCAAAACAATTAAATGCCCTAAAGTGAAAGATAAATGGTTTTTTAAATGTTTTTAATTCCTTGCTTGAAAAGGAAACTCAATCACATGACTCAAAATGTAAAGGTACAAGAGTGTCCATAGGCAAAACGCCTCTCCCCTTATCTTCTTGGTACGTCCCTATTTCTAGAGATATTTTACAACTTTTAAAAGAAAGTTAAGAGAAGATTTTGATTTGATTTTGTATATTCAGAAATAGGTTTGGCATTTTCTAACAATAAAGTCTCAGCATAAACAAAGTTCCCCTAAAACAGCGAAAATTATTCTCTGTATAAATATAATGTATCATTGACCTCTATCAAGTATGTATATTGTACATGCACACACACACACAAAGAAAACAAGACCCATATCCCGTAGGTTTCTGGCTTGGTATTTTGTTTTAAATCCAAAGACTAAAGGAAAAAAAGAAAAGTTAAATTATACACAGACCACCACTCCTATTAATTCATACCACTAATGAAACAAAAATCTAACTAAGCAGAGAAAATGGGCCCACACATTGGAGCTCAGAAATGATTTTGTTCTTTGATCTGTGTGCCCATCTCTCCCATTTAATATAAACTTCAAACCAATAGCCAATCAAAAGTGGTTATAATTAGTAAGGGCCTGAGCGTGACAGCTTTTAGTGCAATCAGGCATTAACAATGATCTTTTTCTCTTAAATTTCAAATAAATTAAGCTGAGAAAACTATTATTTTAAAATGTCTGTAGTTCAAATTCTTTACCACCAGTGTGCACTTAGCACCAAATCTCTGCCTGATTGGTGTGCTGAAGACGTTAGTGTATGTCTATCTCTTCCTCTTATTTTGTACTGATATTTAGGACTTAGCTTCCAAATTACCTGTGCTCCAAAAATAATGTGCACCTCTTCAAAAACTCTAATTCTTGTATTAGAAAATGATTCAAATCAATACTTATTATCAAATATGCACCAACTTGAGCTAGGTACGGAAGATAGAAAAATAGGAGTAAAAGTCCCTTCCTAGTCTTTTTTTTTTTTTTTTAAGATTTTTAGATACTCCGGGGGCGGGGGAAAGAAGGGGGGAGGAAGGAAGGGAGGGCGGGCGGGAGGGGGAGAGAGGGAGAGGGAGAGGGAGAGGGAGAGGGAGAGGGAGAGGGAGAGAGAGAGAGAGAGAGAGAGAGAGGGGGGGGGGGGACATCAATATGAGAGAGAAACATCTATCGGAACATCCATCTATTGGTTGCCTTCTGCACAAGCCCTGACCAGGGATTGAACCCAGACCAGGAATTGAATCAGCGAACCTTTGGTGCACAGGATGATGCTCAACCAACTGAGCCACATTGGCCAAGGCCCTTCCTATTCTTAAGGAGGGTGAGCGGGTGTTGGGGCTGGGGGAGAACATGTGAACCAATAAAATACAACAGACAGACTAGACAGACGGGGGTATGAGTTAATCTGGGTGGAGGATATAATTCTCCCTGCAAGAAGTGGTATTTGAGATTTGTCTTGGGAGATTTAAGAAATACTGTTTACTAGAAGTGGATGGGGATAATTCAGAATGACCAATCAATGCAAAGTAGTAAGAAAGCATTCAGTGTAGCCATGGTGTATAAGAGAGAGTGGCAAGAGCTAAAACTAGAAAGACAATTTGGAAGCAGATAATGAAGGTCCTTGTGTGTCAAATTGAGGAGTTTGGATTTCTTCCTGTGGACAAAAAGGAGCCAAGCAATGCTTTTCAGCTGGCATACACCATGTGCAGCTTTAGCTTTTGAGCAGAGTAGAGAATGAACTGGAGTTCGGATCCACTGGTGATAGGAAATTAACTGAGGAGGCGTTTGCCGCATGATGAAGGCCTTAGGTCAGGAGCAGTGGGACACTGGGTTCCAGCATGAGACTGGAGAGAAGTTTCTGGAAGGTTTGTTAATTGAACGTGGGGGCTGAAGGCTCAGAGAAACTGTAGGTAAGGACTGAAATGCACTTTCGGCATGGAAGACTGGGTGGATGGTGAATTCCAGATCAGATTCTAGAAGGGAAGGAATGACTTTTTTAAGTTACCTCTGAGGTGCCTGCAGGTGGTCAGGGTGACAAAGGGTCCCCAGCTTGGGGAACACTGTAAGTGGAGATAGAGAACAGGAGAGGCAGAAGAGCATCAGAATCCATGGCTCTTATTACTGTACTGGAGGGCGAGAAAGCTTTCGAACCAGCCACTGAGTCCCTTCAGCACCAATGGATGTGAACTGGATGCTGACAGTCTATCCACTGATTTAGGATGTGTGAAAAGCTGCCTTGGAGAGATACGTATTTCTAGTAGGTAAGTGGGAACCCAGGACAAGTGGCGCCTGTGGTTAAAAGATCACTCCTGTCCCTAACTGAGACATTTCTGATCTGAAGAATTCAGCTTTATATTTGTATACCATTTCCCCCCTCCTCCCTTAAATCAACCACCTTTGGTGTGTATCTGAGGTCCTGGAATCCCAAGAACATAAAAATAACCACAGTCTCTTCCCCATGTTCTCTCCCTAGCCCTTCCAGCCCTGGGAGCAGGTCTGCCATCCATCCACCCTCTCAAAGAGAAGACAGAGGGACAGAGGACCAGACTCCAAAACACGGCCTGGTAAAGAGGGCGAATAGTTATGTAAGAATTTTGCAAAAAAAAAAAAAACTCGGGAGACTAGGAGTACAGAACCATTACCTGTCTAGCGAGTAAGGACTAGTTCAAACACTTAAAAAAAAGCGAGGGGGGAGGGAGAGTATACTCCACATAAGTTACAATGTGAGGAAGGCCTGGCAGATGACAGCCCCAGAGCAAGTTTCCTAAATGACTGAAGAAGCAACTTGGAAAGCTGAGCCACCTACCAGAACAGCTTCCTGGTGCCAATGAATCTGGTTTGTTTTAGAAGCAGAAGAGTTCTAGAACTTTTATTTACTAAGAGGTTTTAAAATATATTTGATGCCACTTAATGTGTTCCCCAACCCCAAATTTTCTGTGAAACCTTGACCTTGCCTATAGGCATATAGTAAGAACTTACTTGCTTTATAAAATTTCAGATGTTTAAATGTATTACATGCAACACTGTGAGTTACACCCAGGCTACCTGCACATAAGACACAGGCCACAACTATAGTAACTTTAAAGCACACTTTTTCATCCTCCACTGACATTTGGGATTGGGTAATCCTCTGTTGTGAGGCCACCACTGTGGTTTGCCCACTAAAGGCCTGTAGCACCCACCCCAGCAAAGCAATAAAAAATGTCTCAGGACACTGCCAAATGCCCCCTGAAGGCAAAACCGCTCAGTTGAGAACCAGCTTACAACTCGTCTTTTCCTTATCCAGTCCTTATTGAACTATTCTTATTCCCTAAGAATAACTTGCTAGTTCTATTTGTCTCTGGGCACTCAAAGCAAAAAAGAAAGTGCTGCCTTCCCTGATTTGGACATAAAATCCTAGGCAAAGTCTGCCTAAAGTAATGGCGTTATGCACAATTCTGGAAAGGAAATCCAGATGGGCACCCACAAAGTTTCCTGAGCTCAAAATATAATACTTTCTTCCATAAATAGAATTTTACTTTCTGGGACATTTATTTCATCCTTACAACAACTCCACAATATAGAAAACCTGTTGGGGGAAAATATGTATAATCATATTCATCAACAGAAATGCTGCCAAAGGCTAAAGAGTTTCTTTTTTAATTGCTTTACATCTTCAGATTCAACCACAGAATTATTTTTTAAATGATCTGGTCCCTTTTTTAAACACACACAAACAAACACACACACACACACACACACACACACACACACACACTCACACACTCTCACATACACACAAATAGAGAGGTACTATATATTTACTGCCCAGTCTTCTGAGGCCAAGCGGACTTTAAAAAGCAGGTGTTGTATAGAGTTAGGCTGGGGTTAGGGTCCTACTGAGGCTTGATTTATGACCAGCCACTGGGTGGAAATCGGTACAGTTTTTAAATGGGTTAATATAACCACCCAATCATCACTGTGTTGTTCTGAGGTTAAAATTGGAATCTTATTAAAGGCCTTCTTCACAAAAGAAGGGTGATGTTAACTTTGTCCAAGATACATCCTATTGAGAAAGGAAATTTTCAAAGTAATTAAACCACTAAAAGTCTCAAACATTTGTATAACAATCCTACCCCACAGTTTCTGAAAAAAGGGGGAAAACTAGATGAGATACCAAGCAGGCCAGGGGAAAAACAAATAGAGCCATTTAAAAGTTTTATCTAATTACCCCCACTGAGACTTTTTCTCTGCAGTCTGGCTGGCTGACAAGGAATGTGGGGGTTTTCATTGGGCTTTCTCCACCCTATCAGGACCACCCGCCCTCATGGAGTCTGAAAGGCCTCAGGTGAATCCTGCAGGAGTAGTCAGTACCCCGGTCTTGGGGATTTTACAGAGGCTTTCAAATTCTCTTAGCATTACTTGCTTGAATCACACTGAACAAACAGTCTCCACCCTCTCCCACTTCTTTTGTCTGAAGTACCTATTCACAGGCAGCCACCTCTACTGATGGCTGACTGGCTCACCTGTATCCTGAAGTACCATCAGAAACAAGATGCACCAGTAGCTTGAAGAAACAGCTCCCTGTGCCCTCCTCCAGGGCCTCCCTTCCTCTCCACCCCACCCCATCTCCACCAACTGACAACACCAACAGTCAATACCCAGGGAAGGTGAGAAGAGAAACTGAGACCAGCACAGTGGATGACACTGTCCACAGGACAGCTAACATAACAAGGAAAAGTCTGTCCCCTCACTCACATCTTCCTCATTCTCCTATCCCAGTAGTAATGCAAACATTTCAACTGGTTTTCCTCTCTGTATTCTGCCTCCTTTAGAGTTGGGAAAATTAAAAATAAGTGATGCATTTCAGAAAGCACATCCTATGCCTCCCTCTGTGTTTCGTATGGTACACCTTTTACCTCTGATTTATGAGGAGGCCCCCTAAGGCAGGGAAACCACAATCTGACCCTTATGTTTTGAAGAGGGCTGTGGCTATTTCTATTCAAAATCATTTCCTAAGTCAGAGAAAAAAAATCATATACCCTGCCCCCTCAAAGGAACCCATCCAATTTCTTAATTATATTTGGATATAAAAATATTACTCAACTTTGCCTGTTCAGTAGGTCATATGTACACAAGTAACCTTGAGGCAGGGAAACTTGACTTACAGAGGACTTGCCTTTCAACCAATCATGGCTTCAGTTAGATTTCAATCATTTTATCTCACTGAAAACGCCAAGATCCTTGAACATAGTTATGGCAGAAATGTAATGTATATCACATCCCTCCTGCCCCTCACCCTGCCCTCACATTTGGTCAGTCCTTCCGAAGATATCCTAAATCTAATTATTTTTAAAAGGTATTTAGACCTGTGTTGAGTAAATGGATATGAGGAAGTGGAATAAAAAGAAGGAGGAGCTCTATAAAAACCTAAATGAGTGGTAATCTCAGTAAAGGGGTAAGGAAATGATGTCCTGTTATAAGGAGAAACTATATTGCATACTTCCTACTGATACTATACTGCATTTCTATCTTTTAAATGCTAATCTGTTTAATAAGGAGTGAACATGAAGACATTGCTTCATGTATTAGGTAGATTTTCCAAAACAAACTAAAATTTCTGCTTTTAATAAAATATGAGTGATGTTACTCACACATATCCTCCAGAAGGGAAGGTTTAAACTGAATACACAGGTAATATACAAGAAGTCCTCCTAGAAAAACTGCGATGTGACACCAGAATTGGTCAGAGAGCATGAACTTCAATTAAAAGATACTTACAAAAGAAAGAATGCTTATTTAAATATAATAACAAAAACAAAACAAACTTAACATCCTACCTTCCTGGGTCAAAGGACATGGAGAACTCAAATTAATTAAAGCTAGTAAATAATGTAAACCAGGGAAGGACTCCTTTTCAAAAATGCTTTGGTTAATTTTAGCATCCTTCTGTTTAGCTGCTTAGCAACCCTTATCCTATGACCTTTTGAGCATCATCTACTTTTCAGAAGGATAATGAATAGAAACATCAAAAGGGATTCACTTCTGACTCTCCCTAGTGAACACATTTAACCAACTTTTATAGGAGTTAAATTTATATTAGTTATACCATAAACATAAGAGAATTTTTAAATTTTATTAATCAGGAAATAGCCTTTGCTGAAGGTAGTAAGTGATGTTGACAACTGAGCATAAGGTAGCAAGCAGATTTCCAAACTGACCTAGGAAGTGGACCAACACAATTCAAAACATAAAAAATGAAAGCTACATAATAGCAATCAGCTACTACTTGACATACACCAAGTAATAAACATCTGTACATCAGGTGCAGGATTAACAAGGTTAGGTTTATGTCCCTCCTTCAATATCCGTACCTGTCTTGGATGCAAATAAGAATTGGCCTAAAGAAATTTAAAATAGAAGACCCTTGAGTCAAAAGGTCATTTGTTGGATGATATAAACAGTTAGGAATGGATGCACCACCTCTGCGGGCTGAGTCAGACCCATCTTCCTCATCACATAACATCATGATTTTCTAATGCAAAATTAGTATCCAAAAAACTCAGAATCATATGCTATATAACAGTAAGCATCAGCAGCACTTAAGAGTATCACAGTCAGCAAACCCTCCTGAAAAACAAAATATATTAAAATGCAATCAGCTTAGTAGTATTTTTAAGAATGATAAAACAGTGCAAGTTCATTAACAATCTAAAATGGGGCACAAGCTAAACAAATAACTAAATCAAAGGGCTCTTCCTTTCTTTTGTAAAAAGGGGGTAGGACAGAAGGTATTTTTTCACACATTTAAAACTTGATAAAAGCCATTCAAATGTTTAATTCATCAGTGTAACCAAAGCTCAAAACACATCAAAGCAGGATCCATCAGCCGGTACCCAGAAGGCTCCCTCCAAAAGCAGCAATAAAATAAAATAAAATAAAATAAAATAAAGTAAAAGTAACCCTAAAATTAGTGGCTCATCTTTGCATAAATTTGAAGAATAATTTTGAACCCATCCCTTCAAAAGTTCTTTGTGACTCTTGAAGGAAGCATAGAACTAAAAGTTTGCAAAAAAGAAGAAGTTTCAGCCAAGACTTCAGCCTCTTAGACTTCCGGGTTATATTAGGTCTTAGAACTAGGAAAAAGCACCAGATCTGGGGGATGCATTTTTAAGGATCGTGAAGATGGTGGTGGTGATTGGGGGCAACCCCCTACCTAACACAAAACAAAAAATATTCCTTTCCTTGCAGTTCCTTTTTCTCCACCTTCCACCTCAATTAAACTTATTTCAGAATACACTCACGTGCATGCACAGACTACTGAATATTTAAAGAAAATATCTCAAAATTATGGGATGCACATTAGCAGCTCAACCTTTGCAGAAATCATCTCAAGTCTCAAGACAGAAATACCTCCCTATTTCCAGCATCCTTGTCCAACAAGCAACCTTTATATCCATTGGTTTTCAAAAGGCTAAGCTTAAATCTAAACTCTAAAACAAGCATGAGGGTTAATTCTGCTACTGATGAAAACCTTCGGGCAGGTTTTTTCAGCACACCCAAAACTCGCAAAGTCATATTTTTTATTCACCCTTTTACCCATCTCCATCGCCATCAGCACCACCACCCCCAAAAAGAAAAAACTCCAAAGTGCCCCGAATATGTGCTGCTGCTGGCTCTGAACCCGTGTAGAATTTCGTAATGGAATGTGAACTGCTCGTCCGGATCTGGGCTCACGTTCTATCTTCTAACCAGTAAGGAGCGAGGGAGGGCAAATCTGCTGAGCAAGGAGAAATACTTTCCTCCTCTTTTATAACCCATCACGGATGCACCACGGACGCCGGACTCGAGCTGCACGCGGTGCCTGTCAACCGGCCAGCCCGCCGGCGGGTCCCCGAGACCCTGGGGTCCTCGCACCGCTGAGCCCTCCTCTGCCCCCTACCCCCCAACCCCCGCCGTTAAAGTAAAGTAACTCGGCCGAGAAGTGGGCTCGGCCGGCCGCCTCGTCCCGTACTCACGCGCCTCGCCCGGCCCCGTGAGCGGCAGGGGAGCCAGTCACCACATCCTCGACGCGACCCCGGTCCGGGTTCAGAAAACACGCCGCGTCCCAGGGAGGGGGCCGGCGACGGGAAGGACCTCCCCGCTCCTTAGCAACCATTAAGGTCGCAGTTTCCTAAGAGACCGCGAACAGGGAGGGGGCGCGGGGGGCTGAGCCTGAGGCTGGGGGTGGGGGGCGCACTGGGTCCCCCACCTCTCTACGCCCCCCGCCGCCCCTGCTGGGCGTTCTGGGCCCGGAGAAGAGGAGGAAGGGAAGCCCCAGAACTCTCAAAAAAAATTGGTCCAGCGGGCAGCGGACAAAAGTTTCCGAGCGCGCTCCACAGCTGGGCGGCGAAGCGGGCCCCGGCCGCCGGCCCCGCCTCGGATGCTCCCGGCCTCCTTCCTGTGCTCGTGACGGCGCCGGGCGCCGAGCCCCCCCACCCCCACCGCGATGCAGGCTCAGCTCCACACCGAGGGCTCCCACGAAAACACGTACGCCGCCAACGGAAGGGCGAGGGAACAATACGCGGACAGAGCTCTGGTCACCCGGGACGGTGGTCGGCGTGACCCCCAGCCACGAGCCCGGAACGGGCGAGGGCGCAGGGCTGCCGCGGCCACCTCCCGGCCGGCGCCGTCTGCCAGGGAGGATCAAAGTCCGCAAAGCAGGGCGCGGCAGATGCTCCCACTGCGCAGCCCCGAGCGGGCACCCCCGAGCCCGCACCCTACGCGGGTACCCCCGGATACCTTGCGGCCGCGGGCAGGCGCCGTCATCTCCGCGCAGCTCGGCCCGGGAGGGACTCGAAAGTATGTAGAAGAAAAGTTTCCCCTCCCACATGGGGGGGAGGATGTCGGGGGAGCGAGGGCGGAAGATGGAGAGCAGCGCTGGGAAGATGTTTCTGGCCGGCGGTGCGAGCACCATCGGAGTCCCCGCGGTGCTGGTTAAAAATAAATTGGGTGGTGGGTGCGGCGCGGGTCGAGCCGGATTCCAGCGCTCGGACGGCTAATATGGATGCGCATCAGGTCCTGGCGGCGGGGCGCTGCGGCGGCCGCGGCGGCTCGCGCAGGGAGCTGGTTGGCAGAGCCGGCGGCTCGGGAAGGGGAAAGGAGCGGAGGAAGGGGAGGAGGAGGGGGGAGGAGGAGGAGCGGCCCGGCGCGCAGCCCGAGGGGAGAGGGCTGCCCAGCTCATCCCGGGCCGGCCCTAGCGCCCCGAGCGCACGTAGCGCTGCGTGGGGCGCTCGGGTCCTCGCTCCGGGGAACGGCGAGTTTGAAAACTACAACACGCTCTGCAGACTTCACCCTCCCCATCCCCAAAAGTTCTTTAGAAGGTCGCTCCCACTCGGTCCCAGACATCTCGCTGCCACCCGGGTCCCGAGAGCCGGAACCCGGGCGCGTACTTACGGCAGGGCAGAGCGCTTGGCTCCCAGGCATGATGCGGTGGGGACCGGTGGGCTTTGGGGAGAGAACGAGGAGAGATGCAAACTTGTTCCGGAAAAGGAATCAAAATGGCGTTTCTGGATGTGCAAAGTTCATCAACTCCGTAGTCACTTCCCCTCCTCCTCCTCTCCCACAGGGAGGGAGGTGGGCGAGGAGCTGGCGACCCCGGCACCCCAGCCGTCGTCCCGGCCCCCGCCCCGGTCCCCCGCCCCGTTTCCTCGCCCGCACGCTCGGAGACTCGCTCTCCCCCTCTCACCCTGATAAGTAGACACATCACGTGTTGCTCCTGCCAGTCTCTTGGGGACGTGTTACTGAACAGCCGTGGCGGCGGCTCAGGCTAGGGGGTGGGAGGGACCGCGGTACCCGCCTGTCCCCTCCGCCCCGATTTCAGCGGCGTGAACGCAGTTTCCATCCCAGGAGGGATGGAGGTGGAAGGCTACCCTACCCCCACCACAGCCCCAGGTTTGCCCCACGCCCTCCCAGGGCGCCCCGGGCCAGGGGATGGGTCGGGCAGCCCCAGGAACCAGGTCCCCGAGGCCGCCTCTCAGGAGCCCGATCCCGATCATCTCAGCGCTCGCTGGCCAGCCACCTTCTGGGACTGCCTTGCCCCCTCCTCTCCAGCCCCTCTCCGCCTCCAGTTTTCCATCACTTCACTCCGTGTTTTTTTGTTTTGTCTTTTCGTCTTTTCCTTTTTTTCACGATTTTAACAGGGGAGGGGGAAAGGCAGCAATGCCCAAGAGGCAAGAGAAGGGCGCCTTGTAGGCCACAGGGGGTGGCGTGGGGGTCGAGGTGCCTGACCTAGCGCTGCCCCTCTGGGTCTTGGAGGTAAATGAGAGGGTGAGTCCCACCCGCGCGATTCTCTCTCGACGGGATCCTCGCTCCGCATCCAGGTGGAGCGAGTAGATAGATGATTAGGCGGGAGATTTAGGAACTGTTGCTGCACCTGGCCCCGGACTAAAAGCTGTTTCTCTCCCAGGGTGCGGTTCTTCTAGCTCTGGTGCTGCCACCGGGGAACGTGTTCTCCGTCCAACAAATTGAATGCTGACTTGGCCTTTGTCACCTTTTCTTCACCACACTCCACAACTGATGCCTAACTATGGCTGTGGCCCCCAAGGGCCGCCAATGAGGGCAGAGGCTTCTAGCGGCCACAGTGCCCCACCCCCTAAGGAAGGGCTGACGCTGTGTCATCCACTTAGCCCTCCGAGGCATCAGGGAAGCCACATGCAATATCTCTTTCTCTCAGAGGGCTCCTGTTTCAACTCTGAAAAGCCAGGGCCTCCTCTGAGCCGCTCTCCATCTCTACAACTCCCACCACCAAGCTTCGCCCTGGCTGCTGCAGCCCAAGTTATCACGAGGCCTAGGGAAACCCGGCCTGGGCTGTGCTTCCTCCATAAAGCAGCTGACATGTTTCCAACTGTTAATACTTTTCCTACCGAGGATCTGAAAGGCCTGTTCTCAGCCTTTGGAAACAACTTCAGACAGATAACCGGGTAACTGGTTGTGGAAAATAAACACCACCACAACCCCAAATCCCAAAGACAAATATGCCTCTTAACTAGTTGAAGACAATACTACTGTAGAATTACTTGAGACTAGTTAGGCAAGATGATGTTATACATACAGAAAGCTTGCTACTCTACTTACTAGACTCCACCACAGCAGTTGCTCTGAGGACACCTGCACACCATACAAAGTTTTAAGCCCAATCATGAACCTTTAATTTGCAGGGTTAAGTGGAACTCCAGTTTTCAGGACTACGGGGCAGAAGTGTCTGTCTAGGCCTGGACTAAATAGATGGGTTTTGGCCAACATAGAACTCTCTAGAACCAAGCGAAAGTAGTTGGACCATTACCTCTGACTTGAGATAAGAAGGCTAAGCCACTGCCCATGAGGAAACTGATTCAGCTGGCTGTTTCTCTAACGTCCAGATTCATCAAAATTAAGTTTTCAGAACCTGTTATGTTTCCCATGGTCTGCTGTTTACTGAGGAAAATTCTACCCAAAGAAGCTGTAGCATTTGCATTATTCTAAGTCTCTCCCTAGCCCCAGCCCATGTACTCAAGTGTACTATCAAATGCTTTTTTGAAGATAGGCCTGCCTAGGAGGAGGCAAGTGTCTAAGCAAGAGTAATAGTTCACATAGTCACCACAGAATTGGTGTATGGAGCTTCCAAGTTGTAATGTGTTCCAATGAGAAGGCAGAGGAAAGGAGATAATGAAAATGCTATTTTATTCATTTGCCCTGTCTTAGATTCGGGAATTAGCCTTTCCTAGTTTCCCCATTCATTCATTGGTGGTGTCTGAGTAGGAACAATATCAAAAGTTGGAATTCTGGTTGTAATTTAGCTTATTCTGTAAAATACATTCAAACCTGCAAAGCTACATGAATTTTCATGACAAATCACCACCTCTATAATGTCACATAGAGAACACTAGCAACTAAAAAAGGGAGAAAACAATATAAAAATAACTTACAAATTGAATTATAATCATTCTGGGCCCTGTGTTAAATCTTTTCTAGCTAGTTAATAAACTTGCAAGTCAAATGACCCGTTGAAAGGTCTGTTTGTTCATGTTATACATAAATATAATTTTCTGACAAGTATTTATCAAACATCTAATATTTATCAAAACCACAGTGAAATGCTACTTCACATCCACTAGATGGCTACAAAAAAAGATAATAACAAGTGTTGGCGATGGTGTGGAGAAACTGGAACCCTGACTCATTGCTGGTGGGAATGTGAAATGGTGCAGCCACTTTTAGAAACAGCTTGGCAGTTCTCAAAATATTAAACATTGTGTTAACTCATGACCCAGCAGCTATTCCACTCTTAAGTAGATACACAAGAAATGAAAACATATCCCCACATGAGAAGTTGTACTTGAATATTCATAGTAGCATTCATAATAGCTGAAAGTGGAAACACAAATGCTCATCAACTGATGCATGGATAAACAAAATACTGGTCCATTCATGCATGGAATAATATTCAGCCATGAAAAAGAATAAAGTACCATTATATACTGCAGCATGGGTCAACTTAGAAAATATGCAAAATGAAATAAGCCAGACCCAAAAGGACAAATGTTATGTTTCATTGCTATGAAATATCCAGATTAAGTAAATCTACAGGAACACAAATTAGATTGATATTTGCCTAGGGTTTGAGAGTTTGGGGGAAAATGGGGGTTGACTGCTTATGTGTACAAGGTTTCTTTTTTGGGCTGATAAAAGTGCTCTAATACCCTGGCCGGTTTCTCAGTGGTTAGACGATCAGCCCTGTGACGGAAGGGCACATACCTGGGTTGCAAATTCAATCCCTGCCCCAGTCGAGGCTCAAGCTGGAGGCAATCAATCAGTGTGTCTCTGTCACATCCATGTTTCTCTCCTCTGTGTTGCTCCCCCTCCCTTCCATTCTCTCTAAAAATCAATGGAAAAATATCCTCAGGTGAGAACAACAGCAGCAAAAAGTGCTCTAAAATTGTGGTGAAGGCTGCACAACTCTTAATATATTAAAATCATTAAATTGTATACTTTAAAAGGGTGAATATGTAATTTATCTATAATAAAAACATAATATGCTAATTAGACCAGACAGCCGAGCAACCTTCCAGATGAAGCTGGGGCTGTGAGGGCTGAGCCCCTTGCTCGAATTTCGTTCATCAGGCCTTTAGCATCTCAATACAAAGCTATGTATGTACATATATGAAGTTGTGTTAAGTTCTATAGTGGAGAAGTGATACAAAAATGGATAATTTATAACTCATGCCTTAAAAGAGTTCATAATCTAATCTCTGTACATGCATTAATCATGAAATGCAAACCACAACATATGTAAGAAACATTAAGTAGGTACAAAATTCAGAGTTCAGAAAAAAGAGGTCACTTCTAATAATTGGAGAAAGCTTCATGAAAGAGAAAGCAATGGAGTTGATCCATACTGAAGGACTAGTAATTTTGTAGGTGGAGAATGGGATTAGAAACAGCAGGTGCAAAAGCATGATTGTAGCAAGTCATGACTCCTGTTCAGAGATCATTAAGGATTCCAGTGTGACTGGATTATAATATACACAGAAATATACAGATGATGAGACTGAGAGGTAAACAAGCTCAGGCTATAACACAAACAATTTTGAATACCATTCATGGAAAACCTTAGGTATGAGGGCCTGAACTAGGATGGAGGTAGAGGGAATGGAGAACAGATGATCAAGAACCACCTCAGAGAAAAGTGACAGAAAAACAACTGGTGGGCTGGGAATGTGGGTGTGAACAAAGGAGGACCAAGATAATGCCTGGGTCTTAGCCAGGTGACTGAGAGAATGAATGACAAAATGAGAAAAGTCAGAGGTTGGAGCCCATTGAGGTGAAAATGACAGACTAGGCCAGTGGCCAGCCAACTCTTTAGTCAACAGAGCGGCAAACCACAGCTCTCGAGTTGCATGTGGCTCGCGAGCCGCAGTTTGTCAACCACTAGACTAGGCAATACAGTACTGAACTATCTAGAAAACATAGAGTTCTGCCATGGAAGAGAATTAAGAAGAAGAAAAAAAATGTGGACATTGGAAAAGGCCACTTGGATGAAGTGCCACATCTGCTGAATCTCATGGGATGTTTAAGCATCCCAGAGGCAGAGAGGAGGGTGCAGGGCCCTCCAGGCAGACGGAGCAGTGAATGCTAAACTCAAGGGCATGAGATGTAAAACAAGGTCAGTTCCCTGAACTGCAAATACCTTTGTGGCTGGAACAGAGGGAGGAGGGGACACAGCAAGAGAAGAAGCTGGAAAAATAGCCAGTGGGCCAGACCTCCTAGGTCTATGCACCTCGTAGCTGGCATGGATTTTATCCAACAGTGGCCCTGAAAAGACTTAAGAAGGAAGTTAAACAGAGCCTCCCTCATGGTACTGTGTAGAAGGGTCTGAAAGACGTGAGATAGTAAGGCTAGTTATGAATTAATAGAAGAGTCCATCTAAGAAGCAATAAGGATCTAGTAAGCCACTGGGATGTAGAGATAGAGAGAAATGGATTAATTTGAGACATACTAGGACATAGATTAAAAATCTGGCCAATTTGATATGAGAGAAAGGGAAAAATCCCTCTGGAGCACTGACGAAGAGGTGAATCACCAAAAGAAGGTAAACCACTGCAGCACTGGTGAAGTGATCAATAACAGTGCTGGGATTAAAGTGAAAACTGGGATAGCCTGAGAGACTAAAGGTAGGAAATGTTAGAGATGGAATCAACTGGGCTTGGACCCAATTGGTTGTGGAGAACAAGGAAGAATGAAGGAAGACTGCTTCTCTGGTCCCAGGTTTGGGTATCTGGATGGGTGGTGGTCTATTTACCAGTGGCATGAGTGGTATAAAGAGGCAGGTGGATGTGTTGAAGATGAGAGGAGACTGGATCCAGGAAAAAGGCCTGAAGAACATCTGAGAGAAAAGATAGATAGTGAAGAGCTAGAGGTTGAATCCAGGGAAATGCCTGTAATTAGGTGGCAGAAGAAGAAGTGTCAAGTGCTCTCTTGTGTTCCTCTAGAGAAGCAGAACAGTCAAGGAAGTAGAGGCTGCCAAGGGGAAAGGTGTTTAACAGTGTTCAAATACAGATAAATTAAGGCAAGTAACTGAAAATAAGTTCAGATCCAAGAAAGTAAGTTGATTTGAGAATAGAAGGCAGGGGCCACAAAACAAGGGGTTAAAGAGTGATTGGAAGAAGAGGAAATGAAGGTCATACTTTGTGAGAAGTTAGGTGACAAAAGAGACAGAAAGCTAAGTACCAAGAACATAGATAATAGCAGCTAACATTTATTGAACACCCACTATGTGCCAGGTACTGTTCTGAGATCCTCATGTGTATTATCTTGCTTACTCCACTCCACCTCCAACCTGGCAGATGCTATTGTCTTCCCCATTCTACATCTGATGAAACTGAAACAGAGTCCCAACATCATACAGCTGGTACACAGAGCTGAGCATACCAGGCAGTCTGACCCCAAAAGCTGTTAGTTGAGATAGTTTGCTAATAACGATGCCTACTTGACTGTCTTTTTTTTTTTTTAATATTTCAATGACACGATATTTCTTAATATATTTTATTGATTTTTTACAGAGAGGAAGGTAGTGGGATAGAGAGTTAGAAACATTAATGAAAGAGATACATAGATCAGCTGCCTCTTGCACACCTCCTACTGGGGATGTGCCAACAGCCAAGGCACATGCCCCTGACCAGAATCGAACCTGGGACCCTTCAGTCCGCAGGCTGATGCTCTACCCACTGAGCCAACCGGTTTTGGCATACTTAACTGCCTTGACTGATACCAATAAAATGTTCTGGGTTGGAGTTACGCAGAAGAGCCACTGTTGCCTAGGCAGTTTTTAACAAGGATTTAATTGCAAAGGTAGGTGAATGTACAGCTAGTTTGCTTTCTAACCATCTCTCCTTCTCATCAACCTAAGATACATGCCATATGTGCAGAATATATTCTAAAGTTGCAGCCAGATATTCTACATATCCAGCACAGTAAGCTAGAAATGATCTACCAGAGCCCTCTTAACGTCCACACCTTGGTTCTCAACATCCCAGGGGGATGTTCAGCAATGTCTAGAGACTTTTTGTTGTTGTCATAGATTGGGGAAATGGTACCACTGGTATCTCTATGGGTTGAGGCCAGAGATACTGCTTAATATCCTGCAATGCACAGGACAGCACCCACAACAAAGAATTTTGTGGCCCCTTGCTCAACAGTGCCTTGAAACTTACCTATGAAACAGTGCCTATGAATATCACTGTCTGGAAAGGGGTTTTAGAATGGGTAAACCACCCAGACTATTTATGTCAACAGGAAAGAAATGCAGATCCATAGGTGAGAGGATACAAATATGTGAGACAGAAACAGCTTTTAAAGTAAGAGGTGTGACAGAGAATCCAAGATGGCGGTATAGGTAAACACCTACACTGCTGCCTCGCACAATAATTTCAAAACTACAACTAAAAGACAGAACGGACATCATCCAGAACCACAGGAAAGCTGGCTGAGTGGAAGTTCTACAGCAAGAAGGAAAGAGAGGGGCTCACGGAGACCCAGAGGAGCTGTAAAAAGCTGAGGTACAGAGACGCGCACGCGGAGAGAGCGGGTGACGGCGAACTTGGCTGGATTTCTCTGGCGGGAGGGAAACGGAGACTCCCAACGGCATTGAACCCCTTCTCTTACGACACTAAACCCCAGATCCAGCCGAAACTCATACGGGGGGAGTTTGGACTGTGAAAAGGGAGAAGTGCACGGAAATTTAGGGGAGTCGCAAAAGATCAGAGGGCTGGTGGCGGCGCACACGGCACTGCGCGAAGGACAGATTGCTGATTGTGCCGCTGGCTTTCGCGAGTGGGCGGGAGACAGACCCTCCCAACTGTGCCACTTCTGACTCCACTAAGCCCCTGTTTCGGGTGAAACCCTGGGGACCTAGACTCGTGTGGTCCTGGTGCGCAGGGGAGCTGGAAAGGCAGCGGTATAGAAGCACTACGGGCGCTCTGGCACAAGGACCGCTCCAGCCATTACCCAGTCACGTGAGACTCAGGGGCCGTGGAGGGCGGGGCCGACTGGAAGGCAAGGTGATCCCTTAAGCCCTGAGACTCCACCCCTCCCGAGCTCAACAGAGGCTTCTGCGGCTTTGCACGTCTGGCATTATAAGGCTGAATTCAATACAGAAGTTTCCCCGACATAGTGAAAATGCCGAGACAAGGGAAGGGATCACAAACAAAAGAAATGGAGGAAAAAAAAAACGACTGGATATAGAGTTCAAAACCATGCTTATAAGGTTTTTCAAGAATATGCTAGAAAAGATGGATAAATTTATCAAGTCCCAAGAGGAGATGAAAAAGGACCAACTAGAGATGCAAAAGAGCCAACTAGAGATGGTAAAGGTCCAACTAAAGATGAAAAAGGACCAACTAAAAATTAAATATTCACTGACTGAAATAAAAAATATTATACAGAGTCCTAACACTTGAGAAAGGCAAGAATCAAGTCAAAAATTTAAAATATATAAAGAAGCAGAAAACACTCAACTGGAAAAGCAAGAAGAGAAAAGAATCCAAAAATGTGAAGATAATGTAAGGAAACTCTGGGACAGCTTTAAATGTACCAACATCAGAATTGTGGGAGTGTCAGAAGAGAGAGAGCAAGATACTGAAAACCTATTTAAAGAAATAATGACTGAAAACTTCCCACATCTGGTAAAAGAAATAGACTTACACATCCAGGAAGCACACAGAACCCCATATAAAAGGAATCCAAAGAGGACCACACCAAGACACATCATAATTAAAATACCAAGAGCAAAAGACAAAGAGAATATTAAAAGCAGCAAGAGAAAAACAGTTCATTACCTACAAGGAAGTACCCATACGACTGTCAGCTGATTTCTCAACAGAAACGATGCAGGCCAGGTGGGAGTGGCAAGAAATATTCAACGTGATGAATAGCAAGAACCTACAACCAAGAATAATCTATCCAGCAAAGCTAACATTCAGAATTGAAGGGCAGATAAAGAGCTTCCCAGATAAGAAAAAGCTAAGGGAGTTCATCAACTCCAAACCAGTATTATATGAAATGCTGAAAGGTACTCTTTAAGAAGAGGAAGAAGAAAAAGATTAAAGTCAAAAAATTATGAACAACAAATACGTATCTATCAACAAGTGAATCTAAAAATTAAGTGAATTAAAAATTTGATCAACAGAATAAACTGGTGAATATACTAGAATCAGGAGCATTGAAAGGGAGTGGACTGATAATTCTCAGAGGGAAAGGGGTGAGGGGTATACAGGGAGAGACTGGACAAAAATCATACACCTATGGATGAGGTCAACGGGAGGGAGGGAAGGGTGGGAGCTGGGTGGAGGGGTGCTATAGAGGGGAAAAAAGAAAAACAAATGTAATCTGAATAATAAAGATTTAATTTAAAAAAATAAAGGAAGAGGTGTGTGTGTGTCTATGACAGAGAAGAAACAGTAGAGAGATCATCCTTGGGGAAAAGAAAGATAACCCATATTCTATGACAGGAAAAGAATAGTAGGAACATATTGAGAAATACTCATGGGAAAAAGGTGCATTGTGGGAGTTCCCATCTGATGGTTCTGAATGGGGAGAAGCAACAGTGCTGAGAGCCAGGGAGCAGCATGGGGCTGAGGCTCAAAGAGAGAACCCAGGAATCGGTGGTAGAAAAGTTCAGCTCTATTTTAGCTTCAATACCATGAAGACACAAAAGAAAGAAAATGTGTGGTAGAGATTACTGAGGGTTGCAAACTGAAATAAGTAAAATCCATCACAAGCAGGAGGGCAACAGAAGTGGGCGGGAACTCAGACCTGGGTGTGGTCTAGGACAGGAAGAAGAGCAGGTTCCATGGCTGCTAGGCTGAGGCAGGGTGTGAGGGAAAGAAGGGGAGCTAAGAGTGGGAGACCTCAGGAGAAAAAAAACCAAATGACTCTTGTGAAATGGAGCACAAATCCTACTCATGGAGTTGAGGAAATGGATAAAAGGACAGGGCATCAGCCTTGATATGGATGGTCCTGTCTCTAAAAATGAAGAAGGGGACGGGCTTGAAAGGAACAATGTGAAGTTGGTGTCAGTAGATGGCTCCATACAGATGACAAGAAGCAGATATAAGCAGATGTCACCAACATCAGAGGAGGTATTATGGACTAAATTGTGTTCCCCCAAATTTATATATTGAAGTCCTGGCCCCCAATATCTCAGAAAGTAACTATATTTGGAGATAGGGTCTTCATAGAGGTAATTAAGATGGGTCCTAATCCCACCTTAATTACCTCAGTGAAGGTCCTATATCATTAGGTTGGGCCCTAATCTCACCAGACTGGTGTTCTTGTAAGAAGAGATTAGGACACAGGCACAAACAAAGAAAAGACCAAGTGAGGACAGAGAGAAAGGAACACCTATAAGCTAAGGATTCAACTCATTCATTAGACACCACCTCTACCAACACCCTCATCTCAGACTTGCAGCCTCTGGAATGTTGAGGAAATAAATTTCTGTTGGTTAAGTCCCTGAACTGTGGTACTAGTTATGGCAGCCCAAGCTGGCTGAGACAGGAAGGAGGGACTGGAAGAAGATAGTGAGCCTGATGTGGAAAGGACAGTCCATGTACTCCATGGGTTCACCAGTGAGCGAACTAGGAGAACTAGTCTTCTTGCAGGAAGGCTTTTGGAGGAAGTGGTATCTCTAAGAAGAAACCAAATTCCTGTGGGGGTATGGAGGTAAGAGAGGTGCAGTGGAGAAACCCGATAATTAAGAGTTTCTTAGAACAAGGGGTTTCACAGATGGGACATCTCTTGAAAGTAGGAACATGTTTTGACTAATGATGTCTTTATCCCAGAAGCACAGGACTGGCACATTGCAGGTTCTCAAGGAATGTATTTTGCAAAGTGTGCAGAGGTGGAGTAGGTATATAGGAGGGGTGGGAATGATCTGAAAATGGTTGGGGACCTACGGGAGTTGCTGGAGGATGGGGTTTGCCTGGGAGTGGCAAGTAAAAAGAAGAATGAGAGGAAGGGGATGAGGTGTCATTTAGAATTTCCAAATCACTGCAGTTTAGTTAAGCTCTCTCTCTCAAATAAGCAGTGCAGTTATAGGAATGGGCTATAAGAACACCTTTATACAGCTATTATCCTAAATACATCATTGCTTTACCAGATAACTTGAGGAATGCATTATTTCTGATGGCTGATGGTTTTCCTTTTAAATGTTAACTATTTGGAGTAGAAAGTTTTTCTAAAATATATTATGCACTGCTTCATTTTTATCCCTTTTCTAAAAAATCAGGAAAACAATATTATCATAAACTTCAAATATTACATTAGATTGTCATACAAATGTTACTTTTTATAAACAAGATTTATATTAGACCATAATATAATCACATCCATAAGAAACTAGACATACTTGAGGTAGCTATTTGCTAGCATACCCTAGGACTCCACAGTAAATTCCAATTTGAAGTTTTGTTTGGTTTTGTTATTTTTCCTCCCTATCTGGACTATGGCTTGTCACTTCTTCCTGAACTCAGTGTGCCTGCCAATAGCAACCTCCTCTTCCCTTTCTAATTGATTGTTTCTGTTCTACAAAAGTTAGCCCAACCAGGTAACCAAGGTGGTTAGGAACGTGTAGATAGTAAGCATGAGCACCACATCTCCTTTTGCTGCCCAGAACCAAAAGTTGCTTACTTCCAGATTGATGAGTAGTTTGTTATACTTCTAAACTATAAACATAATTTTAGGTTTATTAGAATATTAGGGAAAGTTAAATAACTCTTCTAAGCCAGTCTTTCTTCCATGACATAAGTTCATTGCTTACTAGAATTTTTTAATTAGTTAACTTCAGGGGCCATCTGTCCCTTCCTTCTGACTTCAGACAAGATCACAGAAACAGGAAAAAAAATTGCTCTATTCTCATTGGATGAAGATTATTTCTTTGCCTAAAATACTAGTACTTATAATTCAATATTTGTTTCTTTGTAAGATAGATCTCTTCATTCACAAACTGGAGTATAAATAAGTGAAACAAAGATTTCTTCAATGAGTATGTGTGTTCAATGAATGGGGAATGCATAGAACCAAAGTAAAATTTCTGCAATTTCAGGTAAGTAGACCCCATACAGTACTTATAAGTGGAGACCACTGACAGTGCTTTAATATTCCCAATGACTCTGTCCACTCTGTCTACTGGTCATCTTGCTCACAGAATAGGTCCCTATGTTCCCAGGTCCAAGGATCAGACCAGAGTTTTCAACTGTAAAAAGTGCTTAAGACATTACTGTAACTCACACAACTAGATAGCCATGAAAGCCTGATCATATGTAAACACTGAAGAGAACATGTGTTTATCCTAGTGGACAGAGAACTCTCTCTCTTTCCCTCAAAAGAACGTCATATCTAGTGCTTGTGTGTCACTTCATGGTGAGCAGGGTATTGGGGTGATTTTATCCACTGCCTCCGACTTCAATATGGCAATGGACTTGGCAATCTCAGACACTACACCATATGCACACTTTAGGTAAGTAACGAAATAGATGTTCAAAAAATAAGTTTACGTTACTTCATGCTACTAAAGAAACTTGACATTCATTTACTCATTCATTCAACCAGCAATTAGTAGACACTGATGATGTTCCAGGCTATACATACAATAGTAAACAATCCCTGCCCTGGTGAGTCTTACAGGCTAAGGATTTGTTACATGTTAAACGATGAAATGTTATGAAAACTTAAAAACCTCACTACAAATTGCCTCCTTGGTGGGATCTTTCACAATAAAGCTAGTATATACCTTTGTGAGCTGCATTGTGTCCCTGCCAAATTAATAAGTTGAAGTCCCAGGCCCCAGTACCTCAGAATGTGACTGTATTTGGACATAGGTCCAAATGGTCTTTAGGGTGGAACCTAATCCAAATGGTGTCCTTAAAAGAATACACACACACACACACACACACACACACACACACACGACCATGTGAAGACAGAGGAAGATGAGCATCAAGAAGAGTAACAAGCCAAGGACAGAGGCCTCAGAAGAATCCAACCTTGCTGACACCTTCATCTTGAACTTCTTGTCTCCAGAAATGTGAGAAAATAAATGTCTATTGCTTAAACTACCCAATCTATATGACTTTGTTATGGCAGCTCTAGCAGACTAATACAGCCTCAAAAGCCTAAGCCTTATCTGCACAAATGTAGGGAATATTTGTAGCCTAGAACTATTTCATCAGAATTATAAGCTAGGATGTTGGGATGTAATCATCTATGTGTAGACACAGTGGAATGAAAAGAATAAGACAGTATTAGATAATATTATGGTAAGACAAATTAGTGATGATTCTACAAGTAAAGGCAATTGGAAGCAACCTGTTTAGAACATCTCAAATTAATTACTAAAACTACCATACCTCCATGAAATGAATATTTTACACCTCTTAAAATGACCCTGGACAGAAACTAATGAGGAGAAGGGGGAGGAAACAGGTGAAAAAGTAAGGTAATAATAATACTGTGATAAATTAGCACAATGATAGATGATTACTAGAGTTAGTGGGGTGGTTGCATTGTAATGTATAAAAATGTTGAATCACTATGTTGTACAACTGAAATTAGTAAAATATTGTATATCAACTATACTTAATTAAATTAAAAGATGAACTTGAAGAATACCTAATTTTGTTTTAGAAGTTCATTATATATATTTAAACAAGCTTAATTCACTCTATTTTTCTCCTATAAAATTATGTGGTGGCCACAGCTGGAGCCTGGGTCCTCTGCACGAACACTCTGGTGTGGGTATTTAATTAATTAATTAATTTGGTGTGGATCTTTACAAGATGGTCAGTGGGCTTCTGACAGGGAGACTTAGTGAACATGGTCTCTTTCTAAAGGTCAGGGGTGAGATAGCTGTAGGTCTTGGAGATGGCTTCAAAAGCGGCCTTGGTGAAGTTGCCCAGGGAGACAGCGCAGCCCTTGGCTGAGGTGTAGCAGTTGTGGATACCAGCCAGCAGCAGCAGCTTTTCAGGCACAGGGGCTGAGTCAATGTCAGTGGCCCTGGGGGTAGGGATGAGGCCACCAGCACCGAATCACAGTGGCCAGTCACCTTACAAGGGACTGTATGAGACTTACCGATCTTGTTCCTCTGGTTGCCTCCCTGCACAGGAACAATAGAGAGCTTGGCCAGGATGATGACCCCACAGACAGCAGTGGCCATTTTCTTAGAGTATTTAACATCCAGACTGACATGTCCATTTGTAGTCCCCAAAGACAAAGAATGCCCTGAACCAGGTCCTCTGGCCGGTGGGTCTACTTCTGTATGTACCTAATCTTCAAAGCCTCAACCTTGAGCAACACCTCCAAGAAAAAGTCAATGATCTGGTTCCTTGATGAGCAGGGAGAAGAGATAAATCTTCTCCAGAGACTTGATCATGTCATTGACCAGGCGGCCTGGCTTGGTGATAAGGGTGCAATCCTTTTTTTTTTTTTTAAATATATTTTATTGATTTTTTACAGAGAGGAAGGGGGAGGGACAGAGAGCCAGAAACATCGATGAGAGAGAGACATCCATCAGCTGCTCCCTGCACGCCCCCCACTGGGGATGTGCCCAAAACCAAGGCACATACCCTTTTTAAATTATTATTTTTTTATTTTATTTTATTAATTTTTTATACATATCTTCCCATTGCCCCCCCTCTCTCCCAGGCATACCCCGACCCCCCAGTGTCTGTGATCATTGGTTATGCTTATATGCATGCATACAAGTCCTTTGATTGATCACTTATCTACCTCACCTAACTTTAATCTTTCTGCTGTAATTTCACAGTCTGTTTGATGCTTTATGATTTTTGTCCTTCTGAGAATTATCAGTCTACTCCCTTTCTGTGCTCCTGATTCTATTATATTCACCAGTTTATTCTGTTGATCAAATTTTTAATTCACTTAATTTTTAGATTCACTTGTTGATAGATATGTATTTGTTGTTCATAATTTTTTGGCATTTACCTTTTTCTTCTTCCTCTTCTAAAAGAGTACCTTTCAGCATTTCATATAATACTGGTTTGGTGTTGATGAACTCCTTTAGCTTTTTCTTATCTGGGAAGCTCTTTATCTGCCCTTCAATTCTGAATGATAGCTTTGCTGGATAGCTTATTCTTGGTTGTAGGTTCTTGCTTTTCATCACGTTGAATATTTCTTGCCACTCCCACCTGGCCTGCATCGTTTCTCTTGAGAAATCAGCTGACAGTCGTATGGGTGCTCCCTTGTAGGTAATAAACTGTTTTTCTCTTGCTGCTTTTAATATTCTTTGTCTTTTGCTCTTGGTATTTTAATTATGATGTGTCTTGGTGTAGTCCTCTTTGGATTCCTTTTATTTGGGGTTCTGTGTGCTTCCTGGATGTGTAAGTCTATTTCTTTCACCAGATGTGGGAAGTTTTCAGTCATTATTTCTTTAAATAGGTTTTCAGTATCTTGCTCTCTCTCTTCTTCTGGCACCCCCACAATTCTGATGTTGGTACGCTTGAAGCTGTCCCAGAGGCTCCTTACATTATCTTCACATTTTTGGATTCTTTTCTCTTCTTGCTTTTCCAGTTGAATGTTTTCTGCTTCTTTATATTTCAAATTTTTGACTCGATCCTTGCCTTTCTCTAGTCTGTTATTAGGACTCTGTATAATAGTTTTTATTTCAGTCAGTGTATGTTTAATTTCTAGTTGGTCTTTTTTCATCTTTAGTTGGACCTTTTCCATCTCTAGTTGAATCTTTTGCATCTCTAGTTGGTCCTTTTTCATCTCCTCTTGGGTCTCACTAAATTTATCCAACTTTTCTAGCATATTCTTGAAAAACCTTATAAGCGTGGTTTTGAACTCTATATCCAGTCGTTTTTTTTCCCTCCATTTCTTTTGTTTGTGATCCCTTCCCTTGTCTCGGCATTTTAACTATGCTGGGGAAACTTCTGTGTTGAATTCAGCCTTATGATACCAGACTTGCAAAACCGCAGAAGACTCTGTTGAGCTTGGGAGGGGTGCAGTCTCAGGGCTTGCCTTCCAGTCGGCCCTGCCCTCCACAGCCCCTGAGTCTCACGTGACTGGGTAATGGCTGGAGCCATCCTTGTGCGCGAATACCCGCAGTGCCTCTAACCGCTGCCTTTCCGGCTCCCCTGCACACCAGGACCACACGAGTCTAGGTCTCCAGGGTTTCGTCCGAAACAGGGGCTTAGTGGAGTCAGAAGTGGCACAGTTGGGAGGGTCTGTCTCCTGTCCACTCGCAAAAGCCAGCGGCACAATCAGCAGTCTGTCCTGCGCGCAGTGCCGTGCGCGCCACCAGGCCTTTGTTCTTTTGCGACTCCCCTAAATTTCCGTGCACCTCTCCCTTTTCACAGTCCAAACTCCCCCCGTATGAGTTTCGGATGGATCTGGGGTTTAGTGTCATAGGATAAGGGGTTCAATGCCTTTGAGAGTCTCTGTTTCCCTCCCACCAGAGAAAGCCAGCTAGGTACTCTGGCACCCGCTCTCTCCACACACGCGTTTCCGTACCTCAGCTTTTTGCAGCTCCTCTGGGTCTCCGTGAGCCCCTCTCTTTCCCTCTAGTTGTAGAACTTCCACTTAGCCAGCTTTCTTGTGGTTCTGGATGATGTCTGTTTTGTCTTTTAGTTGTAGTTTTGAAATTGTTGTGCGAGGCAGCAGTGTAGGTGTTTACCTATGCCGCCATCTTGGATTCCTCCCAAGGCACATACCCTTGACCGGAATCGAACCTGGAACCTTTCAGTCTGCAGGCCAACACTCTATCCACTGAGCCAAACCGGTTTCAGCAGGGTGCAATCCTTGACCTCTGCTTGCCTCTTCAACTTCCTGGCCTCAGTTGACCCCGGGATCTTGGCTCAATACACTGCCAAATCACCAGGGCCTCCCATTCCAATGACTCCTCCCACAGCACCCATGTCATTATTTGGTATTTCCTTGGAAAAGATGCTCAGGTAATATATACATATATATATATATATATATATATATATATATATATATATAGATATATAGCGGCGGACGAGAGAGAGAGAGAGAGAGAGAGAGAGAGAGAGAGAGAGAGAATGAATAAGACATTGACAGCCTCCCTCTGGCATCCACCTGGCTAGAGATTAAAACCACAACCTGGGTATGTGTCCTGACCAGAAATTGAACCTGCAACCTTTTGGAGCATGGAAGGGTGCTCCAAAAAATTGAGCCACACCAGTAAGAGCTCATGAAATATTTTTTGATGAAAAAAAAAAAAACGGTTTTCTACAAATAGATAATTCCATTTTTGTAAATTATACTCACATATAAATTAAAAAAAATATATATTTTATTGATTTCAGAGAGAAAGGGAGAGGGAGAGAAATAGAAACATCAATGATGAGAGAGAATTACTGACTGGCTGCTTCCTGCACACCCACTACTGGGAAGTGAGCCCAAAACTCAGACATGTGCTCCTGACCAGAATGGAGCCCGGGACCCTCCAGTTCACAGGCTGATGCTCTATCCAGTAGTCAAACCAGCTAGGGCCTTATATATAAATTAAAGAGACAGAGGGTGGCCCGATTGGCGTGGCTCAGTGGTAGAGTGTTGACCTATGAAAGAGGAGGTCACAGCTCAATTTCTAGTCAGGCACATGCTCAGGGTTACAGGCTCAATCCCCAGTGTGGGGCATGCATGAGGCAGCCGACAGGAGATTCTTTCATCATTGATGTTTCTATTTCTCTCTTCCTCTCACTTTTCCTCTCCCTTCCTCTCTAAACTGAATTAAAAATACATACATACATACATACATAAATAAATAAATAAATAAATAAATAAATAAATAAATAAATAACAGAGGGTGGAATCGAAAATATTAAACTGATTATTTCCAGGAAGTAGGATTATGAAGGCTTTTCTCTTTCACCATTCTGCTGATCTCTATCTTCTTGTTTCTTTTCAATAGATTCTGTTATAAGGAAAAAATTAAACAGTTTCATTAAATCTATTACGTGAAGTGTTATAAAAATCTGCATCAAAGTCAAGGATCTGAAGCAATTATCCATAGAATATGACAGGTAATACACGTAATTCAAATTTTAAAACACACAGCCCTTTCCATATCAAATCCATTCCTCTTCCCCACAATTTATCTTTACACTATAATTGTATCAGTTCTTCAGATATCCTACAGATTATAGCCATAACATTATGTATCAGATCATGTTTTATTCCTGAATTGAAATCCAAGTTCAGGCTTCAGCTAAAAGAAGGGTTTTCTTTCTCCTCCCGCCTCTTAAATGTTTGGATTTTATAAAGCAAAACAAGGACTGCAAATATACTTGGATGTGGCAGATGACTGGGACATGAGACAGCTCTGGGTTCCATCCTGGCTCTATCAGTTACTGGCTGTCACTAATACAGGTGTCCAATCTGGCCAACTTCAGTTCCTTCAACTACAAAACAGATGTAATTACCACCTGGGCACTGTCATGAGGATTAAAAGAGATGACATGCATAAGGCATTCAAAAAAGGCATCTGGCTCATGGTAGGTGTTCAGTAAACTGTAACTGTTATACATTTACAAAATTGATGCTTTCCTTATTCAGTGGCTCAGCGGTTAAGCCTTGATATATGAACCAGGAGATCGTGGTTTGATTGAGGTCAAAGCACATATCTGAGTTTCAGGCTCGATCCATGGTAGGGGGAATGCAGAAGGCAGCCAATCAATGACTCTCTTTCATCATTAATGTTTCTCTCTCTCCCTCTCCCTTCCTCTCTCTGAAATTAATAAAAACATATTTTAAAAATTGATGCTTAACATTTATATTTTATAGCCAAGCACATATATGTTTCTTTATAATAGAAGTTTTAAGGTTACATCAAATTTCCTATGTAATCTTTGTTTCTCACTCATATCGATGTTTCTCCCTCTCCCTCTCCCTTCCTCTCTCGCTGGAAATCAATAAAATATTTTAATATATAAATAAAAATCAGAAAAGTGCCACAATAAAATCATTATTTCTTAACTGCTACATGATCATCATTCATTTATGAGTATGATTGTACAGCTGGATTTCTATATGTGTATATGTCTATGCATATAAGGTGCTTATAAAGTTAAGTTGCTCAGAACATCTTAATGTTATTTAAATTATATTATAGTGACAATGGACAAGAAAAACAGTTATAATCAAAATACTGACTTAGAGCCCTAGCTGGTTTGGTGCAGTGGATAGAGCATCAGCCTAAAACTGAAGTGTCCCAGGTTCAATTCTGGTCAAGGGCACATGCCTGGGTTGCAGGCTTGATCCCCAGTTGGGTGTGTGCAGGAGGCAGCCAATCAATGATTCTCTCATCATTGATGTTTCTATTTCTTTGTTTTCCACTCTGAAACTAATAAAAATATATTTAAAAACAACAACAAAAAGAACACAAACACACACCAAAATACTGACTTAGAAATTTTCTGCGGGATTAAAACAATGGCTTATTTTATAGAATGGGATAGACCTGAGTGAGGTGACTGGTTAAACTGGTCCTGTTGCTTCAGATGAATTTGGAATAAGTGCTGACTTTTGGACACATGGATAATGAATAATATGCCCAACTTAAACAAATAGGAAGTGGTGGAGCCAGGTGTGAAATCCAAGTCCTAGGATTGTATAGCTGAAGTTCTTTTTATTACACTGAATAGAATGACAGAAAAATTTAAATCTTGAGTAGGCTGTAAGTCTGTAGTTATACACAATTTAAAAAAGCCTGGAGGGAGAGGGGACAAATGCATCCAGATATTAAATATGTACAGCCCAAGCTGCGTGATTCAGTGGTTGAGTGTTAAACTACAAACCAGGAAGTTATGGTTCGATTCCCGCTCAGAACATGTGCCCAGGTTTCGGGCTCAATCTCCAGTAAGGGTGTGCAAGAGGCAGCACATCAATGATTCTCTCTATCTCTCTCCTTCACTCTTCCTCTCTGAAATCAATAAAAAAAAATATTTTTTTAAATTGTAGAAACTTTCCCAAAGAGATATAGACAAAGATAATTGTATAAGGATGGTTGTCATTAAATTAACTGCCATTATGAAAAACTCAAAACAAGCTAAATACTGGTATATACTATTAGGCTTTAATGTATAAGTGGTAAAATATTTCAATAATGGAATAATATGTTCACCATTAGCAATCATGAAGTATAAAGCTACTTAAAATTGTAATTATTCAAAATACAGTAAGTGAAAAAAATCTAACAAAACTCTATGTACTATTTTTAATTTTTGTTTTTATGTTTGCCCATATTTTTCAAATTTCTATAATGAATATAATTACTTTTACACCAAAAAACAATTGTTATTTTAAAATACCAATAAACTTTAACCAGAAAAATAGCTAGTTTAAGATTATAGAATTTAAATATAGTTGCTACTTAAAACTTAAATGTTTCAAGTTTTTATATACATAGGAATTCAAAGTAAGAATTAAAGATAAAATATTCTTGTGAGCCCCAAATCAAATATAAAATCAAGGTATAGATTTCTATATAAAGAAACTAGAGATTAGCCATTAAAAGGAAAATTCCCAGGCCCACCACAACAGGCTCACGCCCCCCCCCCCCCCCAGAGATTAACTGATTTTCATTATTCAAATTCATAAGAGGACTCATACAGACCTCATAGAGAGACAGGTATTTTTAGGAGAAATAACCTGTAAATTCAAGGTAAGATTGATCCTTAATTTCTAACTTTCCTCTTAGTTAATGTTAATATTGCAACCTATAAATAAAGTTGTTCAAGTTAACTGATTTCTAATTTCAAAACATTGAAAAGGTAAGAAATAAAATCTATTTCTCCAACATATAAAAAATATCCATTTCAAAGCACAGCCAGCCTTATACTTCTTGAGGAATTTCTTTGAAAATCTAGAGGAATTCCTTTAAAAATAGGAATAAAAATTTCCCCTAAAATTTTTTATTTAGTATTGTTTTGCAAGCTTTTATGGCCAATGCAGAAAGACATGAAACAGATAAATAAATTTAAATATTGGAACGGAAAAGTTTACATTATCATTAATTATAGATGATATCACTGTCTAACTAGAACCCCAAAGAAATGAATGGAAAACTATATTTAAGGGAAATCTAAATAGCTATAGCCATCATTTATTAAAATCTTTATGTCCAACACTATAGCACTGTATTCTCAGAGTCAGGCATCTGCTAAGTAGTAGAGCTGGGATTCAAACTCAAGTCTGACCAATCCAAAGACTGCACAGACTGTTCTTTTCAATACTTTGCTCTGTAAAGTGAATACTTACAATGCGCGTGTATACACGTTTCCTATACGAAAGCAATAACCATCACAAAAGTCCAATTTAAAACACCCCATTCACAAACCAACAAATTCAACAAGGTTTGTGTGCAACTAATAAAAGGAGAAAAAAACCCACTTAGACATAAACTAAATATATATAGAAGTAACAAGAAATAGAGATGGGGCAAGACTTAGATAGGAAGAATAAATATTTATATTTAAAATCTATATTCCAATTTAATTTATATTTTAAATGCAATTCTGATCAAAACCCCAAATAAATAAACTATACTATAAAGAGAAAAAACAAAATTACCACATATATCTAAAAGAAACAAACAAGTGATAATAGCAAAGAAAATTTTGCTGACAATTATAGGCAAAAGAGATAGCATATATTAAAATTATTGTAAATTCATAATTAAAAGAGCCTGGGACTATGCAAGAAAAAATCCAAATAATTAATAAAACATAATAGCTAAAATAGAAGTAGATCTGTCTCATATACTTATTAGAAGTCAGTTTGTAATAAAGAAAGCACCAATAATCATCAGAGATGGAAGGAATTAATAATTGTTGGAATAACTGACCACCAATTTAAGGTAAAACATCAAGATAAATTCTTACCTCACACATATACAAAATAAATTCCTTAGGATTAACTAGTTAGAAATGTATTTTTAGCCGAAATCCGGTTTGGCTCAGTGGATAGAGTGTCGGTCTTCGGACTGAAAGGTTCCAGGTTTGATTCCGGTCAAGGGCATGTACCTTGGTTGCGGGCACATCCCCAGTAGGCAGCATACAGGAGGCGGCTGATCGATGTCTCTCTCTCATCAATGTTTCTAACTCTCTATCCCTCTCCCTTCCTCTCTATAAAAAATCAATAAAATATATACTTTTAAATGTATTTTTAAAACATAAAAATAAGACAAAAAGCTCAGTGGTTGAGCATTGACCAGTTGAACCAGGAGGTCACAGTTTGAGGAAGCTGATGAGTGATTCTCTCACATCATTGATGTTTCTATCTCTCTCCCTCTCCCTCTCAATAAAAAAATATTTAAAAAAAAACAAAATTTGTCATACTGTTAGAGGGAAAGCAATGTATCATAGCACTGGAGGAAAAAAAAAATTTAAAACTTAAATGCAAATAAGGAATCTATAATAACAAAAGCATAATATGCTAATTAGACCAGATGTCTTTCCAGATGAAGCCAGGGCCGTACCGGAAGTCTGGTCCCAGGTGCCAGAGGGAAGCTGGTGCTAGCAGCCAGGGAAGGAAGGCCTACTTTTGCAAGAATTTCATGCATCCGGCCTCTAGTAGACTATATAAAATTAGAAATTAAAGAAACATCAAAAAAAGAAAATTCATAAACCAAAGAACTTTTTTTGCATATATGCATAACCAATGAACACAGGCGACAGTGCAGTGAAGGCCGGGGTGGGGGGTGGGGAGGAGTGAGGGCTAAAGGCGATCAATGTGGGGGATAAAGGGAACATCTGTAATACTTTCAACAATACAGATACATTAAAAAAAAAATGACAGGGAAGAAAAAAGAAAAACCACAAATAGCTTAACCCAGTGATTTTTAACTGGTGTGCTGCAAGAATTTTTAAAACGTGCAATACCTACCCTGGCCGATTTGGCTCAGTGGATAGATCATTGAAGGGTCCTGGGTTGATTCTGATCAAAGGCTTGTATCTTGGTTCAAGGCTCTTCCCTGGCCCAGGTCCTGGTTAAGACACATGCAGGAGGCAACCAGTCAATGTGTTTCTTTCACATCGATGTTTCTATCTTTCTCTTTCTCTTCCATTCTCTCTAAAATCAATGGAAAAATATTCTTGGCTGAGGATTACAATACACACACACACACACACACACACACACACACACACAGCCTTTCCTTAAACAACAACAAAACTTGCGATGCCTGACTAGTCAGGGACAGTGACCTCTTTTCCCTTAGACTGTCAAATTTTTTTTTAATTTTAATTAAATCTTTATTATTCAGATTATTACATTTGTTTTTCTTTTTTTTCCCCTCCATAGCACCCCTCCACCCAGCTCCCACCCTTCCCTCCCTCCTGTTGACCTCATCCATAGGTGTATGATTTTTGTCCAGTCTCTCCCTGTATACCCCCCACCCCTTTCCCCCTGAGAATTATCAGTCCACTCCCTTTCAATGCTCCTGATTCTAGTATATTCACCAGTTTATTCTGTTGATCAAATTTTTAATTCACTTAATTTTTAGATTCACTTGTTGATAGATACGTATTTGTTGTTCATAATTTTTTGACTTTAATCTTTTTCTTCTTCCTCTTCTTAAAGAGTACCTTTCAGCATTTCATATAATACTGGTTTGGAGTTGATGAACTCCTTTAGCTTTTTCTTATCTGTGAAGCTCTTTATCTGCCCTTCAATTCTGAATGATAGCTTTGCTGGATAAATTATTCTTGGTTGTAGGTTCTTGCTATTCATCACGTTGAATATTTCTTGCCACTCCCGTCTGGCCTGCATCGTTTCTGTTGAGAAATCAGCTGACAGTCGTATGGGTGCTCCCTTGTAGGTAATGAACTGTTTTTCTCTTGCTGCTTTTAATATTCTCTCTTTGTCTTTTGCTCTTGGTATTTTAATTATGATGTGTCTTGGTGTGGTCCTCTTTGGATTCCTTTTATATGGGGTTCTGTGTGCTTCCTGGATGTGTAAGTCTATTTCTTTCACCAGATGTGGGAAGTTTTCAGTCATTATTTCTTTAAATAGGTTTTCAGTATCTTGCTCTCTCTCTTCTGGCACTCCCACAATTCTGATGTTGGTACGTTTGAAGCTGTCCCAGAGGCTCCTTACATTATCTTCACATTTTTGGATTCTTTTCTCTTCTTGCTTTTCCAGTTGAGTGTGTTCTGCTTCTTTATATTTCAAATTTTTGACTTGATTTTTGCCTTTCTCTAGTCTGCTGTTAGGACTCTCTATAATATTTTTTATTTCAGTCAGTGAATGTTTAATTTCTAGTTGGTCCTTTTTCATCTCCTCTTGGGACTTGATAAATTTATCCATCTTTTCCAGCATATTGTCGAAAAACCTTATAAGCGTGGTTTTAAACTCTATATCCAGTCGTTTTTTTCCCTCCATTTCTTTTGTTTGTTGTCCCTTCCCTTGTCTCGGCATTTTCACTGTGTCGGGGAAACTTCTGTATTGGATTCAGCCTTATAATGCCAGACGTGCAAAGCCGCAGAAGCCTCTGTTGAGCTTGGGAGGGGTGGAGTCTCAGGGCTTAAGGGACCGCCTTGCCTTGCAATCGGCCCCGCCCTCCACAGCGTCTGAGTCTCACGTGACTGGGTAATGGCTGGAGCGGTCCTTGTGCGCGCGCCCGCAGTGCCTCTAACCGCTGCCTTTCCGGCTCCCCTGCGCACCAGGACCACACGAGTCTAGGTCCCCAGGGTTTTGCCCGAAACAGGGGCCCAGTGGAGTCAGAAGTGGCACAGTTCGGAGGGTCTGTCTGCCGCCCACTTGCGAAAGCCAGCGGCACAATCAGCAATCTGTCCTGCCCACAGTGCCGTGCGCGCGGCCACCAGCCCTCTGATCTTTTGCGACTCCTCTAAATTTCTGGCACTTCTCCCTTTTCACAGTCCAAACTCCCCCTGTATGAGTTTCGGCTGGATCTGGGGTTTAGTGTCATAAGAGAAGGGGTTCAATGCCGTTGGGAGTCTCCGTTTCCCTCCCACCAGAGAAAGCCAGCCAGGGCACCCGCTCTCTCCGCGTGTGCGTCTCCGTACCTCAGCTTTTTGCAGCTCCTCTGGGTCTCCGTGAGCCCCTCTCTTTCCTTCTAGCTGTAGAACTTCCACTCAGCCAGCTTTCCTGTGGTTCTGGATGATGTCCGTTCTGTCTTTTAGTTGTAGTTTTGAAATTGTTGTGCGAGGCAGCAGTGTAGGTGTTTACCTATGCCACCATCTTGGATTCTCCTCTAGACTGTCAAATTTAAAAAATTACAACAGCCAACACAACAATAGCTGTCTGGTGTGAATGAATCAAAATTATACAATTTTTTTGTCAGATCAGCAAGCAATATATTTTTAGGTGCTGTAAAATGTAATAATTAGTTTATGTGTACCATAAGATGAAAAAGGCTGAAAATCACTGGCTTACCCACATAGAAATATGAACCATCTAAGTGGCTCTCTATGGAGCACTCTTGCACCTTTCCTACTCTTTTCCCCAGGTGTATTTTCCTTGCCTCTCTTTCTCCTAAATTTCAAAAGCCCTTCAAAAACAAAACAACAACAACAAAAAATAAGAACCATCTCTATGTCAAAAATAAAAAAGTAGCCCTAGCTGGGTTGGTTCACCCTATAGAGTGTTGGACTACAGACCAAAGGATCCCAGGTTCGATTCTGGTCAAGGGCATGTACCTTGGTTGCAGGCTCCTCCCTCACTCAGGCCCTGGTGGGGCTACTGCAGGAAGCAACCAATAGAACTCACATCAATGTTTCTATATGTCTTTCCTCTCTCTTCCACTCTAACTAAAAAAAAAAAAAAAAAAAAAAAAAAGTTATGAGGATTAACCAAAAAAAAAAAAAAAGGAAAAAATATTTTGTAACAAAAATTACAAAAGAAATATATATTAAGCAACGTAGTTTTTAATTTTTCTCTTTAAATTAGAAAATAATGCCCAAAGTCCACCAAGATCTAATGAAATGAGCAAATACATTCATATGCTATATTGTTAATGGCATTGCAAATGGGCATATAACCTTTTTGGAAAGTTTTATTTATACTGTATATACATATTATTACAGCTTTGTGTTTTTAAAAAAATTAAAAAGGACTGGAAAGAAATATAGCAGAAAGAAGTGTCAGTAATGGGAATGAGTTATATATTTTTTATTTCCCAAATTTTATGTAATTGCTTTACTTTATTTTACTGATTTAAGTGGATAATCTTACATATACTGTTATCTCCTTGTATTACAGAGTGTGAGATTGGAGACACAATTTTCGAAATCATCTAAAAAGCAATTATTCCACTTAAAACACAAACCTGAGATATATAGGCCTTGCAATTTTCCATTTACCCTAGAAAACGAATGCTTTTGTAATAGGTGTCTTTTTTAAAAGCAGTGGAAGGAGTAGAAGATCTTTGTAAAAACTAAAGAATGTGTCAGTGGTGAGTTAGCCTTCGATGAAAGCACACCCCTCTGCAGACCAGTCAAATTAAGTGCCTTGGCTCCTGCCCACATGCTTGGAAGAAAGATCTTCAAGGAATCCTACCTCCCCCCCTCAAAAAATTGCTACACCCTCCTTTGTAAGAGCTAGTCCTGATTTCATGTTTCTTATTTGTAGTGGCCCAAAGGAGCCTCAGAGATTAGCTAGAGCAGGCAGAGCACATGGTTACAGCTACAGACTCCAGGAAACAAAAAGGACAAGGAGCCCCTCTTTATGCCTTGTTCCATCACACAGAAACACAGCAGGGGGGGCTCAGCTATGTATCCCACTAAACACCAATGTAAAGCAACCATTGCCCAAAACCATGAGATACCACCTTATGGGTGCCCTGTATCAAAAATCTAGAGAACAACTGGTGGTAAGGACATGGAGAAAATGGAATCCTTGTGTACTGCTGGTGGAATGTAAAATAGTGCAGCCTCTATGAAAAACAGTATGGCAGTTCCTTAAAAATTTAAAAATAGTTACCCCATGATCCAGTGATTCCCCTTCTGCATGTTTAATCAAAAGAACCTAAAGTCCATTATTCACAACAGCAAAAAAGTGGAAGCAACTTAGATGTTTATAGATGATGAATAAACAAATTGTGGTGTATATGTACAATGAAATATTATTCAGTCTTAAAAAGGAATGAAGTGCTGACACATGCTACAACATGGATGCACCTCAAAGAAAGTATGCTAAGATAAGCAGACACAAAAGGACAAATATTGTATGATTCCTTACATGAGGTACCTAAAGTACACAAATTCATAGACAGAAAGTAGAATGATGGGTGCCAGTGGCTAGGGGGGAGGGGATAGGGAGTTGGCTATCTATTTTTCTTTCTTTCTTTCTTTCTTTCTTTCTTTCTTTCTTTCTTTCTCTCTCTCTCTCTCTCTCTCTCTCTCTCTCTCTCTTTCTTTCTTTCTATGTATCTATGTATCTATCTATGTATCTATCTATGTATCTATCTATCTATCTATCTATCTATCTATCATCTATCCTTATAACCATAGCCAGTTCTAGATAACTGAGAGCAGGGTGATGCTTGCTTCTTGAGCTTTTCATAACTTAAAAGAACATGGGACATGACAGAACATTGAATGCTGGAATCATAAAACATTGCTGAGTAATTTCCTTATCACCAGCTCAACTTAGAATTTTTTATAAAAGTAATTTACAAAGGGCAAAGTTCTCAGCTATGGGACTCCTGGGGTTTGGCTCATGTGGTACTGACAGAGTTCTTTCATGTTCCACAGAGAACACCTGAGAGGCTCTTTCTGTGGCGATGCAGAGGATGACACCATGTTATGAGATGAGGCTAAAATGAGGCTGGCTGAGAGGTCTGGTCTGAGTACTTGCTTCAGCGGTCTGAGCTCCAGATCCAGGGATTATTTTGGGAACTTAATTGCGCTATAGTCAAACATGTCAATTTGTAAATCGCCTAAATATGTCAACTGTCCCCAAGCTGGGGTCCTAAAGCACCATTCAACTCCTCTAACATTGTTTGCTGGTCAAGATACAAACCCATTTTCCTTTTTAAAACTTGATCCAATAGTTCTCTGAAGCTGTCTTTAGTCTCATAAAGACTCTTTGGCCACCTCTGGATTTTTTCAGTGCCAGAACCAGGCAGAAAAAGAGCAACTTACTGCCCTTTTTCAAAGGAAAGTGAGAAGAGTTGCAGACTAGAAACTAGACAAACTTTTTTATTCAGTACTCACTGGGATTTGCAAGAGAATAGTTTAGACACAGTCAAGGAAAAAGCCAATTATGTTTCCTACCTAAAGAATTTAGCAGGAGTGTGGGACACAAAAGCTTCTATGACATCTTTATCCTGGGCACAAGGAGGGAAAAATAAAAGGCAACACATTTCAAGTAACTTTGCTATTTTTTTCTAAGTTACTAGGAGGAAAAAGACTTGCTAATTTCTTCACATATAAAAAAGAATTATCAGCTACTTTCACTTTCTAATGAACAGCTCTAGTCTTCAAAATGAGTTCTGTCTGGGTAAGGCATTTCATTCAAACAGAAGTTTTTCTGATTAACAGAGAAAGAGATATTGAAACACACACACACACATACATGCATGCACGCATACGCCCTTTTTGTTTTTAACATGAGCATTCTGTTGGATGCGACTCTTGAGATTAGAGAGCAAAAAATTAAGAGTCAAAATGGAAAAAAATGGAAGTTACAAGTCACTCCGGAAGAACACACCTAGAGGGAAAGATTCATTGACGAGCTGGAAATTTTGGGCTGTGTGGCAGTTGAGCAGCAGGCTCAGGGTGGAAGCTGAGAAAGGCTGGTCTGAGGGAGGCAGCAGGGCTGCTGGGAGCTGGCGAGGTCATTGTTGCAGCCACCTTGGTCACAGTTGTGTATAGGGTCCAAAAACTAATTTTTCAAAAACGGACCAGGGTGTGAGAGGTGCTGGTGGTGAGAAACTGCTCTTCAAGTGCTAATCCTGCCAGGTGGTGCTGCCTCTAAGGAGGCCCAGAGAAAGGGTTTTGAATGCACACCCGCCAAGTGCAGGGTGTCAGGCCTACTGAGTGCAACACACACATTCATAATACTCTCATAGATCTAGGGCCCAGAGAGCTGACTGGACTTGCTAAAGGGCCAGAGCTACACAAAGGTGGGATTTGGATTCAGGCCTCCTGACTCCCAGAGCTGAGTCTTCTTCTGACTCCTTGGGATCACACTGGCTGGTGCTAGTGTGCTAGCATCAGTCAGAGCAAGGCCTGACAAGGCCACGTCGCCATGTGCAGGCACCACCAGTGTAGGCTCTGCCGTCGGGAGGTGTGGCATTGGTATAGATTCCCGGAACCCTGCCAAGCTCCCCAGTTGTCTGGTGGCAGCCTGTTCAGTAAAAGAAGTCAGGAAAAGAGAAGAAAGCACCTTCGTGGCCAACAGGCTGGGGCCCAGACACCTGCAGACGGCTTCCCAGCTTGCATCTGTCAGTGCTTTCATCTGCCTCGTCCTTCTCTCTAGCAGTTCTCCTGGAGCCTTGGGTTGCTTGAAGCATGGCTTTTACTTGACACGCTGTTCTCTTCCCCTTCCATCTTTCCAAGCAGCTAAGGACACCCGCATGCACACAATGGCCGTATTAAGGCTCATTGTTAGAGGGGGTGCAGGAGCGTGGCAGATCAACAACTGGAACTGTTAACAGGTTAAGATCATGAAGTTGGATACAACTAAAATTCACTTAAGTCAAGAGGCCTGACTCAATCTTGACTCAGAGTTTGCCTACAGGATCCATTTAACCCTTGCTACTGCCGTTGGAGGCAGGTATATGCCCCCAGTGTGTAGAAGACAGGTATAGAGAGGTTAAATTGCCAAAGGTCAGAATGAGCCAGGCTCACTCCATAGTCCCCACTTTGCCACCACTGTTCCGAAAATCACACCAGTGAGAGTCCCTCCGACTGGATTGCCCTGCTTGAAATAAGGATCCTGACTCTCCTCAAAGGGCCTGTGGTTAAACTAGACCAACTTTAATAACTTACTTTGTTCAGACAACTCTAAAGGCACTGGTCTGCTGAACAGCACCCTCGGGGACAGCATGCCTCATCCTGAGGATGGGACATGAGAGGGCTGTAAAATGCCAGGGAAAGCACAAGCTGAGCACCCATTTCTGAGAAAGGGGAGGAAGTGCAAGATTACTCCTGGCCAGCAGAAAACAAACTTAGCTATAAATTCCCTGCTGGAATTGCTTTCCCCCATTTCCCCAAACGCAAGCCAAGCTCCGGATCTGAGAAAGCTGGGGAAGGGCCCTTATTTAGAACATGGTCCAAAGAGTTACAAGTGGTAAGGAGGATGGGGCAATGGGGGTGAGGGAATTGGCTGTTGGAGGACAGGCATTGTTTTCCTGTCTCCCCTGTGAATGTTTTGAAAGTTCACGAAGTTAACAGTACAAAGGTTAGAAAGAGATTGATAAGTTGGGCAAGAGGTCTGCAGCTGAGACTGCTGTAGTATTTAAATGCTATGATGAGCAACCACAGGAAAGGAGAGGACAGTGAGGATATGAAACATGCATTACAGGTGAGAGGGCTTTGTTGGGAAGCCAACTATAGCATGTAATCTTTCCTCTGGAAGACACTATCCAGAGGAAACCTGACGTTTCAAACTCAGTTATATAACAATGTTCCTCTCTGCACAATCCAACATTACCAGCTACCTCTCCACGCTTCATCAGCTACACTTACCATGAGTGTTTCAAACTGCAAGACATGCACTAGAGTTAGGATGGAACTCAAAAATCTGGCAAGTAGAGGCCCTGATTCCATCCTGAAATGAAGAATATTTGTGAGTATGCATGCATGGGCACTCTCCATTTAGAGGACTTATTTCCAGTTCCTGAGATTTCTAAAAGATTCCAAAATTGGGCACAGATCTTAGACTGTTTTCTGGAGGGGTGACACACAAAGCAGAACTACACTGGGCTCTACCCATGGGTGACAACATTCTCTGGCTGTTCATGGAGAAAGTTCTGGGAGGGTGTAAGCTCTGGGCAGGGGAGTTGGTGCATCAGAAATCTCAGAGGAGGCTCCTGTAGGAGCAGACGTGTCTACTGTGGCACCTGCCAGCAAAACTCAAGAGGATGAAACTTACTGGCCATGCTTCAAGCAACCCAAGGCTCCAGGAGAACTGCTAGAGAGAAGGACGAGGCAGATGAAAGCACTGACAGATGCAAGCTGGGAAGCCGTCTGCAGGTGTCTGGGCCCCAGCCTGTTGGCCACGAAGGTGCTTTCTTCTCTTTTCCTGACTTCTTTTACTGAACAGGCTGCTACCAGACAACTGGGGAGCTTGGCAGGGTTCCGGGAATCTATACCAATGCCACGCCTCCCGACGGCAGAGCCTACACTGGTGGTGCCTGCACATGGCGACGTGGCCTTGTCAGGCCTTGCTCTGACTGATGCTAGCACAGGTTGGCACACCACATCTATCAGTCCAGAATGGTCACTCTAGGAGAGACTTAACGTATTCTTCTCTGACAAAGGGAGAAGAGATTTCAATCTTCACTGGCTATGGCAGAAGACGGTGTGGGAGGGCAGGCCTTGCAGTGGTTATTGAGTTGACTGCTTTGGTGCTGGAAGATTCCCCATCTGGATGTGAAGGTTTCCATACCATTGCTCCCTGCAGCTATACAAGAACATGGTCCACAGACACGCTGCCTTAATATGGCAAGGCCAGTCCCTCCTTGAATGTGGATGTGGGGATTTTTAAAGGGGAAGTCTATTGCTTCCTTAAAACAGAAAGATTATCTAAATCAAAGATGCCATAATCCTAGCCAGTCTGGTTCAGTGGATAGAGCATGGCCTGCAGACTTAAAGGTCCTTGGTTCAATTCCAGTCAAGAGCACATCCCCAGATTGCTGGACCAATCCCCAGTAAGGGGCTTGTAGGAGGCAGCTGATCAATGATTCTCATCATTGATGTTTCTCTCTCCCCCTTCCTCTCTGAGATCAATAAAAATACATTTTAAAAAATGCTATAAAAATGCGCAAATCCTGATTTGATCTCTTAATAGCTGACAACTTAGACACATTACCTATCCTCTGAGTTTCAATTTCTTCACCTCCAAAGGCACAGGATGTTCTATAGTATATAGGACTGCTTGAAGTTAACCCACACAGTACTCAGCACAGGGCCTGGTCCACAGTGAAGAGAGGCATTCATTCAATCACATATAACAATTCCAGAGTCACAATTGGATACCAAGTGTATATATTTATCTGTTATACACAGTATAGTAAATGCTTGAAAATTTTTCTCAACACACATTTATTAGAAATAAGTTCATGAAGGCTGAGACCTTTTCTGTTTTATTAATTGTCATACCCGAATGTTAACTAGATATCTGTTATATGAACACACTGATAAACAAAGTGGAGATGTGACACTATTTGGAACAATTGTATATATTTACTTATAGTTTTGTGCCCAGGAAGTGATGTAAAGGAGCATTTCTTAGAACTTAGGGGCCACACTGCTTTGTGTGCCTTTATTTATTTATTTATTTATTTATTTATTTATTTATTTATTTATTTATTTATTGTTACATGTATACATATCTCCCCATTGCCCCCCCCTACTCCTAGGCATACCTTAACCCTCCAATGTCTGTGTTAATTGGTTATGCTTATATGCATGCATATAAGTCCTTTGGTTGATCTCTTATCTACTCCACCTCTCCTTAAACTTCCTGCTGTAATTTGACAGTCTGTTTGATGCTTTACTGCTTCTGTGTCTATTCTTTTGTTCATCAGTTTATAATGTTCTTTATTTTCCACAAATGAGTGAGATCATGTGGTGTTTCTCCTTCATTGACTGGCTTATTTCACTAAGCATAAGGCTCTCCAGTTCTATCCAGGTTGATGCAAATGGTAAGAATTCCTTCTTTTTAATGGCAGCATAGAATTCCATTGCATAGATGTACAATAGTTTTCTGATCCACTCATCTGCTGACGGGCATCTAGGCTGTTTCCAAATTGTAGCTATTGTAAATTGTGCTGCTATGAACATAGGGGTGCATAAATCCTTTCTGATTGGTGTTTGTGATTTCTTAGGATAAATTCCTAAGAGTGCGATTGCTAGGTCAAATGGGAGCTCCATTTTTAGTTTTTTGAGGAAACTCCATATTGTTCTCCACAGTGGCTGCACCAGTCTGCATTCTCACCAGTAGTGCACGAGGGTTCCTTTTACTTCGCATCCTCACCAACACTTGTCATTTGTTGATTTGTTGATGATTGCCATTCTGACAGGTGTGAGATGGTATTGCATTGTTGTTTTGATTTGCATCTCTCAGATAATTAGTGACTTTGAACATATTTTCATGTGTCTCTTGGCCTTCCTTCTGTCATCTTTTAAAAAGGTTCTATTTAGGTCTGTTGCCCATTTTTTTTATTGAATCGTTTATCTTCCTTTTATTAAGTTGTATAAGTTGGCTGTAGATGTTGGAGATTAAACCTTTATCAGGGATAACATTTGCAAATATGTTCTCCCATACAGTGGTCTTTCTTGTTGTTTTGTTCATGGTTTCTTTTGCTGTGCAAAAGCTTTTTATTTTAATGTAGTCCCATTTGTTTATTTTTTCTTTAGCTTCCATTGCCTTTCAAGCAGTATCAGTGAAGAAGTTCTTTTGGCATATGAATGCGATTGTGCTGCCTGTGGATTCCTCTAGTATTTTTATGGTTTCCCTTCTAATGTTTAAGTCCTGTATCCATTTTGAGTTTATTTTTGTATTTGATGTGAGTTGGTGGTCCAGTTTCATTTTTTTGCATGTATCTGTCCAATTTTCCCAACACCATTTATTGAAGAGGCTATCTTGCCTCCATTGTATGTTCATGCCTCCTTTGTCAAATATTAGTTGACTATGGTGGTTTGGGTGGATATCTGGGTTCTCTATTCTATTCTATTGGTCTATATGTCTGTTATTGGTCCATATGCCAGTACCAGGTTGTTTTGAGAACAGTTGCTTTGTAATATAGCTTGAAATCTGGTATTGAGATCCCACCTACTTTATTCTTCTTTCTCAGGATTGCTGTGATTATTCGGGGTCTTTTTTTGTTCCAGATGAATCTTTGAAGAATTCTTTCTAGATCTGTGAAATATGTAATTGGTATTTTGCAGCTGGGACACTGTATTAACTCCCAGGCTGTCCTTCTGCCCCAGAAAAAAACTAGTCGTTTTCCAGAGCTCCCCTCTGTCAACAGCTCAGAGAGTTTGCCTCCACACTTAGGGATTACGCCCTGACCACCTCTGTGGATCTCTCCAGAGGCAGCTTTCCTGCAGCCCAGTTCCCACAGTGTGCGCATCTCTGTTGTGCAGGGGTAGGAGACCTCACCCTGTCCCAGGCGAAATCTGACCCTTCCGCGCACCACATGGATCTCTGAATTCGCCGCCCGCGTGTCCGTGCAGCCTGGAAAGCCATGCTCTGGGTCCCCGGTTGCTCGGTGGGTGCCTCCATCAGCTGCAGCTTTCAGACCTCCGCAGACACCCACCTCCCTCTTATCCCAGGTGAAATCTGACCTTTCCGTGTGCTCTGTGGATCTCTGATTCCACTGCGTGTCCCGTCGTTGGTATTTTAATGGGTAGATTGCTTTGTGTAGTACGGAGATTTTAATGATGTTGATTCTCCCAACCCATGAGCATGGTATGCTCTTCCATCTGTTTACATCTTCCTCTATCTCTTTTTTCAGTGTCCTGTAGTTTTCTACATATAGGTCTTTTACCTCTTTAGTTAGGTTTATTCCTAGCTATCTTAATTTTTTTGGTGTGATGGTAAATGGGATTGCTTTTTTAGTCTCTCTTTCTGTAATTTCACTATTAGTGTATAGAAATGCCAGATTTCTTGGCATTAATTTTGTGTCCTGCTACATTGCCAAATTCATTTATTAAGTCAATTAGTTTTGGGATAGAGTCCTTTGGCTTTTTTTATGTACAGTATCATGTCATCTGCAAATAAGGACAGCTTTACTTCTTCTTTTCCAATTTGGATGCTTTTTATTTCTTTTTCTTATATAATTGCAATGGCTAATACTTCCAGAACTATGTCAAACAGGAGTGGTGAGAGTGGGCACCCCTGTCTTGTTCCTGTTCTTAGGGGAAATGGTTTTAGTTTTTGCCCATTGAGTATGATGTTAACTGTGGGTTTATCATATATGGCTTTTATGATGTTGAGGAATGATTCTTCTATTCCCACCTTGCTGAGAGTATTTATCAAGAAAGGGTGTTGGATTTTGTCCAATGCTTTTTCTGCATCAATTAATATGACTATGTGATTTTTATCTCTCAATTTGTTTATGTGATGTATCACGTTTATTGATTTGCGGATATTGTACCATTCTTGCATTCCTGGGATGAATCTTACTTGGTTATGGCATATGATCTTTCTGATGTACTGCTGGATCCGATTTGCTAGAATTTTGTTGAGGATTTTGGCATCTATGTTCATGAGAGATATTGGCCTATAATTCTCTTTCCTTGTGTTGTCTTTATCTGGTTTTGGTATTAGGGTGATGCTGGCTTCATAGAAGGTGTTTGGAAGTGTTCCTTCTTCTTGAATATTTTTGAATAGTCTGAGGATAGGTTTTAATTCTTCCTTGAATGTTTGGTAAAACTCTCCTGTGTAGTCATCTGGTCCCGGGCTTTTGTTTGCTGGAAGCTTTTTGATGACTGCTCTTCCAGAGTTATTGGACTATTGAGATGTTTAGATTCTTCCTGATTGAGTTTTGGAAGGTTATATTTTTTCTAGGAATATGTCCATTTCTTGCAGGTTGTTCAATTTGGTGGAATAGAATTGTTCATAGTATTTTTTAACAATCCTTTGTATTTTGGCGGGATCTGTTGTTATTTTCCTCTTTTATTTCTGATTTTGTTTATTTGGGAAGGTGGGAGAGACAAAGAAAGGAATATTTATTTGTTTTTTTGACACCATTATTATTATTTTTTAAAAATATATTTATTTGATTTTTTACAGAGAGGAAGGGAGAGGGATAGAGAGTTAGAAACATCAATGAGAGAGAGACATCCATCAGCTGTCTCCTGCAAGCCCCATACTGGGGATGTGCCCGCAACCAGGATACATGCCCTTGACTGGAATCGAACTCGGGACCTTTCAGTCCGCAGGCCAACGCTCTATCCACTGAACCAAACCGGTTTCAGCTGTGTGTCGTTATTAATGCCTGGTGCCAAGACAGTCTCTGTACACAGACTCCTAACCCAGGGGATCTCACATGTCTTGGTCTCAGGACTCCTTTGATGACCTCAAAGAGTTTTCATTTATGTCATACACACACACACACACACACACACACACACACACACACACACACGTGTGTGTGTGTGTGTGTGTGTGTATTTGAGGCCCAGTGCACGAATTTGTGCACCAGTGGGGTCCCTCAGCCTGGCCTGCTGGATTGGGCTGAAACTGGCTCTCTAGCATCTCCCAAGGGGTCCCAGATTATGAGAGGGTTCAGGCCAGGCTGAAGGACCCACCAGTGCACAATCTAGGCTAGGGAAGGATGCAGAAGGTTGGCCAATAGGGGAGGGATCGAGGCAGGCCTCAGACCCTATGGGCCAGATCCCCAGCAGCAAGCTCACCTACTGGTTGGAGCATCTGCCCCCTGCTGGTCAGTGCATGTCATAGCAAGTGATTGAGCAGCCTTAGTATATCATTAGCATATTATGCTTTGATTGGTCGAACAGATGACTGGACAACTGAACACTAAGTATATTAGGCTTTTATTATATAGGAGTGGTATTTTCCATGTTAGAAATGAATCTAAATCTAATTTATCTAAAATAACAATGATAAACCTATCACATATTGGCATAAATAGCATATTTTTATGCAAAATAACTATTTTCCAAAACAAAACTTTATTAGAAGTATGCGTTTTACATTTTTAAAAAAATCAATTTGAATTCCACGCTCTAATAGGTGACTGGATACTCACATCATGTATCCTCTGAGTTAGTCCAGAGAGTAAAAAAGTAAAAATTGCAAATTTTATTGTTATAAAAACAGTCTGACCTTCCTCATGAACTCACTGAAAAGATACCAGGGATCCCTGGGAGTCCCCAAACTAGACTATGAGACCCACTATTTGACCAGTGATAATAAAAAAACAACAACATTGTATTTGTTTCTATTACTAAGGGTAGTTTATCTTACAAACATCTAAATTTCAAATTTCAAAACTGAACCCTATTTTTAATCATTTGTCTCAATGACTATACCTTCATTCAGCTGGAATCTGCTGTAATGTAAAAACCAATCAGTGGTGTAAATGATTAGAATTTCATGCATTTTGTGTAACAACTTTACCACAAGCTTTAACTTACATTTCTAATTTAGCCTCCATTTACATATTTATTTGTTTTAAATCCTGTTGTATTATATAGTATTATATATATAGTCTCTTTTGGGGATGAAGCAGGATATATATGAATAAATACATAGTGTATATCTTTATTTCAAACCTAGTTTCTCAAATAAACCCTTGAAAAGAATGGACCAAAATCAGTTGCAGCAAAATAGGAGTAGTTAACATTTAGCCAGGAAGGGAGAGAGGAAGGGAGAGAGATAGAAAGTCAGAAACATCGATGAAAGAGAGACATCGATCAGCCGTCTCCTGCATGTCCCACAGTGGAGATGTACCCGCAAACAAGGTACATGCCCCCAACCGGAATCGAACCCAGGACCTTTCAGTCTGAAAGCCGACGCTCTATCCACTGAGCCAAACCGGTTTTGGCTACAGTTCATGTTATTAACTACACTTCCTGATTCATATGAGTTGTTATTTAACATTTAAAATTTTCAGCTACCACACATCTAATCCACAGAGAGGATATTTTGCAGAAGATCTCCTAGGACTGGGGAAAGGAAGAAGAGTGTCAGGTAAATTACATGTATTATTATTTACTCCCCATCAGTGGTTCTCAACCTTTCTAATGCCACTTACCCTTTAATACAGTTCCTCATGTTGTTGTGACCTCAAGCCATAAAGTTATTTTTGTTCCTACTTCATAACTGTAATTTTGCTACTATTATGAGTCGTAATATAAATATCTGTGTTTTTTTATGGTCTTAGGTGTCACTGCTAGTGGTTCTTAACCTGTGGGTCACGACCCACAGGTTGAGAACTGCTGCTGTAGAGCCTAAGACCATCGGAAAACACAGATATTTACATCACAATTCATTAACAGTAGCAAAATTATAGTTATGAAGTAACAACAAAAATAATTTTGTGTTTGGGAGTCACCACAACATGAGGAACTGTATTAAAGGGTCATGGCATTAGAAAGGTTGAGAATCACTGCTCCCCATAAATATCTACGAAATGCTATTATTTCTTTCCCATTTTATAGGTGAGAAAATTGAAGCTCAAAAAGGTTCAATAACTTGCCTAAAGTTACACAGATGGTAAGTGAAGCCAAACTATGAAACCAGGTCGGTGGTGCTCAAATGCTGCTGCCATGTTCATTGTGTGAAATGGAGGGAGCTGTATATTCATGATATATGCAATTTTCTGTGTGAATATTATACTTCATTAAAATGTTGGGAGAAAAAAACAACAACCACGGGCCTTTTCTACTCTATCTGAGTGGGAAGTCAATGGGACAAAATTAGTATGAAGTAGATCACAAGTAATGAGTTGGGGGCAAGGGCCCTGATGTTACTGTCTTAACTCTTCAATACTGATGGGACTATATTTAATGAATGAAATAGTGAATTTAATGAATGGATTCTTTATTAGGTCTCTTCCACTCTTATGCTCATCCTCCAAGGACACAGGCTCAGAGGAATGGTGTAAATTACAACCCATGCCTGTGTGCCTGAGCTCTCCACAGTAAGGCAGGAGGCCTAGAGTACATTAAAAACTAGTAACGATGAAAATAATATGTATGTCTTCATTTTATTATTATTTTTTTGTTAGGTTCTTCTTCACCATTAAGAATAAGTATAAGCCGGTGGAATATCCATAACTAGGTTTTCTACTTTGCTGAGTATTAAAATTCCCCTGCAGGCCTGATATTTTAGAACTTTTCCCAGAATCTGCCACTGTATATTTAGAAATCTTAAACAATTTTATCACTGGCCTTTAAAAGAAAGCCCTACTCTATGAATCATTTTGAAGTTAAAATTCTTATGGCATATTCATGATATAATTCAGCTTAAGGCAGTGCCAATATAAAACCAGATTAAAGGGATGGAATAAAGATGCTATGCTGGCTGTCAGGAACTAGTCTTACCACTAACTAGTTAGTTTGTACAAGTAACTTAGTATGTAGGTATTCCCTTCTCTTTTCAGTAAGATGGAGAAATTGAGCTAGGTGATTTTTAAATTGAATTTATTGGAGTGATATTGGTTAATAAAATTATGTAGGTTTCAGGTATACAATTCTGTAATATATCATCTATATTGTGATGTTCACCACTCAAAGTCAGGTCTCCTCACCATTTATCTCCCCTTTACTCTCTCCTATCTTCCCTAACCCATTTTCCCTTTGGCAATCACCACATATTATCTGTGTCTAGGAGGAGTTGTTTTTGTTTTGTTTAGTCACTTTACATTTTTCTTCCAGACCCTGCCCCTGTGACAGCTTTCAGTCTGTTCTCTGTATCTATGAGTCTGTTTCTATTTTATTAGTTTATTTTGTTCATTAGATTTACATATAAGTGAAATTATATGGTATTTGTCTTTCTCCAACTGGCTTATTTCATTTAGCATAGTATTCTCCAGAACCATCCATGCTGTTGCAAAAGGTAAGATTTCCCTTTTTTATGGCTGAGTAGTATTCCACTGTGTAAATGTACCACAGCACTTTTATCCACTCATCTACTGATGGGCACTGGACTGCTTCAAAATCTTGGCTATTTTTAAAAACATTTTAAAAATTGATTTTAGAGAGAGAGGAAAGGAGGAGATAGAAATATCAATGATAGAGAAACTTTAACATCTATCTGCTGCCTCCTGCATGCTGCCCTTATGGGATTTAACCCACAACCTGGGCATGTGCCCTGAGCAGGAATCAAACCAGTGACCTCCTGCTACATAGACGGACACTCAACCACTGATCCACACCAGCTGAGCACAATCTTGGCTATGAAAAAAAATAATGCTGGGAGAAAAAAAATGATGGTGGCTGGCAGGACCGAGGTGAGGGAGAGGAAGTGACTAAGGGGATGAAAGGAGAGTGTGTGGATGTGTGTGTGGTGTGTGTGTGAGTAAGGGACAGTTAAATCTCGCAGAAGCAGCAGGAGTTAGCAGTCCAGGCTCTCTTGGACAAGGAGAGACTACCACCGCTGCGGGCACTCCCCGAACTGCCCGACGCAGGCATGGAGCTCACGCCATCCTGAAGGGCAGAATGGCCTTACTTTGGGAACTCATCAACACCACCAACCAGACAGACCTTGGAACTGCCCTGTAACCCAGCAGCCACTCCAGCCAAAATCCTGCTGCCCCAGCTGCAGACCCGCGGACTCTGGGACCTCCATCTCCAAAGGTACACTGCTCATCAGCACAAGACACCCAGGAAAAACATACATGGTATCAAAATAAGCCAAAGGAAAATCATTTGGGCAAAAATAAAAAGGATCCCAAGTCAATTTTATAGAAAAGACTCCTTTATTAACTTTTGGTCAAGAATATTTTTTTATACTTTCAGAAAACAACTCCAAGACCATGTGGACTCCTGCAACAGAGAGGAATTGACAGGTCTGCTCCAACCATGAAGGCAAGAAGAGAAACAGTCCAGAGATGGAAGATGCTGACGATGCCTTGCCATGCGAACAGTCAGCAGCTGTGCGTCGCTACAGGATGCCTAGGACCAAACCAGAGAGGGTCGGACCTGCATTGCCACCATTTGTCCACCATCCAGATATCACTGCTGACATGTAAACATAAGGAACTGTTTGACATTGAAATTGGGACTCAGACATTTTTTGTTCTTATAGGTTTATTTCTAGTCTGCAGAGGCTAGATTCTTTTAAAAGAAAAGAATTGGGGGGAAAATAGATACAGAGGCAAATAGATACAGAGGCAAAAGAGCATTGAACATACTGTCAAACTACAGCGGGAAGGCAGAGGAAGTTAAGGGGGGGGCTGTAAGAGATCAACCGAAAGACTTGTATCTATGTATATAAGCATAATCAATGGATACAAGACTATAGGAGGGAGGGGGGAGGGCAGGTGAGGGCATGTACTGGGGGTTAGGGAAGGCCAGGAGTGGTCAATGGGGGGAGGAAAAAAGGAGACATATGTACTACTATTTGTAATACTTTAAGCAATAATAAAAATAAATAAATAAAGGAAAAAAAATAATGCTGCAATGAACATAGAGGTGTGTATATTCTTTCAAATTAGTGTTTCAGGTTTCTTTGGGTATATTCCCAGAAGAGGACTTTTGGGTCAAATAGCAGTTCCATTTTTAATTTTTTGAGGAAACTCCATACTGCTTTCCACAGTAGCTTCACCATTCTGCATTCCCACCAGCAGTGTATTAGTGTTTCTTTTCTCTACATCCTTGCCAGCATTTGCTGCTTGATTTATTGATGACTAGAGGGGCCCAGTGCATGAAATTCATGCACAGGGGCGGGAGCGTCTCCTCAGCCAAACCTGCACCCTCTCCAGTCTGGGACTCCTCAGAGGATGTCCAACTGCCAGTGTAGGTCCAATCCCTGTTACGCCTGATCCCAGGGATCAGGCCTAAACTATCAGTCGGACATCCCTCTCACAATCCAGGACCACTGACACCTAACTGCTCACCTGCCTACCTGCCTGATCACCCCTAACTTCCTGCTTTGCCAGCCTGATCATCCCTAAATGCCTCTGCCTGCTGGCTTGATTGCTCCTAATTGCTCCCCCTGCCAGCCTGGTCACCCCAACTGCCCCCCCCCACCAGTCTGGTCGCCCCCAACTGCCCCCCTCTGCTGGCCTGGTTGCCCCCAACTGCATCCCCTACCTCTGGCCTGGTCACCCCCAACTGCCCCCCTTGCCAGTCTTGTCAGTCCATGCAACCTGTGTTTGGTTGTCCATCCAGTTGTTTCAGTCATGATGGCCTCTGGCTTTTTATATACATTCTGACAGATGTGAGATGATATCTAATTGTGGTTTTAATTTGCATTTCTCTAATGATTAGTAACATTGAGGATCTTTTCATATGTCTATTGACCAACTACATGTTCTCTTTGGAGAAGTATCTATTCAGGTCCTTTACCAATTTTTAAAATTGTATTATTTGTGTGTGTGTGTGTGTGTGTGTGTGTGTGTGTATTGAGTTGTATAAGTTCTTTATAAATTTTGGATATTATCACCTTATCAAATGTGTCTTTGGCAAATATGTTCTCCCATTTAGTGGGTTTTCTTTTCATTTTGTTGGTTTTCTTTGCTGTGCAAGCTAGATGTTTCTAAAGTTTCTTCATGACCAAACACTCTACATTTCTGAGGTGCCTCAAAAATAACTTTATTAAATTCCCACCTACATGTGGCCCAATACAAGACATTGAAATCCTCTCATGAAAATTAAGGAACCCAATTAGGGCACAGAACACGAACATCTTTGGCACAGTGGTAAGTAAATTGAGTACTTATGGGCAAAGTTATGATGTTCCTTCAAAAATATGTATTTGAGCCTCCTCCATTTCTAGACATCTGCCAATCTTGTTAGAGGACATGACTCTGGCCATGATAATATTAACTCTGATGGATTCCTACCTGGCCAAAGACAAAAGAACCAGGGGACAAAACAGAGAAGCCAAGCAAATTGTGTATGACATTATAAGCCATAGAAAACGTCTCTTTAAAGCTCAGAGTGCTTTACCATGGCTCTTTCATCTGTTCATCTACTGGATGTCTGGGATACTATGACATAGATAGCAATCCTCTAGAAAACAGAAAATTCTATTTGATTATTAAGTCAAAGTCAGAAAATACAGTGAAACAAGGCTAATCTCTGGAGAGAGAGAGACATTATCTTCATATCACAACCATGATGTATAAGTTGTATGACCATGAATTTCTTTGCATCCCTAAGCCTTAGCTACCTGATAATAGAAGTTAATGAAGAGTTCTTGTGAGGAATAAATGGGACAATACATGTAAAACATTTATCACAGAGCCTGATAGAAGGTAATATTTCTATTCTATCCCAAAGTCTTTTAATCTCTGCATGGCATCTGCTAATAAGTTACTTGTTTGTCTAAGAAACTATGATTGCTTATGTATGGCTTCATTTTGTGGAATTCCTATCCCAGGCCATGAATGCTCAGTAAGGACTTCCTAAAGAAATAATTTATAAGTCACATAACACAATACACCAAGGCACAGTTATGATCCAAGTAGACCTTTTGGGCCCATTTTTGCTATATGCCAGTTTTCTATTTGTTTGTTTGTTTTGTAATTAACAAAAGGCAGGATTTTGCTCTGAGGATCAACAAAGACAATGTCAATTCTGCATCAAATTTTTGACTCTGGGCAAGTTAATCTCTTTGTGCCTCAGTTTCCTCTTCTATAAAATGGTGCTAATCATAATACCTAGTTTTAAATGTGAAGTACCTGATACACAGCACTTAATTGGTATTAGCTATATGTATTATTTTAAACCTCTTGTGAAATTTTCCATTAAGTGATATGTGATCAATGAAAACCTGAGCCTACCATAATTTCAGCATTGTTAACAGGTCCTACTGACTGTCAGGGTATTTTAAAATATTTAAATCCCTGCCTCCCTGTCTTATTCCCTTGGCCTATGTCAGGCCATGGAATCTGCATTTTCAGTGAACCCCTTGATTGAGTCCCAGCCCATGCTCACTGAACTGGCAAATACTACCCTGGAACAGGCTAAAGAAACTGGTGATTCCCCTCTCCTTCCAAGAGACAGATTTATGGTTTGGGTAAAAACCATTAAGAACACATTGGTTTCACTTTGAGTTTCTGCCTCCTGCAACACAAAGTGAAATCACACAGAGCCTGGCAGTTTGGGTCTTTACCTCCCACGAGAGGTGAAGTACCACGTGACCAGAAAGCTTAGACCTGAAACCAGAGGAAGACACAAGTCAAGGGGAAATCTCTCTACTTTTTCTCTTCCTTTTCCCCCTTCTTATTAAAAGAAAGAATTGCAACCCTACACAGATGTGTGTGACAAATAGAAAAGAACAACATGAGTTTCTTCCAGGGAAAGCTTACTTATCAGATGTGAGTCAATGTACAAAGTCAGGGCTCCAATCTCAAAGGGTGTGGCCTCTTCAGTACAGAATTTAGGAAAAAATAGGACCTGAAGCACAATGGGGATGGTCAATAAGCAAATACTGATGTATAATGATCTCAAACATTTAAAAAGAAATAATGTACTGAAAGTAGCCTGCTATACAAGATAAAATGAACTAAACCACCAAAACGCTCAGACAGGCTTTAACAACAGAAGCAATGAGATACAATGGTTTAAAATCATGCAAAATTCATAATATGTTCAATCTCATGAAATCAGAGCAGCAATTGTGACAGAAAATCACCCAGATAGAAGTGTCCATATTTCTTACATATTCCAAGCAGTATCTTACTCAATACAAGCAGTTAATAATTATTACTCAAACATTGCTATCAACTCATAAAACATGCTAATAAAAACACAGTAATATTGTACACCCTCCCCCCAAAAAAACTTTTAAAATACCATTTACAATAGCATTAAAATTTGTAAGGTTCCTAAGAATATATATAATATATATTTTGACATATTACTAAAGGCCCGATGCACGAAGATTCGTGCAAGAATGGGCCTTTCTTCCTGACTGTTGACACTGCCTTCGTTCTGGCCAGAGCCACCTTTCTGCCTTCCTACACTGCCCAGAGGCCCAAAGCAGCTGGGGTGGTACAGAACACCTGTGTTCTGCCTCGCCCTCTGCCACTCCTGATTGGTTGGTGGGCGTCACAAAGGAGCAGTCAATTAGCATGTTACTCTTTTATTAGTGTAGAAAATTAAAAAAAACTAGTTTTATAAAGAAAATTTAAAAACTTTTTTTGGACATTGTAAAGGTTACAAATAAACAGAGAAATCAACATTCATGCACTTAACCATGTGCTAGACACTATTCTAAGTACTTCACACATATTATATGTAACCATTTAATTATTTATACTCTCAATTACCTTATAAGGTGGGTATTGTTATGATCCCTATTTTACAAGTAAGGAAATTGAGGTTAAATAAATTCTCCAGGGTCATGCGACTAATGAGGAGTGGAGCCAGGATCTGAACTTGGGAAGCTGGACACCATCCTTCTAAAGATTCTGGCCCAGCTGGCATGGCTCAGTGGATGAGTGGCAATCTTTGAGGCAGGAGGTCACTTCAATTCCTGGTCAGGGCACATGCTTGGGTTGTGGGCTCGATCCCCAGTGTGGGGCGTGCAGGAGGCAACCAATTAATGATTCTCTCTCATCATTGATGTTTCTATCTCTCCTTCTCCCTTCCTCTCTGAAAAAAATAAAAATAGATTTAAAGAAAATAGGGTAACCAAACGACCAAAAGCCTTACTTATTAATCAGAGAAAAGCAAAATAAAACCACAATGAGAATGGCTGGTTTGGTTCAGTGATCAAAGTGTTGGCTCACGGAGCAAAAGGCCAGTGGTTCGATTCCTAGTCAAGGGCTTGTACCTCAGTTGCAGGTTTAATCCCCGGCCCTGGTGGGGGTATATGGAGGAAGTAATCTCTCTCTCTTTCCTCTCTCTCTCTCTCTCTCTCTCTCTCTCTCTCTCTTTCTTTTCTCCCCCTTCCATTCTCTCTCTAAAGATCAATGGAAAAAATATCCTCAGGTGAAGATTAAAAAACACATAAAACATAATGAGACACCATATCACATTCACCAGATAGACAACAATTAGAAAGCCTAACAATATCAAACTGTGGTGTGAAGATGTGGAGCAATAGAGCTCTCAGAAATGCAAACTGGAACACTTTGGAAAACAGTTTGGAATATAGCATCAAGTTAAACACTCAAATACTCTATAGCCCTACAATCTTCCACATATACCTTTAAAATCTATTGCACATCCATATAGGAAGTTATGTGTATGTGTGTGTGTGTGTGTGTGTGTGTGTACCAGCCTTTTTCCTAAAAGTCAAAAGCTGGAAATAGTTCAAATACCCATCAACAATAAAATAGATTAATTCCTCATAGTACAGAGGAATATTAAACCCATAACCACAGCTATATGCATCAACGTGGTTAATTAAGTCTTACAATCATATTGTTGATAAAAACAAATAAGTAAAAAGTGTTACATACTGAACACTTGCAAAACTAAATGATGTAATTTAAGTATATCCATATAACTGTAGGCTTCCTATGGAGAGAACAGAAAGGTGATTTTGAAAGTAGAGAAGGTTCTAAGACTATTTTATTTCTCAATCTGGCTGGGGTTTATATGAGTGTCCACTTGCCAATTATTCATTCAACCACAGATATCCATCTATTTTCTACATTCTTCTGCATGTATGCTGTAGTTCTGAATTTCTGATTATCCTCTTAAGAAAGGGCAAGTCATCTTCCCCAAAAGAAGAGAAATACCTTTTAAAAAGAAAGGTGCCCACTAACTTCCAAATTTAAAAATTCAAAACTATATTTCAGAAGATAATCCATTAAAGACAGCTAGAATATTCAATTATAAGGAATCCAAAATAAAAGAAACAACTCACCAAAATCTGATTTTACTACAATTTCTATAAAAGTTATAGATAATTAACATTGATGTTGGTTGGTAGCACATTGAAATGATTAGAGAAGCAGCAAGAAATGCAGGGCAGAGCCAATACTGATGGTGTTTCAGTCATGTTTTAAAGACAAGTTATAATATTTAAGTAAAGCAATATAACAATACTTTTTATCTAATAATTCTAAATTTCTTCATCTTCATCTTCTTCATTAAAAAAAAAAATAATTAAGAGCCCTTGCCCAACCCAAAGACTTTCCACTCTGACTACAACTAAGTACAAAACCATAGAAAAGTACAATTATTTCCCCAAATGTCTAAACTGACACTAAGATGGCAAATAGATTTCTACTCAGCGGAGTTTTTTGAAATCGGTTCTGCTTTTGTTTTAACTAGGAAGCCACTTAAATTTTACCCACTTGTTTAACTCCAGAGGATTGAAACAAAATGTTTGCTGGCCAAACAAAAACAGTGGTTTTAAAATTCTCCACTTGGGCTGTTGGATAAAACACTTGTTTACTGAATCAAATGTTTTATTTAGAAAACGCCTGCCAGAGTGGACCCTATCCAAGGAATACACCAAGATGTGCTAGGATGGTAATGTCACACCCTTGATGGAAGCTGGTATTTCAGGGCAACTTCACAAAGTTTACTTTCAAAGAATAGAACAATAAAACAACAACAACAACAACAAAAACACCTATCTGTTAAAAAAAAAAATCAACCCAAGGCCTAAAATGCTCTTTCTAGATCATTAAATTAGGGCAGTTCAATCCCTCAAAAGCTAATCTCTTTATATAAACAAGCAAATCTTAAAAATAGCATTCAAGTAATTATTATTACTACTACTATTTTAGAGCCAAGCCTCTCCCGTTAGCTTTATTCTGTACCTTCTGGTTCTCCTATGTGACATGGCATGAAAGACCATTTCTATCTCTTAGTAAGATGCACTAGAACCTTGAAATGCCATTATTAGCCACACAATAGAATTGAACAAAAAACAAGTCTAACTTGAAAGCCATCCAAGATTTACTTTCTTAAGTACCAAAAGGAAACACCCTAAAAGATAGCCTTGGGACCCTGTGGTTAATTTCATATGGAGATTCCAGTAAATGAATTATATTTGATCAAATCAGATTCACTTAAGAACTTTCATCAATAGTTTCCTGCTAACTTTAGTCAAATAAGTAAAATGGATCATGATTATAGTCTATAATAATTGTTTCCAAACTTTTAAAAGTATATCCCTCATGTTTAAAAAACATTATGCATATAACCAATCACATGTGTATTTTTATTTATTAACTATATACTGCTATTAAACATAATAAAACACATATTAGGCCCTGGTCAAGTAGCTCAGTTGGTTAGAGTATAGTGTCAATGTGCCAAGGTTGTGGGTTTGATCCGTCAGGCACATATAAGAAACAACCAATGAATGCATAAATAAGTGGAACAACAAATCGGTGTTTCTCTCTTCCTCCCTTAAGTAAGTAAAAAAATAATATATAAAATGGACAAAGGACTTAATGAACAGTTCTCTTAAAATGACATACAATTGACCAGTAAGCACATGAAAAGATGCTCCACAACATTAGTCATCAGGGGTATGAAAATCAAAGCCACAAGAAATCACTTCATATCCACTAGAATGGCTATGATTAAAAAGAAGAAGAAGAAGAAAATAACAGGGGCTGGCAAAAATGGGGAGAAATTGTAACCTTCTATATTGTTAGTGGGAATGGAAAACAGTGTGGCAATTCAGAATGTTAAACATGGAGTTACCACACAAGCCAGCAATTCTACTCCTAGGTATATACCTCAAAAAACTAGAATCAGGGATTTGAACAGGTACTTGTACAGCTATGCTATATAAATTCACAGCAGCATTATTCAAAATAGCCAAAGTATAAAAACAACCCAAATGTCCATCAACACAGGAATGGATAAACAAAATGTAGTTACATAGGCAATGGATTATTACTCACCCACAAAAAGAAATTAAGTACTCACACATGCTACAACATGAATAAACTTTGAACACATTATGCTAAGTGAAATAAGCCAGATCCAAAAGGACATACATTGTATGATCCCACTTATATGAAATATCTAAAATGAACAAAAAGGACAGAAAGCAGATTTGAGGGTAAAGGTAAGAAAGGGAAGTTATAGCTTAATCGGTATAAGGTTTTTGGTGGAGTCATAAAAATTTTGGAAATAGATAATAGTGATGGTTGTTCAAAATACTGAATGTAATCAATGATATTGAATTATATTATTAAAATGATTATAACACCAAATTTTATGTTATCTCTATTTAATCACAATTTTAACAAAGTAAAAAAAAAAAAAGAACAAGCTAGAAATACAGTAGAGGTCCTAATACTTTCTTTTCTCATTCTAGTGGGTCACCTTGCATGCTACAGGACTAGGGTAGGGTGAGGGAAGAGCTTCCAAAGCCAAGCGAAGAATTAATGAATGGGATACAGGGTAAGGGGAATTGGGGAGACAACAGGGTCTGAGTTTTGGTAATGCCTACAACTCAAAAAGAATTCTATTTTTAATCCCAAAGGAAAGAGCACTCCTTTCTGTAATCTTCCCATAGAACTAGGTCCAGACATTTATGAGTTCTCACCATATCTCACGTGGCTGACGTGGAGATCAGAATTACTGCAAAAATACCAGGAACGGCTTCTTCCATTCTACTACAAAGTGTTCAAGCACCACTTTACAAAACAGACTTTGTGCTTGCTCAATAGTTTAATGGACTCAGGTAAGACCCAAGTCTGACTTAAAATACTCCTTTTCAAAGCTGTTTTCAAAGTAATTTTCATCACTTTTCCCCCTTCAGGCTCAAGAACATCAATCATGGTGAAAGTGACAGGAAATAATAAAAAGATTAACAGCTCAACATCAAGAAGCACCTATGTACTGCCTATGCTGAAAGTGTCGAATGTGAAGCTGGCGGAGGACCAAGGTAATCAAAAGCAAAATACACATGAGTCGGAGGGCTGACATTTCAGGAGGCAGAAGGCTCTGATAAACACAGAAATGACAAAGCAAAAGGGAATGGCTGTAGAACCATCTATACCTGTATTAACATGCAGCACAGAAATGTCCTATGTTTGTCATAGTTTCATCGCAAAATAGGTCCATGTAGATTGCGGGATGGTTTGATTTTAAAAGTAGGAGTTTTTTTCCTAGTAAAATGTAAAATCTCAGTTTAAAAAATAATAAAAATTGAGATATGCTAGACTTCCAGGATCATCTGAACTTGCATGTTTTATAGATGTAATGCAGGAATATGAATTAATGACCACTTTCTTTTGGGAAATCAGTTCAATCTCATGCCTACACTGCATTGTAAAACTACCCTATGAAATAGTTAATTCATACCCTTCAAATAGTTGAAGCTCATGGCTACACTGCATTGTAAAACTACCCTATGAAATAGTTAATTCATACCCTTCAAATAGTTCACATGATTGACTTCAAAATTAATCCTCTAGAGAGGGCAGTCATCTGAAATATTACTTTTTTTTACAATGTATTTTATTGATTTTTTACAGAAAGGAAGGGAGAGGGAGAGAGAGTTAGAAACATCCATGAGAAAAAAACATCAATCAGCTGCCTCCTGCATACCCCCTACTGAGGATGTGCCAGCAACCAAGGTACATGCCCTTGACCAGAATCAAACCTGGGACCTTTGAGTCCACAGGCCGATGCGCTATCCACTGAGCCAAACCGGTTAGGGCTGAAATACTGTATTTCTATACCACTAGAGTACAAAGTATTCAAAGTCTGCTTCTAAAGAGACTCAGTCAATTGTATAATCACTATGATGCACAGCTGAAATCAATACAAGATAATCTTCAAAGTAATTGTTATTATAAAATTAAAAAAAATTTAAAAGCCAAAAAAAACACGCATTCAGAATGCCAAAAAGTCAAATATATCAACTTAACTTGTGCTATCAATATATTTCGATTTGTGTACAATACACAAAATTGCTCTAAAAAACAGAATTAGCCAATTACATTGGGAGTGCATGTGTGCAGGACTGTGAATATGCTGGTATTCATACAAAAGAAACTGTTTTCCAAGTTCATGGTGAAATTCTCAATGCCCACGCCTGGTATTACTTCCATTGGTAATCAACTCCCCCCATGAAATCTTGGCTTTTAAAAGATGAGTCCTTCAAGCATAGAGAAACATATATCATGAATATCCTTGCTTAAAAAAAAATTATTCAGTTCCAACACTGAGAGTGTTTCAAAACTCTTTTCACAAGGCCCTCTAGCATACTATATTAAAAAAAAAAAAAGTTGCCAAACTGGTTTTAACACATCTTCTCAGGACCGATAAGCAAAAGTATACTAAACCAGCTTTGAATAAGGTAAACTCAGAAGTATTCTATATGTTCTTTTCAAAGTTGACAGCACTTTTTAAATGGAGGGTTGTTACATAAACTACAAACTCCAAAACCAGGAGGGATGAATGAAGGCATGTCTCCTTTAGTAAAGCATGAACCCACAACTTCTTTGGAACTGCAGCTGACATCCTGTTGGACCGAATAGCGTCAAACCTGTTTTGTGGGTATTATGAGTGACTGAGTGCAAACAGTAAGGGGTTGTGAAAATAAATTTACTAATGTAAAAAAAAAAAAAAAAAGAGTGAGCTATAGATTTGGGTCTACTATGAACTCTGATGAACACCAAAAGTGCTTCCAATTTTTCTGGTTAATCTTGGGTTCTATTACATAACAAAGTGATTGTCTTAACTGTACTGAACAACAAAAATGGTGAAGACAGTAAATTTTATGATATGTATTTTAACACAGTGAACTAAAAAACAATTTAGATTCTATCATCTTCTACCAAAACACCCCCGTTGGCTGCAACAGTTAGAGACTTAGAAAAACGGAGTTTAAGTTCTGTATGTTGGGGGAGGAGGGATTGCTGCCCCTACACCTTCTACCATCAATTTTAATCATTAGTTTCTGCCTGCTGGTCCGCCAGACATGTAGTAATATGGACTTGTGAATTTGTCTCTTTACAGGTTCTAAACTAGAAAGGAAAAGAGCAAATGATCTTTTGTAGCCAGATCACTGGCATCAAGCTAACTGAATTTGGCTGTGACAAAATGTTCACTGCTGCTCAGTAGGAGAGACTTTTGTTTTTCTGACAACAAAGAAATATATAGATAGATACACAGACAGACAGATATTCCTTGAGAGAGATGAAGAATCATCACCCTTCAGAAATCCAACCCCTCTCTTCTGACTATTCATTTCTCTCTAAACTAGAACACCCGTGGGGTTTAAAGTCCAGAGCTTGCCTTCCCTTACCTCTGACTACTCAGCTACCTTGGAGAGGATCAGCTAGTCTCCTCCTGAGAATATTGCCAAACGCCACACCATGGGTCTCCGTAGCCAAAGGTACAGGAAGTGGTCTGCCCAGAGCCTGGGATATTGCATCATCCTCAACATGCTTCGATGAACACAGTGTGAGTCACTCAGCACACACATAGCACTTCAACCCTTAGCAGGACAGAGGACTTCTGACACATCCATCCAGGCTTCCAAACTAGTGCTAAATTTGGAAAGCAGCAGGTCATCTGGATATAAACAACTTCAAGCACTGTCTATCAATGACTGTCCATCAGATACAAAACAGGCTGAAACCAAGTCATGAAAAGTAAGAACTCTTGCTCTCTCAAGGGGAGAAGACAGAAGATTCAGGGGGAGGTCTCAGATGGTGGAAGAAACTGGTTAAGGCACTGGGTCCCCTAGAGAACACCACACCAGACTGACTTGTAAAGCCTATTAAAAATCCAGCAAGGAAAAAAAAAAATCCAGCAGGCATGGCTCAGTGGATTGACCATTGTCCCATGCACCACAGAGGTTGCTGGTTCTATTCCTGGGCAGGACATATGCCTGGGGTTGCAGGCTGGATCCTCAGTAGGGGCGTGCAGGAAGCAGCTGATCTGTTTCTCATGGATGTTTCTAACTTCTGTACCTCTCCCATCCTCTCTCTCTAAAAAAACTCAATGAAACGTATTTTTAAAACATTTTTTAAAAAAATGTATACTGCCAAAAACAAACAACAAACAAACAAACAAAAAAACAGATGGGCAGCCAAGGATATTGTGATTCAGTGCCTGAGGGTGGGACCCATTAATCTGATGCACCCTGTTAGGGAGCTGCTCGGTTAAAGCACTTGGGTGAAATAGTGCTGATTCAGTAGATCATCTCAAACCAAAGCCCCAGGAATGACTACTTCCTTGTACTTTTATGAGGAAAGAGGAGAATTTTGAAAAATTATATATATTCTAATGTTACCTAAAACTGGTCCTTTGCCATCAAATTCAACTTGAGTTCTTTCTGTACCACTGACCAACAATCACCTACTTCTATATAGATGATTCATATCTCTACTTTTAGCCAGGACTCATCCAAACCCAGTTGCCAATCACAGCTTTAAATTCCATTCTCAAATCAACTCTTCAGTTCACCTTGAACACTGGCTTCCTGTTCCATTTTCTGTTGATAGTACCATTGCTCCAGGCATCTAGATTAAATCATTGATCACCTTAAACGCCAAGTCCATTGCCTTCTACGTCTAAACACTAAAATACTGTCTATTTTCCTTTTTGAACAACTTACAAAGCATTGCCTTCCAACCAATTCTTATTGATAGTATCCTTTTCCAGGCCTCCTTAGATTTCTACAATAGCTATTTGTGGTCCCTAAACTCCCACTCCATTCTAACTCACAAAATTAACTTTTCCCAAATCCAAATTTGTGTATTTCCCTTGCTCAAAATTCTGTCACAATTGTCCATTATCTGCAGATCCCTCATTCATCTGTCCCTAATCTACATTTAAATAATGTAATTACACATTTGGTCCATCTCCTGCAACTTCCTGCCTCTTGGCTTATCTCACTTATACCTCTGGGAACGCCTTTCTCTCTCTAGCTTTAAAAATTGGGTACCTCCTTTAAGACCTAAGTTCAAGTTCTACCAATTCACTCTGGAGCACTTCCTGATGACGGCCACCTGACAGCTACCCTCCAGAACACAAAGAGCACTCTGCAACATCAGAGCCTTTCTAAAGAAAGGGTGTGTTCTCTCTCTCACCCTCTGCTCTCTGCTCCGCACCCCTCCCACCTCCCAGGAAGTTTCTGGGCACTTTATGACTGAACTCCCATTGACAGTCAACCATACAATGGTTGCCTGGCAACATCTTCCTAAAATAAGCAAACTTTTATTCTTCCACAGAAGCAATAGTTTATTGTTAACATTTTAGAGAATAAATAGAAGAAAAATATTTTTTTAATTTCTCATCATTCTACTCTGCAACTCATAACTTTGACCTATGAATCTGTCATCTCTTCTTATGCATATATTGGTGTTTTTATTTAACTTCTGAACAGTTAAACTTCTTTGTTATCTAGTTGTCACACCCAACTAAACCATATTACATTTGACTCTTTTAGAAACATGAATATGTTTCTCTGTAATCTCCTTACCCAAAAGCTTAACACAATTCTATATACAAAGTAGATGGCTGTTTAAAGCATATATTCATTCAAAAAAGTATCTTGAGGGTGGCAGTAAATGCTTACCAATGCACTGTCCAAAATAAACCATGTGAAAACCTGCTTACATATACACAATTTCTTGAAAAGTGCCCCAAAATTTATGTAACAAAGAAGGAAATCATGCTCCTTAACAGAGTGACAAAATCTAAGATCATGAACAGGTTCATTTTTTCCAAGTTTCCAGAAGATGGTTGTAGAACTCCACCATTTCCATTCAGAATAAAAGACTATTCAATATATGAAATTTGTCAGTTTCCAACCATGGTTGTTCTATAGTTTAGGCAAACAACGTAAGTGAAAGGAAGTAAATAGAAGATCTTCTATCTAGAAAGTTATGTAAAAAATCCTGTCTACTTCTCCAAAGGCCAATTGTTATATTATTATTATTATTTCACTAATGAGCAACTTAGTGAATTTTTTAAAAAGGGGAAAATTGGGAATGGTTAGACGTTGTCACAACAAAATGACTTCTTTCACATATTTAGAATGTGATTCAATTTATAAAAGTTTAAATTGCTAGTTTTTGCTTCCTATGAAAATATATTCTTTAATTCAAAATAATCTCAATGTTGCCCTGGCCAGGTGGCACCGTTGGTTAGGATGTCCTCCTATTCACCAAAAGATTGTGGGTTCAATCCCTGGTCAGAGCAGGTATGGGAGGCAACAGATTGATGCCTCCCTCTCTCTCTAAAATCAATTTAAAAAAAATCCTTGGGTGAGGATTAAAGAAAAAATAAACAAAAATACATCTCAATTTAGATTTTTTAAACTATGGTCACCTTGGAAACAGAAATTTACATTAATTTCTAAATCAGCTTTTCCCATAACTCTGAAGATCTTTTTACAGGCTAACACACCCTTTTAACTTCTGAATAAAACTCCAGCAGCTACACATTTCTTCTAAGTTTTTGGCCTCATGGACATTTGGGCCTTGCTTCCACAGACCTGTTCTGTACTGTGTGGACACCAGCAGAAGGGCAATGGGACCAAACTTGGGAAAGGTGCTCAATAAAAGTTGGCTGCCAACTCAGTATGGCTAAGCTTTGCCTTTGCAGTCTCATCCTATTAAATAAAAGAGTAATATGCAAATTGACCACCTCCACTATACCCACAAGCCATGCCCACCAGCCAATCAGGAGCGAGTATGCAAATTAACCCAACCAAGATGGCTGCGGCCACTGAGCGAGCAGGAGACTTGGGTTTCCCCGGTAATGGAGGAAGCCAAGCTTTCCACACATCCCAACCGGCCTAGGCCTCCACTCAAGGCTACAAAGTTTCAATTATATTAGATAAATAAATCCCAGATTCCAGGGCCACCGTGGGTCACTGGGGTGTGTGGCTGGCCTAAAAACCACCACAGGCCCCTCATCCAGGCCACCCCACGCCCCAAGGGAACCCCCACCCTGATCTGGGACACCCTTCAGGACAAACCAACTGCCCCCTACTTGTGCACCAAGCCTCTATCCTATCTAATAAAAGAGTAATATGCAAATTGACCATCACTCCAACACACAATATTGCTGCCCCCATGTGGACACAAGATGGCCAGCAGGGGGAGAACCAAGATGGCAGCATAAGATACACATCTGTATGTGCTATCTCTTGCAACCACACCAAAACCACGAAAGACAAAACAATTATCCTCCAGAACCACGGGAAAGCTGGCGGAGTGGAAGTTCTAAAACTAGAAGGAAAGAAAAAAGTGCACCCGGACCTGGTAGGACGTGCAGAGGCTCAGAAAGGCAGAGGTATGGAGACATGCAAGAATCGGACTGGCATGCACTGTTGTTTTTCAATCGGGAGGGAGTTACAAGTTCCTGACTCTCTGAACTCCAGTTTCTGGGGAGATTCTGGGGACCCAGACTCAGACAGAAAGAAATTGGACTGTCTGCCATCCGGTTGGAAAGGGAGGGTGACTCTCTCGCAGCGTTGTGCACTGGAATCATTGTTTACTGTGCTGGGGCGAGGGACACAGGACACTGAACAGAACGGGTAGAGAGGGCGGACTGGCAGCCATTGCTGTTTGCCACGCCCTAGCCTAGTGATTCCCTGAGACCCTGCCCCACCCAATTTACAAACCCACCCAAGCTGTGCTGCGACTTTTGCATATGAATGGCCTGCCCTCTAGCAACTTAACCTAATGAATTGCAACTGGGTCAGACAATTCCAAAACTTCCAAACTCCAAGCAAAGAGAAGAAATCAACTCCATATCTTCCAAACTCCAAGCAAAGAGGACAAATCTGCAGAGCTCCCTGTAGCTCCTGCTGGGTGGCTTCAGACACTAGCTGACTTGCACCTCCTTGGAGATCCAGGAACCAGTGTACCAAGAGGTCAGTGTGAGACGACACCATATTTCAACTCCTCACATACATAAGTGACACACTCAAGAGGCAGACTCGGTGAGCACCAAAGCCCCACTGAAGCAAGTCTTGCCCCATAGGGGTGTCTCCAGCACAGCAGTCCTTCCATTAATAGACACAGCTAATCCTCACAATCAATTGGCCTGGTGGTCAATTTCTCCCAGTGTACCAATAACAATCAAGGCTTAACTACAACAAGACTCTGAACCCAGCCCACAAAGGGGTGCACCAAGAGTGTCCACCTCAGGTGGCTGGGGAGGCGGAGCTACTGGGCCCTAAGGACAACTAGCACACAAAGCCACTCCATCAACACCAGGAAGCAGCCAAAATGTGGAGACCAAGAAACATGTCATGAATGAAAGAAATGGAGGAAAGCAAACGACTGGACATAGAGTTCAAAACTACATTTATAAGGATACTCAAGAATCTTCTACAAACCACTGACAAACTTATTGAGAACTCTGAGAAACTTAGTGAGACCTTCAAAGATCTTAATGAGAATGCCAAAAAAATGGAAAAGGACTAGTCAGAAATTAAGCATGCACTGTCTGAAATAAAGAATAATATACAGAAATCCAACAGCAGACTAGAGGACCCCAAGAATCAAATCAAAGATCTGAAATATGAGAAAGCAAAAAACACCCTAACAAAAAACAAAAAGAAAAAAAGAGACCAAAAATGTGAAGATAGTGTAAGGAGCCTCTGGGCTTCAAGCGTACCAACATCAGAATTAAGGGGGTGCCAGAAGAAGAGAGAGAGCAAGATACTGAAAACCTATTTGAAGAAAAAATGACTGAAAACTTTCCCTACCTGGTGAAAGAAATGGGCTTACAATTCTAGGAAGCACACAGAATACCAAACAAAAAGAATCCAAAGAGGACCACACTAAGACACATCATAATTAAAATACCAAGAGCAAAAGACAAAGAATCTTGAAAGCAGCAAGAGAAAAACAGTTAGTTACCTACAAGGGAGTACCCATATGATTGTCAGCTGATTTCTTAATAGAAACTATGCAGACCAGAAGGGAAGTGGCAGGAAATATTTGAAGTGATGAATACCAAGAACCTACAACCAAGAGTGCTCTACCCAGCAAAGCTATCATTCAGAATTGAAGGTCAGATAAAGAGCTTCATAGATAAGAAAAAGCTAAAGGAGTTCATCACCACCAAACCAGGATTATATGAAATGCTGAAGGGTTTTCTCTAAGGAGAGGAAGAAAAAGGTAAAGATAAAAATTATGAACAATGAAGTGAGAACAAATACATACCTATCAACAAATGAATCTAAAAATCAAGTGAATAAAAAAATCCAATGAACATTATATGAAATGCTGAAGGGTTTTCTCTAAGGAGAGGAAGAAAAAGGTAAAGATAAAAATTATGAACAACAAAGAACAAATACATACCTATCAACAAATGAATCTAAAAATCAAGTGAATAAAAAAATCCAATGAACAGAATAAACTGGTGAATATAATAGAATTAGGGGCACAGACAGGGAATGGACTAACAATTCTCGAAGGAAAAGAAGAGTGAGGGGTGCAGGAAGAGATTGGACAAAAATCTTACTCCTATGGATGAGGACAGTGGCGGGGGGAGGGGGAGAAGGTAAGGGAATGGGATTGGAGGGGAATCAGGTGGAGGGGAGCTATGGGGGGGACATCTGTAATAAACGGAACAATAAAAATTTTTTTTTAAATAAAAAAAAAATCTCAAAAAAAAAAAAAAAGATGGCCAGCAGGGGAGGGCAGTTGGGAGAGAACAGGCCTGCAAAGGAGGGCACTTGGGGGTGATCAGGCCTGCAGGGCAGGGCAGTTAAGGGCAAACAGGCTGGCAGGGGAGCCGTTAGGCATCAATCAGGCTGGCAGGGGAGTGGATAGGGGGTGATCAGACTGGCAGGCAGAAGCAGTTAGGGGCAATCAGGAAGGCAGGCAGGTGAGCAGTTGGGAGCCAGCAGTCCTGGATTGTGAGATGGATGTCTGACTGCCCTAGATCGGGCCTAAACCGGCAGTCAGACATCCCTCGAGGGATCCCAGAAGGGAGAGGGTGCAGGCTGGGCTGATGGACATACACCCCCGCGCACAAATTTCATACACCTGGCCTCTAGTCTTTTAATATTATTTCTTCCTTGATTCTGCCTGTAACCAGCATTCAAACCAAAAGCCCATCACTTTTAATTTGGATCTCTCCTTCTAATTACATGTTTGGGAGAGAACTAATCTGGCTGTTCTTCTGCTTTGAGGAGGGCTGAGGTTTTAGGGTTTTTTTCTTTTAATAAAACTTTCCACATTTGTTTCTCACACCTTCCCCAAATACAAACCTGTCACTGTCCCCTGTTCTTTTCAATGTTAGCGTACAACTTCAAACCGTTGTATCAACTAAGTCAGCGTTTGTTAGAACTTGGGTAAATTTATGGCAGCCTGTGCCTGCATTTATGAGACTCAAACTCTAATGCAAAAATTTTATGCTCTCTGAAACAGTAAAAAACAAACATGAAACAGGGCAAAAACCCACCTCCTTGCTAGCTTTCCTTTCACGTTTTGGTTCAGTCATAAATTAATCCACCCCCGAGTCACTAGGGTCTAGTGCAACTGCAGCCTCCTCTCCTCTGGGCCAGGTTCACTGCATCATTGCATCCAAGCCAAACTGGGTTACTGAGGCAACTAAGTTTTTCTTCCCAAAGGGTCACAGGAAACACATCCTTCTGGATCCCCTGGTAACCATCCACCCATAATGCTGGGGAACGACAACAGCAAACACTCGCTTTCCAAGGCTGGCGTTGGCCGCCGCTGCCCGCAACGGAGGCGGGGAGGGGAGTGCGTAGTGGGTGCGCAGCGTCCAGTTACATTCCTGACCCACTTTCGCATGCCCCTTTCTCCCCCTCCGCTTCCTCTCCCACCCAGGCAGGCCCCCCAGGCAACGGAGCTCTGAAGAGCCACCCGCCGGCAAACCCCAGTCGCAGCGCGCCGGGGGCACCCGCCGTCGCGCTCCGCGGGAGACCGGGCGGGAGCCGGCCTCTGCTCCGACCCACCCCCGGCTTCCCCTGCGCAGCCGTCGCTGGTCACGTGGGCTCGCGAGCACCTGTCCGTGACTTCAGCCCCCGTGGAGCTTCTCCGCGGCCCCGGTGAAGCCCCCTGCCGGAGGGCTGGAAACACCGCCCGGCCCCTTCCTTTCCGCACACTCCTCCGCTCCGGGAGGGCGCTGTGTGTGGGGGAGGTGACTGGCGGGTGAAGCAAAGCACAAAAGCTCCACGACATCCTTTCCCCCGCCCCGCCCTCGCCATCACCTCACCCTACCCCACGGCGGCGCGGGGAGGTGGCGTGCGCCCGCCCCCATCCCGCCTCCGCTGGAAACCGGGCTCCTCGCGGGCGCCGGGAGGGATGCTGCCGAGTCTGGGCGGGGGCCCCAGGGGCGAGGGCAGGGGGCGGCTAGAGGCGGGCGTGTGTGTGTTCCGAGCCGCCGAGTCCAAGAAGGGGGCGGAAGCTGCCGTCTCAGCTGCAACTTCTGCGCGAGCAAAGCAGCTCAGCAACTTTGCTTGCGCCGCGCCCCTCCCCCGCGCGCCCGGCGGGACGGGGGCTGCGCAGCGCCTGGGGGTCCTGGCGCTGGTGGGGGACGGACCTGGGTGCGGGCGAGTGAAAGGGAGCCTGGCTGGAGATGCGGAAATGGCACCGCTACCACGGGGTGGGACTGGGGGTGCGCCTCCACGCGACCCCGTCTGGGAAACGACGCGTGGCCCCAGCGCCGCGCACCCCCCAGCGGCTCCCTGCGGGCCCCACCAGCCGGCGGGGCGCGAGGCAGGGGCGGAGGGCGGCGGCGGAGCGTTGGAGACGGCGCCTCGTGGGTACTTTAGGAGCGGGCCGGAAGAGGCCTACCCCTAGTTTCCAGCATCTCCATGGCGGATGCAGAGTCCTGGGAAGTACGGTGGAGCTCACACGAGTTTTTCCTGTCCTTCCCCACCCCTCCCCGCTCCGCACCGCCACCGAGGGTACCGCGGGAGGGGCAGGCCCTGCTGGCCGGGAAACCGGTCTGGGGCAGGGGAGAAGGCGCGAGGGCGAAGGTGACCCGAACAGCAGGGGGTCATGGGCTGTTTGTTCTGGGCCCGAAGGAGGGCGCGAAGGCCTGCGGGTTCCGCCAGCCCAGAGAGCTTGGGGGAACCGCTAGATCCTCCTCAGGAAAGGTGGATAAATTCAGTTCCGACCTTCAGAGGGACTAAACTTGGGCGTGCGGGGGAACCTGGGCCAGCCTAGGATGGTATATGCTGTCCCTGAAGTCATGCCCCTCCTGCCCTTCCCCCCAGAAGTTGGATTGGCAAGATGGAGAGGCATGTAAGTGGGGAGACTTGATCAGACTGTGCGCTCATGCACTGGGAGCCTGTAAACCGGTGGTTCTCAATCTTCCTAATGCCTCAACCCTTCAATACCGTTCTTCATGTGGTGACCCCTAACCAAAAAATTATTTTCGTTGCTACTTCATAGCTGTAATTTTGCTACTGTTATGAATCATAATGTAAATATCTGATATGCAGGATGTCTTAGGCAACCCCTGTGAGAGGGTCCTTCGACCCCCAGAGGGTTGGCAACCCACAGGTTGAGAACCGCTTCAAGGGATTTACTTACCCCCAAAACTCACATCCTTCATCTGACCCACTCTTCGAATTACTGCTGCTTTACACCCAAGCCTATACCTGTAAAATGCTAGAGATTTTAATGGAGACATTAGGGAATTGAGTCACTTCGGGGTGTGGGGCTTTTCAGAGGCCAAGGAGTTCATTACTTAAAGTAAACTACCTGTGTGGAAAAGCCTGTCAGCTGGCTGAATGATTTAATTACATTTTAATTTAAAGAGATTTACATACTGTTGAGGACAGCTAGACAGTTACATTGTGATGTGGACCGGGAAATAACTTTTTTAAAAAACAACATTTTTATTGATTTCAAAGAGGAAGGGAGAGGGAGAGATAGGAAACATCAATGAGAGAGAATCATTGATCTGATGTCTCTTGCACGACCTAACCGTAATCTCCTGGTTCATTGGTCAATGCGCAACCAGTGAGCCACACTGGCGGGGCTGCAAATTACTTTTTAACAGAACCAGGTATATTTCACACCAAAAAACGGGTGACCCGTATTTCTTTTTTAACTTTAACTTTTTATTTCTTTTATTCCTTACTAAGAAGAAATAGCCTTTACTCTATTTCTCTGAAATAATTTTGAAAGCTCTAGACTAGAGTGTCGATTTCTAGGGTGTTGTTCCAGAGAATGCTAGATTCTCACTATGTCTGGAAAGTGGAGGCCGAGGTCTGTGGCTATATATCACATTTCATCTATTCCAAGATACAGATACATAACATCTCTTATGTCATATTTGATGGCATCTTAGCATTAAGTCCTAGTTTAATTGGCAGTTTTTCTTTTTTAGTGGTACATAAAATAAGGAAGTTTGAGAAATGCTGAATTAAATAAGTTTATGTTACACACAAAAAAAATGCAATATATAGCTTTATAGCGAGGACTTTGAGGATCTTCTCTGTGCTAAAGGTGTTCTTGAATCACCCAAAAGAGGTTGTGATATGCAAAATTTCCTAAATCTATCTGTTCAGTCACCAGTTTTTGTGAGCATAAGCTTAGGACTAGTATTCCTTTTAGGAAATGCTACCCTGGGAATTGTGCTAGATTTGAACACAGTAAAGGGAAATGGTCATCTTTTAAAATCCTACCCAAGTCCAATCAGGAATCCTTGATAAACTAAATTTAGTGTAATTACAAAAAAGAAAGACCACTTAAAGAAATATTCAACAGCAGAGCTGTTCACATTCAGCTACAGTAGAAACTGAATTAGGATCATCTTTCAGGAACTAATTCCAGTGAACTTTAGATAATAAAAAAATTTATGTGGCCCTAGCCAGCTTTTAGCTCAGTGAATAGAGCATCAGCCTGCAGACTGAATGGTCGAGGGTTTGATTCCAGTCAAGGACACATGCTGGGTTGATCCCCTGTAAGGGCCATGCAGGAGGCAGCTGATCAGTAATTCTCTCTCATCATTGATGCTTCTCTCTCTTCCTCTCCCTCTCTGAAATAAATAAAAATACATTAAAAAATTTTATGTGTCTGATGTATGCAGTCACCATTATACTACCTCCCTCATTATTTAGATTTGTAGACATTAATGCCTTACTGCTTTAATGCATTAATGTTTAGACTGGCACTAAGCTACCAACCAATTATTTTTTAAAAAATTCTTCTAAAAGATTATATAAAAAAAAATGGTGAGTATATAGGAGTATATTTCTAATTTTAAAAAAGGAGAAAAGAAGCAGGGTTGGTAATATAAATTTCTAAACAGAGATAAAATATAGCATAGGAAAGAAAAAAGTGCCTATCATTCATCCCTTATCAAAGGTTGGAGGCAAGGTTGGATTTTTATAAGTGAACTAGAGGCCCAGTACACGAAATTCATGCACTTGAGGGGGAGGTCCCTCAGCCTGGCCTGCACCCTCTTGCAATCCAGGAGCCCTGGGGGCATGTCTCACTGATAGTATAGGCTCACTAAGCTGTCAGTTGGACATCCTTAGCATTGCCACTGAGGCAGGAGAGGCTCCTACCATTGCCGCTATGCTTCCTAGCCGTGACCCTGGCTTTTGGCTGAGTGATGCTCCTCCTGTGGGAACACACTGATCACCAGGGGGAAGCTCCTGCAGTGAGTCTGCCCCCTGGTGGTCAGTGTGCATCATAGTGACCAGTCATTCCACCATTCATTCATTTGCATATTAGTCTTTTATTATATAGGATAAACTATTCTACTTGGAATGTTTTAAATAGAAATAATGAAATGCATACTAAAAAGGTATATTTTAATATATTAGGTCATTTCACCATACAATAATTTTGCAGACAGAACAGTTATTCTTACCCTCAGATTGCTTATCCATCCATGTTTCAAGTACCTACCCGATTCCAGAGATGAATATGAGAAAATATCATTCTAGAAGTTCATCTGATAGGAGAGACGAATACATAAGATAAATAACTAATATAGTATGACAATGAGGCTTAGAAAGGCTAATGACTTACCCAAGGTAACTAGAGTTCAGATTTATCTGGTCTTATGATTTCAGATACTCTGCTCTTTTCTATAATAGACATGCTCTCATCTTTGCAAATACCATCATATAAGTATAGTATTTGAAATTAAACATGTACTCGAACATATTGAACCTAAGAACCAGAAAGAAATTTAGAGATTATGTAGGATAACCCACAGGCCTGGAAACTGAGAAACAGAAGAAAATGGACTTGCTCAAGGTTATATAATGGCTGATTTAAGATTAGAATCAAGGCTTCCTGACTCCCAGCTTTTGGTACCATAAGGAGCTGCCCTACAGTAAGAAATAGCCATAGGGAGGTCTGTTTTTCCATTGTACAACATGTGGACCCATCTCAGTAGAGGCCTAGAGTAGTTGTTAAATTTATGATAAAATGCCCCATGACTAAGCACTTATTTAAAGAAATATTTCTAAGAGGAACTGCAAGGGAATTTCAGCTATGTGCGTGAGTTCCTTAAAAACAGCCACTATTTTTAAAAGTTGAAGATATAGCTGCTAAAAAATAAATATGGGACATTTGGGGAAATTTGAAAACCAATTGTGTACATATTAGAGATCATTAAGGAATTATTGTTGCTGATTTAAGTATGAGTGGATTTGTGATTATGTTATTTTAAAAAAGGAGTTCTATGTCTTAGACATATCTAGTGAAATATTTGCACTGAATTTATATGATGTCTGGTATTAAAATAATCCAGGTTTTTAGTTAGGGGTGAAGGGAAGGGAAGAAATGAAGACTATAAATGACATACCACTCCATAGTCTGAAACTAGAAGGTAGGTATGTGAGAGTTCATTATATTATTACCTTTATTTTTGTGTAGCTTCAAAATTTCCAAAATAAGATTTCTTTTGTCTATATAAAATAAAAACTTATCACTTCTCTTCCCACCCTCCACCCTAGGATAAAAGCTCTTCACAATGTTGGAATACTTCTTGGAAGTTTCAGAAAGTCATTTTTCCTAAGATTGGGTCAAGGTTAGGAAGAAGCATAATCAGTCATTTTAATTGCTGACATTTGCATAGGCTAGCACCTTATAATTTACCAACTCTATTCACATCAACACAGACCTTTCTTTACTTTCCTGATTTGTTTAGGCTTGAAGTTGAAAGCAAAATATCTCAATTGTGTTCTGTACAGAAAAATGCCTGCAGCCCTTTCTGAAAATTAAATTTTCTTAACACTTTTAAATGATGGTAAAAACCCAAAAGATTTCTAGGAATACTGAGGTCAGGCACATGCTGAGCTGCTTCTGCCTTGCAAAAAGATATCTTTCCCCTTTACTTTAGGTACACGGAAGGGATATGTTAGGACCTATTTCAGCCAGCTAGCATTCTTACGGAATATTAAGTCACACTCAAAGCCACATCATCATGGAATCTATAGTATTATTAAGGGCCTCTTTGTGGCTAAAAAAGTAGGTGTGTTACTGTTTTTATTATAAGATTTATAGAGCTGGTTTATAATACTGTATTCTTAATTGTATGGGCAATATATTTAAAACATGTGGCAGCTATAGTTCTGGTTCTATTTTCAGTTATTTTGGGTTTCCTCCATTTCTATTCATATAAGATATACCTGCATCTGGAAACTATTAAAATATCACAAAGACAACACAATGAATGTAGTTAATTAAAGGGATAGACACCACAGAGGTTATACACAAGATCATTATTCAATAAATATTTTATTGGCAATACTTCTTGTTTTGTAAAGAACTGAGAAACTGTAACATAGGTGGCATTTCCAAGCACATAGAAATGAAACTAATTTCAAGATGAGACTAACTTCATGGGCTCAGATGGTTATGGGGAAGTAGTTTTATCTCACCTTGCTTACATAGAGGAAACAGTTAATGGATGTATTGGGCATCCCTTTCTATTTTCACATCACATTTCAGCGTTACGTCAGTGGTTCCCAGTTGGTGGCTGAATAGCACCTCAAGGACACTAAGTTATCCCACGAGGTCAGAGTCACTTAATGTGCTCCAAACACTGAATAATAAAATGACTGGCATAAGGTGTACTCTGTCCAAATGTATGTGTTGTCAATCGATAAACTAAAAAGTCACTTAAAAGTGTTTCTACATGTATGCTATCACATTCTTATGTAGCTTTTAAATCAATGAGTACTGAAAGCAAACCTGCAGTTGAACCCTGAAAAACATGGATTTGAACTATGTGGGTCACTTAAATGTGGATTTTTTAAAATTAATACAGTATAATCCTGGAAATGTATTTTTTCTTCCATATGATTCTCTTATTAAAATATATTGTTATTCATTTCAGAGAGGAAAGGAGAGGGAGAAAGAGAAACATCCAAGATGAGAGAGAATCATTGATCAGCTGCCTCCTGCATGTCCCTTACTGGGAATTAAGCCCAAAACCTGGGCAGGAATAGAATGGGACCTCATGATTCATGGATTGACCCTCAATCACTGCACCACACTGTCAGGGCTGGGCACCACATTTTAAATACTTACCTAATACAGTGGTACCTTGAGATACGAGTGCCCTAACATATGAGATTTTTGAGATACGAGCCGTGGAGCGAGCAATTTTTGCTTTGAAATACGAGCAACATTTGAGATTGGAGTAATCGCGTGGATCGGCTGGCTGCACACGAACCACCAGTTTACCGAGACACTAGCGTTTCATAGTTTCCCATGCCTCAAGGTTACAGAATGAATTAAACTCGTATCTCGAGGTACCACTGTATACTAATCCTATCTAATAAAAGAGTAAGATGCAAATTAACCATCACTCCGTTATGCTACCAGCCAATAGGAGTGAGTATGCAAATTACCCAACAAAGATGGCCACACCCATGGCCAAGCAGCAGCACCCAGCAGCTCCAAGCCTCTCCATGGCAGTGCTGGGGCTGCTGGGGGCTGGATGGAGACACAAACAGGCAGGGAGTCCAGCACCCCACAGCCTCAAGCACCACCATGGCGGCGCTGGGGCTGGGGTGGGCTACTGGGGATACAAACCCACAGGGAGTCCGGCACCCTGCAGTCCCAAGCCCTGCCATTGCAGTGCTGAGGCTAGGGACAGGGGGGCAGATTAGGACACAAACCCACAGGGAGGCCAGCACCCCACAGCCCCAAGCTTTGTGATGGCAGCGCTGGAGTTGCAGGGACACAAACCCGCAGAGAGGCTGGCACCCAGCAGCCCCAAGGCCTGCCACCATGGTGCTAGGGCTGCTGAGGGTAAGGGTTGGGGGAGGGCAGTGGATACACAAACCCACAAGAAACCTGTGGAAAGGGAAATAAACTATGATAACTTTATTTCCCTTTCCACAAGATGAGAAAACTGCCCCTGGTTTATTTAGTGATGTGGCCCACACATTTCTACAAGCACAGAGTATGTTATGACCACTCCCAGGAAGGTCTGGTCAGAGTACCGTCTCCAGGGAATAATGCTACCATGGCAAATCATCTATGAGAGGAAAGAAGCTTTTGTTGGATTTATTCTGAAGGTCAGAGAATATGCCACCCCAACATATGCTGTGTGGTTATATTGATGATCTTAAGCTGCAGATGCTTGAAAAACAGCAAATGCATGCAGAGGATTTCACTGAAGTCTCCTGATCTGCCTAACATCGGACCCCCAAAAGAAGCTCAAATGTCATAGGTCCCCTTGACTGGAGAAGTCTCATCAGGCAGAGAAGACTGACGCCTGTCGCAGGATAGGAGGGTAGAAGTTGACATTACACCCAAACTTTGTTACAAACTATTCCCCCAACCCCATTCATCTTTCCTAAAAATCATTTACTCTCCTCTAAGAGGCCTACATCCCCCGTCCCCTTTCTCTAGGAAGAAGGTATTTAAATCTGCATTCTAAGCCACCTTGAGGAGTTACTCATTTTCCCTGGGATCTCCCACATATACATGAGATACACATGTTAATGAACTTTTATTTTTCTCTTGGTGATTTGTCTTTCATGACAAGGGCCTCCACTAAGAACTCAGAAAGGTAGAGTAAGACTATTTTTCCTCCTCCATAATTCTATCTTGGGAAATCAAAACCCTAGCTGAACAATGAGGTTGGCTCAAGTACCAAACAATTGTGGCTGACGGGAGGGAAGCTTCTAGGGAGAAATCAGTGATATTGGCATCAAAGTGGGACGGAGGGCACACACCTGGTTGCTGGTGGGAGTTTAAAGTGGTTCAACATTTTTGGAGGATGATTTGGCAAATTTGATAGAAATGTTCAAGGTACATCCAAAAGTCTTCTACTAGGAATCACATCTGCTGAGATAAAGCACAAGTGCATAAGCCCTAGTCAGAACCCAGGATGGCCGAAACCGGTTTGGCTCAGTGGATAGAGCGTCTGCCAGGGGACTGAAAGGTCCCAGGTTCAATTCCGGTCAACATTGGTTGCAGACACATCCCCAGTAGGGGGCATGCAGGAGGCGGCTGATCGATGTCTCTCTCTCATTAATGTTTCTGGCTTTCTATCCCTTTCCCTTCCTCTCTGTGAAAAATCAATAAAATATATCTTTAAAGAAAAAAGAAAAAGAGCCCAGGATGCTACTGCAGGCTCCCCTTCCACGATAAGAAAACCTGGGAACAACCTGTATTTTTAGGACAAGGTGGCATCTACACTAATAAAAAGGTAATATGCTAATTAAACTGAACATTTTCCGGATGACCTTCCAGAAGTCCTTCTGGACATCCTTCCTGACAAAGTCATGTTGGCAGGGCCAATGCAGAGGAGGTTAGAGATGATCAGGCAGGCAGGGGAGAGCAGTTAGGGCAAACAGGCTGTCAGGGGAGAGAACTTAGGGGGATCAGGCCAGCAGGGGAGAGCAGTTAGGGGGATCAGGCTGGCAGGCAGGTGAGCAGTTAGGAGCTAGGAGTCCTCAGGAGCCCCAGATTGGAGAGAGTGCAGGCTGAATTGAGGGGACCCCCTTCGGTGCATGAATTTCATGCACTGGGCCTCTAGTTTTAGTGATAAAAGCTTAGATGTTTTCACAATCTATGTATACTGTCAGACCTGAAATACCCACGATATAGATCTCTGCAGGAACTTTTTACAGTAATGAAAACTTAAAATTAGGTGATACTTGTCAGAAATGCAAATGTTGTTCAAAGTGGCTCAGAAGGCTGTTAACACAATAAATTTGTATCCTCTAAATTTTTCTACTTGCTCTTTATGTACTGTCCCTCCAGCTGGTATCCTGTTGTTGTTTTAGGGGACACTAGTCTTAAATTATTACAGCAAGCAAGCAGATGGCATCATTGCCGAGCGGGTCCAGCATGAAGGATGTTACACTGAGCTCCCAATCATAATTGGAGGTGGGATTAGTTGGGACAATCTTATTTATTAACAAATCCTCTTCACTTGATTTATTTTCCAATAATTATTTGCAACTTACTAAGCCCTTACTCCGAATCTGGCACATTATGCTAATCATTACAACAACCCTACAAGGTGAGCACTATTATTCTTCCATTTGCAAATGAGGAATTTGACACATGAAGAGGTTATGTAATTTATCTAAGATCATGCAGCTAGTGACAGGAGTAGAACTTGAACCTAGGTCTATGAGTCCAATTCCTTAACAAGTGCAGAATATTAACTCCTCCTCTGAGAGGAGTTAAAATTCTTGTGGAGCCTCCTCTGCAGTGCTTGGGTTGAATGCCTTAAGCACCTGCCTATTCTTATCTTTAGAAAGGCAATAATTGCTGTAAATTGAACCAAAATAATAGCAGCTGTTTAGACCATCAATCATTAGTCACTTTTTCCTTTACCACTTCCCAGTAGGTTAGCAAGTGGTTTAACTATTACTAAGATTAGCCACATATTTTATGCACGTGGCACTGGGCTAGTTATGACTTAACCTAATTACTTGGGCCTTTCTAACATTTCACTTATAGTTATAGTCATCAAAAAAAGGGGAGATTTTGAAAGACTTAACTATCTTAAAGAAGAGGGACATTTTTTGAGGCAAATGAGTCCTAGCTTTTAGAAAGGGGGATTATTTATTATTTGTCTAAGCAGAAGTTAATTAAGAGGATATTGCACGCAATAGCTATTAAGTCAGTAAGGACATGTGAAAGCTAAAAGATCCCACTCACCAATCAACGCATGGTGGCTAAAACAATGGGAAGTCTTTCTTTTTTGCTTTGTTTTTAATACTTCTTTATTGTTGAAAGTATTACATATGTCCCCCTTTTTTTCTCATTGTCTGCCTCCAGCCTGTCCCTGCTCCCAGCCCCAGACCTTCACTATGGGACATCTTCTTGACATGATTTTGCCTCTAGCCTCTGAGTGCTCTGACATGGAGCTTGCTCTCTCACCTCCTGGACTCATTTCAAGAGTCTAAGCCATTTTGCCATCATCAGCTGAGGACTTTATCTGGTCATTTCCTCAGTGTACCCCTCATTTTGAGATGGATGAAGATGAAGCTTTTCTAACCACCTCTACTTTAAGTCCAATAGGACTGTCTGCCAGATAGAAACTCTTGCCCCTCTCCTATTAGGAAGACCAAAACCAAATGTAGGCAGTAGTACAGGCAGGCTGGCATCTTATAACATCTTCTACACATGGCATAAATCATCACCTCTCCTTTGCACAGAAATAGGAGGAAGTCACTTACTTTGGGAAGAAGGGGAGTGTCTCAGCGAGGCCAGACACTGTGGTTTCTGGATCCCCAGAAGCAGTGAGACAGGACAGATGAGAGCATGTGCTGTCAGGTAGCCGCTGGCCTAGGTTTGTGGTGGTGGTGGTGGTGGGTGGGGAGAGGAGAAGGACAGAGTAGCAGGAAGACCAGCAGTGCCTCTTAAAACAGCCAACTCCCCTCAGTGAGACTGAGAGGCTGTGAGCTTTGTGGAAATAGCTGAAAATATACGGGAGGTTAGGCCTGAGTGCTGGCCACCTGCCAGTGGTGAGAAGGGAAGGCAGGGTCTCCCATACTTAGGGCCAGACAGTGTCCCCTGTGTGCCCGGGGCCCAACATGCCTGTCTGCCTGGGATTTCGGCTCTCAGTCCTGCCTGGTGGAAAGAGCTCAACCTTTCTTTTTAAAAATATATTTTATTGATATTTTTTTTTACAGAGAGAGAAGGAAAGGGTTAGAGAGTTAGAAACATCGATGAGAGAGAAACATTGATCAGCTGCCTCCTGCACAACCTCCACTGGGGATGTGCCCACAACCTTTTAGGCAGCGGGCTGATTCTCTATCCCTTGAGCCAAACCAGTTAGGGCAAGAGCTCAACTTTTTAATACTATTTGTCCTCTTGCCTGGATAACCAAGAAGTTGAAATAAAAAGGCGTGTCTGTGTCTTTTTCCCCCTAGTTGGTTGATTTGGGTTACAGTTGCAGTTTACACTGTGCCTCTAAATTTCATGTTTAAGAGAATGCGGTATTTCAAACCACAAATTCGGCTGTGGAAACACATTTGCTCTGGCTGCTGCTCTTGACCAGATGAGGCAGGTTAGACCCTTGTCAGCCATCCATTGATTTGTTAACACTATCCATGTCCAGGTAGTAGGCTTAGATGGGTCTCAAAATAGAGCAGGCACACATGGCTGATAAGATGCCAGTGGGCAGAAGGTAATGTTATACCATCTATAACATAACTTCTAGAATAATCGCTGTTGCCCTTTGCTCCAGAATCCAGCTCCAGCGCATTAAAGAGTAGAAAGTCTTCGAGCAGTTGGGGATTTAGTATGTGTGTAGTTTCTCTGAAGTTGGTTAAGCCTACACTGATCTTTGGAAGCTTATAATAAGCAGTGCACAGCCTTTTCTTTTTTTGGCTTTAGAAGGACAGATGGACAAAGTCTCTGGTGGCCATTAAGAAGGACAAAATACTTTGCTGAAGCACGTGCCAGCGTTTTACAATCACCGCACACACTGGGCATAAGGGAGCTCTAGCTCTGGAGCCGGAGGCCAAGGAGCACTGTGATTTGTGTAGCTGTCGCTTTAGAATGTGAGCGGAGGACCGTTTAGGAGCAGGAAGTCAGAGTCTCAGGGAAATTGATTTTCCAGGCTCAGGAACGCTGGTGAAGGAAGGAAAAAGCAGTTCAGGATCTGCTGACCTATGTGCCTGATGTCAGGTAGCCTGCCCCTCCCCAGAATGACCTGAATCTCCTCTTCCCTCCTGGAAAGCTGCCTCTCTGAAGGGAACGTACTCTAATGTTTATAGAGGAAACCGGGAAGTGACAGTCTCAGCCCTGCTTCCTGGTCAGGCCGCTGATTCACACTGTCATCCTTTATGCCATTTCCTTCATTTCTCTGCACCTCAGTTTCTCAGTTAAATGAAGGATGAAAATGGAATTCCCCTAGGCCTAGAAGCAATGGGAGCACCTAATTAATGTTTATGTTTCTTTGAGATAACGGATTAAGAAGTCCTATTACTGCAAAGCATCATTATATGGAAGATTACATCTTTATTGTCAACTCCAGGTATACTAGTACACTGAATGGCTGCAGTCTTTAAGGCTATCTTTCTAATTATCCACTTGTGACATTCCCCCTCTCCTTCTAACCTTCCCAGTGTAGACTTCATGTTGTTTTTTTGCATGAAATTTTGTTTCTAAACAGGAGACTTTAATTTCTCTTTGGTCATTCCAAAATCTAGATGAGAAGATAGATAGCTAGATAGATAAACAGAGAGGCGTTTTTGAGGAAAGGGATGAATGCTAACAGCAGACACAGCCTTCCATGTCCTTTAAGGAGTTCTGCTATCCCTTATTACTTGATTTTCTTTTCTCCTTTCAAAATGTTGGCTTCATTGTTTGCCTGGGGTGACTATATCACTTCCTCTTGTGTGTGTGTGTGTGTGGTGGGGGAGGGGTCTGTGTTCTATCTCCTGCTGAAACTGAAATGTCATGTAATTTGCTGCGTTTTGCTGGGTTATGTTGGGGGTTCATTTGTTTTTTGTTATTCCCATATCATCACTGGTCACAGAGCCCTCACTACCCGGTCCCCTGATCCTCAGGACCAACCCAGAGATCTGTGTGTGTAACTGCTCTCCTGGTTCTGTTGCCTATAAAGGGAGTTCGCCTACAAGGCAAAACTCGACAAAACCCACACTCCTGCTATCTCTTCTTCCTGCTGTGTGGCAGGCTGCTCTTTCGCTTTGCTTATTATCTGAACTTCATTGAAGAGTGGATATCCATGCCTCTCATCCAGAACGTGGTGCTAACCTCAGATCTTCTCCTCTTCAGACCTACCAGCCCTCCTTGGCTCCTCACAGATGACTTTGCCATCCCTGACAGGAGCGTTTCTCTGCTCTCATCAACATTTTGGTAGATACACTTGGCATTTATTAACTCATTCTGCAAGCATGACTGACTGATTGCATGTGCCAGTCACATTGGACACTGGATGTGTGATAGGAATTGTGAGGCCTGAGTGCCTGCTCTCTGAGGGCAGGGCTGTGGGCAGGGCAGGGGGTGGAGGGTTGAGAACGACAAACAGACTCATAAGTTATAATGCAAAGAGAAAGATTTCTGAAGGTACCTGGGACCTAGTACTAATAATACTCCCAGTATTCACAGCATGATACTATTATCTTATCTAATAAAAGGCTAATATGCAAATTGACCAAACAGTGGAATGACCGGTCACTATGATGCACACTGACCACAGAGGGCAGACACTCAACATAGAAGCTGTTCCCTGGTGGTTAGTGAGTCCCACAGAGGGAGCAACAGAAGCCGGGCTCACAGCTGGCAAGCCTGTGCTGCCTCTAAGGCAGCACTAAGGACCCTTCATGGGATGTCTGTTCCTGAGGGGTCCCGGATTGTGAGCGAGCACATGCTGGGCTGAGGGACAACTGCCCACCTCCCCAAGTGCACAAATATTGTGCACTGGGCCTCTAGTTTATTATAATAATAAAGATATTTTCTGAGCTCTCTCGATGTGTTAAGCAATGTGCAAATTAATCTTATTTAATCCTTACTCTCTGTGCTGAGTGCTGTTTCATCGTTGTTTTTCTAATGTGGGAGTAGAGACTTGGGGAGGCTAAGTAACGAGTGTAAGGTTATTAGCTAATTTCAAACTTAGGCAGCAAGGCTCTGCCATCCAGGGAAAGAAAAACCATCCAGGGCCCTTTGGGACTGAGTCCTAACTATACCTATGACAGCACTGGAAATGAAGTCTTCCCCCTGTTTCTCTGAAAAGAAAAGATGTGTTTCCTGCATTCTAGGAGGATGCTGGGTGGGGTTGCCGTGTTCTGAAGCACATTGAAGCCTTGGGTACTAGACTGCTCTGATCTAGTCCTTCCTCAGGCTTGTCTTAGTGAGCTCTCTGTAGGGCTTAGAGGAAACTTTGAGCTATTCTGCCAATCCAATGAGGGGATTTTTGGGGGTGAATCCAGTGGCAAATAGCTCTCCCTTACTTCTTCAGAAAGAAAAAAAAAATTCTTACTAATGTATTTGAAGCTATTAAGATTTTGTTGTAGACCTCAGATGAGCATCCCTGAAGCTGATGTGCACATCAGGATCATCAACAAAGACCTTGTTGTTATATTCAAGGGACATATCACAGTTCTTACTATTTGGCTTTTAGTATAATTTGCTGCTGACTGCAATTTTTGAATGAACCTATTCTCTTGATTTCCTTCCCGTCTCTCTGGAAATGCTTTATTTGTCTCTTCAGTGTTGATGCTTCATATATGCTCTTGTTCTGGGGCACCCTTGTTTTCAGAGATCTCTTTCATCATCAGGGCGTCAGTTATCATCAGCCTGAGCTCTGTATCCAGGCTGCCTCTTTCTTCTAAGGTGGGGGACATATGCACAACTAGTTTGTGTGGCTCACAGTCACCTCAAACTCAACAGGTCCAGCACTGAGCTTGTCCTCTTTGCCCCAAATCCTCTTCTCACATTCTCTCTGTGAAAGGTGCCACTTGCCTAAGCCAGGGGCCTTGATAGTATTCTCAATTCTTCCATTTCCATCTCTCCACTACATCTATTCCTTCAACAAGTTCTGTTGTTTCTTATTCTATAACTAGGGGCGCAGTGCACAGATTCATGTACCTTAAAGGGAACTGTGGGGCGTAAGGCTACAGTGGGCACAGGGGTGGGTCTCAGCCCATCCTTAGGGCCCACATCTGACTTCTTCCGCCACAGCTCCTGGTTCCCTTTCTGTCAGCTGTCCTGCTTCTGCTGCCACCACTTCCATGCAGACCCCCACTCACACCTGCTGGTGGTACCAGAAGCCGCCACTCACACCCTTTGCTGGCACTGGCCTTGCTTGCACCCTCAGCTGGTGCTGGAGCCACTGCTTGCCCCCGCTGCCAGCACCCAGTGCTAGTCCCGCTTACCCATCAGGAGCAGGGACAGGTGAAGAAGCCCTCCAGGGCGATCAGGGTCAGTAGCTGCCTCTGTGTATACTATACTCCCTTACTTTGCACTGCTGATGGAGCTGAGCAATTGGGACTGGCACTGGGCACTGGCAATGGGTGCAAGTGGGGCCAGCGCCAGCTGCAAGTATGAGCACTGAGCAGGACCACAGCGTGTGAGCAAAGAATTTTCAGTAACCACCAGAGGCTCGCCCGTAAGACAACGACTGGTGCCCTGCCTTGGTCTAGTGCCCCCACTCACCTGTTTTATCATCCCACCATGGCCGATGCCCACCATGTTCTGCACATGTCCCCTGGTGGTCAGTGCACGTCATAGCAACTGGTTGTTCAGTTGTTCAGGTTGTTCCCATTGTTCCATCATTTGGTATATTTGCATATTACCTTTTATTATATAGGATTACTTGAATCTTTTACTTCTTGCATTTAATTGCTACCATCTCAATTCATGCTACCATCATCTGTTGCTGGCTTCTTGCAGTAACCTATGACCAGTCTTCCTTGTGTGAATTCTTGCTCCTGCCATTCCAGGAAGCTAGAGCAAATTTTCCAAAATGCAAATTTGATTATGTGACTTTCCTACTTAAAACTTTCCAATGGTTGCTACTGCTCTTGGGATAAAATTTCAATGCTTTAACATGGTTTATAAGACCCTATGTGATCTGGCCTCTGTGTATAGTATACTCCCTTACTTCACACTTATAGTTCTCAAATTTAACATGCCACAGCTTGCTCATGTAGTCTTTAGTACATGCTAATCTGTCTGCCTGGTCTAGTCTCTCTTTTCCCGATATGCTTCTACCTGATCTCTCCCCACCCCTATTCCCCCATTCATATGTTGAAGTCCTAACCTCCAGTACCTCAGAGGGGACCTTATTTGGAGATAGGGTCTTTATAGAGGTCACCAGGATGAGCCCTGATCCAATATGATTAGTATCCTTATAAAAAGGGGAAATTTGGACATAGATTGGCATAGAGAGAAGACAGGGCAAAGCCACACAGAGAAGATGGCCATCTACAAGCCAAAGAAAGAGGTGCACAAAAGACCCTTCCTTCACAGTCTCACCTTGACCATAGACTCCAATCTCCAGAACAGTGAATGAATAAATATCTATTGTTGAAGCCTCCCAATCTGTGGGACTTCGTTACTGCAGCCCTAGCAGACTAAGACACCTGGATAACCTGCTTATCCTTTGAATATAAAACTTAGTTATCACTTAGTTATGACCTCTTAGACTGGGCTAGATGCTCAGTCTCTTCTATGCTCCTCTGAAAATCCCACTCATTACTGTCTCATTCTTTCTATTAGAGCACATGTCACTCTACATTCATTGTTTTTTGTCTGTGCTGCCTCAAAGGTAAACTCTGTGAGAGAGGGGATAGGAATATCTCACATAACATTGTATCTCCAGAACATTGTATATAAAAGGGTAGAAGCTTCTATGAGGTGTTTATTGCTGCTTAACAAAAGATCCACAACTTAATGGCTTAAGATAACAGATATTGACTATCTTATAATTCTTGTGGGTCAGGGTTGGGGAGCATCTTAGCTGGGTGGTTCTAGCTCTCATGAAGATGCAGTTAGTGTCACTCATCATCATAGGCTTGACTGGGGCTACAGGCTCTCATTTCAAACTGGCTCCCTCACATGGCTGTTGGCAGGAGGCTTAGCTACTCACCTATGTGAGGTTATCCAAATGCCCTTTTGAGAGGTCTTATGACCTGAAAGCTGATTTTTCCCAGAGAATGTGATTCAAGAGAGAGAACATGGAAATTGCTATGTCTTATATGTCCTAATCTTAGGTGGACCATTATTTCAGTCATATTGGCCACATTATATTAATTAGAAGTGACTAAATACAGCCACACTGCATTTAGCATACTTTGGTAGGCAGGAGTATAAGTATTTGTAGATATATTTAGAAACCACCACTGGGTTTGTTGAATAAATGAAACATTTTGCATAAATGCACCAATATTATAAGGCCCTTCCATTCATTGATTCAGACAGTATTTACTGAGTACCTTCTAGTGCAAAACTTTCTCTGGGTAATTCCCTGGGAGAGTGGAACACATAAAAATATAGATGGTACTGGTGCCTCATCTCTCAAATATGTGTGTGACAAAGATCAAAGGGCCTGTCTATCCCAGAAGCCCGGTCGTTGCTGCTCCCAACTATCCCAATTCCTGGTTTACTTGCACTCATCTCCACTCCTTATTTCTCATTATCCCTGAGCTTTTCAAAATAGCTCATTCTTGTTTTTATTTTTTAATGTATATTTTGGAACCATTTTCATTATTATTTGTCCCATATTTCCTCAGACCATAAGCTCTTCAAAGACAAAGCAGAGGTGTGTCATATTTAGTACACAGCTTCACACACATCGGTTGCTGGAAAAGTGTGAACAGACTGTATAGGGACAATCCATCCTGCACTAGTGTGCACTTAATAGTAGCTTCAGTTTATACAGCACAGGGGCTGCTGCTGCTGTCATTGATGGGAGAGTTGGGGATCCACCCAGGGCCCTTTTCCTCCCTCCTCTCCTGCCCCTCAGGCCCAATGTAGAGAGTCAGAATCTTGACTTCACTTTTTGATAGGTTGCCAACCTCTGCCACAGACCTTTCTACTTTTTAACACTCTTTTGCAAAGATTGCCTCATTTCCTTCCCTAGCAATTCCTAATACTCAGGGAAGGCAAACTTGTGGTTTCTGGAAAACCCGAATGGAAGAAAATAGCAGTAGAGCATAGTTTGGCCAAACATTTTAGATCCTTCTCCATGTTACTCAGTGTCTTGAGCTAGTGCAAGTATCAGAAGTCAGACTTGAGTCAGTCAGTTTCCTGACTCCTATCCTGTGCTCTGTCACTACTATTCAACAAGGAAGCAGTAGTTAGGAACATGGGCTTCATAGGAAGACTGGGTGAATAGCTTGGTGCTGTCACTTGCTAGATGCTTTAAGCCTCAATTGATCATCTGTAAAATGGGAATATTAATGGTACCTACCTCATAGAATTGTTGAGAGGCCTAAGTGAAATAACCCATGCAAATATTGGTGTATAAAAGCTCAGGAAATATTAGCAATTATTATACTATCCCTGCTTATATTTTATTTGGGGGTAGGCGAATAGAAAAGATTTCATACTACCCATGTCAGTTAAGAATCTACATTTCCTCATTTTTGTATCCTAAATAAGAAACTCCAAACCATTCTTTTAAAAATTTTATTCATTTTTGGAGAGAGGAATGGAAAGAGAGAGAGAAAGAAACATTGGTATGAGCAAGAAACATCAATAGGTTGCCTCTCCTCGCATCCACCTGGCTGGAAATCAAACCCACAACCTGGGTATGTGTCCTGACCAAGAATTGAACCCATCACCTTTGGGGTACAGGATAACACTCCAACCAATTCACACTGGCCAGGGCTGTTATTTTTTAATATATACATTATATTTTTTGTTTCTTTGAAGTAGAAAGCTTGCCTGACAGTTTAAGATTAAGGTGGTGGTGTGCACACTATTTATGTGATAAATTGCATAAAGTTTCTTACTTTCAGCATGCCAGCTTTTGGTTATGACTGTGTTGATTGGGCTAGTGTACTAAGATCAACTGATTGGAGACTCCTGTTCATTGCACGAGTCATGGAGAATAAAAGGTGAAAGGATGGGGCACATCCTCAACTATTTGGATAAGGAGAGAAAGGGAAAGGGATTTTTTTTTAAAGGTGAGTATCAGCATCTGAGGAAGGAATCATAAAATAAGCCAATAATTCCCAAATATTTTAAAGTTCCTTTGTCATGTTGCTTTCTGTTTGATTAGTGACTTTCCCTCTGCCAATATTTTTTAAAAATAAAGTAAATTGAGAATAATTTTATTTGAAGACAAACCTGTATTACAATTCCAGTAGTAGGCAATGATTAAATAATGAGATATATTCAATCGAGACCAGGAATGCCTGGGCAACTTCCTCTGCCAGGTGTTGCCCAGGTGTTGTTGCCTTGGTGACTGAAGTGGGCTCCCATGTCCATTCTTGATGCCCTTTCTTGAGCTTCATTAGTTCCCAAAACATTGGTGTCCCCCCTTCCCCTTTAATTCTTTAAAAAAAAAACCAAAACAGTTAACCCTTAGAAGATTCCTGGTAGCTACTTTATTTTGCAGAAACAGAGTCCACTGTCTACATAACCCCAGTAGCTTAAGCAGGCAGTTTAACTTGCTTTTGATTCTCTTATTCCCAGACTGATAACTTAAGACAGAAGCTTCAGATAAGGTTCTAAGCAGCAAATGGATTATTTTCGACATAGACCTAATAGGAGGAGGAACTTGGATGGCTTTATTTAACTCCCATTCCAACTTTATTTTACTAAGAACTTTTAGAGATGGAGCGAAGAGGGTGAGGACAGTGGTTTGTTTTTCTGCTTTTAAAGTGCTGAAATGCTCTTTCCTCCTCTCCTTCCCCTTTATCCCTTGGCAGTGATTCTTTTTCTCAATTCAGAATAGCTTTGCTGTTCACAGCGCCTCCTATACCCTGCACACTCCTATTAAAGGCAGTAAAAGCAAGGGCTGCTCTTCTCAGAAACCCAAATGAATTTGTTAGAAAGGAGTTTTTATTTTGGAAATTCCTTTGAGTAACTTTAGTTGTGTTTTCCCAGTTTGGTCTTCCTTTTATATGATAAATTCTGGGTCTGATTCTGGAAGTCAGAGTTATCTGAGTGAGTGCCAATAGAGATTTTATTTTTATTTTTAAAATTTTTAATTTTTTAAAATTAATGTGTTACATGTATACATATCTTCCCATTGCCCCCCTCCCCACTCCCAGGCATACCTTAACCCTCCAATGTCTTGAGTTCATTGGTTATGCTTATATGCATTCATACAAGTCCTTTGGTTGATCTCTTATCTACCCCACCTCTCCTTAACCTCCCTGCTGTAATTTGACAGTCTTTTTGATGCTGTACTGCCTCTGTATCTATCTTTTGTTCATCAGTTTATAATGTTTTTTATTATCCACAAATGAGTGAGATCATGTGGTGTTTCTCCTTCACTGACTGGCTTATTTCACTTAGCATAAGGCTCTCCAGTTCCATCCACGTTGCTGCAAATGGTAAGAATTCTTTCTTTTTTATGGCATAGAATTTCACTGTGTAGGTGTACCATGGTTTTCTGATCCACTCATCTGCTGACGGGCACCTAGGCTGTTTCCAAATTGTAGCTATTGTAAATTGTGCTGCTATGAACATAGGGGTGCATAAGTCCTTTCTGATTGGTGTGTCTCATTTCTTAGGATATATTCCTAAGAGTGGGATTGCTGGGTCAAATGGAGCTCCATTTTTAGTTTTTTGAGGAAACACCATACTGTTCTCCACAGTGGCTGCACCAGTCTGCATTCCCACCAGCAGTGTAGAAGGGTTCCTTTTACTTCGCATCCTCGCCAACACTTGTCTTTTGTTGATTTGTTGATGATTGCCATTCTGACAGGTGTGAGATGGTATCACATTGTTGTTTTGATTTACATTTCTTGGATAATCAGTGACTTTGAACATATTTTCATGTGTCTCTTGGCCTTCCTTCTGTCGTCTTTTGAAAAGGTTCTATTTAGGTCTGTTGCCCATTTTTTTTATTGGATCGTTTATCTTCCTTTTATTAAGTTGTATAAGTTGACTGTAGATGTTGGAGATTAAACCTTTATCAGTGATAACATTTGCAAATATGTCCTCCCATACAGTGGTCTTTCTTGTTGTTTTGTTGATGGTTTCTTTTGCTGTGCAGAAGCTTTTTATTTTGATGTAGTCCCATTTGTTTATTTTTTCTTATCTTCCATTGCCCTTGGAGCAGTATCAGTGAAGAAGTTCTTTTGGCATATGTCTGAGAATGTGCTGCCTATGGATTCCTCTAGTATTTTTATGGTTTCCCGTCTTATGTTTAAGTCCTATATCCATTTGGAGTTTATTTTTGTATATGGTGTAAGTTGGTGGTCTAGTTTCATTTTTTTGCATGTATCTGTCCAATTTTCCCAACTCCATTTATAGAAAAGGCTATCTTGGCTCCATTGTATGTTCATGCCTCCTTTGTCAAATATTAGTTGAGCATAGTGGTTTGGGTGGATATCTGGATTCTCTATTCCATTGGTGTATATGTCTGTTCTTGTGCCAGTACCAGGCTGTTTTGAGAACAGTTGCTTTGTAATATAGCTTGAAATCTGGTATTGAGATCCCACTTACTTTATTCTTCTTTCTCAGGATTGCTGTGACTATTCGGGGTCTTTTTTTGTTCCAGATGAATCTTTGAAGAGTTCTTTCTAGGTCTGTGAAATACATCATTGGTATTTTAATGGGTAGTGCACTGAAACTATAGAATGCTTTGGGTAGTATGGACATTTTAATGATGTTGATTCTCCCAATCCATAAGCATGGTATGCTCTTCCATCTGTTAACATCTTCCTCTATGTCTTTTTTCAGTGTCCTGTAGTTTTCTACATATAGGTCTTTTACCTCCTTAGTTAGGTTTGTTCCCAGGTATCTTAATTTTTTTGGTACAATGGTAAATGGGATTGCTTTTTTAGTCTCTCTTTCTGTAATTTCACAATTAATGTATAGAAATGCCATAGATTTCTTGGCATTAATTTTGTATCCTGCTACATTGCCAAATTCATTTATTAAGTCAATTAGTTTTTGGATGTACAGTATCATGTCATCTGCAAATAAGGACAGCTTTACTTCTTCTTTTCCAATTTGGATGCTTTTTATTTCTTTTTCTTGTCTAATTGCAATGGCTAATACAGTGGTACCTTGAGATATGAGTTTAATTCATTCCGTAACCTTGAGGCATGGGAAACTATGAGATGCTCAGGTCGAGGTAAACTGGTGGGTTGTGTGCAGCCGGCCAATCTGAGCAATTACTCCTATCTCAAATGTTGCTCATATTTCAAAGCAAAAATCGCTCGCTCGACAGCTTGTATCTCAAAAATCTCGTATGTTAGGGCACTTGTATCTCGAGGTACCACTGTACTTCCAGAACCATGTCAAACAGGAGTGGTGAGAGTGGGCACTCCTGTCTTCTTCCTGTTCTTAGGGGAAATGGTTTTAGTTTTTGCCCATTGAGTATGATGTTAGCTGTGGGTTTATCATATATGGCTTTTATGATGTTGAGGAATGATCCTTCTATTCCCACCTTGCTGAGAGTTTTTATCAAGAAAGATTTTGTCAAAAACTTTTTCTGCAACAATTGATATGACTATGTGATTTTTATCTCTCAATTTGTTTATGTGATGTATCATGTTTATTGATTTGCTGATATTTTACCATCCTTGCATTCCTGGGATGAATCCAGCTTGGTCATGGTGTATGATCTTTCTGATGTACTGCTGGATCCGATTTGCTAGAATTTTGTTGAAGATTTTGGCATCTATATTCATGAGAGATATTGGCCTATAATTCTCTTTCATTGTGTTGTGTTTATCTGGTTTTGGTATTACGGTGATACTGGCTTCATAGAAGGTGTTTGGAAGTGTTCCTTCTTCTTTATTAAATAGTCTGAGGAGGATAGGTTTTAATTCCTCCTTGAATGTAGCCATCTGGTCCCGGGCTTTTGTTTTCTGGAAATTTAAAAAAAAAATATTTTATTGATCTTTCACAGAGAGGAAGGGAAAGGAATAGAAAGCCAGAAACATCGATGAGAGAGACATTGATCAGCCGCCTTCTGCATGGGCCCTACTGGGGATGTGCCCGCAACCAGGATACATGCCCTTGACCGGAATCAAACCCGGGACCCCTCAGTCCCCAGACTGATGCTCTATCCACTGAGCCAAACCGGTTTCGGCTGCTGGAAGCTTTTTGATGAGTGCTTCAATTTCTTCCATAGTTATTGGATTATTGAGATGTTTACGTTCTTCCTGATTGAGTTTTGGAAGGTTATATTTTTCAAGGAATATGTCCATTTCCTTCAGGTTGTCCAATTTGTTGGGATAGAGTTGTTCATAGTATTTTTTAACAATCCTGTGTATTTCAGTGGGGTCTGTTATTATTTCTCCTCTTTCATTTCTGAATTTATTTATTTGGGTCTTCTCTCTTTGCTTCTTGGTGAGCCTGGCTAGAGGTCCATCAATCTTGTTTATCCTTTCAAAGAACCAGCTCTTGGTTTTGTTGATCTTTTGAATTGTTTCTTTAGTCTCCATGTTGTTTATCTCCGCTCTGATCTTTACTATATCCTTCCTTCTGCTTACACTGGGCTTTCTTTCTTTTTTTTTTTAAATTAATTTTTATTAATTTTTTATACATATCTCCCCATTGCCCCCCCTCCCTCCCAGGCATACCCCGACCCCCCAGTGTCTGTGATCATTGGTTATGTTTATAAGCATGCATACAAGTCCTTTGATTGATCACTTATTTACCTCACCTAACTTTAATCTTTCTGCTATAATTTCACAGTCTGTTTGATGCTTTATGATTTTTGTCCTCCTGAGAATTATCAGTCTACTCCCTTTCTGTGCTCCTGATTCTATTATATTCACCAGTTTATTCTGTTGATCAGATTTTTAATTCACTTAATTTTTAGATTCACTTGTTGACAGATGTGTATTTGTTGTTCATAATTTTTTGTCTTTTACCTTTTTCTTCTTCCTCTTCTAAAAGGGTACCTTTCAGCATTTCATATAATACTGGTTTGGAGTTGATGAACTCCTTTAGCTTTTTCTTCTCTGTGAAGGTCTTTATCTGCCCTTCAATTCTGAATGATAGCTTTGCTGGATAGATTATTCTTGGTTGTAGGTTCTTGTTGTTCATCACGTTGAATATTTCTTGCCACTCCCGTCTGGCCTGCATCGTTTCTGTTGAGAAATCAGCTGACAGTCGTATGGGTGCTCCCTTGTAGGTAATAAACTGTTTTTCTCTTGCTGCTTTTAATATTCTCTCTTTGTCTTTTGCTCTTGGCATTTTAATTATGATGTGTCTTGGTGTAGTCCTCTTTGGGTTCCTTTTCTTTGGGGTTCTGTGTGCTTCCTCGACTTGTAAGTCTATTTCTTTTACCAGATGTGGGAAGTTTTCAGTCATTATTTCTTTAAACAGGTTTTCAGTATCTTGCTCTCTCTCTTCTTCTGGCACCCCCACAATTCTGATGTTGGTACGCTTGAAGCTGTCCCAGAGGCTCCTTACATTATCTTCACATTTTTGGATTCTTTTCTCTTCTTGCTTTTCCAGTTGAATGTTTTCTGCTTCTTTATATTTCCAATTTTTGACTTGATCCTTGCCTTTCTCTAGTCTGCTGTTAGTACCCTGCGTAATAGTATTCATTTCAGTCAGTGTATTTATTATCTTCTCTTGGGTCTCACTAAATTTATCCATCTTTTCTAGCATATTCTTGCAAAACCTTATAAGCGTGGTTTTGAACTCTATATCCAGTCGTTTTTTTCCTCCATTTCTTTTGCTTGTAATTCCTTCCCTTGTCTCGGCATTTTCACTGTGCCGGGGAAACTTCTGTGCTGGATTCAGCCGCAGAAGCCTCTGCTGAGCTTGGGAGGGTGGAGGCTCAGGGCTTAAGGGACCGCCTTGCCTTCCAGTCGGCCCCACCCTCCACGGCCCCTGAGTCTCACGTGACTGGGTAATGGCTGGAGTGGTCCTTGTGCGCGCGCGCACCCGCCGCGCCTCCAACCGCTGCCTTTCCGGCTCCCCTGCGAACCAGGACCACACGAGTCTAGGTCCCCAGGGTTTCGCCCAAAACAGGGGCCCAGTGGCCTCAGAAGTGGCACAGATCGGAGGGTCTGTCTCCCGCCCACTCGCAAAAGCCAGCAGCACAATCAGCAATCCGTCCTCCGCGTGGTGCCGTGCGCGACCAGACCTCCGATCCTTTGCAACTCCCCTAAATTTCCGTGCACTTCTCCCTTTTCACAGTCCAAACTCCCCCCGTATGAGTTTCGGCTGGATCTGGGGTTTAGTGTCGTAAGAGAAGGGGTTCAATGCCGTTGGGAGTCTCCGTTTCCCTCCCGCCAGAGAAAGCCAGCCAGGTACTCCGGCACCCGCTCTCTCAGCGCGCGTCTCCGTACCTCAGCTTTTTGCAGCTCCTCTGGGTCTCCGTGAGCCCCTCTCTTTCCCTCTAGTTGTAGAACTTCCACTCAGCCAGCTTTCGTGTGGTTCTGGATGATGTCCGTTCTGTCTTTTAGTTGTAGTTTTGAAATTGTTGTGCGAGGCAGCAGTGTAGGTGTTTACCTATGCCGCCATCTTGGATTCTCCCTTACACTGGGCTTTCTTGTTGCTCTCTTTCTAGCTCTTTGAGTTGTAGGGTTAGGAAATTTATTACCATTGTTTTCTGTTTTTTGCAATAGGCTTGTAGAGCTATGAACTTCCCTCTCAAGACTGCTTTCACTGTGTCCCATAAATTTTGTATTGTTGTGTTGTCATTGTCATTTGTTGCCATGATGCTTTTTATTTCTTCCTTGATCTCTCTGGTTACCCAGTCATTGTTTAATAGCATGCTGTTTAGTCTCCATGTGTTTGTTTTCTTTGTATTGTTTTTATTGCAGTTGATTTCCATTTTTATGCCATTGTAATCTGAGAAAATGCTTGATATGATTTCTATCTTCTTGAATTTGAAGAGACTTTTCCTATGACCCAACATATGGTCTAGCTTTGAAAATGACCCATGTGCACTGGAAAAGAATGTATATTCTGTGGCTTTGGGGTGAAATGTTCTGAAGATGTCAATTAATTCCATCTGGTCTAGTGAGTCATTTAGGATTGATGTTTCTTTGCTGATTTTTTGTTTAGAGGATTTGTCCAGTGGTGACAGAGGGGTATTAAAGTTTCCTACTATGATTTTATTGCTGTCAATCTCTTCCTTAATATCCTCCAGAAGTTTTTTTTATGTATTTAGGTGCTCCTATATTGGGTGTGTATATGTTTACCGGAATTATTTCTTTTTGTTGGGTTGTTCCCTTTAGTATTAAGAAGTGGCCTTCTTTATCTCTTGTTATGTCCTTCACTTTGAGATCTAATTTGTCAGATATAAGTATTGCAACCCTAGCTTTTTTTTCATTTCCATTTGCCTGAAACACCATCTTCCAACCCTTCCCCCTCAGTCTGTGTGCATCTCTTTTTCTGAGGTGAGTTGTTTTTGTAGACAGCAGATATATGGATCATGTTTTCTTACCCAATCGGTTAACCTATGTCTTTTGATTGGAGCATTTAATCCATTTACATTGAAAGTTATTATTGATAGGTACTTATCTGTTGCCATTTTTAGTCTTTACCCCCGAGTTTCTTCTTTGCTTCCTCTTTCTTTTTTTTTTTTTTTACAGGAGACTCTTTAACATTTTTTGCATTGCTGGTTTGGTGGTAATATATTCCCTTAGTCCATTTTTGTCTGTGAAGCTCCTAATTTCACCTTCAATTTTGATTGAAAGCCTTGCTGGGTATAGTATTCGTGGATTCAGACCCTTCCTTTGCATGACTTTGTATATTTCATTCCATTGTCTTCTGGCCTGATGAGTTTCTCTTGAGAAATCAGTAGCTAGTCTTATGGGGGTTCCGTTGTAGATAACTTTCTATTTCTTTCTGGCCAATTTAAGATTCTTACTTTGTCATTGGCGTTTGCCAATTTAATTATTATGTGCCTTCGTGTCAGTTTTTTGGGGTTCATTTTGCTTGGGACTCTGTAAGCTTCTTGGATTTGTGTGGGTTTTTTCTTTCCTATATCAGGGAAGTTTTCTGTCATTATTTCTTCAAACAGGTTTTCTATTCCTTGCTCAGTTTCCACTCTTTCTGGAACCCCAATTATGTGGATGTTGTTTTGTTTCATGTTATCCCAAAGTTCCCTTAGGTTCTCCTCTTGCTTTTTTTTTTAATTAAATCTTTATTATTCAGATTTTTACATTTGTTCCTCTTTTTTCCCCTCCATAGCACCCCTACACCCAGCTCCCACCCCTCCCTCTGCCCTTAGCTCCCTCCCATTGATCTCATCCATAGGTATATGATTTTTGTCCAGTCTCTCCCTATACACCCCTCATCCCTTCCCCCCTGAGAATTATCAGTCCACTACCTTTCTGTGCTCCTGATTCTATTATATTCACCAGTTTATTCTGTTGATCAAATTTTTAATTCACTTAATTTTTAGATTCACTTGTTGATAGATATGTATTTGTTATTCATAATTTTTTGGCTTTTACCTTTTTCTTCTTCCTCTTCTAAAAGAGTACCTTTCAGCATTTCATATAATACTGGTTTGGAGTTGATGAACTCCTTTAGCTTTTTCTTATCTGTGAAGCTCTTTATCTGCCCTTCAATTCTGAATGTTAGCTTTGCTGGATAGATTATTCTTGGTTGTAGGCTCTTGCTATTCATCACATTGAATATTTCTTGCCACTCCCGTCTGGCCTGCATCGTTTCTGTTGAGAAATCAGCTGACAGTCGTATGGGTGCTCCCTTGTAGGTAATAAACTGTTTTTCTCTTGCTGCTTTCAATATTCTCTCTTTCTCGTTTGCTCTTGGCATTTTAATTATAATGTGTCTTGATGTGGTCCTCTTTGGATTCCTTTTATATGGGGTTCTGTGTGCTTCCTGGACTTGTAAGTCTATTTCTTTTACCAGATGTGGGAAGTTTTCAGTCATTATTTCTTAAAATAGGTTTTCATTATCTTGTTCTCTCTCTTCTTCTGGCACCCCCACAATTCTGATGTTGGTACGCTTAAAACTGTCCCAGAGTCTCCTTACATTATGTTCACATTTTTGGATTCTTTTCTCTTCTTGCTTTTCCAGTTGAATGTTGTCTGCTTCTTTATATTTCAAATTTTTGACTTGAGTCTTGCCTTTCTCTAGTCTGCTGTTAAGACTCTGTATAATATTTTTTTATTTCAGTCAGTGTATGTTTAATTTCTATTTGGTCCTTTATCATCTTTAATTGGACCTTTTCCATCTCTAGTTGGCTCTTTTGCATCTCTAGTTGGTCCTTTTTCATCTCCTCTTGGGTCTCACTAAATTTATCCAACTTTTCTAGCATATTCTTGAAAAACCTTATAAGTGTGGTTTTGAACTCTATATCCAGTCGTTTTTTTCCTTCCATCTCTTTTGTTTGTGATCCCTTCCCTTGTCTCAGCATTTTCACGATGCCGGGAAACTTCTGTGTTGAATTCAGCGTTATGATACCAGAGGCAAAACCGAAGAAGCCTCTATTGAGCTTGGGATGGGTGGAGTCTCAGGGCTTAAGGGACCGCCTTGCCTTCCAGTCGGCCCCGCCCTCCACGTGACTGGGTAATCGCTGGAGCAGTCCTTGTGCGAGAGTGCAGGCCCTCAGTGCCTCTAGACTGCTGCCTTTCCAGCTCCCCTGCGCAGTAGGACCACACGAGTCTAGGTCCCCAGGGTTTCACCCGAAGCAGGGGCCCAGTGGACTCAGAAGTGGCACAGTTTGGAGGGTCTGTCTCCCGCCCACTCGCGAAAGCCAGTGGCACAATCAGCCATCTGTCCTCAGCGCAGCACCGTGCGCGTGTGAGACCGGACCTGATCTTCTGCGACTCCCCTAAATTTCCGTGCACCTCTCCCTTTTCACAGTTCAAACTCCCCCCGTATGAGTTTCGGCTGTATCTGGGGTTTAGTGTTGTGAGATAAGGGGTTCAATGCCGTTGGGAGTCTCCGTTTCCCTCCCGCCAGAGAAAGCCAGCCAGGTGCTCTGGCACCCGCTCTCTCAGGGAGCGCATCTTGTACCTCAGCTTTTTGCAGCTCCTCTGGGTTTCTGTGAGCCCCTCTCTTTCCTTCTAGCTGTAGAACTTACACTCGGCCAGCTTTCCTGTGGTTCTCGATGATGTCCTGTCTTTTAGTTGTAGTTTTGAAATTGTTGTGTGAGACAGCAGTGTAGGTGTTTACCTATGCTACCATCTTGGATTCTCCCTCTTGCTTTTTAATTTTTTTTTTTCTAGAAGCTGCTGTACTTTGGTATTTTTTTTCTACTTTGTCTTCTAGCTCACTGATGTGGTCCTCTACTTCTTCTAGTCTAGTTTTGATGGTTTCTATTGAGTTCTTTATAGCATGATGTCATTTTTCATTTCCTCTTGATTCTTCTTCATTTCCTATTGGCTCTTCTTCTTTTCCTCTTGGCTCTTACTCACATTGTCCATTTTGTCTTTCATTCTTTTCAGCCACCTTATGACAATTTCTCTAAACTCTTTCTCTAGCAGGTTTATTTCTCCTTCTATTTCATTTACTTTGTTTTCTGGTGATACCTACTTTTCTTTCATATGCGGGCTGTTTCTTCATCTGCCTATGGTCTTTCTTCTCTGGGTGTCTGGTTATCTAGTTCTCTTTCCTTATTCCAGGCAAAATCTGACCTTTCTATGTGGTGTGTGGAGCTCCTCTGAGTCTGAGTGTTTGCACTGATTAGAGAATGGTGTTCTGGGTCCCCCAGCTGTTCGATGGGTGCTGCAGCTCTAGCTTATCAGGTCACCGTAGACATCCACTTTCCCCTGCATGATGGCGCAGTCTCCGCGTCGGGCTGGTGGCTCCGGCAGACAAAAACCCCATGCCAGTGGGGCTTCCTGGTCAGGGGAGCCCCGTCCAGGAGTCCCCCACCTTCTCCTAGAGGATAACTGTCTCTTAACTTGCCAATAAACACTCCCAGTGCAACCCTCAGCTGTTCTCACTGTGTGCTCTGCGACAAGGCTCCAGACACGTCCGTCTATTTTGTCGCCATTTTTTTTCCTCCCCCGAATAGAGATTTTAAACAGAGGAGCAGAGTGATCCAGTGCCCAGAACTTGGGAAGGGAAACCTCCTGGCAAAGTATATTTTTATTTTACACCCTTTATGATGTTCATTTCTTGATTTTTCTTTGTATTTTGAACTTGGTCATTTTCATTTTGCTTTCTGCCCACATCACTGCTCAGCACTTCATTTTCCAGACTCATGCAAGAGAGCACAGAGCCAGGAGCAGTAGGGGAAACTGCTCGGAAAATATCGGCCAAAAGGGTCTAGAATTCAGGGTCAAGGCTCCCCTCTTGTCCTTCAGGCGATATCAAGCATGAGGGAGCTGCTTACTGTGCACAGGGTGAAGGGAGGTATTTTTCAACATTACTATTTGCAAAAATGTGGGCTGCCTTGTTGTTAAAACTCATGAATATTGTTTAACTGCACCTCAATCTGCATAGCGTATCAGACTATTTTCTTGAAAAGTGCTTCCTTCCCAGAAATGCACAACAAGCTTGCAATCCCCAAATATCAGAAAATGACAAGGAGAATCACGTAAAATTGGAACACATGGGACAAATAGACAGCAATGACACTCTGACACAGGCACATGAGTTGTGCACACTTCATACAGAGTGGAATATTTTTACAAACGCAAAGAAACTATGCTATCACAATTGTTAAAGAGACAACATTGTTACTTTTCAATGATATTTCTTCTTTGTAAGCATTGTGTTTGTATGTTTTTCCCCATCTTCTTTAAGGTGTGTTCATTCACTAGGCAAGAATGTAATGCTTCAGAAGGAAATCTCCTTAGTGGCGAGGTTGAAGATTATCAGCTTGAGAACCATGTAGACTTGAATTAGAACTCTGCTGTTTATACCATGTGATCTTCAATGTATATGTTGACATCTGGGAGACTCAGTTCCCTGTTTTTTTAAAAAAAGCATATATTTTTATTGATTTCAGAAAGGAAGGGAGAGGGAGAGAAAGATAGAAACATCAATGATCCTTTGCCTCCTGCACATTTCCTACTGGGGATCCAGCCTGCAACTTGGGCATGTGCCCTGACCTGGAATCAAACTTTGATGTCCTAGTTCATAGGCTGATGTTCAAACACTAAGCCACACTGGCCAGGCAGTTCACTATTTTTTTAAGGGAATATTGTTTTATTACATATAAGATTAATCTATAAGGCACACTTTCTAATTTTGAAATGGGAACAAGAATATCCTCCTTTTGAGATGGTCATTGGGAGTCAATGAAACAGTGAATAAAGCACAGTGAGTGGCATCAATAGATTCTTAGCCATCTCAGTCCCCTATTGCACCTGGACTGCAGGTGTGCCCCATTGTACACAATAAAAGGCTGTGTACACACCAATTTTTATTTAAGGGCTTTAGAGTAACTCTAAGACACTACTGGTGAATTAAATTTATAAAACCAACAACTTCTTTGGTTCCTATTTATTTTATCTACTACCTGGCAAAACTTGTGAAGAAACAGATGATACCAATAGAGGCTCTGCCATCAAAAGCTCTGGTCTATTAAATTGAACCATGTGAAACTGTTATTTCTTTAAAAATATATTTTTATTGATTTCATAGAGAAAGGAAGAGGGAGAGAGAGATAGAAACATCAATGATGTGAGAAACTCATTGATCGGCTGCCTTCTGCATGTCCCACACTAGGGGTTGAGCTCACAACCCAGGCATGTGCCCTTGACCAGAATCAAACCCAGGACCCTTCAGTCCATAGGCTGACCCTCTATCCACTGAGCCCAACCAACTAGGGCTGAAATTGCTATTTTTTGAGGGACAAACACAGTGGACTGTTGGCATTCTTATATGACCTGGTGATAGGAAAGAGGGAGGGGGATGTTTGTAGCTTCTGATCTGGGAAGGCTTAACTGAGGGGGCGGGGGGAATGCCCAACATGGCAGATAGCTCTTAAGCAGCCACCCCTCTGCTTATCAGGTACCAGGTGGTAGGGGCACCATTGCTATGATCAGGAGCTTACTTCTGAGGTGCTTGCTCACACTAATTGCTTGCTCTGCCCTTTTCTGCTCTGGAATCTCAGCATTTCAGCCTAGTCCTTGGGATAGGACACAGCCTGTGGCCACTGACCTTGGTCTCCTCTCCAGCTGGCTCAGCTCCTCCTCCCTCTGGACTGTATTAGGAAAACAAGCTTCTGGTTGAACTTGGCCTTCCAGCCCCATCCTCAAGGTCATTCATTTAGGTGTATGTGGTGCCATTTTAGATGCAAAGGACAATATTCTCAAAAGTGAGGGACATTAGAATGTGGCTTATGGTCCAGCTGGGCAGCATTGCTGAGCCCCGTTCTGGGACAGGCCTTATGGGAGCCCTGTATGACCTCTTATTCAGAATGGGGTTCCCTCTCAGGCCCCTCATGCCCAGTGAGACACCTTGCCCCTTGCTTTGGGCTTCCTGGATGCTGAATACACTTCCATCACCTGTTGTCACACTTGCCACTGACCATCTTCTACCTGAGAGATCCTCCCTCCCTCCCAGCCACCGCAATGGGTCTGCCTCTACCCAAGCCTGCTCCACCCTCCTGCTGCAAGACTGCCAGCCTGCTGTTGCCAGCCTCTCAACCCCCCTACCCCCCCGGGCCACCCCCAAAAAGGGGTGTATTGGAGACAAGAGAGAGACAGATTTGGTGTCTGTTTGTTCACACGCCCCTCAGTCATTGAGTTCTTCTCTGGGCTGGTTGTGATGTGGAGGAGCTCATAGTCTGGTGGAGTAGCTCAGTCTGTGAGCACATAATCCCATGTAGAATTTGAAGTGCTAGGAATCAGTTTAGTTCTGTTGGATTATCAATGAAATGAGCACAAAAATAAATGAATACTTAAAAATTATAGGAAGGATGAGGGAGCATGGGGAGAGTTGTTGGAAGGGTCTGGGGCATGGAGGAAGGATTGGGATCTGAAGAATGAATCGGAGTTAGCCAGGCATGAAGGACTGACTGCGAGTATTTCAGAGTGAGGGGTAGGGCTGGTGAGGGCTCATGGTTGAAGGAACGCCATACATGCAGGGAGCCGTGGTGGAGCAGAACTGCAGGGGAGAGGAAAAGTCAGGATACGGATTTGTTTAGGCTTTCTCCTAAGACTGATGGAAATCCAAGGTTAAGTTTTAAGGTGGGGATGGGGTGCACAACTTGCAAAAACTTCTGGCAGCAGAATAGAGGATTACTAGTAGATGAGCAGAGGCAGGAAGCCAGTATTTATTTATTTATTTATTTATTTATTTATTTATTTATTTATAATGAAATTCTATTGTATGTATTGTTTTATAGCTTTTTTAAAAAAACTTACTATATTATATTGTCTAATTCAGTGTAATGATGCTTCCCAATATTTCACAGTATAGCTGTATATAGTCTATGCAACCATGTGTAGTTTATTTAATAATTTCTAAGTTGCTCCGAATTTTTCTTTTCTCTTTTTGAGAAACATAAGACTTTATTTTTTTTTGAGTGTTCAAATGTTTTTTATTATACCTCCAGGACTTAAATGCTTTTCTAAACAACAATTGTTATTATTACAGCTAGTAATAAATGGCCACCATTCTTTTTTTAAAGCATTTTATTTACTTATTTATTTATTTTTTAATTTTTATTTTTTATTAATGTATTACATGTGTACATATCTTCCTATTGACCCTCCCCCCCATTCCCATGCATGCCCTAATCCCCCAGTGTGCAGGAGGCAGCTATCGATGTTTCTAACTCTCTATTCCTCTCCCTTCCTCTCTGTAAAAAAAAATCAATAAAATATGTATTTTTTTTTAAAAGAAAGATCCTGCTATATGCTAAGGGCTTGCTAAATGTTAGTGATCATCACCCCCATTATTGATTTACAGGAATTAAAAATATAAATATCCTATTACTCTCTTATTATAATTGTTGCATATGTTTTATTTCAGTGTGATTTTTATAAAAATTTTTAAAATGTTGGCAATGAATTCAGCAATTAAAATTAATAGATAGATAAACTATATTTCAATTAAAAAATTGACAGAACTAATTTTGTGGGTCAAACAAAACCATTATGTACTTCCCCTCCTTCCTTCCTTTCCATTTTGCTGTCGTGACTCATTATTTAGTAGAATGATATTTATTCCTATTAAATGAATGGGGATGCCTTGCATAATTTGCCATGTCTGGAAATAGTTTATAAGTAAGAGTTATCTGTTTTTTGAAATATTGGAAGAACTCACCTATAAACCTATCTGCATTTGATAATCATTTTTTGGAGGGAGTGAGGTTGAGGTATATTTTTGTCTATCTTTTAAATTTCTGTCTGTTCATTAGCCTGGACTGGTTTTCTATCTTTACTTTGAGTCAATTTTTAACATATATATTTTCATAAAAATTACCCTTTTCATCTAGTTTTGCATATGTATTGGTACCAACATTTAAATGAGGTTCTCTGAATACTTTCTGAATTTTTATCAAATCTATAGTTATGACCC
>JAAGEH010000392.1:19315920-19349854 GCA_011751065.1 Lasiurus cinereus
TGAGTGGTTGCCTCCCATAAATCCCCAACAGGGCACATACCTAGGTTGTCGGTTCTATATGTGTGTGTGTGTGTGTATAGATACACACACACACACATATTGATTTATTATCCCACTTATTGATGTATTTATTGGTTGATTCTTTTTTTTAAAATCCTCACCTGAGGATATTTTTATTCATTTTTAGAAAGAGGAAGGGAGAAATACTGAGTGGTTGCCTCCCATAAATCCCCAACTGGGCATTGAACCGACAACCTAGGTATGTGCCCTGACCAGGAAGTGAACTCACAATCTTGGTGAATTGAAATGACCCTCTAACCAACTGAAATCACATGTAATTTCTTGTAAAATATTATTTTACTTATTTGTCAATAGGTTATTATACATGTGATACAAAATATGATTCAATATGTACACAGGATATACAGTAAAAAATATATGTCCTGTCCCCTAGCTGACAAGTTCTCTTTCCAGAAGTAACTGTAATCTGTTTCTTGTGTAACCTCCACCACAATCAATTTTAGAACATTTTCATCTCTCAAAAAGAAACCTTGTATCCACTAGCTGTCACTCCCCATTTCCCCCCAACCTCCTCTCACCCTCCAGCCCTACCCAACCACAAATCTACTTTCTGCTTCCAGATTTTTCATTCTGGAAATTTCACATAAAAGATATCATAAAGACGTAGACTTTTGTAACTGGTTTCTTTCACCAGTTGGCATAATATTTTCAAGGTTCATATTCTATTGCATGGATATAGCACACTTTGTTTATCCATTCATTGATTGATGCATATTTGGTTGTTTCTAACTTTTGACTATTATAAATAATGCTGCTGTGAACATTCTTATACAACTTTGTGTGTGAATATATTTTCATTTTTTCTAGGAGTGATATTTCTGGGTCATGTGGTAACTTCTTATTTAACATTTTGTGGAATCACCAAACTGTTTACCATAGTGGCTGCACCATTGTATATTTCTACCACCAACGTACTAGAGTTCCAATTTCTTCACATGCTCCCAACACTTGTAATTTTCCATTTTTTCCCTAATATGGCCATCCTAGTGAGTATGAAATGGTATATATTGTGACTTCAATTTGCACTTCCTTAATGAGTAATGATGTTGAACATTGGCCTTTTATATATTTTTTGGTAGAAATATATCTTCACATCCTTTGCCCATTTTTCCATTGGGCTATTTGTTTTTTCATTGTACTCTAAGGAACACTTTCTAAACAATTGCATTAAGCGACACAGCCATACTATTCCCAATTATTTATGTTGTCGAACTGAAATACAATTCTAGCCACAAATGCAAGCTGCATATGTAATTAAAATGTTGTAGTAGCTACAGCCCTGGCCACATTAAAAATAAACAAGAAGATGCATGGCCAATGTGGCTCAGTGGTTGAGCATGGACTTATGAGCCAGGACGTCACTGTTTGATTCCCGGTCAAGGCACATGCCCAGGTTGTAGGCTTGGTTCACAGGAGAGAGCATGCAGGAGATAGCTGATTAATGATTCTCTTTCATCATCTCATCGATGTTTCTATCTCTCTCCCTCTCCCTCTCTCTCTGAAATCAATAAAAATATATATAAAAATAAGAACTTTAAAAAGTAAACAAGAAGAAACAAATAAAATTAATTTTAATAGTATATGTATTTAAAAGTCCATTTTAAAGATACGTTTTTATTGATTTTTTTAGAGAGAGAGGAAGGGAGAGAGACACACACAGAGAAACATCAATGTGAGAGAGCAACATCTATCATTTGACTCCCATACCCACCCTGAACTGGACCGAACCTACAACTGAGCATGCGCCCTGAACAGGAGTCAAACCTGCAACCTTTTGGTGCATGGGACAATGCTCAACCAACTGAGCCACAATGGTCAGGGCTTTAATAGTATATTTTAACAATATTTATTAACCCAATATATGTAGAATAGTATTCTTTTTTCTTGTATAAATTCTTTTAAGAACATACTTTATATCTACAGCATATCTCAATTCAGACCTGTCACATCACAAGTACTGAATAGTCTCAGGTAACTATTGTCTACCATGTTGGACAGATGTGCTTAGATTTTACCATAAGTTTACAATTGTAAAACTATTGTTTTGCTTGCTGCTGTTTCTGTGTTCCACATTTTCATCTATGTTGGCTTTATTTTTTGGGATAGGGAGTGAGAAAATTCAAACCTAGTGGCCTCTTTTTACTCTGAGTGGCATGAGGACAGTTTGGAAATGGTGTTGGGATTTGAGGGGAGCACCTAGAGACAATGGAGGAAGAAGTACTGTAGACTAGGAAATCGAGAGTAAGGCATTTGCAACAGTGTAGAACCATAATTGGATTGGGATGGTGGCTCTGGAAAAAGAAAAGAGGGGACATATTCCAAAGACATTGAGGAGAAACCCTAAAAGGGACTTAATTGATCAATTGGTGTGGAGAACCAGGGAGAGGGAAGAGTCAAAAATGATTGGGGACTCTTGTCTGGGTGAATGGGGACACACACTCAAAGAGGACTTCAGAAGAAGGCAATGGTTTGGAAAAGATGCTAAGCAGTTTGACTCCACAGAATCCGAGAGGCCACTGTGCAACATGGGAAACCTGGGTGTGGCACTCAGTGAGGAGGGGATAGGGGAGCCACAGAGGAGGGCGTGGGACTCATTTACAGAGAAATAATAGCTTGAGACAACCATAGGGGTGAGAGGCTGCCCAGGAGGGATGGAGGCCAGCACTTTGAGGAGCTCCTCAGGAGTGAGAGGATGAAGAGGAAGCAAGAAAACAATCTGAAAAAGAGTAGCCAGGAAGAAAAAATAAAGGCAGAATGGATGATTAGTGAGAGAGGCAGGAGGAAAGTAAGTAACAATAACAAAATACTGATATTAATCACCATGGGAATTATTACTCTCTATGCAGTGAACTCTGGTTTTCATGTGTAAGAATGCGCTGACTACTACTACATTTTGATAACTCTTAAGGACAGTCAACATTTTGGGCCTTTGTTTTTTTCATCCTCACCAGAGGATATGTTCATTGATTTGAGAGAGGAAGGGAGGGAGAAAGAGCACCAATGTGATAGAGAAACATTAATCAGCTTCCTTTCGTATGTGCCCTGAAATCCTTCCATGCATGGGATGACGCTCCAACCAACTGAACCTTGTTTGGGGAATCCGTGACCTTAATACCACCCATCAATCCACAAGCCCTTGGGTGAGCTTAGTACATCTGATAGTGTCAGCCCTGCTTCAAGGCTCCAGAGACTGCCGAGAGCCTGCAGGGTGAAGCGACTGTGTCCAGCATGAGAACCTGGGTGATCTGGAGCTGGCCTGTGTCTCCAGCTTCTCTTCTCTCCAGCTCACCTGGATTTCTGCACCTGGCCTCACACATATCCCTTGGAATGGGCTACCTCTCCAAGAGCCTTTGCACATGCTCCTCCTTCATCACTCTCTCTCTCTTCCCCACTCCTTTGCCTGACCAAACAGCTGGGGTGATCACTTTAAAACACAAATCTAATCACGTCACTTTCTGGCTTAAAAACTTAACAATTTCCCATGAAGTATACACTAAAATTCAAACTTGTAACCCTAAGCCATAAAGCCTCGTGTGATCTGGTCTTTGCTTATCTTACTGACCTCAGTCAGCCCCTTTGCAATGCTCCTTGCACTAAATCCTAGCCACATTGGTCCCTTTTCCTCCCTGCTCCAATAGCACAGCAAGCCTATCCTTGCAGCCATTTCCTCTGCTTGAACATCCCCTCACTCCATCTAATCACTGAAGTGCCAGCCTCAGCACCACCTCTGCTAGCCTCCTTGGTTTTGTGGTCGCTCCCTCACATTCTTCTGTGCATTAGGGGGTCTCTGCCTCCTGGAATGTAAGATTCCAGGGAGGAGGACCTTGTGAGTCTGGTCTACTGCTCCATCTCAGAACTCAGAGTGGCTCAGAGCACATGATAGGCACTCAATATCTACAGAATGGAGGTAGACACTAGGAAAACTGGCTGAGTGAAAATTCTACAACTAGAAGGAAAGAGAGGGGCTCACAGAGACTCAGAGAAGCTACAAAAAACTGAAGTACAGAGACATGTGCATGGAGAGAGTAGGCGGCGGTGTGCCTGGCTGGCTTCCTCTAATGGGAGGGAGACGGAAACTCCCAACTGCATGGAACCCCTTATCCTACGGCACTGAAATCCAGCTCCAGGCAAGACTCATACAGGGGGAGTCTAGACTGTGAAAAGGGAAGAGTGCATGGAAATTTAGGGGAGCCGCGAAAGGACAGAAGCCTGGGGTGCGCAAAGCAATGTGTACAGAGAGGATGGACTACTGATTGCGCTGCAGGCTATCTCTGGTGGATGGGAGACAGAGCCTCTCAACTGTGCCACTTCTAACTGCATTGAACCCCAGTTTTGGGCGAGACCCTGGGGATCCAGACTCATATGGGTCCCAGAGCCCAAGGGAACCGGAAAGGCAGACGTCTGGAGGCAACCATGTGTATGCACAGAAAGGGCCACAGCAATTACTGATTACCAATTACCGAGAGACACTTGAGACCCAGGGGCCACATAAGGCAGGGCTGACTGGAAGCCAAGGCTGTCTCTGCTCAGCCCTGAGACTCCACCCAACCCAATCTGAACAGAGAGGCTTTTGCAGTTTTGCAAGTTTTGCATCCTAAGGCTGATTCCAGCACAGAAGTTCTCCCGGCATAGTGAAAATGCAGAGACAAAGGAACAGACCACAAACTAAAGAAATGGAAGAAAACAAACAACTGGATATAGAGTTCAAAACCACGCTTATAAGGTTTTTCAAGAATTTCCTAGAAAAGATGGATAAATTTAGTGAGACTTAAGAGGAGATAAAAAAAGACCAACTAGAAATAAAACATACAGAGACCTAACAGCAGACTAGAGGAAGGAAAGACTCAAGTCAAAAATTTGAAATACAAGGAAGCAGAAAACACTCAACTGGAAAAGCAAAAAGAAAAAAAAAATCCAAAAATGTGAAGATAATGTAAGGAGACTCTGGGACAACTTCAAGCGTACCAACATCAGAATTGTGGGGGTGCCAGAAGAAGAGAGAGAGCAAAATATTGAAAACCTATTAGAAGAAATAATGACTGAAAACTTCCCACATCTGGTGAAAGAAATAGACTTACAAGTCCAGGAAGTGTAGAGAATCCCAAACAAAAGGAATCCAAAGAGGACCACACCAAGACACATCATAATTAAAATACCAAGAGCAAAAGACAAAGAGAGAATATTAAAAGCAGCAAGAGAAAAACAGTTCATTACCTACAAGGGAGCAGCCATATTATTGCTAGCTGATTTCTCAACAGAAACTATGCAGGCCAGAAGGGAGTTGGCAAGAAATATTCAACATGTGAATAGCAAGAACCTACAACCAAGAATACTCTACCCAGCAAAGCTATCATTCAGAATTGAAGGGCAGATAAAGAGCTTCACAGATAAGAAAAAACTAAAGAAGTTCATCAACACCAAACCAGTATTACATGAAATGCTGAAAGGTACTCTTTAGGAAGAGGAAGAAGTAAAGGTAAAGATAAAGATCATGAACAACAAATACATATCTATCAACAAGTGAATCTAAAAAGTGAATTAAAAATCTGATAAACAGAATAAAATGGTGAATATAATAGAATCGGGAAAGGGGTGAGGAGGTACAGGGAGAGACTGGACAATAATCATACACCTATGGATGAGGACAATGTGGGAGGTAAGGTAGAAGGAGGGGTGGGAACGGGTGGAGGGGAGCTATGGGGGGGAAAAGAGAAACAAATGTAATAATCTGAACAATAAAGATTTATTAAAAAAGAATTAATATTACTAAAACTTAGCTTTCTAATTTTTTTTTTAATATCACCCTGAGACATTAACCCCATTTCCTTTTCATAGATGAGTTGCTAAGGCTGAACTGCTAAATTGAGGAATGTGTGGTGGGAAATGCTGGGCTCTTCTTGATAAGGGGAAATGCAGTAAAGCAGAATGCACAAAAGTAAGAAAGTAAGGAAAGTAAAGCCAATGAAATGAATATCCTATTGGCTTTCTCATTCCCCTTCTCCTTATCTCCACCAATTATTACCCCTAACTCCTCAAGAAAGTTTTCCAAGTCTTTTCAAAATTAGAGCCACAAGCACTGCCTCAGAAGGCTGGAATTCAGGCTGTGAATCTTCTTGTGACAAAAAAAAAAAAAAGGGAAAAAATGTCTGTGATAGATCAGATTGGAGACTTGAGAGAGAAAACAATGAGCTAACTATTACTGGAATTACATACAGGTACCCTATGGCCCAGCGACAAACTGACTACCACATGGCAAGGCCCTCCCACTGCGGCATCTCCATCAGTGGCCAGTGGGATAGGTGTCCCAGAACTCTGTCTTTGGTTGACGCCTTCAATGCATTTCCCAGAGTGTAGGCAGCAAAGTAGCTTTATTATGATTATTATTTTTACATTGCAAACACTTCCAACATTGCCTTCTCTCCTCACCCTCCCCCGCAATATGTTCACTGAGAAACTTGTTGTACTATTGTTTTTTGGACAGATTTAGGGGGAGGGAGGTGTGGATGAAGGTTTCCAGAGGCTCTAATTCTTAATCCCGGCAGTCTGCTTTTTTTCTGGACAACTTTTTTTACTTTATCGTTGTTCCTGACTTTCACCATTCCAGGCCTTGGCTGCAATAGATGTCCTTGCTGCCTTTTGCCACTAAATCATTCTGGCTGGTCATATGAACTGCCTGGTTGACCTTGAGCCCAGGTCCCTCCAGGATCACCTGTGAAATCTTCTAGGTTTGGATCTGCACCATGCCACTCAAGATCCCAATTTAATCTATCTGCTTTTTATTTGCTCCCATGCCAAAAAGGAGTTGCAGTATTTCCAAATGTTCTCATGCAGCTTCTAATCTTGCTAAACTATGGGGATTTTGTCTCTTATTTCTTTTCTCCCTAAGCACAGCATCCACTTACATTTTTGTAAGGCTTTCCATGCAAAAGACCTGGAATTTCCCATTTCTGTGTCTTCTGTATAGTCTTTTTTCATATCTCCCTCCACCCACACACCTCTTTTTTAAAATCCTCACTCGAGGATATTTTTCCATTGATTTTTAGAGAGAGTGGAAAGGGAGAGGAAGAGACAAGAGAAACATTGATGAGAGAGACACACATCGATTGGTTGCCTACCATACATGCTCTGACCAGGGCTGGGGATCGATCCTGCAACTGAGATACATGCCCTTGACTGGAATCAAAACTGGGAATCTTCAGTCTGTGGGCAGACACTCTATCTACTGAACCAAACTGGCTAGGGCCCCCATCTTTCCTTTTGTTCTCCCTTCCATCCTGCAGCTTGGCTTTTACCAGGACATGATGGACAGATTACATCCCCTGTTCATTGCTTCTTCTCCCAGAAGCCTGCAACTCGCCTTTTCTAAGAGAGTGGTCTTAAAAACTTGGGTTGGCTTCAGAGCCTCTATTTTCTGCCCACAGCTGCAGATACCACATTAAGTTAGGTATGAAAGATGGGGATTTTTCAAACCTGAAATTTCCTTTGAATTCTCTATGAAATATTATAGGATAAGGGCAGATGGGCCTTTCTTAAGGAGCCCAGAGTCCAGTAGGGGATAAGAGAAGTTAAGCAAGGATGATAACCCAAATAATGGTGGGCTGTGGGCTCTTTAGGGAGATATAAGTAACCTACTTTCTCACTTAGACATCCCTTTTCTTCATGGGCTCACTATAGTAAATAATGTCAGGGAGGGAAAAAGCCAGAGGAAAAGTGTACTGTTATCATCTCCATCCAACATGTTTGTCTCATCCATGCATCCAAAGCTTCCCAGGTCCTGACTTCCCCATATCTGTGCCTGCATCACCTTCTCCCCATAGTAGGACTCTTTGCTACTCTCACTTGCCCAGAGCCTGCTGGGGCAAGTCCAGTAGGTGATCTCTCACAGCTGTCTTCTTTCCCCAGCTTCCTGTGGTCTGTACTTCGGTCTGTCCCATCCTGGACTCTAAACCTGGCTGACCAGCCCACATATTGTGTACCCTTGCTCACATAATTGTACTCCAGCTCTCCTGCCCTTGGCTCTGTACTCCAACTTGGTCTAACTATCCCTCTCTGGCCTTCTTAGGAATGGCCTTTTTTCTGGCTTGCTACCTTTGTTGGGATCTCTAGTCTCCAGCCTGCTTTCTGGTCTGGTCAGAGCCAGTCTTTTCTGGCACAGCATTATATAGAGACAGGCAGTTCCTTTGCTTTTATGTGACTTTTATTCAAGTGAAAGGGGCTAGATTGAGAGAACAGAATCAAGGGACAAGTTCTGAGGGGGCACTGTAGAGGCCAACCCCTCTTCTCACATTTCTGCTTAAAAGCCTACAGAAGACCTAAGATCTGAGTCATATTTGTTGAACAAAACACACTACTGTAGTTGTTGAACAAAACACACTACTGTAGCATGTAGTCATGCTTATAAAAGGTACTAGAAGAATATAGTACACTAAACTGATGGGCGGAATATTCTGTGCTTCTTTCTGTAATCTTTCATGTAAGAATGTACTAACAGCCTTGGCCGGTGTGGCTCAGTTGGTTAAAGTGTTGGCCAGTGTATTGAAGGCTCTTGGGTTCCATTCTCAGTTAAGGGCACATACCTGGGTTGCAGGTTCGATCCCCAGCTCCAGTCAGGGCATTTGTTGGAGATGACCAATTGATGTGTCTCTCATATCGATGTTTCTCTCTTTCTCTCTCATCCCTCCCTTCTACTCTCTTAAAAAGAAAAAAAATCAATGGAAAAAATATCCCTCAGTGAGGATTAAAAAGAAAGAAAAAGAGTGTACTGATATGATATGTTTTATATGTATAATATTTTTAAATTTTATTTTATTGTTTAAAGTATTTGTGTAATTTTTTTTTAATGGAAAAGTAAAACCCAGTCTACCAGTACTGGAAAGGACAAGCTATATTAACATTTCTGACCATCCTAACCTGGTTCTTGGTGGTGGTCAATACCAAGACAAGATCCCCAGGGAGGACTGTCTCTGGGCTAGGTCCGTGAGGGATTAGCTGAAAGCAGCCCATTGTGCCTCTTAGGCTGCATGAGACAGAGGATAAGAAGACCTCTGGGAAGGATTTTAATAGGTAATGTGAGCTTGGCCTCCTGGGAACTGTGAGAGGACAAAACAGATGTTGACTCAATTGACTTGTCAATGAAGCAAACCAAAGATCACCACAGTGGGAATTGGATTAATGTTTGTATTTTATTTTTATTGCTTAAGTGAATTTAGTGTGAACATATTTGGTTAGTGTGGACTTTACTTATCAGATACTATCACATCCTAATGACTGAACCCTGGAAATACTGTGTCCTGGATTTTCATGAAAGCATGATTAATTCCTAGTTTCATAAACTGTATAGGTAATGTATAAACTTCCCTAATTACAATATCTCATTCTGGTTTAACTATTCAATTTCAGTATCATCTTGACTGCTCTGCAGATATAAGAATACATTTTATGTCCTACTGCCTTGTTGTTATTTTAACAAGTAAAGGGTTTCTGGTGTCGTTGGCCTTGAATTTTAGGTATGTGTATGCTTTTCTTGGGCTACCATAATACTTTTCAAACTTCTTACACAGGCATAGTGGAACCACTACACAATGTTGCATGGATATAGAAATAACACTCCCCTTACAAGTCAACCTTGTTATTATGAGAGCCAATATACTTACTGAGCTTATAGTGAGTACTTTCTGACCTGAGGAAAGTTCAGATGCTTGTGTTAATGAGTTGTGTTATAATGATGTTCTTCTGGTCTTTGAACACTACCTTTTATAGACAGATTTACCTCAACTCCATTGTGAAATATATTTGGCAGCTAGAGAGATTAAAATCTGTTGAAGTTGCCCTGGCTGATGTGGCTCAGTTGGTTGAGCATTGTCCCATGCACCAAGAGGTCACCAGTTCAATTCCAGTCAGGGCACCTGCCTGGGTTGCAGGCTTGATCCCAGTAGGCAGCGTGCAGGAGGCAACTGACCCATGCTTCTCTCTCTCATTGATGTTTCTCTCTCTCTTTCAAATCAATAAAAATATGTAAGAAAAAAACAGATGAAGATGAGAATCCAAGATGGTAGCATATGTAAACAGCTACACTGCTGCCTCGCACAACAATTTCAAAATTACAACTAAAAGACAGAACGGACAGCATCCAGAACCACAGGAAAGCTGGCCAAGTGGAAATTCTACAACTAGAAGGAAATAGAGGGGTTCACGGAGACCCAGAGGAGCTGCAAAAAGCTGAGGTATGGAGATGCATGCATGGAGAGAGTGGGTGCCAGAGTACCTGGCTGGCTTTCTCTGGCGGGAGGGAGATGGAGACTCCCAACTGCATTGCACCCCTTATCCTACAGCACTGAACCCGAGGTCCAGGCAAGACTCATATGGGGAGGGTTTGGACTGTGAAAAGGGAGAAGTGCACAGAAATTTAGGGGAGTTGTGAAAGGGCAGAAGTCTGGTGGCACGCATAGCACTGTGAGCAGAAGACCGACTGCTGATTTTGCCGCTGGCTTTCACGAGTGGGCAGGAGACAGACCCTCCCAACTGTGCCACTTCTAACTCCACTAAACCCCAGTTTCAGGAGAAACCCTGGGGACCCAGACTCATATGGTCCCAGAGTGCAGGGGAGCTGGAAAGGCAGTAGTCTAGGGGCACTGCGTGCACGCACAGGGACTGCTCCAGTGATTACCCAGAGTCATCTGAGACCCAGGGGCCATGGAGGGTGGGGCCGACTGTAAGTCAAGGCGGTCCGTTAAGCCCTGAGACTCCACCCATCCCAAGCTCAACAGAGAGGCTTTTGCAGTTTTGCAAGTCTTGTATCATAAGGCTGAATCCAACACAGAAGTTTTCCAGCATAGTGAAAATGGGGAGACAAAGGAAGAGATCACAAACAAAATAAATGGAGGAAAACAAACAACTGAATATACAGTTCAAAACCACGGTTATAAGGTTTTTCAAGAATATCCTAGAAAAATGGATAAATTTAGCGAGACCCAAGAGGAGATGAAAAAGGACCAACTAGAGATGAAAAAGGACCAACTAAAAATTAAACATACACTGACTGACATAAAAAATATTATACAGAGACCTAACAGCAGACTAGAGGAAGCAAGAATCAAGTCAAAAATTTGAAAAATAAAGAATCAGAAAACACTCAACTGGAAAAGCAAGAAGAAAAAAGGATCCAAAAATGTGAAAATAATGTAAGGAGCCTCTGGGACAGCTTCAAGCGTACCAATATCAGAATTGTGGGGATGCCAGAAGAAGAGAGAAAGCAAGATACTGAAAACCTATTTGAAGAAATAATGACTGAAAATTTCCCACACATGATGAAAGAAATAGACTTACAAGTCCAAGAAGTGCATAGAACCCCATATAAAAGGAATCAGACTACACCAAGGCAGTCATAATTAAAATACCAAGAGCAAAAGACAAAGAGAGAATATTAAAAGCAGCAAAAGAAAAACAGTTAATTACCTACAAGGGATCATCCATACGATTGTCAGCTGATTTCTCAACAGAAATTATGAAGGCCAGACGGGAGTGGCAAGAGATATTCAACGTGATGAACAGCAAGAACCTACAACCAAGAATATTCTACCCAGCAAAGCTATCATTCAGAATTGAAGGGCAGATAAAGAGCTTCACAGAGAAGAAAAAGCTAAAGGAGTTCATCAACTCCAAACCAGTATTATATGAAATGCTGAAAGGTACTCTTCAAGAAGAGGAAGAAGAAAAAGGTAAAAGATAAAAATTATGAACAACAAATACATATCTATCAACAAGTAAATCTAAAAATTAAGTGAATTAAAATTTTGATCAACAGAATAAACTGGTGAATATAATAGAATCAGGGTACAGAAAGGGAGTGGACTGATAGTTCTCAGGGGGAAAGGGGTGAGGGGAATGCAGGGAGAGACTGGACAAAAATCATACACCTATGGATGAGGTCAATGTGGGGAGGTAAGGGTAGAGGGAGGGGTGGGAGCTGGGTGGAGGGGAGCTATGGTGGGGGAAAAAAGAGAAACAAATGTAATAATCTGAATAATAAAGATTTAATTTAAAAAATATAAAACAAACAAACAAAAAATAGATGCAGCAAAATGACTCTTCAGTGATATATTTAGGCATTTTTTCTTTTTGCTAAAAGGAAACAGAAAAGTTGTTCCTTATATGGCTGAAGAAACCTAGCAAAATATTTCATTACCATTTAGAGTTGACTAATGACCAAAGTCGTTTATAGAAAACCCAAACTTTGGCAGGGAGCATACTATACAGTAATGAGCAAGCCAGAGAGAAATGGTGATGTTGCCTGAGTTGGTCTTAAGCCTTTTCTAAGTGTACTTTTCTGGATTTTAAGATTCTCAGCAGTGGTGTGGACTACTCTGGATGCTCGAGCTCCTCAGGGGATGACCGCCAACATGTGAGGAATCTACCTTACAAGTCTCTGTGAGCCCACTTCCTGTCCTCCCAAGGAACTTTCCTGTGCAGTCTCTGTTTCCTAAGAATCCCCAAACCAGTCTTTCAGGACAAAGTGTGGGGGTCAACAATGACTTTCCCTCAGAGTTATTTTTATTTTACTAGGAGATTCCTGTTAAAAGTACCAGTGCCTTCATCTAAGTAAATAAACCTCTGGTGTTGGGAATTTGAGGTATGTGGCATGACAAGTTGGGTAGATATTTTTGCTTGGGAGAAGGGTTCTCTGACTAAACATGTGTAGGAACTAAACATTTCACAAACCATCACCAGTAAGTCACTTCTTTTCATTCCCTTACCTGTTAATATAGATGATCCTTTTATAATAGCTTCCTGCTCAAACATTTTTCAATTCCATGAAATGAGTGATTTCTTGGTACTAGCGAAATAGAGGTCACCTACTTAATTTTCCTGGATAGAAGTGGCTCACCAATTCTTAAAAATGTGTGTTGACCATTTGTACAACTAGTTCATGGCAGCATTATTCACAATGGCAAGAAGGGGAAGCAATCCAAGAATCAATCAACAAATAAATGTTTAAATAAAAAGTGATATACACAAACAATGGAATATGATTCAGCCTTAAAAAAGAAGGAGATTTGGACCCGGGTTACAACATGGATGAAGCTTGAGGACAGCATGCTAAATGACATAATCCAGACACAAAGGACAAATACTGTGTGATTCTACTTATATGAGGTTTCTAGTGTAGTCAAATTCATAGAGATGGGAAGTAAAATGGTGCTTGCAGGGGCTTACATAACGATGTTAGTATTTAATGGGTACAGAGTTCAGTTTGGGAAGATGAAAAAGTTCTAGAGATGGATGGTGGTAATGGATGCAGAACAATGCGAATATACTCAATGCCAGTGAATTTTATATGCTAAAAATGGTTACAATGTTATGTGTATTTTGTCACAATAAAAAATTTGCACTGAACCTAGAGTGAATACTTGATAATTGATACTTGATAAATGAACACAATGCAGCACATTTCAATTTGTAGTCATTTTATTTTACTGTATTGGTTTGTACCTGTTAAAAGTAGTCGAACCATGTTACCACAACTCTTCAATTGGTTTTATTTATTTATTTATTTATTTATTTATTTATTTATTTATTTAATATGCTTTCATTGATTTTTCAGAGAGGGAAGAAGAGAGAGGAATAGAGAGATAGAAACATCCATGAGAGAAAAACATCCATCAGCTGCCTTCTCCACACCCCCTACTGCGGATGGAGCCTGAAACCTGTGCATGTGCCCTGACTGGGAATTGAACCAATGACCTCTTCTTGGTTCATGGGACAATGCTCAACCATTGAGCCACACCAGCTGGTTTATTTATTTATTTTTAAATATTATTTTTAAAAAATATATTTCATTAATTTTTTACAGAGAGGAAGGGAGAGGGATAGAGAGTTAGAAATATTGATGAGAGAGAAACATCGATCAGCTGCCTCCTGTACACCCCTTACTGGGGATGTGCCCTTGACCAGAATCAAACCCTTCAGTCTGCTGGTCAACGCTCTATTCACTGAGCCAAACCAGTCAGGGCTAAGATTCATTTTATTGAATGTATTGGGGTGACATTGTTTCCACAGGTTTTTAAAGAGCAGCTTCTCTGATGTGGTTCTGTGGTCAGTTTGGAAGGCAGGGTCTGAACAGTCGTGACTCGACCACATCTTGGTTTTGCAGATTGTGGAATAGAAGGGAGAATACTCACTGGTCTACATGAAACAAATATGATGTAATGTAGGAAATTCACAGGTAATCTGACACTCCTCAATTTCTCTTTCTTGTAAGTATGTAAAACATTTTTACAAAAGGCAAGTATGTCTTTTACCTCAAAGCACTGAGTTTAAATTTGTAATTTCCTTTATCTTCCTTCCCTCTCTCTCTCCATGTCTTTCTTCTTAAGGGGATGTGGAGGGTGGGGGGTGAAGGAGGAAGGGGAAAGTTAATACCTATAATAATAAAGGCATAATATACTAATTAGACCAGACATCCTTCTGGACGACCTCCCAGACAAAGCCAGGGCTACAGACTCCAGATTGAGGCAGTCGCTGTGGCTGCAAGGGAGGGATCCAGGCAGTCGCTGTGGCTGTGAAGGCCTACTCTTGCACAATTTTATGCATCGGGCCTCTAGTTTAGTATAAAACATAAAGCAGCTTATTAAAAGGAAATAATTAGGCTTAATTCTTTCAGTTCAAATAACAGCCTCCCTGTGCATCTGGGTTTAAGTCTGAAGATCCCTTTGTAGTTCCACCTTGGGCAAATGCCCTCTTGATGCTGAAGCTGAATGGTGAACCTGGTGTTAAACAGGCAAGGTTGCAGCTGGAAGGAAGACCAGCTAGTCAAAATGAGCATTTTCATATATTTTTTTTCTTAATTTTATTTGCCCCTGCATATCAGAGTAAAACACATACTTATATAACTATTCTTTAAAATTTCCTATTTTGGTAAAATACACATAACATAAATTTACAATTATAACCATTTTAAGTGCACAGTTTAGTAGCATTAACTACATTCACACTGTTGTGCAGTCATCATCACTGTCCATTCCCAGAACTTTTTCATCTTCCCAAAGCTAAACTCTTCACCCATTAAACACTAACTCCCCATCCTGCCTGTCCCCTGCCCCTGGCAACCACTCTTTTATTTTCTGTCTCTGAATTTGACTACTTTGGGAACCTTATTTAAGTAGACTGGCTTAGTTCACTTGGCATAGTGTCCTTGAGGTTCAGTCTATGTCAGAATTCCCTTCTTCTCAAGGCTGAATTATACTCAATTGTATGTATGTATCACATTTTATATATCCATTCATCATGGATATTTGAGTTATTTCTCACCAAAGATAATTCTGGAAAATACAGAGGCACATACAGAAAAAGAAAAAAAAATAAAGTTCTACCATACTCCCACTGCCAAGAGGCAATCATTGTACACATTTGGGCATGTTTTCTTTCAGTAGTGAATACTGACATTTATGGCTAACTCCTCCTTATGGCAAGGGAAGACAGCTTCTCCAATGTTTCTTTTTCTGAATTTCTGATAATGTTTCTTAGAAAGGAAGTCAGTCATGGGGCCAGTGGGTGTCAACATTTTTAAAGCACTTGATGGATAATGACAAAACGCCTTCCAGAAATAACTGCAGTTTTAACACTAGGAACCTGAGTAGCAGAGAGGCTGCCTTTGTGTCTCTCTTTACGGTGAAAAAACATTTTGATAAAAACCCTATTTACACATTCAACTGAGTGATTTCACAAGTGCACACTATCGGTACCACACAAATCAAATATCCAGAGCCTTGACTGATTTCATTCCCCAGGGTCTATCAGAGACTTGGTACTTGAACATGTCTCTTCATGCAGGGATAGAATGACTGGTTCTATGTGCGGGCCTGGTTGGGATCTGGCATGAGGGACTGAAAAGAGGTCAGGGATTTGTACTCATTTATAGGAGGTGATGATAGCCAGCGGGAGGCTATGTGATCTGGGACGTCACGTGGGTTATATGTAGCTTCACTTCCTGCTACTCTGAGAGTGACAATTGAATGCTTGTGTGAGGTCCTGTCCTTGCTGCGTGGGGGAGAGCTGGGCACTCAACCCCATCCTCTGGGCCTCTCCATGCAGTGTTACAAAGAAGCCCAACTGCAGCCTGGTTCTGAGAGTCTGGTCTGCCCAAACTGGCCCGTTTCTTTGCAGAGGCCACATGGTTTTGTGGACAGCACCTCAGGCAGCTTTGGAAGTTTAGCCTTTCATTAACGTGGTGAACTTAGGGACACTGCTCACTTCTTTGAATTTTGATTTTTCCCTTGGTTTCTTCAGTGAGAATAAACTCAGACTCTTCTTTTAAAGGTTCTTGGAAACCAGAAAGGGTCTAAATAAATATCGTGTGTTGTTATGAGTCCAGGGGCAATTATTTGGCGCTGCAAATATGGTGGTGGTATTAATCAACTTTGAAAACAACTATCTCTCTCAGATTTTATTTTCATCATAATAGTATTACTTTAAAAAATACAACATTACTTACATTATTGCTTGATGCATTTCATTTGCTATCATTTATACTTGCACAGTTGTTGCATTTAATCTCTCCAGCAAATATGAAGTGGCTATTGACACTTCTAATACAGAGGAGCATGCTGTCCCAGGAGGTTTGTAATTTTTCCCAGGTCACGCAGGAGCAGAGCTGCGGGGAAGCTCCTGCATTCAAGGCCATTGCATTTCTACCAAATCCCCAGCATCTGAATGTCCCTTGATGGGAAGATTCTATGGATATTTTCTGCTTTTCTTGTGTGAACTGGGACAAGTTACTGCAAATTGAGAATGAGGCAGCTTGAAGTTCAAGGGATAAGAAGGTTCTTTCTAGATCTAGATTCCAAAGATCAGGCAGTGTCTACTCTGCAGGCTCTGCTCTTGCAGTGACTTTAAGTGGCCCTGCCTCACCTGTGTAGGGAGTAATGTGAGGACAAGAACTGAGACCTGAACACCCCCTGTTGCAGCTCCACCCCTCCCAATGAGAGCCACTTCTTACCGTAGTGCCAAAATAATATGCTTCTTCGCTGTTGTTAATTTTGAAGGCAAGATGCTTATTATTTATTAGTCATTCTGAGACAGTCTATTTAGAGCAGTTATTGCCTATTTTGCAAACACACTTTAGTGACATGTACATATTGTGGTGTTTGACCCTGTAAACAAGAGTTTATTATTATCCTCAAATATTCACACTGCCATATTAAAAAGTGACATTAATATCTTAACATTTTCCCTCACTGTGGTTAATTCTAACTAGCAATCTGTGTTAACCATTTTCAGACTGTTCTCCTGTGGAGAAAGAGAAAGGACTTCTTATGCTGTTTGTGAGTGGAAAATGGCAGACAGTGGGAGGGAGTGTAATTGGTTGAGGTTTTAGTGCTTTTGCCGTTTTCAGATGTGTGGAACCCCTGTGGAGATCCTTGCTGGGCATAGGAGTGGGAGGGACCACGCTGTGGTGTGCTGGGTCTGATTTTATGCAGACCTGTAATGCTGTCCAAACTTGGTTTCCGCATGAGACCAGACAGCCTTCTGAGGACCGTGGCCATGGAAAATTGTCTGCTGAGAAGAGCAAATTCAGAACCTACTGAATGCCAGTGATTGTCCTGCTGAGACCAGTTCTATGCTCTGTGGGGATGGGTGATGCAAGTCAAAGAAATTATAGGCTGCCCAGCCACCAGGCCTTCTGACAAGATTACGGGGTGACTTACTGATCTTTAGGTGGTCAGGAGTCTGGGGAAAAGGTTAGGTGTAAAGCATGTTAGAGTTGAAAAGACTGGGCCTGGAATCTTAGAGTGATGGAGATAGACTGGAGAAGGCTTCAGGCAAAAAGAGATCTGGGCTCTAGTCCTGTTTCTGACCACGCTGGTGGGTGGGCCTTCTTAGAGCCCCTGGGCAGCTGCTGTGCATCCTTCCACGGTGCTCAAACATCTCCAGCTGCTTGGAGTCGGAACAAGGACTATACTTACATGCTTCATTGTCCAGGGAGGATGCTTTCTGTTCCTCACCATAATTTAATTTCAGTGATTCTGTGTCAGATTTTCTCCCGTGGTGTTTCCGTTAGTCCACTTTTAATCTTTTCATATTTAGTGAAAGAAGTGTAATTAAAACCAACTGTCAAGAGAGTGAGTCTAAGGGAATGAGTTTGTTAGGTTTCAGTGTAAGTACTGTCCTCTCTCTGCCCCTTGTTATCAGCTGAACGGTGTCCCTTCAGATTCATATGTTGGAGCCTTAATCCCCAGCCGCAGGACCGGACCCTCTTTGGTACTGGGTCTTGCAGATGTAATCAGTTCAGGTGAGGTCATCCTAGAGCAGGCTGGTCTTAATCCAATAGGACTGGTGTCCTTACAAAAGAGAATTTGGGTGCAGATACCCACAGGGAGATGCTCCTATGAAGATGAAGGCAGAGTCAGGGTGCTATTCCACACGCTGACGCTATTTCACTATGGCACACCATCTGGGAGCTAGGAGAGGGGCTAGGCCTAATCTCCCTCCTATCCTCAAGAGGAAACAGTCCTGCCGCCACCTCAGGCTTGAACATCTGGCTGTGAAGCAAGACACTTCCATGGTGTAAGCCGCCCAGTTTGTGATCCTCTGTTGCACGGCCCCAGCAAGTGAACACCCACCCTGACTCAGTGCTCTGGGGGGATGAGTACCTCTCTGCTGCCTGCATGTGATCTCTGTCAGCTTTTTCTCTCACCCACATATTTAATGCTCCCTAAAATGTTTTCTTAGTACCGAAAAAAGCGTGGTAACAGGACAAAAAAATTAAGGAAATGGGAAGCACCCCATTTAATTTTAAGACTTAGTTTTAGTTAGGATTTTTTTTTTCTCACAAAGTGAAAAAACACATTCTAAAGCAACTTATTTGACAATTTTTCTTAGTGACCATATTGGCATTTTTATCCAGGTCATTTATCTCTCAATCTAGCCCCAGAGTTTATATTGTCTGAGAGATTTGTGGCAGCCTTGACCTAATAGAGAATGTGCTCCTTTTCTTTGGCCTAAACATTGCCAATACTTGCTGGCCAGGGTGCCAGGCTCACTAGTTCCACTTCACACTGTGGGTCCCCTTTCTGAGCATGTGTCTGGCCCACGCTGACCACTCAGAAGCCATGTCACAGACAGAGTTGAACTGCCTTCTCCACAGCCAGGTCCTCACAGTTGTGGACTTGCGTGTGACCATCACACCCTTAAGAGCCATCCTTAGCTTCAAAGAGCCCGAAACTTGATTTTGTCTACTCACCCAGACTATTCTGTGACAATTAAACTTTTTTTAAAAATATATTTTATTTATTGCTTTCTTACAGAGAGGAAGGGAGAGGGATAGAAAGTTAGAAACATCAATGAGAGAGACATATCGATCAGCTGCCTCTTGCATGCCCCCCACCGGGGATGTGCCTGCAACCAAGGTACATGCTCTTGACTGGAATCGAACCCGGGACCCTTCAGTCCGTAGGCAGACGCTCTATCCACTGAGCCAAACTGGTTTCGGCCCGTAACAATTAAACTTTTAAGGGAATGATATGTAAGCCTGCTTGTCAGGAGCTGTGTATCTTTCTGGGAATTGGGGTACCCAGGCTCCTCGTCCAATGATGCTTAGTGAGGAGGGGATCAGAACACACAGAGCTGGAACTCACATTCCACATACACCACCCTACACCTGTAAGCAAAGCTTTCCAGACAGGTTCAAATCATTAGGTTAGCGCTTTCCTTTAGATTAATCATAGAGATAGCTGTATGAAATCTGCTGTTTTTGTGTGTCAAAAAATCCCAGTATTGACAAGTTCATATAGTTCAATCTCATAGGTTTTTGAACTTTTTATTTTAATTTCATTATAGATGAGCAAGAAGTTTGGAAAACGGAAATTCCATGTACCCATCGCCCAGCATCCTTCCCCTAATGATGGCAGCCTACATAATATGGTTCATTATTAAAATCAGGAAATTGATTTTTATGTGGTGCTGGCACCACCTAATTGACTGGTTTACAGTTTTCTGTGCCACATTTTCATTGATCAGCATCTCACTGAATGAAAGACGTTTCTGAGAGTGATTGCCTTGCCGGCTGTAGTTCTCTCCCCCTTCATCTCTCTCCCATGCAGCCTCCTGTTTTGGGGGAGGCTATCTTGTTTGCCTTCTGGTCATTCCATTTTTCCAAAATGATTCAGTCTTCTACCCCCAGGGTCTAAATTTTTGGTGTGAATTACTGGACCTCCAGTGGGCTGGCTTCTCTGCTTTCCCTCTCCTCCCTGCTCACCCTCTCTGGAATGGCCAGCCATGTGCACTCCTCACCTGTGACCCCTTCTCCACCCACTACGCTTGTCATCTAGCATTTCCCACTTGCAGGCCCATGTCTCTCCCAGTATTACTAATCTGAGCACACGTATTCATTCTTTATGGATTCTGTTTCCTCATCAATAAATGGACTGAGATGGATCAGCTATAGGCGGCATGGTCCACAGCAGGGTGGGCAAGCTTTTTTCTGTAAAGTCACAACCAATCAACTCCCCCTGTAGCACAAAAGTAGCCATAGACAATATATAAATAAATACAAGTGGTTATGTTCCAGTAAAACACTGAATTTTGAGTTTCACATCATTTTACATGTCACAAAATATTCTTTTTTTATAAACACTTTAAAAATGTAAAAACTAGGATTGAATCATAGGTAGTATAAAACAAAGGTAGTGGGCTGGATCTGTAGTTTTCCAACCCCTGGTCTAGTGGGAAGAGACAGAATTTGGGGGCCAGACAGATAAGGGTTTGAGTTGCTTTTGTCACCTGCTGGTCATCCCAGGTCACACTCTGAAGGCCTTGCAGAGTTGCTGTGAAAGTTAGTGATGCCTTATGTAAAGTGTTCACCATGCAGAGGGCACCCCATATATATCAGTTTCCTTTTCTTTTCCTTGAAGATCTTTCTAAAACTGGAATTTAGGAACCAGAGCACAAAGTCCCTTTATGTCATGACGCCTCCAGGCTGGCTTCAGTGCTTTCTCTGTCCTGATTGAAAATATACATATGTGTGCCAAGAGCTTTTATGTTTACATCTGGGCTCCATGCCTCTCCATGGCAACAGGGAGAAATTACCTCTCATATACCCACCTCCACGAGGTCCCGAGTTTTAGATTGTATGTGAAATGTCTCAGTTTTGCAATTTCTTAATCTTTAGGAATTTTATAGCTCTTTGTGGTGTTGTTTTTTAAAATCAAAAAGTTTTAATAAAAAAAAAATCAATGTGTTTTACATACTCTGTGAAAGAGACATTTCAGGAACTTAAAAATCCTATTATCTCCAAGTGCCCTGCCACAAAAGTTCAGGTGTCACAGCCCCCGAATGAGGAATCTTCAGGCCTCTCCTAGGCTCACTCACTGCTCTGCCCAGCCAGGTACCATGGATATTTTAACCCATTATAGACCTGAAAGTGATTTGCCTGCATTATTTCACTTGACATCCAGGACCAGTTGTATCAGCATCTTTTCTCATGAGGAATCAGGCTCAGAGAGGTTAAGATAATGGTGCACACCACACAGTGGTGGAAGGACTAGAATGCAGGCCCTAGCACCCTGGGGCTGGCACTCTGTCTGCCACACAACCTGCTTTAAACTTTGTGTTTGTTTCGTTCTGCTCCCGCATCACACAGCTTTGGAAGGTGCAGTCCACATCTTTTTTGGGGTTCTGTGAGACATCCTAAGTACCTTTATATGATGCACTTTGTCAATTGGCATTTAGTAACTATTTGTTTGTGTGTTCAGACATTTGGAAACTGTCATTTAGTGGTTTCCTGTCAGTCAGTTGGCTGCAAGCATTTGCTGAGAGCTTTTGGGAGCCCAGGGATGATACCATAAATGCCAGGAAGGCTGCACAGAGATGGCTGTGTCTGTCAGGAGTTTTCAATTTGGTAGTAGTTTTAAGTAAGAGCAGGAAGGAGCTCTGGTGTTAAACTGACGCAGATCTACTTCTCAATGCTGGTTCAAGCCAAATGCCGGGTTCCATACCTCCACAGGTCTTGATTCTCATCTGTAAAGTGGAGTATGAATATTTACCTCATAATGATGTAAGAATTAAATGTGTGTGGTTTCTAAACAGTGCTATAAAATCGTAGCTATTCTCAATAATAAGCAATTAATACTGTCAGGCATCACAAGCGAGACTACACTATGGCAGAAGGGGCTTCGGATTTCAGTCTTAGCACTGTGTTTCTATGTGTTTGTGCTCTGGGTCCATCGGGAGTGAGCTATCTTCTGCTACAGAGCATCATTCCCTGGGCCACAGGATGGCTGAGAAGCGTCCATCTGGAACACCATCGCAGAGGAAAAAGAGAGCTTGGCAAAGCCCAAACGGGCGCTTAGGGCTGGAAGGGACAATACATTACTTCTCTCCTTCTGTTGGCCAAATCAAGCTCCGTAGCCAAGTCAGACAGGATCGGGAAGAGAAAATACAATTCTCCCTTAGGTAGAGGCAGAGAGCATTTTTGACCACTGTTGCAATTTACCACAATGCACAATAACCTGAAGGAAAGACGAGGAAGTGTGCTACAGAAAAGACATGTAAATACTGAATAGACACTAACACTGAGCATGCTTTCAGGCTTAATTGCTTCCAGAATAAATGATTCTTTAAGAATTTTCTGAGAAAGCGTTGTCATTGTAACTCTTGTCAGGTTTATATAAAACAAAGATTATTGTACTTACACTCCCAACAATTGTCAAATACAGAGTTCTATGAAAACCAAGCTTCTGTTTGTCTTCTTGAAGGCTTTCTAAGGCAAACACTGATCAAAGCAAATAGTTCTTTTCTGTCAGCCAATCCAGGCTTTAAAAATGAATTTGGAGAAATTAATGGCATTTGGAGACTCATTAATTTAAACACACACACACACACACACACACACACACACACACACACACACACGACTTGTGAACCCTTTGACCCTGTATCAGTCAGGGTCTGCAAGTTACAAACAACGGAATCCATTCTAGGAGGGATAAATCTAGAAATAGCAATTAGGTATTTCAGAAACTTTCCAGGAGAGTTTGCACTTAGAAACAATGGTTGAATTACACTGATTACATTGCCGGCTGTTCCAGTAGAGATGTGACTGCTGCCAACATTGGGCATGAGGCGCTGTTACTAGAACCTTTGCCAAGCTGCCCCTGCAAACTCCATGCCTCCCTTCCCAGGGCTCTGCCACTATGCCCCAATGGATTGTGGGTGACTTCCTCCTTTTTTTAAATTTAAATTTTTAAAAACAGACTTTTTACCTTAATTAAATGATCAAATTTTGCATTCCTAATCATGAGAAAATCTGACATAGCATGTCTCCTATGTGATGCATTATGACATATGACAGACCTATGAAATGTTCTTTTATCAGGATGCATATGATGTCTGGTTATCTTTATTTTTATGATGGTAGCATCTATTGGTAATTGTTGCCTAAATCCATTAATTCATTGGGGTTTATTCTATTTGATGATATTCTAATTTTACTACTTTAAAATAAATTTTAGTTAAAATAATTTAATAAAGATACTCTCCCTCTTATCTACTTTTTGGTTACCCAGTTTTTCAGATCACAATGGAACTGTAGGATAATATTTAATTTTTGATTTCCTTTATTTATTAGTTTTCAAGATTATGAATTGGTTCCCTAGTACCCTATAATTCTCTAAAGATGACCAATTAGTTTTTAAAAAAAATATATTATCATGACTTCTTGAATAAAAACATACTTGATGAATTTCAATCAAATTGAAGTTATCATTTTTGAAGCTCAATTGGTCTATCTTTAGTTAGTGGGAACCTATTTAATTTGATGCCTATGGTCTTTTGATATTACCCTTGTGGTCTTTCTGTTTTTTAATTTAAATTCTTTATTGTTTAAAGTATACATATGTTTCCTTTTTTCCCCATTGACCTCTCCCTGGCCACTTCCACCCCCCAGCACATGCCCTCATCCCTCTACTGTCAGTGTCCATTGGTTATGCTTATATGCATGCATATAAGTCCTTTGGTTGATCTCTTACCCTCCCCTGCCTTCCCTCTGATGTATGACCGTCTGATGCTTCTGTGCCTCTGGATCTATTTTTGTTCATTATAATCCACAAATGAGTGGGATCATATGATATTTATCTTTCTCCGACTGGCTTATTTCACTTAGCAAAATCCCTTGTGGTCTTTTATAGTTTCCTTACTATCTGGCATGACAAAAAGTTTCAGGCTTATTTTGTATATTTTGTATCTTGAAAGAAAAGCAGTCATTTTTTCAAGAAGCCCTGGTTTCTTTGAGTGAGAATTAGTATTTCTAGATCATGATCTGGTCACTAACATTTGTTGCTGCCGGGTAGGTCATTGTTTCTGGGTATCTTCAGTGAGCAAAGCTAGAAGATCTATATATGTAATATTACACATAAATAATATTACATGCATTTTAAAGATAAAATAAAAGGTATTAAGATAAAATATTTCGTGAGTTTATAACCAGTACTTCCAATTCAAATTAATGACTATTATTTAACTTAACCATTTCTAAGTTAAATCTATATATCCTTTCTTTCACATTAAAAACCCTGATTTGCAAAAATATAGGGGGTGATATAATTAGAATATCCAATAATTATTCATTTATTTCTTATATTAGCCACAAAAGAGTCTTTTTTTAAAATTAAGTATTTATTATTCAGATTATTACATTTGTTTCTCTTTTTTCCCCTCCATAGCTCCCCTCCACCCGGCTCTCACCCCTTCCTCTACCCTTACCTCCCCCACATTGACCTCATCCATAGATGTATGATTTTTGTCCAGTCTCTCCCTGCATTCCCCTCACCCCTTTTCACCAGAATTATCAGTCCACTCCCTTTCTGTGCTCCTGATCCTATTATATTCACCAGTTTATTCTGTTGATCAAAATTTTAATTCACTTAATTTTTAGATTCACTTGTTGATAGATATGTATTTGTTGTTCATAATTTTTTATCTTTTACCTTTTTCTTCTTCCTCTTCCTAAAGAGTACCTTTCAGCATTTCATATAATACTGGTTTGGAGTTGATGAACTCCTTTAGCTTTTTCTTCTCGGTGAAGGTCTTTATCTGCCCTTCAATTCTGAATGATAGCTTTGCTGGATAGATTATTCTTGGTTGTAGGTTCTTCCTGTTCATCACGTTGAATATTTCTTGCCACTCCCGTCTGGCCTGCATCATTTCTGTTGAGAAATCAGCTGACAGTCGTATGGGTGCTCCCTTGTAGGTAATGAACTGTTTTTCTCTTGCTGCTTTTAATATTCTCTCTTTGTCTTTTGCTCTTGGTATTTTAATTATGATGTGTCTTGGTGTGGTCCTCTTTGGATTCCTTTTTATATGGGGTTCTGTGTGCTTCCTGGACTTGTAAGTCTATTTCTTTTACCAGATGTGGGAAGTTTTCAGTCATTATTTCTTCAACTAGGTTTTCAGTATCTTGCTCTCTCTCTTCTTCTGGCACCCCCACAATTCTGATGTTGGTATGCTTGAAGCTGTCCTAAAGGCTCCTTACATTATCTTCACATTTTTGGATCCTTTTTTCTTCTTGCTTTTCCAGTTGAGTGTTTTCTGATTCTATATTTTTCAAATCTTTGACTTGATTCTTGCCTTTCTCTAGTCTGCTGTTAGGACTCTGTATAATATTTTTTATTTCAGTCAGTGTATGTTTAATTTCTAGTTGGTCCTTTTTCATCTCCTCTTGGGTCTCGCTAACTTTATCCAACTTTTCTAGGATATTCTTGAAAAACCTTATAAACGTGGTTTTGAACTCTATATCCAGTCGTTTGTTTTCCTCCATTTATTTTTTTTGTGATCTCTTCCTTTGTCTCCACATTTTCACTATGCTGGGAGAATGTCTGTGTTGGATTCAGCCTTATGATACAAGACTTGCAAAACTGCAAAAGCCTCTCTGTTGAGCTTGGGATGGGTGGAGTCTCAGGGCCGCCTTGACTTTCAGTCGGTCTGCCTTCCATGGCCCCTGGATCTCACGTGACTCTGGGTAATCGCTGGAGCAGTCCCTGTGTGCGTGTTCAGTGCCTCTAGATCGCTGCCTTTCCAGCTCCCCTGCACTCTGAGATCATATGAGTCTGGGTCCCTAGGGTTTCACCTGAAACTGGGGTTTAGTGGAGTTAGAAGTGGCACAGTTGGGAGGGTCTGTCTCCTGCCCACTCGTGAAAGCCAGCGGCAAAATCAGCAGTCATTCTTTTGCTCGCAGTGCTGTGCACGCCACCAGACTTCTGCCCTCGCAGCTCCCCTATATTTCTGTGCACTTCTCCCTTTTTACAGTCCAAAAACTCCCTGTATGAGTTTCAGCTGGATCTGGGGATCAGTGCCATAGGATAAGGGGTTCAATGTTGTTGAGAGTCTCCATCTCCCTTCTGCCAGAGAAAGCCAGCCAGGTACTCTGGCACCCGCTCTCTCCACACACGCGCGTCTCCATACCTTAGCTTTTTGCAGCTCCTCTGGGTCTCTGTGAGCCCCTCTCTTTCCTTCTAGTTGTAGAATTTCCACTCAGCCAGCTTTCATGTGGTTCTGGATGATGTCCGTTCTGTCTTTTAGTTGTAATTTTGAAATTGTTGTGCGAGGCAGCAGTGTAGATGTTTACCTATGCCACCATCTTGGATTCTCTCTAGTTTTGCTATTTTTAAATAGAAAGTACACAGTATAAAGATGGCCAGATTGAGGAGGGCAGGGGTTCTGGGGGTTGGTCAATGGGGCGAGGGGGCGGAGGGGTAAAAGCAGACATCTTTAATAGTGTCAATAATAAATAAATAAAAAATAGAGAGCTACACTTTTGATCCTTGTTTTTTTATAGACATGCCTTTTAGACACGTGGGTTTTTGTGACCTATAGAGATGTTTTTCAGCTTCTTTATCTCTTTTTTCTTTATACTAACTTCATGTAGTATTTGGTGCTAAAATTTTTATGTTATTTATTTTAAAAATTAATTATCCTGTATTTTTAGAAGGAGACATGGTTGAAAGTACTTTCTAATTTTTATCTTCTGTTTTCATGTAATGTTTCTGACTCAGTTATTTTCATTTAGTTGTAACTGATCTGTTGCTTTTCACCTCAATTTTGATTATGCTTCCAGAAAGTCTCCCCAGTGTGAAGCCCTATTCTAGGGAGGCGGGGGAAGAAAAAGGCTGACTTAACACTTTGAAAATTCACAGGAGCTTCACTTCTCCAGACCCTTGAGTCCTCAAGGAAAGCTTCTTGTTCTCACCTACTACTGTCTTGGGAAAAGCCTTCCCTTCAGCTGCTGTTCTCAAATCGTCCATGGAACTCTCCTTTATGCAGCTGATGGCTGATTGGGAGTTCTGATTGCAGGTCCAACAGACACCCTCTTGCTTCTCTCTGATTTCTTCTGCACTGATGTTGAGACCATGTACATTGTGTGACAGTTGGTGATCTTGCACCCCAAATGTTGCGGTTTGTGGAGGAAATGTTGTCATCTAATTTTATTGTAAATGTTGTACATAGCAATTTGGTTTTGCTATCTAATTACTTTACCTGTTTTTCTTTGGGGATTCAGAGAGATTAAAAAACTACACTCGTGCCTCTATCCTCCCAGAATTTCCTCTATACGTATTCCTCTTTGAAACTTCCTAACACCACCACCACCACCACCACCACCACCACCACCACCAGAACAACAACAAAAAGCTCGTGCAGGTATATCTGATTGGTTGAGTTTCAGTCACATGTTTTGTCCTAATTGCAGAAGGGGCTGGGAAAGTATTTTCTGGCTTCCACCTTAAGAAATTTGAAATCCATAAGATTGGAATTGCCCTAATATAGGAAGGGTATTGAAAATGCATAACTATTTCCATTATGGATCTACAAGCATAGATAAGCTGGGTTGATGCCCTTGCAAAATCAATTGGGCTGCAAAGGTCCCAACTGCCCATATTTGTACTAAAGACTTGTTAGTACCTGGCCAGAATGGCTCAGTTGGTGAAATGTCTTTCTGTGGACCAAAAGGTTGAGGTCTCGACCCCTAGTAGGGGTAGTTCAGGGCAGCTGATTGATGTTTTGCTCTCAGATCAATGTTTCTCTCCCCTGCCTCTTTCTTCCTCTCTCTTTAAAAATAAATAAAAAAATTAAAAAAAATTTTAAGGAAGACTTGCTACAATTAAGGGGCATTAAAATTAATTCTAGGATAAAGATATTATGTGTTAAAGACCCCAAATTTAATTTTAATACCAAATTTATGATGTTTAGGAAGCTAAGATCAATTTATCTGACTAGAGGACTGGCAAAATGGTTGGTTCATCTCAAAAACCAGTCACTTGGACAACTGGTTTTTGGATTGACGTAATCATTATAAATTGGCTGTGTATGTACATAGAGCTTTTGTTTCTAGAGATCTGTTGAAGCAACCCAAATAATCTTGTTTATTTTGGATATTTCTATGAACCAAGGACGAGGCAGTCTGCTACCTCTCTTAGGGTCTTGTATATGATACTGTTGAGAATCTTTTATCTGTGATAGTACTACATTTCAATTGGTTTTGACCCTTTCCTAGTGTATCCCAACTTGTTTACTCTCCTATTAACCTGTCATGAAGGTCCCAGCTTGCTTTGGAGTGACCTCTTAACAGCTTATAAATAAAGACATTCCGGAAAAATTTTTAAATCTTGACACATCTGCTCATTAATTCAAGGACACAGGTTTCTTTAATTCTTTCATCACAATGGCCTGAGAGGCAGATGAAGTGGACAAATTTGTTATGGGCAACATCTGTCTAATCTTTTCAGTAAACGGACTCCTCATTTCTGTACCAGCCAAGGGTTCCTGGTAGAGTATGTTATTTATAGCACCACATACAGTGCCTAGCAATGCAGTGTGGGCAATGAAACCTGACAACTGGTTGACTCCTAGGGGAGGGAAGCTTCCTTTAACATCGCATTGTTTCCTGTTTTTGCTGCTATATTTGCTAAGAGTGTCTGAAGCAGTCATTTAACGAGTGTCTAGTCTGAACACTTTTTCACCCAGACAAGCCAGGAGGACTACCACTAACTATTTTCTTTTTCTAAAAAATATGTTTTCATTGATTTCAGAGAGGAAGGAAGAGAGGACAAGAATAGAAACATCAATGATGAGAGAGAATCATCAATTAGCTGCCTCATGCATGCACCACACTGGAGATTGAGTTTGCAACCTGGGCATGTGCCCTGACTGGGAATTAAACCATGACCTCCTGGTTCCTAGGTCAATGCTCTAATCACCGAGTTCGCTGTCCGGGCCCACTGACTATTTTCAAAAGAGATGTTAGTTATCAGCAGTAGAGAGCCCGCTGAGTAGATCCCACTATTGATTCTGAGGGTAAATCCTACCTGTTACTGAGCACTTACTATGAGTCAGGCTCCTCTCACATGCATGTTTATAATTTAAGCCTCCCAAGAACACCATGCACAGCATTCAGTTTACAGAGACTTTTAAAGTTCAGAGGGATTAAGTGATCAAACTCACGGGTGTGCAAACTGTGCGGTTGCACTGGTTCCCCACGTTGGAAAGGGTTAAAAGGGGCCAGTATTTGGTCTAATGCTCTGTTATAACCATCATGAAATTATTTTTTTTAAAAATATATATTTTATTGATTTTTTACAGAGAGGAAGGGAGCGGAATAGAGAGTTAGAAACATTGATGAGAGAGAAACATCGATGAGCTGCCTCCTGCACACTCCCTACTGGGGACGTACCTGCAATCAAACCTGGGATCCTTCAGTCTGAAGGCCGACACTCTATCCACTGAGCCAAACCAGTCAGGGCCCATCATGAAATTCTTAATAATTTTGTTAAACAGGAGGCCCCGCATTTTCATTCTGTAGTGGATCCTGGAGGGTATGCAACTAATCTTGTTTAAAAGCACTTAATGCTTGTCCTTTTCAAATGACCATGTCTCTCTCTGTAGAGGTCACAACTGCCTTCAACTTCCTAGACCTCAAGAGGCAGGCTGAGTGGCCCTGCCAAGTGCTGAGGGGCATTTCCCAGGTCCAGAGGAAGAGAGACTGTAGGGAGAAGGAGGTGGAAGGAGTTCTCCATAGGTGCTGTCATTAACCCCACTCCTGTCTTATGCTCTTTCTTTTTGCAGGTTCATCCCTCCCTCCCCAGTGCTGCTGGCTTTCACCATATGCACAGTGGATGCTGAGATTGGAACCCAGGTCTGCTGCTTCCAAACCCCATGCTGTCCTTGCTAACCCTGCCTGGGGACAGACAGGTGTGCTTCTTAGTTTCAAATGTTTTAGCAACTCTTTGATTAGTCCAGATTCAGACCACCTACAGCCACATTTTGAGTTCTGGCTGGACTTACTTGCAGTTGGGAGGACGACTCTCCAGCTTCAATCTCTAGTTGTCAACTGGTTTCTGAATTTTAAGACACCAACTGGACAAATGCAGCTAGTATTTCTGCAGGTATCTCAAGCAAATCATCCATTCTCTTACAGCTTGCCTTTCTCCCTGCAGTCTGATCTCAGTTAGGGAGGTCATCTCTGGGCCAAATGCCTTCATTGAATGTCTTAACTTTCCACCCCTTCTTTTTTTCTTATTCTCAACATCACTAAATCCTATGAATTTGTTCTCCCTGCCCCCCCAAAAGTCCCATACCCTTTGTTATTGCTTTAGTGTGTTTCTTAGTTATCTTTGCCAGATTTTACAGCCATGGTAACTGGTTTCTCTCTCTTTATCTCTCTCTCTCTCTCTCATTAATAACCCTTTAATTTGTAATTAAATCTACAAATTATATTTGATGTGTCAAGAAGGGGAACATTTTTTTAATTTTTAAAATTGAAGTATAATTTGTATATAATATTACATTAGTTTTAGGTGTACCACATAATGATTCGATGTTTATATACATTGTAAAATGACCCCCACAATAAATCTACTTAACATTTGTCACCTTACTATTATTTAGGGTAACTGGTGTCTTTGCCCTATCATTCCCCCTTCTATACCATCCTATTTTCTTTCTATCTATCTATTGATAAAATACTCTTGATCATTCACTTTCTTACTTGGAACTGCCACAGGCTCCTTTTTGGCCACAGGATAAAGTCAAAATGCCTTTCACTGACTGGCCCCAGTCTGTCTTCTCAATTTCACCTTCCTTGTTTCTCTCTTGCACTCCAAGCATCAGCTGCCCAGGTTCTTTCTTCTCCATTAAAAGTAACTTCATGCCTGTATTTCTTTGCATTTGCTGTTTCTGCCTATAATTCTCCATTTTGCCTTTTCTCACCTTCTTTCCCCTCATATAATAATGTTTTTGATATTATTCTGCTTAGTGATAGTCATTCCTTTCTATGTCTGAGAAGTATTCCATTGCAGGATGTGTGCACAATTCATTTATCCATTCTCTGAGCATGTATGTGTGAGTGACCTACAAAATCTGAGAAGGCATAAGCCATCCTGTGAAATTGGATGGTGACATCAGTGAGAGTAAAACAGCCCATTTGGTTCTTGTCATGGAGCCTCAAGATCAGTTGTTATATATAGTAAACAGCACCAGACTGATTGTTCTTTCTATTGCTTTTGTTTTCTCGATTGCCATTAAATTAATGGTTGACACATTGGGCCTGCTCATGGCATTTCTCTTGTTGATTTGGGGCTTCTTTGTGGCAATGGAACACAGAAAACCAAACATCTTGGAATCAGTTTTTGAAGAGTGGTCTGAGAAGGGCTCTGTTATGTACAAGGGTCTGTGTGATGTTGATTTTTGCTCCTCTGAGGTCTTTTCCCTCCTTCTTATTTTTAGCTTCTTAGCCATGTTCCAGATGAATTGAATAGCTCCTAGATTATACCCTCTGGCTCAGTTTGGGTCTCTGAGCTCTAGATCCCTCTATTATGACCACACGTGTCCTGTGCTCACTGCCTGGCTTGCATCTTTATTGACTGGCCCAGCTTGCATGTCCTGCAGGAACTGCGCATGACTCTCTTGCTTAGGATTCACAACACTGACCCAGTCTCCTGCTTCAATACTGAAACTTGGGTGTCTCTGAGCCCAATTTTGTGTCCCAGACCTGACCTCAGCTTTGCTCTCATCACTCACTATTTGGCACACCCTCCTGGTATAGACACCTTTCAGAGTAAAACTAGACAGTTGCCAGTTTATGAACACTGGGAATAGCTAGCTGCACCTGTATTAATCACACCTGCCCACAATCTCTTCTAACACTGCAAAGTATTTTTTCTTTGATTATTTTATTAATTATTATTATTATTATTAGTCCTCACCTGAAGATATGCTTATTGATTTTTAGAAAGAAAAGAAGGGGGAGAGACACACACACATACAGAGATAGAGAGGTAGAGATAGACAGATAGAGAAACATGGATATGAGAGTGAATATTGATTGGTTGGCTTCTGTACTTGCTCTGACTGGGCATTGAACCCTCAAACTTTGCTATATGGGATGATGCTCCAAACCAGCAGTTGCCAACCTTTTGGATCTCATGGATCACCAGTGGTCTGCAGACCACTGGCTGGTGACTGCTGCTCCAAACAACTGAGCCACACTGGCCAGGGCTTATTTTTTATTTTTCAATTATAGTTTACTTTTAATATTATTTTGTACTACTTTCAGGTGTGCAGCATGGTGGTGAGACAATCATGCTTTTCCAAGTGTTGCCCTGCTATTTCCAGTACCTACCTGTCATTCTGCAAAGTTATACACTTCTAAAAGTACTAACTACTTAACTCGCAGCAGAACTGTGAAGCTCACGAAAGCGTCACTGTGTTAGGACAACTGAGGGAATGAGTAAGGAACAATTAAACAACCAAAAAGAACCCCCTCACCTGTCCAGTTTGCCTAGGACACTCCCAATCTAACAATGCATCCTGCATTTTGGGAGGCCCTATGGTTGTAGGCTAAACTTAAAAACAACATTGAAAACAACCATTGTAATCAGAAGACCCTCTTGAATTTAGTTTACCTGATGAAGTAATGATATTGTAATCTCCAAGTACATTATCAACCTCCAAAAGATATATTTTTAGTCTGGCTTTTACAGAGTACTCCATTCTCTAGGATTAGCTAGCTGCATGTCTGTTTTTCCCAGTGCTTCAGGTTTGGAATAGGCCCGATTGAGGACAAGCACACAGTGCTTACCTCCCTGGAGAACCCAGATACACATGTGTTCATGTCTGGGACTGAACGTATTCTCTGGTCACTAATGCTTCAGGCACTTTGCCCCTAGAACGTACATAATTACACAATATGCACTGCGGGAAGGAATATTTACTCCCTCTTTGCATACTCAGGAAGTGCCAGCTTGCAGAAACTCTATTCTAAAAAAAATCTCCTAGAAGAAAGCAAAAAGACCAGGGATACTCTCAACACTTCTCACCCAAAAGTGCATGCTCTGGACAAGGGAGACCATAACATCTTAACTCAACCTGGTGAGGACATTGTAATGTCACTAAAATTTACACTGTTTTCAATAAAATAATTTATTTTCAGAAGATAGCTGAGATTCAGGGAACACTTTTAAAGACAATTTTAAAAGTGTTGCCCTAGTAGGGGTACTCAATGATTAGAGCCTCCACTGAGGGCCTGAAGGGTCTCGTGTTTGATCCCCGGTCAAAGGGCATATACCTCAGTTGCAGGTTCAATCCCTGGCCCTGTTGGGGTCTATGCAGAAGGCAACAAGTTAATGTGTCTCTCTCACATTGATGTTTGCTTTTCTTCCTTTCTTTCTTTCTTCCTTTCTTTCTTTCTTTCTTTCTTTCTTTCTTTCTTTCTTTCTTTCTTTCTTTCTTTCTTTCCTCCCTTCCTTTCCTTTCCTTTCCTTTCCTTTCCTTTCCTTTCCTTTCCTTTCCTTTCCTTTCCTTTCCTTTCCTTTCC
>JAAGEH010000392.1:19349954-19432233 GCA_011751065.1 Lasiurus cinereus
TCTTTCTTTCTTTCTTTCTCTTCTCCCTCCTCCCTTCCTTTCTCTCTCTCTAAAAATCATATCCTTGAGTGAGGGTTAAAATAAAAATGAATAAATAAAACTTGTGGTAGGGCAAGATGCAGAACAAAATTGGACTCAATATCCAGGGAATGGCCAAGTCTGGGCAGAATGTGTAAATCCATAAAAATTGGAATCATTCTCTAGGCAGAAACAAATTCATTTTCTTTCTTTTTATTTTATTCCTCAACTGAAAATATGTTTAAAAATTATTTTTTTGTTTGTTAATCCTCACCTAAGGATATTTTTTCCAGTGATTTTTAGAAAGAGCAGAGAGGTGGCAGAGAGGCATAGAAGGAGAAACATCAATGTGTGAGAGAGAGACATCAATTGGTTGTCCCCTGCTCAAGTCCCAACTAGGGCTGGGGATCGAGCTTGCCATCAAGATATGTGCCCTTGACTGGAATCGGTGACCCCTCAGGCTGCAGGGCCAATGCTCTAACCACTCAGGAAAACTGGCTGGGGCTTTAAAATTGATTTTAGAGAGAGAAAGAGAAGGAGAGAGAAACATTGATTGGTTGCCTCCCCTATGCACCCAGATCAGGGATTGAACCCGCAATTCATTAGTGTACTGGACCATGCTCTAACCAATGGAGACATCCAATGAGGTCTCATTTTCAAAAGAGTGATAGACACTAACATCTCAGAGGAAGGCAAGGTCATTGTGAGCTACAAAGTTTTGGGGATGCTACAAAGCTAGTTTCTGAAGGAAAAGTAGTGTATGAATGAGTGAACGGACACGTGTATATGCAGGTATGTTTCTGACTCCCCTGGCTACATGCTTTCACTCTGTGTGGGGCCTCTCATTTTGCAATTTTCCCAGCAAAGTGCCATAGCAAGCACTAAATATATATGCTTTTAATTAAACCAGTAACATTCTTTTATTTTTGTTAAGAGCCTTGGAGTCTTATAATGATGGATTTGAATTCTAGCTCAGCCATGGGTGAGTCGTGGGGCCCCCAAACCTCAGAATCCTCCTCTGTGCAATGGGGTAATGCCTGCCTGGTCTCTCTCCAGGTTTACTGTGAGGATTAAAAACAAGAATGTACATGAAAGTGCTTTGAAAACTAGACTTCTGTGCAGATAGGGTAGAAAGTTGTTATGGACTGAATAGTGTCCCTGTGCCCCCGTCCCCCCACCCCCCAAATTCCTATGTTGAACCCCTAATCTCCAATGTGACTGAATTCAGAGATAAGGCCTCTAAGGAGGTCATTAAGGTTAGATGAGGTCATAAGGGTGGGCCCTAATGCAACAGTACTAGTGTCTTTATAAGAAGAGGAAGAGGTCAGAGATCTCTCTTCCCTTTTGCATTAGCACCGAGGAAAGGCTATGTGAGCATGGAGTGAGAAGGTGGCCACCTGCATGCCAGAAAGAGAAGCCTCACTGGAAACTACTGGCATCTTGATCTTGGACTTCCAGAACTGTGAGAAGATAAAGGACCTTGTTGAGGCCATATAGCCTATGGTATTTTTGACAGACCAGTGCAGAAGAGAATCAGTGTTTACGTGGCAATTAAAATTTACAGAATGCTTTCCTGTGCATATTCTTTTATTTTTATTTTTTGTTGAGAGGATAATAAAATATTATCAAGCAGTATGTCAAAATTTGATTTAACTAAGTGCATATGTTTATTGCATCACGAAGTGCTATAATAAGTTTGTCTTGCCTTCCTTCTTACTGCTTTGTATTCCATGAAGCAGGTGGAACTGCTCTGACAGCCCAGGAAAGCAGCTGCAAGTGCAGAACCATTAGAATCTCCTTGCACTTTTACACTAAATTTCCATCCTCCTGTTCCTGGACAGGTTGTTAGAACTGCTGGGGCTGTTATGATGTTGTTATTTGTGGCTGTGATAAATGGTGTGCAATGCTGGTTTAAGATAAAAGGCTACTATTCTGTGGAAAGAATTTTCAGAACCATGAACTTCCTCCTTCCTCCTTGCCATTCTGATCTCTTGAACTAGCAAGTCATGGAGACAATTGCTACACTCTGGTTCCAGTGTTGTTCTGACTGGTCCACTGCCTCCCCCCATACCCCTCCTCTTTGTTCCCTACTAACTTCCTTCCTCTCCCACTCCTACACCAACACCCTGCCTCTCCCTCTTCATTTAGTAAGGACAATACAAAATTGGAGTTCAGAGGTCCCATCTCATGTTACCTAAATCCAGAAGGGCCAGGAAAGCTAGAAGGAAAGCGTCACCTTTGTCCTGCCAGGAATGTAGTCTAGGTACTCAAACATTTTGGCTCATATGGACACTGTGGGGTTCCTGACCCACTGATGGAAAATGAAGCTTCTTCAGGTCTTTTCTGTTTCCTTTGTGAAGTATGTTAATCTTGTGCAGGTGTGTTAGTTCCCATCTTCAGGAATCTTTAAGCACTTACCTGTAACCTACTGATGAGGGTGACAGTTTTAAAGGTCTGCCTGGGAAGCAGCAGGGCCAGGCTGGCTACAGGCACGAAGGGTTTTGTGGGTTGGTCTCAATGGAATGATTATCTTTAGAGTAGGCACTTCTCCTTCTTTTTGTTTGTTTCAGTAGATTATACATAACATAAAACTTATCATCTTAAACATTTTAAAGTGTATAGTTCAGTGGGATTAAGTACATTTACATTGTTGTGCAACCATTGAAATCATCCATCTCTAGAACTTTTTCATTTTCCCTAACTGAAACTCTGAATCCATCAGATATTAGTTCCCCATTCCTCCTCCCCCTAGTCACTGGCAACTACCTTTCTACTTCTGTCTCACTGAATTAGACTATTCTAAGTACTTTATGTAAGTGGAAAAAAAAAACCCACCAATATTTGTCATTTTACATCTGGCTTATTTCATTGAGCATAATGTCCTTAAGGTTCATCCATGTAGCCTGTCAGAATGTCCTTCCTTATTCAGAATGAACAATATTCCATTGTATATCCCCTGTTTTGTTTGTTCATTCACCTGTGGATGGATGCTTGTGTTGTTTCCACTTTTGGCTATTGTGAATAATGCTGCTATGTATATTGGTGCATACATATCACTTTGAGTCCCTGCTTTAATTCTTTTGGGCATATACCCCAAAATGGAATTCCTGGATCTTATGGTAATTGTATGTTTACTTTTTGAGAAATTGCCAAATTGTTTTCTACAGCAGCTGCACCATTGGACATTCTTACCAGCAATTGTAGGCATCTTTGTAATGGGTGCAGTGATGTATTAGTATTGGGCACCTTCAGATGCTTAATTAAAGCTATAAACAAACAACAGGCACACATTCTAAAAAGTACAATGGCACATGGGCCATGATGTGCCAAATAAAGCTGTATTTTTTCTTCATGTTTTCCCACCAGCCAGGTAGGAAGTAGCTTTGTGTTTGTGAGGTTTAATACATAAAAATGTTTGACTAAAGACAAACCAAACTGCTTGTGCTCTATTAAAAGTGACCTTATTTTCTAATAAATAAACTCCATGGACACACTTGCAGCTGTATGCTCAAACATGATTTGACATTTACATACCCAGTAACAAAATCTGTTTCTTCATTTATTCCATAAGAGTTTGTTGAGCTTATTGGGGCCAATTCTTCCTTAGTTTAAGTTTTTCCTCTTTGCTCTTGAAATCAAATCAGTATTTACCTTCTCTTTAACTTAAACTTCTCTAAATTGTGCAAGCATCTATAGGGTCCCATGTAGAAGATGCTGAGTGAGTGTTTTCTGGAATGGAACAGATGCTTTCTGGGTAGGTTTTACACCAGTGATGTATCAGTACTCTCGTCCCTCCACATTCTTCTGGGGCGAGGAGGGAGAATTGATTTCCATGCGTTGTTTTATAGAGATGTTTGATGTGTGCCTGCTGTAGTACTTGCCAGTGACAAGCAGAACACTAGTCTTTAAAGTGACCTTTTCTCTGCTCCACAGAAGTCTCCCCCATAGTGCTGACCACCTTAGGTTTAATTGGCTAATTAAGCAGCTCCTATTGGACTAGACACTCCTCAAGAGCAGGTTAACTGGAGGGTTACTGATCTTGTGTGGGCCTCAGGAAGCTCCTAAATGGGACACTTCTCTAGCTGACAAGAGAGATAAAAGCCAGTGGGAAAGGACTGAAGGCCCATGAGGAAGAAACACTAGTGCTGGGCTGGAGGGGGGAAGAAACAAGGCAACCTTCTCTACTAGCTGCTGCTGTGTTCCTGATCGGCTGGCACACCTGGGCATTAGACTTCTTCTCCAGAGTGCCCGTGTGCAACCTCGATGCCCCAGTGCAATACTGCACATTAGCATCTTTATCTTCAGGGGGCATTAACATCTGATACAGTTTTCTTGTCAAATGCTATTCAAACACAACAATCACAGCATAACATGGGTCTCTCTTTTTTTTAAAATTCTTTATTGTTGAAAGTGTTACATATGTCTCCTTTTTCCCTCCATTGAACTCTCCCTACTCCCCACAACTGCACCCCCACAGCACATGCCCGCACTTGGTCATGTTCATATGAATGAATACAAGTCCTTTAGTTGATCTCCCACCCCCCATAACATGGATCTCTTGCTAACGACATATTCATTTTAATGGAGCTCATGGTGGCTTGAAGTGGTTCCTAAGCAGAGTCCTTGGGTGAAAATGCATTCCTCAACAATGAGAGCACTTGATCTCTCTCCCTTGTGGGTGCTGGGGTCAGCAATGACTTGGGGGCTCTTGAGATACATGCTTTGGGCATGGACCTCCTGATCTGTTTGCAAATGGAACAGAAAATCTATGTGTGGTGAAAAGAGGAGGTTCGTGGGTTCTTATTAGCTTCTTTGGTGTTGAATCTTTTTCTTTTTCTTACCTGTTTATGGAACTCAGCCTTTCTTATGGTGAATTTCATTCCTCTGGCTACTGAAAGGTGGTCCTGGCTCTTGGATAAAGAGCTTCCTCACACTGATAGTGTCTGTAGGGTACTTGCATCTTGAGCAGCCTTTTGGTGGTTTCAAGAAGTCACTTGGTTAAGGGTGGGACTAAAACATTTTAAAAAACCGTTTTTCTCACTTTTTCACACTGTGCTTTCCTATTGCTGACTTTCCATTCTTAGCTGCATGGAGGATGATTTACTTTGGAGCAACTTTTATCTTTTTCCTCCCACACATTTTATACCTAAGTTTTCACTGCTTGTGGTCAAAGCGAGGGTAATAACTGCTGGGTTCTTTCCTTCTGCAATCTCTCCACATTTGTTCTGACTAATGATCCTTCTATTTCCTCACTTTTCCCAAGGCAGTACTGAGAGTTCATATACATGTATATATGTATGTGTGTGATTGTTTAAGAGCCATTGTTAGTATTTGAAATACTTTTTTTGACCTGAAGTACTGGCTTGCCAGCGAATTTGATTGTGTAGGTTAAAAACAAGACACATCTAAAATTTATGTTCTTTGTGATACTTGGCACACTGTGGTCTTTATATGTCAATGTCACTAAAGGTAGTATACATAGGAGATGATGTGACTCTTGAGGGTAGACATTATTTTCAATACATTGTATAACACTTTCTGGCCTAGGTCTGGCTCAATTACTTTTCTCTTTGCACGTCAGTCCCTGAGTCCTTACTATGTACCAGGTTCCAGTGGTATAAGAAGAAGACAACAAATTGCTTATCCTCAAGAAACTTCAGAAGATACTGAGAAGAAAACAGTCACTTGCAACACAATCATGGCTGGAGGTGAGGCAGGGAGACTGCTTCTCTCTTCCATGGAGGAAGGAGAGATTTGGGGGGGCAGAGGGAGTGAGGGTTGAGCTAAGTCTAGACCAGGATTTCCCATCCTGGCAACTGCTGAACTTTTGGACCAGATCTTTCTTTGCTGTGGGCTCTGTGCTGTGCACTCTGGGAAGTGGAGCAGATTCTAGCTTCTACCTACCAATGATAGTGATAGTGATTTCCTCTCTCAAGGTTTACTAATAAAAAGTGAACCGATCCAAAGCCAATGTCTCCTGGACAAAATTGAATCTGAGAGGAAAGCTCCTTTCGTGCCCACTCGGGCACCCTCAGTGGTATAAAGTGGGTGGAACTCAGGACATTTGGAGGTCAGAAGGTAAATGGGCCTGGGCTTGGCAGTCTCACATGCAGAGCACAAACTAACCACTTAAGTGCAGGGGCAGCAAGAGGGAATAGCACAGCACAATCAACTTGGGCTGTTACTGGGTGGCTTACCCATGGGTGTCATTAACAAGATGTCCCATTTGACAGTTCCTATTGTAACAAACCAGTCTTTTTAAGTACACTCTGAGCTTTAAAAATCATTATTTTAAAATGCTGAACATTAAGTTTGGTGCCATGGGGCAAAGTCCAGGTCTCTGTCGCTGGCCATGCACATACTAGGAACCCGTGAGGAAGGGTTCAGTAAAAACCTTGTCATAGCAAGACAACCTGCCATAGAACATCTGAAGACACTAAGACTGGGGTCTGGGAGAGCAGGTAGGAGACAACAGTAATAATGAGGACCTGAAGTGAAGACGTGGTGTAACTGAGTGGAGAGGAAAGTTGCCTTGAGAAGATGTAATTGGCAGCTCAGGGGTCTGGGGAGGGGAAGGAGCAGCCAGAGCAGCATGGGTTGCCTGATTGGCCATCTCCCTTTGGTAGGTGCACAGAGATGGGAGTTAAGAGAAGAGCTAAAGTAGGTAAGGGGAGGAAAAGGATGGTAAGTAAGAGTGGGGTCAGTGGGGCAATTACCTCTCAGACCATCAGAATTTTGGGAGAAAGAATAGGGCTGAAGATAAAGATTCATGGGCATTGCATTGAGGTGGTAGTTAAAGTGTGGGTGAGATTGCCAGGGGGAGGGGGTAGAGAGTGGGAGGGGTGGAAGTGTGTAGTAAGAAGAACAACAGCCCATTTCATTTCTATCAGACCCATTCCAAGTCCTCCTCCCATGATCCTTTTCCAAACCCGTAGCCCACTGTGATTGTCTTCTAACTATCTCCTCCTTTTAAAATCTAAACCGCTGGTATTTTACCTAAACAATTACGATTATGGAGAAATTTTGAGCACAACAGCTCTGTATTTCTGTGAACATTTTCTGTGTTTTGCTCTTGTCTTTCCAACTCCACTGCGGGCTTCATTTTTGTATCCTTTCCCCCTATTTTAAAGCAGTTAAACCTACTAACAATTTCCCCATGAGGGCTGTGGGAGCCTTAGTTGGAGATTCTGGGTCCAGTTAAATATTTTGACTAGAAGACCAAGTTCAGTTCCCCTCGGAAAAGCCCTACATTATGTGCTTCCTGCCAGCACTTGGCTCAGGATTGACTCACTGAATCAACATTTCTTGGGCCTCTTGATGGATTCTAAGCCCTGATTCCACAAGCAACCTGAGTGGAGAAGAGTCTCCTCAGCCTTAGCTCTGAAAACACCCCTTGGAAGACTGACGGTTTATTTTACTAAACATAATAATTGGGTGAACCATTTTTTTTTAGTTTAAATAAATTGAATAAAAAAATAAGCTAGATGTTGAAGCAGCATGTTGAAAAATAAAATGCTGGGATCATTGTTTATTTTGGAAAAAATATTGAAACTCTGTTAATCCTGTTGTAGTTAGTGATCGGCACCAGAAAGACTGGATGGAGGCCTTAGCGAGGCTGCAGGAAGGACAGCTCAGAGGGTGGGGTTGTGTTTTCTCTTTTTGGGGTTATTGGCCAGGAGAGATGCAGCTTATCACCAGGGATGTTTTCACCAGGCCACCTCTGACCTTTAACCTACTGTCACAACTGGGGTCATGGCAGCAGCCACACACTGCTGGCCTTCTGTCAGTGCGTGCCCTGACCTGCACAGCAGGCGTGGCTGCTGAGGGATGTGGGCAGCCCAGGGGGTAGCTCTGGTGCATTAAAGCAGGGTGTGCCGGCATGGATGCAGGACACCCTGGAGAAGCAGACGTGGACCAGGGGGAGCAAGGCTTCTCTACACTGGGCTCTCTCTCCTCGGAGGGCAGGGAGCAGTGTTTGGGCAGAGGCAGGTCAGTAGTTACACCACATGCAGCCCAGGCTGTTCCCCTTCTTGTCCAGGTTGCAGGTTAATAATGGTGTGAATCAGAAGCGGCAGGTAGCCAGCACCTTAAGCTGGGGGCACCCAGGCATGTTTCAGCGGCACAGAGGCTTCGGGAGCTCAGCCTCACCAGAGCCAGGGCTTTATTTCAGGGCTGCGCCCTGGGCTGTATTTACTGTGGCTGGTGCGTCAGGCCCCGCTCCCTCCACTCAGCCCTGCATCCCCACCTTCCCTCTACCAACAGCTTAGGGGTGGAGAGGGGCTTTCCTGGGACCAGTGAACTTTCGAATCTTCTTGGGGAGTATCAGAGCTGAGAGGATGGAAATACCTGGTTCAGAGTACTCCAATCTCCCAGCACCTTTGAGGTATTTTTAGATTTAAAGGATTCAGGAGCAGCAGCAGGCGTGAGCACTTCCATTCAGAATAATGTAGTTTAAAATTTGTGGGTCTTACAATGTCTCCCCTCATTTCCATGTAGTTGTCAGTTTTCACTATCTCAACTTCACATAATGATTTCATTTTACCTAATTCTATTTGTGGCTGGAGGCCTACAAGCAAGGTGTGCCAAGCCCTGCTTCTCCATCCTTATCCAGAGGTTGGCTAACAGTTGGGGCTGGGTGAAAGCCTTGGGCATCTCTGACTTCAGGACAGAAGTGAATTTGGATTAAGGTTGGGGGTGAAGCAGAGAGGGAGGGAGACCGGGGAGCCTCAGCATTCTGCAGATACTTTACAGGTAGCCTCGAACCCTTGCTGACTTGTGGGTGTGCTTTTATAAATCATCCCATAGCAGCCCTGATGCCCTTTGCATAAGAGTTGGCGTGATTGGGAAAAACGTGGGCAAAAGCTTTGGAGATGCAGAAGACAGAGAGAGCAGTGCAGAGCCGATCAGGGGAAGCGTTTTGGTAAGTTCTCCCTCCATTGCTGACACACCTCTAGTTTTCTTTCTTTCTTGGAGACACTGAACACCAGCCACGCTTCTCCTTCCTCACAGGTTGCCTCCGCTGGCTGCACTTGGGGGAGCTGCGGAAACACGTGGCGGCCCTTTGGCAGTGAGTCAGCGTCCCACCTCTCTCAGGCCCTGGGAACCCAGCAAGGGCACTCATCACCTGAGGTTGATATTAACTGTCCAGGCAGGCCCACGGCAAATCCGGGAAGAAGGGTGCGGCATCCTCAGGATGGATGGCTGGGTGGAGGAGGGGAGCCCAGAGCCCTATTCACCTAAGCCCTTCACATCACCCAGCTTTTCCCCTCCTGAAAATTCATTTTCTCTTTTCCTAACGCTCAGGTTTGTGGGTGAAATACTGTACCTGGGTTGGGCCATGTCAGGGAGGGGTCCAAGGGCCAGAGTATGGTTATGACTTTTCAGAGGTTAAGAATGATTTAGGGTCAGAGCAAGGTTGGAGGTGAAAGTCCACCATCTTTAAGCCTGGGAAGTATTTTTCTCTAAGTGGCCGTTTCCTTATCAGAGGAAGATGGACACAGTGGTGTGTACAATAAGTATAGCATGGACTAGATGGTGACGATTATCTTCTTATGAATGGCTGTTTCCCGAAGGGGCGCAGAGTCAGCTCAGCTACAGAGAGATCCTTAGTGTTTCTGAGTTCACTGGGGCCGGAGATGTGTTGATTAAAGAATAACATCAGGCCTCTGACATTTGGAAAGATGGATTCCGAATGATTGTGAGCACTCTAGCCTTGGGATTTGGGCAAAAGGGTCATTAAGTTGTCCTTGTCAGGTCTCCCGCCCTTGGAGCCTTATCATCATCTGCTGGCAGATAACCAGTCTTGGCAGATGACTCAGCCGGGTGATTTAACTCCTTCTGGGATTGTTCAAGACCAGCTCCAGGGGGAAACTGCGGAGGAGGGGGGGGGGAAGGGGAAGGTGGGAGACAAAGAAAGGAAGATTTATTTGTGTTTTTGACACCATTATTATTTTTTAAAAATACATATTTTATTGATTTTTTACAGAGAGGAAGGGAGAGGGATAGAGAGTTAGAAACATCAATGAGAGAGAGACATTGATCAGCTGCCTCCTGCATGACCCCTACTGGGGATGTGCCCACAACAAGGTGCATGCCCTTGACCGGAATCGAACCTGGGACCCTTCAGTCCGCAGGCCAACACTCTATCCACTGAGCCAAACCAGTTTCGGCTTGACAGCATTATTGACATGCCTTTTCTAAGCCACAGAAATGCAGAGTTCTGGGCAAGACGGACAAGTTCCCAGTTTTCATGAGCTTCCATTCCAGCAAGGGAGAATAAAAAAAATAAAGCATTTGGATAAACAAACAAGAGAATGCAGTAAGCACTGTTGTTCTCATACTTGCATTGGATACACCTGGAAGATCAGTTAAAACATAGACAGCTGGGCCCACCCCAAGCATTTCTGGTTCAGTGTGTCTGAGGAGGGACCACAATTTTTCTTTCTGACTAGTTCTCAGATGATGGACCACACTTTGAGAACCATTAATGGGGGAGTCAGATGAAGGGATGAGGGAGCTGAGGTCAAGGTCTGAGCATGGCATCCCCTTGTAGTTGTCTGGAGGTGGAAGGGACGAAGGCTGTAGGATATCTGCAATTCTTTTGTGGAAAGAACAACTGCAAAGCAAAGGAAAACAGTCTCCCTCCCTTCCCACTCTACTTTGTTCCTATTCAGATTAGCATTTGGAAACCCACTGCTCAGGCAAGTTGTGGCCTAGAGTATTTTCACCTATTTGTTAATTCTCATGAAGCAGAAGTTTAAAGGCCAGATCTGAGTCTAAACCCTTCAGAAATTTTACCGATACCAAACAGAAGGACCTTCTTGTTCTAGATGTAACCAGCTCCAGGGCTCACTGGGCCCCTTCTCACCATTATTCCCTGGGTAGTGTTTTCTTTTTAAATCTATCTGTATGTAAATAAAGATAAAAGTCATCACAGAATAATAGATTACAATTTATCTGAGAGCTGAAGACATAACTTCTTTATCTTTCTGTTCTCAGTGTCTACCAGCATGCCTACCTCTAATGGTAAGCCATAAATATTTGTTAATTTCAAATATTTATTCAAATGTTTTTTTATAACTGGGCATTATGCTAAGTACTATAGATACGATAGCAAAGGTGACAGACCCAGACCTGCCCTCAGGGAGTTTATGGTCTAAACAGGCACTAAAAGTTAGTAGGTAATTGCTATATGGAGTGGGACAGGGAGCTATGAGAATTTATAACCTAAGGAGGTCAAGAAGGCTTCTTGAAAGAAGTGACATATAGCATGGGGGCTGAGTGAAGTGGACAACGAGTGGCGCAGATGAGGGAACCAAGCAGAGAGTTTTCTGGATAGAGACATGACATATGCAAAGGCTTAGATGCAAGAGAAAGCATAGCATAGACCCTGACACCTGGGGCCAAGACCTGGAACTTGATTCCAATGGGCCCTTTAGGGCTGTGTGAGCAGGCAATGTTAGGGAACACTGAGAAATGTCTTAGGAATTTCACTGGTTGGTTGCTGTTTGCACCAAGTGCAAAGGTTCTGACTTATGCCTAGAATGGGAACTAACCTAGTATCCAGTTTGGGAAAACTTGTGGCGATGATTGGATTCTATTTTGAGTTGGCTCTGTTTGCAGGTCCCAATTCTCAGATTTTTACTTCCTCCCACCTGTTGAGCAGGAAGGTCTGGGCAAACCAGTTGGGATCAAGGAAGAGGCTTGTTGAACTCTTCACTATCAAAAATCACCGTTGGAACAAAAGTGACAACTCTGTTACAGTGTGGCCTGGAAAAGATCACGTCCAAAACGGTTGCTGAAATGCTAAAATAGAATTTTATGTCAATGGCTTTGGCCCCAGAGAAGCACAGATATTTCCTCTGAAGTCTGCCTGCTGGGTTCGTGGGCCTCAACTCTGTGTCCTGGGGTAAGTCAGCAAGCCTTTAGGCATCTTGCTTTTCATAGTTACAAAGTGGAAATAATCTCTGCCTCTAGCACCAGCTGGGAAAGATGTGCATAGAAATGAGATGCAGTTTGTGAAAACACTAGGTTCCTGGAGGGAAAGTTCAAACATCCAGGATGTTGATTTGTTAAAGGCATTTAGTTGGAATGGCAAAGGCTACTGCTTACTGTGTGTATGTGTATACCTAATAGTTAACTATTAAGCCTAGAATCTATGTCTAGTTTGTTTCATAAAAACACTTTCCACTTACTTTTCTTTCTTTTTAATTTTTTTTAAATGCTTTTTTTTGAGATGTTTATTCTTTTTTAAAAATACATTTTATTGATTTTTTTTACAGAGAGGAAGGAAGAGGGATAGAGAGCTAGAAACATCAATGAGAGAGAAACATTGATCAGCTGCCTCCTGCACACCTTTCACTATGGATGTGCCCGCAACCAAGGTACATAATCCCATCGGAATCAAACCTGGGACCCTTCAGTCAGTCCGCAGGCCGACACTCTATCCACTGAGCCAAACCGGTCAGGGCTCCACTTGCTTTTCTGTTTCATTTATATAGAGAATAGTATATTCAGAAACTTTAAGTCAATAAAGTATCTCAAATATAAAGAGAATGAGCTGTCTACAACTTTCTCTTTTTCAATTACTTTTCTTTTCCTTTTTTTTTATTGTTTAAAGTATTACAAATAGTAGTACATATGTCTCCTTTTTTCCCCCTCTGTTGACCTTCCCCCGGCCTTCCCCACCCCCCAATACATGCCCTCACCTATCTCTCCCCACCTCCCACCAATGTCCTGTATTCATTGGTATGTTTACATACATGCATAAAAGTCCTTCGGTTGATCTCTTACAGGCCCCGCCCCCTTGTAACCTTCCCTGCCTTCCCACTATAGTGTGACAGTCTGTTCACTGCTTCTTTGCCTCTGTATCTGTTCTCTCCCCCAGCTCTAGCCCGATTCTTTTCTTTAAAAACATCTTGCCTCTGCAGGCTAGACATAAACTTATAAGAACAAAAAATATTTGAGCCCCAATTTCAATGTCCAATAGTTATGAGTCCCAGTTTCAATGTCAAATAGTTCCTTATGTGTACACGTCATCAATGGTATCTGGATAGTGGACAAATGGTGGCAATGCAGGTCCAACCCTCTCTGGTTTGGTCCTAGGCATCCTGTAAGGATGCACAGCTTCTGACTGCTCGCATGGCAAGGCATCGTCAGCATCTTCCACCTCTGGACTGTTTCTCCTCTTGTCTTCATGGTTGGCACAGACTTCTCAGTGCCTCTCTGTTGCAGGAGTCCACTTGGTCTTGGAGTTGTTTTCTGAAAGTATATAAACATATTCTCGACCAAGAGTTAATAAAGGAATCTTTTCTATAAAATTGACTTGGGCTTCTTTTTATTTTTGTCCACCCAATTTTCCTTTGGCTTATTTTGACACCATGTGTGTTTTTCATGAGTGTCTTGCTGTTAGTATTACAAATTTACTTTAGAAAATTAATTTTCAATTACTTTTTAATGTGCTTGGGAAGCTGCAAATTTTTATTTTTTTATTTTTATTTTTAAATTAAATCTTTATTATTCAGATTATTACATTTGTTTCTCTTTTTTCCCCTCCATAACACCCCTCCACCCAGCCCCCACCCTTTCCTCTGCCTTTAGCTCCCTCCCATTAATCTCATCCATAGGTGTATGATTTTTGTCCAGTCTCTCCCTGTACACCCCTCACTCCTTTCCCCCTGAGAATTATCAGTCCACTCCCTTTCTGTGCTCCTGATTCTATTATATTAACCAGTTTATTCTGTTGATCAAATTTTTAATTCACTTAATTTTTAGATTCATTTATTGATAGATATGTATTTGTTGTTCATAATTTTTTGGATTTTACCTTTTTCTTCTTCCTCTTCTAAAAGAGTACCTTTCAGCATTTCATGTAATACTGATTTGGAGTTAATGAACTCCTTTAGCTTTTTCTTATCTGTGAAGCTCTTTATCTGCCCTTCAATTCTGAATGTTAGCTTTGCTGGATAGATTATTCTTGGTTGTAGGTTCTTGCTATTCATCACGTTGAATATTTCTTGCCACTCCCATCTGGCCTGCATCATTTCTGTTGAGAAATCAGCTGACAGTCGTATGGGTGCTCCCTTGTAGGTAATGAACTGTTTTTCTCTTGCTGCTTTTAATATTCTCTCTTTGTCTTTTGCTCTTGGTATTTTAATTATGATGTGTCTTGGTGTGGTCCTCTTTGGATTCCTTTTATATGGGGTTCTGTGTGCTTCCTGGACTTGTAAGTCTATTTCTTTTACCAGATGTGGGAAGTTTTCAGTGATTATTTCTTCAACTAGGTTTTCAGTATCTTGCTCTCTCTCTTCTTCTGGCACCCCCACAATTCTGATGTTGGTACGCTTGAAGCTGTCCCAGAGTCTCCTTACATTATGTTCACATTTTTGGATTCTTTTCTCTTCTTGCTTTTCCAGTTGAGTGTTTTCTGCTTCTTTATATTTCAAATTTTTGACTTGATTCTTGCCTTTCTCTAGTCTGCTGTTAGGACTCTGTATAATATTTTTTATTTCAGTCAGTGTATGTTTAATTTCTAGTTGGTCCTTTTTCATCTTTAGTTGGACCTTTTCCATCTCTAGTTGGCTCTTTTGCATCTCTAGTTGGACTTTTTTCATCTCCTCTTGGCTCTCGCTAAGTTTATCCAACTTTTCTAGCATATTCTTGAAAAACCTTATAAGCGTGGTTTTGAACTCTATATCCAGTCGTTTTTTTTCCTCCATTTCTTTTGTTTGTGATCCCTTCCCTTGTCTCAGCATTTTCACTATGCTGAGGAAACTTCTGTGTTGAATTCAGCCTTATGATACCAGACTTGCAAAACCGAAGAAGCCTCTGTTGAGCTTGGGATGGGTGGAGTCTCAGGGCTTAAGGGACCGCCTTGCCTTTCAGTCGGCCCCGCCCTCCACGGTCCCTGAGTCTCACGTGACTGGGTAATCACTGGAGCGGTCCTTGTGGGCTGGGGCCCGCAGTGCCTCTAGACTGCTGCCTTTCCAGCTCCCCTGCGCACCAGGACCACACGAGTCTAGGTCTCCAGGGTTTCGCTCGAACCAGGGGCTTAGTGGAGTCAGAAGTGGCACAGTTGGGAGGGTCTGTCTCCGGCCCACTCTCGAAAGCCAGTGGCACAATCAGCAATCTGTCCTCCGCACAGTGCTATGTGCGACCAGACCTCTGATCTTTTGCGACTCCCCTAAATTTCTGTGCACCTCTCCCTTTTCACAGTCCAAACTCACCCCGTATGAGATTTGGCTGGATCTGGGGTTTAATGTCATAAGATAAGGGGTTCAATGCCGTTGGGAGTCTCCCTTTTCTTCCTGCCAGAGAAAGCCAGCCAGGTTTTCGGCACCCGTGCTCTCAGCGAGCGCGTCTCTGTACCTCAGCTTTTTGCAGCTCCTCTGGGTTTCTGTCAGCCCCTCTCTTTCCTTCTAGCTGTAGAACTTCCACTCAGCCTGCTTTCCTGTGGTTCTGGATGATGTCTGTTCTGTCCTTTAGTTGGAATTTTGAAATTGTTGTGCGAGGCAGCAGTGTAGGTGTTTACCTATGCCGCCATCTTGGATTCTCCCATTGGGGAAGTTGCAAATTTTTAGATAACAATTTGTGTTTTGTGTGAGAAGTATTTCATCTCTAAAACTCATTGCATCCCTTCCCTTCTTTTTGGAAATACTTTTTTCTCCTAACAATTGAGATTTTGCTGAGTACCAGCTTCCTTCTTCCCAAACAGCCGCCCCTTAGATGTGCTCCGGTCTTATTTAGAGGTGATGCTGTGATAACACCCTCTGTCCTGATAGCCTTGTTTTTGGACCAGCTTCCTCCTGCTGGAGCTTACCTGCATCTCCCTCCTTCCATTTTGGCTTTTTGATCCTGTGAAATACTGAAGCTTAGAGTGAAGTTACATGGATGTGATGTGGAATTTTGTAATTGTTCAGGGTGTCCTGTTTTTCAGGCTCACTCATACATGTGTTTTGCAGACAGAAAGGAAACTCTCAACTTTGAGAGAAAGATGGAGCCTTTTCATGGGGTTTCTCTTTTTGCCCAATTTCCTTCTGATTTCTCACTGCCATTGTGAAGACTCTTGTGGATGGTGGAGAAGTGAACTTTCACCTTAAAACATGAGCTATGCATGTGCTTCATAAAAGAAAAATGGAAGTTACTTATTGTAAGTGGCTGGTTTTAGTTTCTGGCAAGTTTTAGTTTGTGGCTGAGAGAATAGTTAAGTCTAACTTTTTTTTGAATCTGAAGTCCAATGTGCAGATTCCCAAAGGAAAGCTAAGTGTCTTTAGCCATACTGGATGAAGGATATCAAACAAGCTTCTGTTCTGGTTGGTGTCTAAGAATGTGTCATTGGAAGCAGAGTTTTAAATGTCTATATTCTCTTAAAATACAAACTTGGCTTTAAATGGAAGAATATTGAAAGCTCAATGCAATGCATTTCTTTCAGATTACATAAGGTAGACTCACCTTGGAGCATCATTTCTTGTTTGAACTTGTCAGTTTTTAAAGGCCATGTGCCCAGATTAGCTGGTCTTCTTGATATTAGTCCTACTTCCTTAGGTCATTTTTCAAACCTCTACCATGGCTATATTAACAAATAAAAGAACAACAAGAAAAAACAGAGCTGTGGAATTTCTCCCCCATTTTCTTCAGTGGCTTCCTATAAACTGTCAAATCCATTCCAGACTCCTTTGCACACAGCCAACTTCCCTCCTTTCTTCCCAGCATCTACTGCTCTGGCTATAGTGTACCTTTCACACACCTGCCAAGAACCCCCACCTGCATTCCTGCCTATACTTCAGCACTTAGCTCAGTCCCAACAGCTTTTCCTCTCTGAAGCTCTCTAGTCTTCCAAAAGGGAGACTCTCCTCCCATCTGGGCAGCATTGTGCCTGCACTGTCATGTTACCACCTTGACTCCCCATTCTGGGTTGACACCTCTGTGTGCCTGACTAGACTGGGAGGTTTGAAGGTAAAGATGCATCTGGTTCAACCAGAAGATGGTCTGGTTCAGAGCTAATGATTAATAATTTTGTGTTAAATTAATGATCAATAATTGGGATGAGGTGCATAGCTCATATTTTAAGGTGGAAGTTCACTTCTCCACCATCCACAGGAGTCTTCACAATGGCAGTGAGAAATCAGAAGGAAATTGGGCAAAAAGAGAAACCCCATGAAAAGGCTCCGTCTTTCTCTCAAAGTTGAGAGTTTCTTTTCTGTCTGCAAATTAAAGAATTAGTTAATACTTTAAAAATGTCTCATTAGAATGGGGCCCTTGGATATGATGGCTGAAACAATAAAATAGTCAGGTTAGCTGGAGCCTGATGTAGTGAGTCCTTGGAACTAAGTACTTTCAAGGAAGCTTTCTGTCAAAGATTGTGGACAGGAGAGGAAGGAGACTGGATTGGGAGAACAATAGAAGAGAATATGAAGACTTTGGAAAAAACTGTGAGAATAAGTGAAATTTCAAGATATAGCTGTCTGTTTTTTGCTATTTTACATATATTTTTTATTGATTTCAAAGAGGAAGAGAGAGGGGGAGAAAGATAAACATCAATGATGAGAGAGAATCATTGATGGGCTGCCTCCTGCATACCCCTTACTAGGGGTGGAGCCAAAATCCAGGCATGTATCATGATTGGGAATTAAACTGTGACCTCCTGGTCAATACTCAATCACTGAGCCTCACTGGCCAGGCTGGTTCCTGTGATTTTAAAAATTGTGAATTTCCAGAACTAGAAGAGGTCTTCAGAAAGCAAAGTGGCTCAAAAGGAGTAGGTTAAAAGACTTCTTTTGGTCTTTTTTCTTTTTCCTTCCAGTTTTCCATCAAATTGTTAGCTAATTGAAGCCAAAAGCAATGTTCAATTTTTCCAATTATTTTCTAATTATTTTAATCATAAGTGATTATGTTGTACAAATAATGCACAATATACAGAATAAAGATTAAAGTTCCCTCATAGGACTGCCACTAGTCCATGTGATTTGTTTAGTGTGAATTAGAAAAAGCACTCTTGCCTCTGTCAGAAAATTTTATAACATTAAATATACAAATCCACCATAAAACTGTAAAACCATCCTATGCTCACTCTACATACCAACATATGGCCACCCAGCCTCTGCATGCCTCTCTTTAGCCATTCCCCTCCTCAGAGAGGATCAGATCTTTATCTGTCCACAAATTTACCTACATGTATGTGTACATATGCATATATAGACACATTTACACACAGACACACATTCTCATATATAGAGAGAGGAGAATGAAGAGGAGGTTTGTAAAAATGGGACAATATTTTACAGTTTGATCACTTGCTTCTTATCCCTTGACCATGTATCTTGAATATAATTTTCTATCAGTTTATGCAAATTGATCTCATTCTTTCTAGTGGCTTCATGGTATTCCATAGCATGGCCGTACTATATTTAACCATCCTTCTGTAGAAAGACATTCAGTTTGTGTCACTGTTGTTTTATTACACACAATGATGTAACATATATGGATATTCTAAAGTATAGGTTCCTAGATCTAGGCCGGGATCTATGAACTTTCCCGTTTTGCTAGATACTACAAAATTCTTTTCCCAAAGTTTATACTCCTGTTTCTCCACATCCTTGCCAGCAGTTACTATTAATTCTTTACATTTTTACCAGTTTGATGGAGGAAAATTGGCATCTCATTAAAGTTTTTCTGATTACTACATGAGGTTGAGCATATTTTCCTGTATTTATCAGCTGCTAGTTGATAAATAGTTGATAGTTTTTTTCCTCTGAAATGCATGTACTTACCCTTTGAATTTTTTAATTGACTTGTTTAACCTTTACTATGTATTGCATTATAATAATTTATTACCTTATTTTGTTTTTAGCATACATTCATCTCTTGCTAAAGAAATTGGAAATAAATGATAAAGGATGAGTGAGAGAATGCAGTCAATTAGAGAGACTGCAGCATTTTGGAGTAGATAGGGGTCATGGACATTATGTTGTCCCAAATGCCTTCTTTCCAGATGAGAAAATTAATATTGCAAGAGGGCAAGAGATGTCTCATAGCTGGTTTGTGGCAGGTCTGAAAATTGGTTCTAGTTCAAGTATTATTTTTTCTTGTCTCCTCTTCATTAAACAATGTTTAGGAAGAATATCATTGGTTATTCTTTTCTGGGTACTATCTTTCCAAGTAAATCTCCTTTGACTCAGTAGAAAGCAAATGGGGAGATGTAAGCTGTGGTATTAGTCACATGGGAATGGTTCTCTAGAGCTCCATTACTAGGTAAAGCCAGGTAAAGTTTCTTAGATATATCACCTAGTAATACAAGTCTGTTTTGTGGGTAAAGAGGCATTAGTAGAAATCATCTTATTTAAGAACCTCCTTCTTCCAATACTTTAAAAAGTACTCCACGTGATCTAGGGGTGTGTTTTATGATGTGAAACATTCTGATTTGCAGAATAGACTGCATGTGATCCGTCTTTTAAGGAAATGAAAAGTAGGAAGGCTTTGGTGAGTCAATCTTCAAGTAAAGCTAGAGACTAAAGTTGGACCCAGTTCAGGGCCTAAGCATGAAGACAAAGAACTTGTTCAGAGCTGAGAAGAGAGGATGGGGTAAGAGTGCTGGTAATGTAGTGTACTGTGTACATGGCTGGGGATTTGAGGTGGATGAGTTTTCTTAGTTTGCATATAGAATTACAAAGAAGGGAGGTGACATGGACAAGACTAGGAATGTATTCTGGTCTGTACCATACTGCCCAGGGTAACCTGGGGCTACTCTTCCTGCACACATTGGACAAGAATTTGGGAAAGTGAAAGAGAGTTTTTCTAAATTCTGTTCTGTGACATGAGGGCTGGAGATCTCCCTGAATCCTCAGCAGATTCCAGACCCACCATCTCCTTTCCCTAAGTCATTGGCCACCAGACCGTCTCGGAGCCTTATGATAATTCAACTTCTGCTCAGTGTTTACATTTTCTCCATTATAGATGGTGATGATTATTATCATTAATTAGAAGACAGTGTGCTTGTCTGAATCAGCTTCCAAATAAGATTGTATAGTGGTATTGGTTGATATGCTTCTTTTAATTTATAAGTTTCCCTTTACCTTTTTTTCCTTGAAATTTTTAGAATTTTTGGTTGGTTTTGAAGAAGCTAGGTCCTTTCTTTTGTGGAGTTTTCCACAGTTTTAATTTTGCTGATCACATTCCTAAGGGTACGATCTGCTCTGTCATCCATATTTCTGAACCTCTGAATTGATGGTGAGATTTTGACCGTGTTAGATTTTTTTTTGGTGGAGGGGGGGTGGCACACAACCTACCTAGGAAGTGACCTTGTCACCTGTCTAACCTTACCTACCCAACTCCTTCTTGCTTCCCTTGTTTCTGCCCCTTTGGCCTTGACATGCTAGGCTCACTGCCTCCATAGGGCTATTACAGGTTGTCCTGTCTGTTTCTCCTCCTTCAAGTCTTGGCTCAAATATTCTTTCTTGGCATGAGATATGCCATGGCCACCTATATCCTCAAAACAGCACTTCTGGTTGTAGGAAAGTGCCTAGCACATGGTAGTGGTCAGTATATATGCATTGGAAGAATTAAAGAAAGGGGAGAACTTTTCCTCCAATTCTTATTCTACAGAGATGACAAAAGCAATAATAATTTACAAAATACCCATTCAATGCCTGGTATGCTATGTGCTAAATGTTTAGCTTATTTCACTCAGAAAAACATAGGTAGGGTTGGTTCTATTATTAGCACCCCCTTCTACAAAAAAGTATAGCAGGCTCAGTCAGTGTCATAGTCAGTCTCTTGGTCAGTGTCATGTATATTCCGAGCTATTTACATAGATGATGGATTCAGGCATGAGTATAAAGGCCTGGCCACCCTGGCCTTTAAAAACTAATTTTTATATATCATGTATGCTCCAGATTTCCCCATGGGATTGGTTTAGGCTTTGTTAGAGTTTCGCTTCTTTTCCCTCTGCCCAACCTTGATTCCTCCACTTCCTCTATCTTCAGGCATTGATTACTAAGTAATGCCTACAAGCCAGCTACATCTCAGCATCTTCATACTGGAAACCCTAATTTGTGATGCCAAAGAAACAAAAGTTTAGAGAGTAGTTAACTTGCCCCAAATCACAGTGTGGTGGGTGTTAGGGCAGGGATTTTACTGAGCTGTGGTCTCTTTGATGTGATGTGCTGTTTCTAGAGGTACCTCCCCTCTCCCCCCTGACCAAACCCTGAATTCAGGGAAAGACCATCAGCACTGTGGTTCAGCTCTGTTCTGGTTTTTAGCTTTTTGGTGAAGCAGACTATCAACATCTAACGTGTTTCCATGTGAAACTGGGCTCTTAGTCACAAATGGTTATATTTCATTATAGAAAGACAAGTTATAGATTTCCTGTTTAGTAAGTAGGAAAGATTCAGCAAGGAGCTCAAAGTGTGATGCCTTGAAGGAATGCACTGTTGGCTGAGAAGAGCTGGGCTGCAATGAGGGGTAGGGAGATGCTGAAAGAGCAGAGAGGCTCTTTGTGAAGAGCTTGGAAAGCTAGCAGAGGACCCATTCTTGGGCAACTGGTTGCTTCTGAGCTTCTTATGGAGACAGTGATCTGATGAAAGAGATGCTTTAGTGAGATAAACAATGCATAGAATGGGTTGGAGGAGGGAGAGATGGGCCAAGGAGCCACATTAGGTCAGGAAAATGGGGCAACAGTAATGTGGACTTGAACTGGGTTGGAGACATCAAGATGGAAAGACAGACACAAAGTAAAGAGACACAGTTAAAGGAAAAATAACAGGGTTTTGGGGTAGGGGATAAATAAGGAAGAAGCAAATGAAGGTGAATTCTGTGCCATTAAACTTGAAAACATGCTTAATTTTACTAGCAATTAAAGATATATAAATCAAGAAAACCATTTGATTATATTTTCATCTGTGACTGATATTCTCATTGCTTCAGTGAGAGTGCCCGAGCTCTTTAAGCGATTGTAAAAATTCTCCAGTGGGATCAGTATATCATTTTCAGACAACTATGTCACAATTCTGACAAGAAACCTTGAAAATGATGGACTCTGATTTCTTAATTTCAGTAAATTATAGGAGATGAGAAAAGATGTGAAAGGGCTCACATTTCAAGGTGGGGCTCTTCATGAGCCTCTGCTTTCATCCTTGGAGCTTTTGGTGTCTTCAGGCCCATAAACCTTGTGCCTTGTCTGCTGGCCCCACAGATGGGTCCCTCCTTTGTGGCCCATAATATTGGTTACTTACCTTTTTTTTTGGCCACTGGCATCATTTTTAATCTGTTTATTTTTCCCTCTAGTCCTCAGACCCGGGGCTGTGATGTGACCATGTGTGTTTCTCTTGCTAAACATGGAGAAGGCATTGATCACATATTTGATGAATAAATGATTAAAGGCTAAGTAGTGAGCCATGATTTGTTTCCAAGTCTAACTGGCTCCTGGAATTCAATACCTGCAAGCTACAGGTATGTGTATTTGAGGGAACCACACAGGGAGGGAACTGTTCCTGCACCTTTATCTGGTTTCAGTCATGACTTCTAGAGCAAGGACTTCCTGATTCCTTTATTCAGCACTGGGATCCAACCCCTGGGGCTTTTTCCATGTTTTTAAAGAAGATGTACATTCTTCTGGTCTTGTCTGGATTCTGTTTCAGGTCCAGGTGGAACACCTTTCAGGCTAATTTGTCACAGAGAAAAAATGATTCTCCCCAGTCCTAGGGTGAGTGTTTCTCAGGTGGGACTCAGCCAACCCTTTCTTCTTCTTTTGGCCTTTCTTGGCATATTTGGGCTCCTCTTTGATCTATAGCTTCATGGACACAGGAGGACCCTTGAAGACTCCTCCCTTGTTTACCCAATAGCAATGAACTCATAACAACCTTTTACTAAGAGTTCTCCAGCTTTAAGCAGCCAATTTGAGGGCTATGGAGGACATGGAGGCTGCAGGCAAGGACCATGCATTTGTGGACTGGCCAGGAAAGAAATCAGGGCAGCATGAGAGTTGGAAGGAGGATGAGATCAAGAGAGATTTCCAGCTGCAGAGCTTTGTCCATGTGTGAGGTTAACAATCCCTGTCAGTGAATATATTGAACTCTGGTTATGTGAAAGCCAGGGGCACAGTGATAGGAGCCAAAGGGAAAAGTAAGCAAGCTGGGGGTGGGGATGAAAAGAGGATGGGGATGTGAAAATTCGGTGGATAGACTGCAGGTAGGGAGTGAGTGGAGATGCTGAGATGAGGCAGATAGTGTGGCAACAAATGCCCCAGGAGACAATGTTAAGGAACTGCAGTGTGGTTGGCTTGTAAGATGTTCCAACCCTGGACCCACAGTTGAGTCATCTGTGAAATTAAAACATATACTGATATGGGCCTTTTTCTAAGGTTGTCTAATAAAATGTGCCAAATAGTTAAGAAGGACTGCTTCCGACCTAGGAGAGGGATGGCATTTCTTCTGGAGTTGGGGAAGAGAAGGTTGATGGAGAAACTTGAAGATAGTAACACATGGTATCTTATGTTTTCTTAGTTCTTCTAATCACTCTTCTCAGACTCTAAAGTGCAGATAAATCCCCTGGGGGTCTTGATAAAATGCAGGATTTGATTCAGTTGGGCTGGGTGGGACCCAGGACTCTGAATTTCTAACATACTCCCAGGCAATGTCACTGCTGCTGGTCCACACATAGGTTATTGAGGTCTAATGTTTACAAAGTGAACTCCTATTGACCATCTTGTGCATATGATTTATGATATGGCCGATGTGAAGTAGTCTTACCATCCCGATTTTACAGATGAGGAAATGGAGATCAGACCAGGGAAACGGAGCCAAGAACAGCTTGGGCAGCCATGTTCTGAGATCCTGCTAAGCACAGGGCCTGATCCTTGACCTCTGCGGCTTACTTACCCACTTTCTTAAGCTCCCACAGCAGAAGTGCTAGACTTGGTCTCCCAACTCAAGTGCAAGGCCCATTATTGTGACCCTCGGCAGCATTCTCAAGGACATGAGAGGACATTAGTAATGAAAGGGAGAGTGAGAAGGAATGGGAGCTTAGGGAGAAAGAAGGACATCTGGAGATACTACTTTGGGAAATCAGCCAAGGGACCGGGAAAGAGGCCTAGGAAGGGTGGCAGCCAAACCCCTGGCCTTCATAACTCGGCAGTGGAACAGATCCCTCTGTTCCATCAGGGATGCCCCAGTGGAAACCGAGAAGGCACATGCTGGGATGAGAAAGTTTATAATCTAGGAGAGGGAGTGTGTAGCAGAAACACCTAGGGGGCCCTACCCCAAAATATCTAACTCAGGAAGTCTGGGATGGAGCCTGAGAATATGCATCTCTTATAAGTTCCTAGATGGTCTGGGTATCTTGTTTTTTTTTTTTAATTTTTTTATTGTGTTACATATATACATATCTTCCCATTGACCCTCCCTCCCAGGCATACCCCAATCCCCCATGTCTTGTGTTCATTGGTTATGCTTACATGCATGCATGCAAGTCCTTTGGTTGATCGCATATCTACCCCACCTCTCCTTAATCTTCCTGCTGTAATTTGACAGTCTGTTTGTTGCTTTACTGCCTCTGTATCTATCCTTTTGTTCATCAGTTTATAATGTTCTTTATCATCCAAAAATGAGTGATATCATGTGGTGTTTCTCCTTCATTGACTGGCTTATTTCTTTTAGCATAAAGCTCTCCAGTTCCATCCAGGTTGCTGCAAATGGTAAGAATTCCTTCTTTTTAATGGCAGCATGGAATTTCATTGTGTAGATGTACCACAGTTTTCTGATCCACTCATCTGCTGATGGGCACCTACGCTGTTTCCAAATTGTAGCTATTGTAAATTGTGCTGCTATGAACATAGGGGTGCATAAATCCTTTCTGATTGGTGTTTGTAATTTCTTAGGATATATTCCTAAGAGAGGGATTGCTGGGTCAAATGGGAGATCCATTTTTAGTTTTTTGAGGAAACTCCATATTGTTCTCCACAGTGGCTGCACCAGTCTGCATTCCCATCAGCAGTGCACAAGGGTTCCTTTTTCTCTGCATCCTCGCCAACACTTTGTCGTTTGTTGATTTGTTGATGATTGCCATTCTGACAGGTGTGAGATGGTATCGCATTGTCTTTTTGATTTGCATCTCTCGGATAATTAGTGACTTTGAACATGTTTTCATGTGTTTCTTGGCCTTCCTTCTGTTGTCTTTTGAAAAGGTTCTATTTAGGTCCATTGCCCATTTTTTTCATTGGCTTGTTTATCTTCCTTTTATGAAGTTGTATAAGTTGGCTGTAGATGTTGGAGATTAAACCTTTATCAGGGATAACATTTGCAAATATGTTCTCCCATACAGTGGGCTTTCTTGTTTTGTTGATGGTTTCTTTTGCTGTGCAAAAGCTTTTTATTTTGATGTAGTCCCATTTGTTTATTTTTTCTTTAGCTTCCATTGCCCTTGGAACTGTGTCGGTGAAGAAGTTCCTTCCGTATATGTCTGAGATTGTGCTGCCTGTGGATTCCTCTAGTATTTTTATGGTTTCCCTTCTAATGTTTAAGTCCTGTATCCATTTTGAGTTTATTTTTGTATTTGGTGTAAGTTGGTGGTCTAGTTTCATTTTTTTGCATGTATCTGTCCAATTTTCTCAACACCATTTATTGAAGAGGCTGTCTTGGCTCCATTGTATGTTCATGCCTCCTTTGTCAAATATTATTTGAGCATAGTGGTTTGGGTGGATATCTGGATTCTCTATTCTATTCCATTGGTCTATATGTCTGTTCTTGTGCCAGTACCAGGCTGTTTTGAGAACAGTTGCTTTGTAATATAGCTTGAAATCTGGTATTGAAATTTCACCTACTTTATTCTTCTTTCTCAGGATTGCTGTGAGTATTGGTGATCTTTTTCTTTTGTTCCAGATGAATCTTTGAAGAGTTCTTTCTAGGTCTGTGAAATACATCATTGGTATTTTAATGAGTAGTGCATTGAATCTATAGATTGTTTTGGGTAGTATGGACATTTTAATGATGTTGATTCTCCCAATCCATGAGCATGGTATGCTCTTCTATCTATTTATGTCTTCCTCTATCTCTTTTTTCAGTGTCCTGTAGTTTTCTGCATATAGGTCTTTTACTTTCTTAGTTAAGTTTATTCCTAGGTATCTTAATTTTTTTGGTGTGATGGTAAATGGGATTGCTTTTTTAGTCTCTCTTTCTGTAATTTCACTATTAGTATACAGAAATGCCACAGATTTCTTGGCATTAATTTTGTATCCTGCTATATTGCTGAATTCATTTATTAAATCAATTAGTTTTTGGATGGAGTCCTTCGGGTTCTTTATGTACAGTATCATGTCATCTACAAATAAGGACAGCTTTACTTCTTTTTTCCCCAATTTGGATGCCTTTTATTTCTTCTTCTTGTCTAATTGCAATGGCTAATACTTCCAGTACTATGTTGAATAGGAGAGGTGAGAGTGGGAAGCCCTGTCTTGTTCCTGTTCTTAGGGGAAATGGTTTTAGTTTTTGCCCATTGGTTATGATGTTAGCTGTGGGTTTATCATATATGGCTTTTATGATGTTGAGGTATGATCCTTCTATTCCCACCTTGCTGAGAGTTTTTATAAAGAAAGGGTGTTGGGTTTTGTCAAATGCTTTTTCTGCATCAATTGATATAATTATGTGATTTTTATCTCTCAATTTGTTTATGTGATGTATCACGTTTATTGATTTGCGGATATTGTACCATCCCTGCATTCCTGGGATGAATCCTACTTGGTCATGGTGTATGATCTTTCTGATGTACTGCTGGATCCAATTTGCTAGAATTTTATTGAGGATTTTGGCATCTATGTTCATGAGAGATATTGGCCTATAATTGTCTTTCCTTGTGTTGTCTTTATCTGGTTTTGGTATTAGAGTGATGCTGGCTTCATAGAAGGTGTTTGGAAGTGTTCCTTCTTCTTGAATATTTTTGAATAGTCTGAGAAGGATAGGTTTTAATTCTTCCTTGAATGTTTGGTAAAACTCTTCTGTGTAGCCATCTGGTCCAGGGCTTTTGTTTGCTGGAAGCTTTTTTTATGACTGCTTCTTCTATAGTTATTGGACTATTGAGATGTTTAGATTCTTCCTGATTAAGTTTTGGAAGGTTATATTTTTTTAGGAATATGTCCTTTTCCTGCAGGTTGTCCAATTTGTTGGAATAGAGTTGTTCATAGTATTTTTTAACAATCCTGTGTATTTCGGCAGAGTCTGTGTTATTTCTCCTCTTTCTTTTCTGATTTTGTTTATTTGGGTCTTCTCTCTTTGCTTCTTGGTGAGCCTGGCTAGGGTACCATCAATCTTGTTTATCCTTTCGAAGAACCAGCTCTCGGTTTTGTTGATCTTTTGAATTGTTTCTTTGGTCTCCATGTTGTTTATTTCTGCTATGATCTTTACTATTTCCTTCCTTCTGCATACATTGGGCTTTTCTTGTTGCTCTCTTTCTATCTCTTTGAGTTGTAGGGTTAGGAAATTTATTACCATTGTTTTCTGTTTTTTTGCAATAGGCTTGTAGAGCTATGAATTCCCTCTCAAGTCTGCTTTCACTGTGTCCCATAAATTTTGTATTGTTGTGTTATCATTGTCATTTGTTGCCATGATGTTTTTTTATTTCTTCCTTGATCTCTCTGGTTACCCAGTCGTTGTTTAATAGCATGCTGTTTAGTCTCCATGTGTTTGATTTTTTTGTATTGTTTTTATTGTAATTGATTTCCAGTTTTATGCCACTGTGATCTGAGAAAATGCTTACTATGATTTCTATCTTCTTGAATTTGAAGAGTCTTTTCCTATGACCCAACATAGACCTATCTTTGAAAATGACCCATGAGCATGGGAGTAGAATGTATATTCTTTGGCTTTGGGGTGAAATGTTCTGAAGATGTTAATTCCATCTGGTCTAGTGAGTCATTTAGGATTGATGTTACTTTGCTGATTTTTTGTTTAGAGGATTTGTCCAGTGGTGACAGAGGGGTATTAAAGTCTCCTACTATGATTTTATTGCTGTCAATCTCTTCCTTAATATCCTCCAGAAGTTTTTTTTTATGTATTTAGGTGCTCCTATATTGGGTGTGTATATGTTTACCAGAATTATTTCTTTTTGTTGGATTGTTCCCTTTAGTATTAAGAAGTGGCCTTCTTTATCTCTTGTTATGTCCTTCACTTTGAGATCTAATTTGTCAGATATAAGTATTGCAACTCCAGCTTTTTTTTATTACCATTTGCCTGAAATACCATCTTCCATCCCTTCACCCTCAATCTGTGTGCATCTCTTTTCCTGAGGTGGGTTTCTTATAGACAGCAGATATATGGATCATGTTTTCTTATCCAATCGGTTACCCTATGTCTTTTGATTGGAGCATTTAATCGGTTTACATTTGAAGTTATTATTTATAGGTACTTATCTGTTGCCATTTTTATTCTTTACCCCCAAGTTTCTTCTTTGCTTCCTCTTTCTTTCTTTCTTTCTTTCTTTCTTTCTTTCTTTCTTTCTTTCTTTCTTTCTTTCTTTCTTTCTTCTTCTTTTTTTTTTTACAGGAGACCCTTTAACATTTTTTGCATTACTGGTTTGGTGGTAATATATTCCCTTAGTCCTTTTTTGTCTGTGAAGCTCCTAATTTCACCTTCAATTTTGATTGAAAGCCTTTCTGGATATAGTTTTCTTGGATTCAGACCCTTCCTTTGCATGACTTTGTATATTTCATTCTATTGCCTTCTGGCCTGATGAATTTCTGTTGAGAAATCAGTAGCTAGTCTTTGGGGGTTTCTTTGTAGGTAACTTTCTATTTCTCTCTGGCTGCTTTTAAGATTCTTACTTTGTCGTTGGTGTTTACCAATTTAATTATAATGTGCCTTGGTGTCGGTTTTTTGGGGTTCATTTTGCTTGGGACTCTGCAAGCTTCTTGGATTTGTGTGGGTTTTTTCTTTCCTATATCAGGGAAGTTTTCCGTCATTATTTCTTCAAACAGGTTTCCTATTCCTTGCTCAGTTTCCACTCTTTCTGGAACCCCAATTATGCGGGTGTTGTTTTGTTTTATGTTATCCGAAAGTTCCCTTAGGCTCTCCTCTTGCTTTTTAATTTTTTTTATAGAAGCTGCTGTACTTGGGTATTTTTTCCTACTATATCTTCTAGCTCACTGATGCAGTCCTCTGCTTCTTTTAATCTACTTTTGATGCTTTCTATTGAGTTCTTTATAGCAGTGATGTCATTTTTCATTTCTTCTTGATTATTCTTCATTTCTTCTTGCTCTTCTTCATTTCCTCTTGACTCTTCTTTATTTCCTCTTGGGTCTTCTTCATTTCCTCTTGGCTCTTACTCACATTGTCGATTTTGTCTTCCATTCTTTTCAACCACCTTATGAACTCTTTCTCTAGCAGGTCTATATCTTCTTCTATTTCATTTCCTTTCTTTTCTCGTGATACCTGTTTTTCTGTCATATGGGGGCTGTTTCTTCATCTGCCCATGGCCTTTCTTCTCTGGGTGTCTGGTTATGTAGTTCTCTCTCCTATGTTAATTTAAAGGCACAAACTTATCTCAGGCAAAATCTGACCTTTCTGTGTGGTATGTGGAGCTCCTCTGAGTCCCAGTGTCTGTGCCGATTGGAGAGCAGTGTTCTGGGTCCCCTGGCTATTGGTTGGGTGCTGCAGCTGTAGCTTTTCAGGCCACCATAGACATCTACTTTCCACTGAAGATGGCGCGGTCTCTGTGTTCGTGCTGGTGGCTCCGGCAGACAAAAACCCCATGGCAGTGGGGCTGCCTGGTCAGGGGAGCCCCGCCCAGCAGTCCCCACCTTCTCTTAGTGGATATCTGACACTTAACTTGCCAACATACACTCCCAGTATGACTCTCAGCTGCTATCTCCATCTGCCCAGCGATAAGGCTCCAGACACGTCCCGTCTATTTTGCTGCCATTTTTTTTTCGGGATCTTGGTTTGTGAACCACTGGTACAGCACCTGGCCACAAACCCCCTGAAGGTAGTGAGGTCAGCTAGAGCCAGAGTGGGCTGTTTATTCAAGTGCCTTTAATGATGAAGTCCAGAGTATGAAAGTTGCAAAAAGGGGAAAGAGGCCCTAGTCAATTTGGCTCAGCAGATAGAGTGTCTGTCTGTGGACTGACGGGTCCCAGATTCAATTCCAGCCAAGGGCACATCTCTCAGTTGCAGGCTTCTCTCTGGCCTGGGCCCTGGTCAGGGCATATGCAGGAGGCAATCAATTGATGTGTTTCTCTCACATCAATGTTTCTCTCTGTCTTTCCCTCTATCTTCCACTCTTTCTAAAAACCAATGGAAAAATATCCTTAAGTGAGGATTAAAAAAAAATTAAAAGAGGGGAAAAGGAACAATTTGAAGGACTCAACTTGCTATAAGTTGGCACAGTCTGAGCCCAGATTCTCTTGTTCACCTGTTACATCTGTTGGTACTGGAAGAGGTTGCTGGGTCTCTGAATGGTACTGATGGCCCCAGGGAAATTAGACATTTTTGAGCAAAGTTCAGCTTCCTCCAAAGTGGAGAAAAGAAAGGTGCAGTGAAAAACAAGGTTTTGGAGTTTGCCCTGATAAAGCAGCTGCAGAGGGCTTGCACACACCAGCACGGGCAGACTGGCCTTGTAGGTGAGAGGTGCAGGAGAAGCCCACAGAGGGCAGGGAAAGACGGGAGAAGGACTGCACAGAGCATCACGTCAGTGGGGGCAGGCCAGGGAGATGGTAATTCATCATGAATGTAAAATAGGCAAGTTGTACTTCAGACAGCTTGCCCTTCCATTGCTGCATCTGATCCTCCAGCATCCCTGTGAGCATCAGTTTACAGATGAAATGACCAGAGAGAAAACATGGAATTTGCCAAAAGAGGTTGAGACAGCTGCAGAGCTGCACTCTTTCCATTCTGGAGCATGGCTGTTTCTGGGCCAGGATGCAGGCCACTGACTGTGTGCTGAGTCAGCCCTGGGCATGCCTCAGTGGACACATGGGATGAGAAGGCCTGGCCATGGTTCAGGGATGGGCTCAGTCCCTGGAAAATATCCTTGCTGAATTAGTTGGGCTATTTCAGGTGGTGAAAAGCAGAGATGAGGGCGGGCTGCCTCAGGTGCTGAGGGTTTGGTGTAGGGATGCCCAGGGAAGGAAGGGAGGCGAGGACATTTCCATAGGCCTCATAGGGAATAGGAACGTGGTACAAGGTCTAGTGTTGCTCTAGCAGCCAGTGGTTCTTCCCTTGACACTGGGGAGGTGGACGCCTGGCTCCCGCCATGAATTTTCCACTGTCCAGCACTTCCACTGTCTCTGCCTCTGTTCTCTTTCTGCTTCAGACAGGCTTTTTTTCCTGCCTCCTTGTGGCCTCTCTGTTGCCATTCCTTGTACTGCTCTCTGCTTCCTGTCACCATTCTGCTGCCTGTTGATTCTATGTGTGCTATATTTAGAAATCCTTAAGAATAAGATGTAGTTTGAGACTAGACAAGGGGACGGGTCATTATCTACCTCTCAGGCTGTTCTACAGGTGGCTACTTTGGGGGAAGTCCTGGCACCTGGCTCAATAAGCAAGGTGACCTGGAGCAGAGCAGGTAACCCGAGCTGCTGGGAGCCTGGTGGACCCTCAGAGTAACATGCCCCAGAATTTGCCAAAGCAAAGCAGAGTCCCTGCCTGAGGGGGGTTTGAGACGAATTGGAATACTAAGCAGATTTCCATAAATTTTCAGAATATCCAGGCAAGGGAAATGAGATGAGATTTCATCTTTCACAGCTGAGACGTGGGGCAAGGCTGTGGTGTTTGGAACAACCAGCAAACTCACAGCTGGGTAAAATATTAGACAGTTGGGTGAGGAAAAGGGAGGTGATGAGAAGTGTTAGCAGATTGGGCTACAGTCTTAAACCCCTCGTGTGTGTGTGTGTGTGTGTGTGTGTGTGTGTGTTGAGGGAGCGGGGCTTGATCCTAGATACTAGAGCCCAGCTGGACTTGAAGGGAAAGGTCTATAAGCTTCAGTTGTGAAAACAGGCAGGCTAGGGACAGCCATAGCCTGACAAGGCCACAGAGGTCAAGTGAAAATGACGGAAATACCATGTCTCGGGGGTGAAGGGGTTTTACATAGAACATGTTATTGGGACCTGTTTTTAAATGCAGAGAATTCTATTCTCAGTTTCAATGCCCAAACCTGGCAAAGCATCTAACCTGTCATCTCATTGCTAAACCCTTTTCTGAGGGAATTCCCACCCAGGTGTAGCTAGGTTTTGTGGTCAGACACCATGGAGAAGGGTACAGGAGGGGCAAATGGGTGGTGAGTCCTCTGAGGATATCTTTTTAGGGGCTGAAGGCTCACTAGCCAGCTCTCCTGTTCAGGGGCTGCAGGCATGGGCTTGAGGCTGAGGCAGGAGTGAACCCAATGGTCTTTGGGACTCCTCACTTTGATGCTGTGTGGCTTAGAGGTCCTGGGTTCTGGCTATGCTAGGCCTCCAGTCACAGGGCTGCTGCTCCTTCCTTCCACGCGCAGGAGGGGCCTGCAGAAGACAGTCCTTTGGCCCCAGAGGTAAATGACTCTCTTTCAAGATGCATAGCTGTCTGAATAAAACACTTCAAAGCAAACACAAACACAACATATTTCCCTGTATGTTGTAGCTACTTCTCATATAGCCTCTCCTGCCAAAGCGAACTCAAGTAAAAGCAAATGTATTCTTTAAAGTCCTTTTGAGGAGATGACTGATATGCTCCTCTGCCTTTTGAGGCATATGAACTCCTAGTCTCTCCTGCCCCCAACAAAGAAGGGAAAAGTCCCTTTGTCCTGTGTTGGTATGCTCTCATAGAGGATGAGCTCCTGCATGGGGCATAGTTATTGGTGTCCCCATTAACCTTCCTGGGCTAGGCTGGTTCTCTAAGCAGTATCCATGCCTTTCAATATTGACCTTACTTTGTGTTTGCCATTCTGCATCTTTTGTGTCCATTATGTCAGTGCATCCTCACTTTGTGGGGGAGGTGGAGTGGGCACTACCATCATATACTTGTTTGGTAGGTGAGGATTAAATAACTGGCCTCAGGTAATAGGCAATAATGATTTTGAGTATTGCATACTGGCTTTGAACCCTGGCCCTGCCTGTATGGCCTTATGCAGAGATTTTATCACTCTAAGATTTATTTTTTTATACCTATGAAAAGAATAAAAAAATCGGCTGCCTTATAAAATTACTGTGAGGCTTGAGATAGTTATATATCTCTTTTAGCACAGTGCCTTTCACATAACAAATGCTCAGTGAATGTTAGGCATTGTTACTGTGAGCAGGGAGCCCGAGTCTTGTCCTTTTGTCATGTTGCTCATTATTACTTATTGAGCAATTACTATATGCTATGTCTGTGCTACATTTTGCCCCAGTTAATTTTCACCATCTCTGTGAGTTTCCTCATCTTAGAGATGAGGAAATGGAGATCTACAAAAGTTAAGTCCTTAACTGAGGTCATCCTGCTATTAAGTGGTTCAGCCAATAGTAAGTCTGTGTCTCACTAGCATGCATTTCTGGGCTTGTCACCATTATGCTCAGTTGCCTGCCCAGGTTTGTTATACTTGCATTTCCCATAGGGCCTGAGCTCAGTCCTAAATACAAGATTTGGCAAAAATGACATTTAGGCTTTGCCCAAGTTAATTGAGCAAACTTTCACAGTTTTTGGTTTACTTGTGAGTGCCCAAGAGCACAAGGGAACTATGAGTTATGGCTATAGAAGTCAGTGGACAAACTCCCTGGCGTTCTTCCCCAAGATCTGTGGTCATTTCAGCATGTGAGCCATTTCCACCTGCTGGGCTAGGGTGGGCTGTATCTGCAAGTGGCCACAGGCAAAAATGATGAGTTGGGAAATTAAATTAGCACAGAAGCAAATCCAATTTTTGGAATATGTAATCTGTCTTCAGGACTCCAAACTTTGAGATACAAATATTTAAAAGATTGGGTGTAATCCTTTCTGTCATTTTCAATGAGATGTTCAGCAGCCTGTGAGCCAACCTGAGCTGGACTATGAATCCTGTTTTCTCAGCATGTGGTTTTGCTCATGCACATGGCTTTAGCATGGAGGATGCACAAGCAGTGCTTATTGAATTCAGGAAAAGGTAGCCTTGCCAGCTTATATTTTTATTGTGCTAAATATAAAAATATAAATAACATAAAAGTTATCTTTTGAATCATTTAAAAATGTTTTTATTGATTTCTGAAAGAGGAAGGAGATGGAAACATCATTGGTGTTTCTATCATTCAATCATCAATCGGCTGCCTCCTGCACACCCCCTTCTTGGATTGAGCCTGTAACCCAGGCATGTGCCCTGACCAGGAACCGAACCATGACCTCCTGGTTCATAAGTCAACGGTCAATCACTAAACCACAAGGCCAGGTTTGAACCATTTTCATGTGCACAGTTCAGTGGTATAAGTATCCTCATTGTGGTGTGCAAGCAGCAGCACCATCCATCTCCAAGACATTCTCATCTCTCCCAACTGAAACTTGGTCCCCGTTAAACACCAGTCTCCGACCCTCCTCCCTGCAGCTCCCGGAACCTACTATTCTACTTTCTGTCTCTATAAATTTGACTGCTTTGGGTACCTCATACCAGTGAAATCATACAGTGTTCATCCTTTTGTGTCTGGCTTATTTCACTGAGCTCATGGCCTCCAGGCTCACACATGTTGTAGCCTGTCAGGATCTCCTTCTTTTCTTGGACTGAGTCGTGCACCATTGTGTACAGACATCACATTTTGTGCATCCATCATCTCTTTATGGACACTCAGATTGTGTCCACCTTTTGGCCCTTGGAAATAGTCCTGCTCTTACTTTCAGCTATTGGATGAGGCCCCTTTGTTTTCCCTCCAGCTGCTTATTTTCATAATCTATGTCATCTTTAGAATTAATACTCTTTCCAGTCTCCCAAAATGGCACTTTGGGTCCTCTTTCAACACTAAGTTCTGTAAAGCCAAGCGAAAAATGATTGGAAAAATGCTTCTGACAATAAACTTGTGGAAAAGTTACTTTGCTTCCTGCTTTGAATCTTACTATTAAAGTGCCCACTTTTAATTCCACTTCAGGGCATGAGATGCCATTGATCTTTCTGTTTACTTGCCAACAAGTGGTTGGTAGGTAGGCTGTGACGGTGGAGTGGCCCTCCCGCGGGATGTGGGGCTCCGGCTCTTCTGCTCCTTTATGACACTGCACATGTTCATTTGAGACCAGCAGCTGCCCTGCTACATCACTGTCCCTTCCATCCCTGTATTTCAAATTAAGCTTCCAAAGCCCAGAGCAGACTCCTGTTTTAGAAGTTACAAAAACAAAACAAAACAAAACAACCCCCCAAACAAACAGACAAAACACCAGCCCTTAAAGAATAGCTCAGTTTTGTTGGCTCACTCTAAATGTTTGGCTTCTTTAGAGGCTCAACCATGATGCTGAGCCTCTGGGTTCTGGCTCTGCTAGGCCTCCAGTCACAGGGCTGCCGACTCATGAACCCGCCCATGTGGGTATCTTCCTGCATTTCAGTTGCCCTTTGCCCATCGCTCTTAGCTTGGGGTGAGGGAGGGAAGGAGTCCTGCCTTGTGCTTCATCACAGTGAAGTTATTCTGGGTCTCCAAAGGCCTCATAAATCTGCTTCCCAGATGGGAGTCTCCATAAAAGGTTCCTCTCTTTTTGCAAGTCTCAAATTTCCCTTCTATTTAAACTGAACAGATGAATAATCAAAAGGATGAGGTAAATTGTAGTATCTCGGAAAAACTTTTTTAAAAACAAGTGCTGCTGTGAATTCTGATCTCTGATCTTAGTTTATGAGTAGCCACGGCTGCAGCAGGTTAGTCAGTGATGGCTGGGAGACAAAAGTCAAGGGTAAGCCCAAGGCCATTCACTCACTCACAACAGCCTTGAGTGAACAAATGTCACTAAGTTTCAACATTTTAAGTATCTATTTCCTAAAAGGAATTTCATACTATGAGTTTGAGTGTCTGGGAGGTAGTTTACAAGGGCCTAACATTTAATTTTTTCTTTAAAGATGAAAGTTAAGGGAAATGTAGACACAGAGGCAGAAGTCACAGGACTCACAATGTGACCTTGGCAGTGAAGATGACTTTGGAGTAAAGAACAGGATCTCTGGCGCTGGCTATGGCTCTCCCTCCTGGCTCTGCTGCTACCAGGGGGCATTGGTGGTGAGTTTATGACTGGTGCTGTGTGACGCCAATGGGCACTAGCTAATGACACTTGCAGGACAGCAAGTTTCAGATGGTCCTCTCCAATAAAAGCCTCACAGCAAGAAACCAAGATGGTGGAATAGGCAAACACCTAAACTGCTGCCTCACACAACAATTTCAAAACTACAGCTAAAAGACAGAACAGACATCATCCAGAAACACAGGAAAGCTGGCTGAATGGAAATTCTACAACTAGAAGGAAAGAGAGGGGCTCAAGGATACTCAGAGGAGCTGAAAAAGCTGAGGTAAGGAGACATGCATGTAGAGAGGATGGGTGGCGGAGAGCCTGTCTGACTTCCTTTAGTAGGAGGGAGATGGAAACTCCAAATTGCACTGGACCCCAGTTCCACGTGAGACTCATACAGGGGAAGTTTGGACTGTGGGGAAAAGGAGTGCACGGAAATTAAGGGGATCCACAAAAAGCAGAGGTCTGGAGGCACACATGCGACTGTGCGCAGAGATGACTGACTGCTGAGTGAGCCGCTGGCTTTCTCTAGCAGGAGGAAGACAGAACCTCCTGATGGCACTAAACTCCAGTTCTGAATGCACTGAACCCCAGTTTTGGGTGAGATCCTGGGGATCCAGACTCATTCGGGTTCCTGGAGTGCACAGAAAGTCAGGAAAGTCATGAAAGGCAGAGGTCTGGAAATGCAAGCACAAGTGTGTGCAGAGAAGGCTGCAGTGATTATGGAGGGATGCTGAGACCGGGGGCCTCATAGGGCAGGACTGATGGGAAGCCAAGGCTGTCTACTCAGCCCTGAGACTCTGCCCTATCCAAGCCTAACACAGAGGCTTTTGAAATTTTACAAGTTTTGTCTCGTAAGGCTATCTCCAACACAGAAGTTCTCCCCACATAGTCACAGCTGATCCTCACAGCCAATTGGCCTAGAGATCAATTTCCCTCATGATACCAACAACAATGAAGACTTAACTACCAATAGGCTGTGCACACAGTCCACAAAGGGGTGCACCAAGAGTGTCCACCGCAGGTAACTGGGGAGGCAGAGCTATGGGGCCATATAGGACACCTAGCACACAAAGCTACTCTACCAATTCAGGGAAGCAGAGAAAATGCAGAGACAAAGAAACAGATCACAAACAAAAGAAATGGAGGAAGACAAATGATTGGATATAGAGTTCAAAACCACAGTTACAAGGTTTTTCAAAAATTTCCTAGAAAAGGCTGATAAATTTAATGAGATCTTTGAGGATATAAAAAAGGACTAACTAGAAATTAAACATACATGGACTGAAATAAAACATATTATACAGAGACCTAACAGCAGACTAGAGGAACGCAAGAATCCAGTCAAAGATTTGAAATACAAAGAAGCAAAAAACACTCAAGTGAAAAAGCAAAAAGAAAAAGGAATCCAAAAATTTGAAAATAGTGTAAGGAGCTTCTGGGACAACTTCAAGCATACCAACATCAGAATTATGGGGGGTGCCAGAAGAAGAGAGAGAACAAGATACTGGAAACCTACCTGAAGAAATAATGATTAAAAACTTCCCTCAAAAGAAATAGACTTGCAAGTCCAGGAAGTCCACAGAATCCCAAATAAAAGGAATCCAAAGAGGACCACACCAAGACACATTATAATTAAAATGCCAAGAGCAAAAGACAAAGAGAGAATATTAAAAGCAGCAAAAGAAAAGCAGTTAATTGCCTACAAGAGAGTACCCATACGACTGTCAGCTGATTTCTCAACAGAAACTATGCAGGCCAGATGGGAGTGACAAAAAATATTCAAAGTGATGAATAGCAAGAACCTACAACCAAGATTACTCTACCCAGCAAAACTATCATTCAGAACTGAAGGTCAGATAAAGAGCTTCACAAATAAGAAAAAGCTAAAGGAGTTCATCACCACCAAACAGTATTATATGAAATGCTGAAAGGTATTCTTTAAGAAGAGGAAGAAGAAGAAAAAGGTAAAGATAAAAATTATGAACAACAAATACATATCTATGAACAAGTGAATCTAAAAAGCAAGTGAATTAAAAATCTGATGAACAGAATAAACTAAATATAATAGAATCAGGGGCATAGTAAGGGAGTGGACTGACAATTCTCAGGGGGAAATGAGTAAGGGGGATGTGGGAAGAGACTGGAAAAAATGTACACTTATGGATGAGGACAATGGTGGGGAGGTAGGGGCAGTGGGTGGGGTGGAAGCTAGGTGGAGGGGAGCTCTGGGGGGAAAAAAAGAGGAATGATTATAATAATCTGAACAATAAAGATTTATTAAATTAAAAACAAGAAGCCTCACAGCAGCCCAATGCCCTTAATTCCTTTAGTCTCTCCACAGGGAAATGGGGCCTGGGGCTGCCCACTCCATGCGCTGCCACTTTGCATCATGGATATAAAGCACAGACCTTTTTCTATCTGCAACATACTCCCATTGAGGCCTTTCATTTTTGTTTTATTGTAAAAGTACCACACTTGGTAGAAACTATTTTAAACATAAAGAAAAGCATAAAGAAAAAAATAACAACTTAATCCTCTCCTTTCCTTCCTTATGATTTCTCCCCATCCTCACAGAATTTGATGTCATTCCTGATGTATTCCTATTTTGTAGAAATGCAAATCTCTTATCAAATTGTTTTATATTAAAGAGATGAATTCATATTATATCTATTATTTTGCAATTTCTTTTTCACTTAACAATATATCATGAATATCTTCCAGTTCAATGTATTGAGACACTTAAATCATCTGAGTTGCATAGTTCATATACAAAATTTGCTATAATTTATTCAGTCCTATGAATTAGGGACATACTTTCTAGCTTTTTACTATTATAAACAACTAGTGGCCCAGTGCACAAAATTCGTGCATGGGGGCGGGGTGTTCTTCAGCTTGGCCTGCACCCTCTCCAATCTAGGACCCCTCGAAGGATGTCCTACTGCCGGTTTACAGGAATTGGGCCTAAACCAGCAGTTGGACATCCCTCTCGCAATCTGGGACTGCTGGCTCCTAACCACTCACCTGCATGCCTGCCTGATTGCTCCTAACCACCCTGTCTGCCAGCCTGATCACCCCCAACTGCCTCCTGTGCCAGTGTGCTTGCCCTCAAACTGTCCCCTGTTGGCCTGCTTGCCCCCACCTTCCCACCCCACTGGCCTGCTCACCTCCAACTTCCCCCCTGCTGGCCTGCTCACTCCAAATTGCACCCCCCACTATCCTGATCATCCCCAATAATTCCCCCTCCCCCCCCTCACTGGCCTGATCACCCACAACTGCCATCCCATTCTGGCCTGATCACTCCCAACTACCCTCCCTTCTTGGCCTCTAACTGCCTCTACCTTAGCCCCGCCACCTTTGGCTTTGTCCAGAAGAATGTCCAGAAGGTCTCCTGGAAGGCCTCCCAGTCTAATTAGCATATTACCCTATTATTAGCATAGATAGAGGCCTGGTACATGAATGGGGACCAACTGGTTTGCCCTGAAAGGTGTCCCGGATCAGGGTGTGGTTTCCCTTGGGGCATGGGGTGGCCTGGGTGAGAGGTCTGTGATGGTTTGCAGGCTGGCCACACCTCTCCAGTGGGGAGAGGCTGAGGGCTGTTTTCATGCTGGCTATGCCCCATAGCAGGAACTCTTACTCCATGGGGGCATGGCCAGCCTGGGTAAGGGGCTGAGTGCCATTTTCAGGCTGACCATACCCCTTCAGGGTGGGGGTCCCTTCTGGGGTGCTTGGCCAGCCTGGGTGAGGGGCTTATGGCTATTTGCAGGCTGGCCAAGTTCCCCAGTGGTGACCCTTACCCCATGGGGATATGGCCAACCTGGGTAAGGGGCTGAGGGCCATTTTCAGGCTGGCCATGCTCCCTGGTGACCCAGGGAACCAGCCCCTCTTGAGCAGAGGTCAGGGTAGGCTGGAAGCCTGGAGTCACCCCTGACGACCCAGACCCCAGCCACTTTTTGCTCGGAGGACAGGGCAGGCTGGAAGCTTGGCTTCCTTCGTCACCAGGGACAACCCAGGCCTCCTGTTCAATCCAGCTCCGTGGCCACAGGCATCTTTTTTGGGTTAATTTGCACACTCATTCCTGATTGGCTGGTGGACATAGCAGAGAGATGGTCAATTTGCATGTTTCTCTTTTATTAGTGTAGATATTGCAACTGAAGTCCTGTGTATATACATATATTGAAACTTTAATTCCTGTAGAATAGATATTTTGAAGTGTGATTTCTGGGTATGTCCAATTTTGGCATGCATTGAAAGAGTTTAATTTAGAAAACTAAAGCAATTCATACTGCCACCAACATGCCCCAGAGTGCCTATTTCTCCACAGTCTCACAAACACTAGTAGTGCTGTCAGTATTTCAGCTTTTTGTCTGATTTTTTCATTGTTTTCATTTCTAAGTCTCTGAATATTAGTGAGATTGAGCATCTTTTCATAAACTTATTGGTTATTTGAATTTTATTTCTTGTGAATTGCCCTGTCTATATGTTATTTTTCATATTTGGGGGATTTTTCTTTTTTATTATTCATTTATATGATTAAAAGTATTAGGATATTAACTGTAAAGCTGTCATAATGACATAGTTTCTTTTAGTCTATCAATTATCTTTTGACTTGGTGTTTTTTGCCATGTAGACACCATGATAACATGGCAAAATTTTTTTATAATCAAATCTCTCTTGTTTTTTGACTTCTGAGATTTGTTTTGCTTAAGACCGTCTCTAATTTAAGCAAATATTTTCTTAAACTTTAATTGCTTATTGTTGATGTTAAAACAATCTCTGTTGGAATTTATTTTGTAATATGGTATGGGGAACAGGGCATTTAATTAAAAATTTTTCATATACTTTCCAGATATGCCAACATTTTATCTGAAATAACTCATTCCCTCCTTGGAATTGATGTGGTTCTTCCATCATATAGTAAGTTCTCAGATACTCTTGGATCTGCTTCTGGGCTCTCTTTTCTCTTCCATTGATGTATTTGTCTGTTCCTGTGCCAATCCTTTAGGGTTTATAATGGCTTTAACATTAGTTTTAATACATAGAAGAGCAAGATACCTCACCATTTTGTTTTAAAACTTTTCAGGGCAATTATATACAGTTATTCTCCCATGGAAATGTTAAGATCCTCTTATCTCGCATGTAAATATTTTTCTGATATTCTGATTGGAATTCTTAATAAATTATTATGTTAATTCTGGAAGATATATATTATTTCATTGTTTTTGCATCCAAGATTATTTTGTTTTATGTTTTTTAGTAAAATTCTATAACTTATGTTTCCTGTTACATTTATTCAAATATATTTTCCTCTATTATGAATATGATTAATTTTCCTTTTTTCAATATTGAGATTTTATTTATTTATTTATTAAATCCTCACCCAAGGATATGTTTTTTAAGTGAATTTTAGAGAGAGAGAGAGAAAGAGAGAGAGAGAGAGAGAGAGAGATTAATGTACACAAGAAACAGCAAGTGGTTACCTCCCATACATGCCCTGATGCCCTGACAGGGGTTTGAACCTACAACATGGGTCTGTGCCCTGAATGGGAATAGAACCGCAATGTTTCAGTGTGCAGGATGAAGTTTCAATCAACTGGGCCACCTGGCTGGCCAGAGAAAGACTTTATTATTTTAGAGAAGTTTTAGGTTTACGGCAAAGTTGAATGGAAGGTACAGAGATTTCCCATAAGCATAAGCTCCCACACATGCATAGCCTCTCCCATTATCAACATCCCCCATTTCAGTAGTACATTTGTTACAATTGATGAAGCTACATTGGCACATCATGGTCACCTAAAGTCCATAGTTTACATTAGGGCTCACTTTTGGTCTTGGGCATTCTCTGGGTTTGGACAAATGCATGCATCCACAGCATCATACAGAGTATTTTCACTGACCTAAAATCCTGTGTGTTGGCAATTCATTTTTCCTTGACCTGGCAACCACAGATCTTTTGACTGTCCATTTTTTTTTTGCCTTTTCCAGAATGCCATATAGTTGGAATTATGCAGTATAAAGTCTTTCCAGATTGGCTTTTTTCACTTAGTGATATGCATTCAAGTTTCCTCTATCTTTACATGGCTTAATAACTCATTCCTTTTTACTGCTGATTAATATGCCATTGTCTGGATATATTACAGTTCACCTACCAAAGAACATCTTGGTTGATTCCAAGTTTTGACAATTATGAAAAAAGAAGATATAAATGTTCTTGTGTAGGCTTTTGTGTAAGCATAAATTTTTAACTCCTTTGGGTAAATACTAGTACAAGGAGTGCAATTGCTGGATTGTATGATAAGAGCATGTTTAATTCTGTAAAACACTGCCAAACTGTCTTCAAAAATTGTTGTACCATTTTGCATCCCACCAGAAATGAATGAAAGTTTCTCTTGCTCCACATTTTCATCATCATTTGGTATTGTCAGTGTTCTGGATTTTAACTACTAAAGTAACTGTAAGAGTATATCTCACTGATGTTTTAGTTTTCATTTTTATTTCCCTGATGATATATGATTTGGAGTGTGTTTCCATATGTTTATTTGCCATCTGTGTATTTTCTTTGGTGAAGTATCTGTTAAGATCTTTGGGCTCTTTTTTTAAATTGGGCTGTCTGTTTTCTTATTGTTGAGTTTTAAGAGCTCTTCATATATTTTGGAAATAGTCCTTTATCAGATATGTCTTTTGCAAATGTTTCTACCTGTTTGTGGCTTGTCTTCTCATTCTCTTGACATTGTCTTTCACAGAGAAGTAATTTTTAATTTTAATAAGTCCAGTTTATCATTTTTTTCCCTGGTATTGTATAAAAAAAATCAGCACAGCCCTAGCCAGTTTGACTCAATGGATAGAGTGTTGGCCTGCAAACTTAAAGGTTTCAGGTACGATTCTGGTCAAGGGCACATGTGCAAGTTGTGGGCTCGATCCCCAGTGCGGGGCTTGCACTAGGCAGTTGATAAATAATTCTCTCTCATCATTGATGTTTTTATCTCTCTCTCCCTCTTCCTTCCTCTCTGAAATCAATAAAAATATATTTTAAAAAATCATCAGCACACCCAAGGTCATTTAGGTTTTCTTCTATGTATCTTGTAGGAGTTGTATAGTTTTGCATTTTACATTTAGCTCTGGGATATATTTTCAGTTAATTTTTGTAAAGAGTGTGGATCTGTATATTGATTTTTGTTTGTTTTGTTGATCCTCACCTGAGGATATTTTGCCATTGACTTTTTTTTTTTTTAAGAGAGAGTAGAAGGGAGGGGGAGAGACAGAGAAAGACAGAGAAAGAGAAACATCAATGTGAGAGAGATTGGTTACCTCCTGCACACACTCTGACCAGGGTGAGGTACGTTCCCTTGACTGGAATTGAACCAGGGACCCTTCAGTCCATGGGACGATGCTCTATCCACTGAGCCAAACTGGCTAGGGTTATATTAATTGTTTTTCATGTGATGTCCAGTTGTTCCAGAACCATTTGTTAAAAAGACTACCTTTGAATTGCCTTTGCTCCTTGTCAAAGATCAGTTGACTATATTTATGTTGGTCTATTTATGGGCTTTATTCTCCCCCATTGATCTATTTGTCTATTCTTTTGCCAATACCATACTGTCCTGATTATGGTAGCTGTATAGCAACTCTTGAAGTTGGTTGGTGTCATTTTTTCAACTTTGTTCTCCTGCAATATCGTGTTGCCTACTTTAGTCTTTTGCCTTTACATAAAGTTAGAATTAGTTTGATGATACCCACAAAATAACTTTCTGGGCTTTTGGTTGGGATTTTATTGAATCTATACGTCAGGTTGGGGAAAACCTTGATTATACTGATTCTTTTATCAGTGAAAATGGATATTTTTCCATTTATTTAGATCTTCTTTGACTTTATTCATTGAAATTATTATGTTTTCCTCATATGGATCTCATACATATTTTGTTAGATTTGTACCTAAGTATTTTATTTTGGGGGGTGGTAATATAAATGATAGATAGTGGGGTTTTAATTTCAATTTTTACTTGTTTATTTATAGCATATAGGAAAGCAATTGACTTTTGTATACTAACTTGTGTTCTGTAACTCCATTTTCTTTTTAAATTGTTTATTGGTAGCATAAGTAAGAGCTTTTAAATTTTGTACATTTATTATATGTAGCTACTCATCATATTTTCTCAATATTTATACTAGATTTAAAAAAATAGGTGTATAGTCATTTACAGGGTGGGGCAAAAGTAGGTTCATAGTTGTTCATATGGAAAATAATACAATAACTAATAAATAATAACACAAGAATAAACTCTGTGTTTATAGGTTCACAGTTGTAAAACTATTTTTTCCCACCCTGTACAACTATTTTTGTATATCCATATCTATATAGGCTTATTTCCTTTAACATTTATACTCAATTTATTTGTCTCATTACATTAAGGAAAATTTGTAAAAGTAGATTGAATGATTTTGATGTATCTTAGTCCAGATTTTAATGGTTTTAGTATTTCATTGTAATATAATGTTTGTTGTTGGTTTGATAAGTAGGCTTTTATAATATTTAAAAAATATATAGGATTGGCTTTTGCATTTTATCAAATGCCTGTTTTTTTCATTATTAATATTACTTCCCCCTCTCCAAGTAAACCTCCTCTCAAAGGTCTTCACATTAAAAACTTGCTATCAGCTGGTAACAAAATTTTCAGTTAGCAATTGATGTCATCATTGGTAAACCTGAGGTATCCTCCAGGGGCCCTGGAGGGTGGCAGCTTGGAAATGTCATTTATGCAGCATGGAGTGGGCACAGGAACTAGGGTGGAGGTGAATGTGTCATTTCTGAAGGAGCTGGGAGAGCATTTAAGTAGAGTCCAGGAAGCAAGGGCTGAGAGAAGAGAGCTGATTACCAGTTGTCATCAATCATAATGTCAAAGGAGCCTATGAGGCAAGGTTGGGGCTGAGCATAGAAAGCCAGTGAGATCCCTCATCAGGCATTAGGTAGAAAACTTAAGAAACCAGTGGAACAGATACCAGTGTCTGGATGTGAACTTCAGCTGAAGTCCTGGGTCAGCCCAGGTGAACAAGGTAGTAGGGAATGAAGTGTGAGGACCAGATGTGAAGTCCAGTAATCCCCACAGTTTAGGGTTTCTGGGTAAAGTCCCAAGATCTTGCTTCCTTATCTTCATTTGGATTGTCTTAAAGGCAAAGTTTGATAGGCATCTGTGAATAAAATGCTAAGTGAACAGTATTGAACAAGACACATGATAATCTTTCCCAGTTATTAATAGATGCTTTCATCCTTTACAAAGGAAGAATTATATTAAGTCAAACATTGAAAAATAATACTTAAAAAATAAAAATAAAACATTGACAAAAACTTTTATCTGAAAAATATAGAAAAAATGTGAAGAACAAGTAACAGTAGCTAATAATCCCATCCCTTAAAGATAATATCAATTGACCTTCTGGTGTATTTTATTCCAGTTTCTGTCTATAATTTAAGAGCATATAGAATCTATAAAGATGAGTAATTCTTTTGCTTTCTTTAATGTTTTTACACCACAAGCATTTTCTACTTTCATTAAGATGTGTGGTCTGGGATTTCGTCTATGCTCAAGCTTTATTCCCAGTGCCTTACACAGGGAGCTTATTTGTTGAGTGACTCTATTAAATCATTAAAATGTCTTTGTTTGGGAAGAATCAAGATGGCAATGTAGGTAACGCCTGTACTCGATGCCTCCCACAACCACACCAAAATTATAACTAAAATACACAACAACTATCATTCAGAACCACCCAAGAGCTGGCTGAATGGAAATTCTACAACTAGAGAAGTAAAGAAGAAAGCACATCGAGACTGGTAGGAGTAGGAGAAGGCACAGAACTGGCTGATCTGACACCCACATGTGCCGTTTGTTTGTTTGTTTTTAAATATATTTCTGTATTGATTTCAGAGAAGAAGGGAGAGGGGGGGAGAGAGATAAACATCAACAATGAGAGAGAATCATTGATTGGCTAGCTCCTGAATGCCCCCTATTGGGGATCGAGCCTACAACCTGAACATGTGCCCTTGGCCAGAATCTAACTTGGGACCCTTGAGTCCACAGGTTGACATTCTATCCATTGAGCTAAACCAGCTAGGGCAACCTGTGTCAGTTTTTAATTGGGAGGGAGATCATCTCTGTGGAGGTTGCCTGTGAGGAGCAAGGGATCCCAGCCTCACACCAGATCCTAGCCCAGGGCTTAGAGCTGGGAAGAGAAGTCCCCATAACTTCAGGCTATAAAAAACAGTTGGTATTATGGCTGAGTGACACAGAGGCTGATGGAGACCCAGGTGTTCCTTTTAAAGGGCCAGCACATAAACTTATTTGAACTTGATCCTTCTGAGCACCAACATCAAATGGCTTTGGGGGATTCAGACACATATGGATAGGAACTGGGTTTTTTGGCATTGGGGTAGGAACTCTGGAGTGGCTTTCTCCCAGATGGGGTGCTTGGATGGGTCATTATTCCTGTCCGGGACCTCCTTCATCACAGAGAAATGATATAAAAGTCTCCATGAGCCTGGCCTACACTCTTTACTCTGCCCTGGTTATTCCCTGAGACTCCACCCCACCTAATTTTCAGTTCCACCCAAGCTGTTTGCAGCAGCTTTTCCATATGAATGGCCTGTCCTGGATCAGGCTTCCAACTTCCCTAGAATTCTCAAACAAGGTGCAGCTTGTGTTAGTGTGCTCTACATTTATGAATAAAAGACCCAAGACCTGGCACTAGTACCAGTCTGTCTTGCTTTACAAGCTTGGCCTCACCTGGGAACTTCCAAGCCCAATACAAATAGCAACCATCTGCAGATCTCTCTATAGCTCTTGCCCCATGGCCTCAGGCAGTGGCTGACTTTGCACCTCTCTGGAGGCCCTAACCAGGGCACGTGGTGGACAGCTTCAGATCATAGCAGAGTAAAACTACACATTCACAAGCAAAACACTAAAGAGGAAGACTCAGTGAGCACCAAAGCCCTTTTGAAGCAAGTTCTGCTCCACAGGAGTGTGTCCTGCACAGAAACTCTCCCATTGTAGTAACAGCTGGTTTGCACAGCCAATTGGCTTGAGGGTCAATTCCTCCCAGTAATGCCAACAAGACTCAACTACAAGACTGTGCACATAGCCTACACAAGGGCACACCTAGAGTGCCCAGCTCAGGTGACTGAGTAGGTTGAGCCATTGGGTTCTACAGAAGACCTACTGCACAAAGACACTCTACCAATTCCAGGAGACAGCAGTTCTATCTAACACATAGAAACAAACACAGGAAAGCAGCCAGAACATGAGGACAAAGAAAACATGTCACAAATGAAAGAAATGGAAGCAAGCAAACTACTGAGTACAGAGTTCAAAACCATGGCTGTAGGATACTCAAAAATCTTCATAAAAGCTTCAAGGGATCTAATGAGACTTTCAAGGGTCTTAGTGAGAATGTCAAGGATATGAAAAAGAAATAGTTGAAAATTAAGCATACACTGACTGAAATAAAGAATAATTTATAGTTATTCAACAGTAGAATGGAGGATTCTGAGAATCAAATCAATGATATGGAATATGAGGAAGCAAAAAATACCCAAGCAGCAGAGTAAAAAGAAAAAAGAATTAAAAAATGTGAAGATAGTGTAAGGAACCTCTGGGACAACTTCAAGCACACCAACATTCACATTAGTAGATGGTGGGCGGTCGGGGGGGGGTACCAGAAGGAGAAAAGAGAGAACAAGATATTGAAAACCTACTTGAAGAAATTATGACAGAAAACTTCCCCTACCTGGTGAAAGAAATAGATTCACAAGTCCAGGAAGCACAGAGTCCCAAATTAAGAGGAACCCAAAGAGGACCATACCAGAACACATTATAATTAAAATGCCAAAGGCTAAAGACAAAGAGAGAATATTATTATAAAATAATTTTTTTTGTTCATCAGTTTATGTTGTTCATTATATTCCACAAATGTGTGAGATCTTGTGATACTTATCTTTCTCCAACTGGCTTATTTCACTTAGCATAATGCTCTACAGGTTTATCCTTGCTGTTGCAAATGGTAAGAATTCCTTCTTTTTTTTTACAGCGATGTAGTATTCCTTTGTGTAGATGTACTCATCTGCTGATGGGCACTTAGGCTGTTTCCAAATATTAGCTATTGTAAATTGTGCTTTTATTTTAAATTGTGCTGCTATGAACATAGGGATGCATGCTTTCTGACTGGTGTTTTTGATTTCTTGGAATATGTTCCTAGACATGAGATTACTGGGTCAAATGGGAGTACAAAGAGAGAATTTTAAAAGCAGCAAGAGAAAAGCAATTAGTTACCTGTAAGAGAGAGCCTATATAACTGTCAGCTTATTTCTCAACAGAAACTATGAAGGCCAGGAGGGAGAGGCAAGAAATATTCAAAGTGATGAATAGCAAGGACCTACAACCAAGATTACTCTATCCAGAAAAGCGATAATTTAGAATTGAAGGTCAGATAAAGAGCTTCACAGACAAGAAAAAGCTAAAAGAATTCATCACCACCAAACCAGTATTACATGAAATGATGAAGGGTATTCCTTAAGAAGAGAGAGAAGAAGAAGAAGAAGAAGAAGAAGAAGAAGAAGAAGAAGGAGGAGGCGGAGGAGGAGGAGGAGGAGGAGGAGGAGGAGGAGGAGGAGGAGGAGGAGGAGGAGGAGGGGGAGGAGGAGAAAATTATGAACAAAAAATGGCAATAAATACACATCTATCAGCAACTGAATCTAAAAATGAAAATAAATGCATAAAAAATCTATGAACAAAATAAATTGGTGAATAAAATTGAATCAGATGTATGGAAATGTGGAACAGACTGATGAATCTCAGAGGCAATGGGAGTTAGGGGGTGAGAAGAGATTAAACAAAGATCTTACTATGGACACAGATAATAGGGTGGTGAAGACCTGGGGTGGGGTGCAAACCGGGTATAGGAGGTAATGGGCGGGGGAAAGGGAGACATCTATAATACTTTCAACAATAAAGATAAAAAAAAAGTCTTTGTGAACATAGCTTTTAAAAGGCACATGAAATTCCTCAATGGACATACCCTAATTTACAGAAGCATTTGAGACCATCATTCTCCTTTCTCTCTGGCCACTTGTCTTCTCATGCCTCAGCCATCTGGAATTTTTTGGCGGTCTAGAATGCACTAGTTCTCCTTCTTACCTCTTGTTTCCTGCCACCCTCCTTCCACCCCCTCGCCCCCTATTAGCCATAATTGCACCTTGGATAAGCCTGATTGCCTACTATACTGTCACAGTGCAAAGCTTATCCTCTGTTTTGTATTTGATGTTTCCTCCACTCATTGCCTCCCATGCCTAGCTAACTTGTCCTTGCCTTTTAGGCTTCAGCTTAGCAGACACTTCTAGCAGACTGCCATGTCAGTGCCCCCCGCACAGGTTAGAGCCCATGTCACTCAGGCCCCTGTCAATAAACAGAGGGCACAGTCCAAATAGGTCATTGAGGAGAACGTAATGCCAGAACATATTTACAAAGCTGAACGTAGGGTTATAGAAAACCATCAGGGGAAGGTGGAGCACCTGGGCTAGCATCAGAGAAACTGTGACCATTTCTGAGCCTGAAGAGGCAAGGGAAAGAAGAGATTTCCAGAGCCCAGAGAGGATTCCTATAAAAGCTTTGGTAGGGGAGCACTGCTCTGGCCTGGAAGCGGGGAGTCTTCCTTTCCTCCCATTCTTCATTCCTCCTTGAGCCTCTACTAGTCAGCTCTGTGGAAACCAGGAGGCAAGGGAAGCCTTGGTACAATTAATAAATGCCAGCAACCTGGGGCTGAGAGCAGGGCAGATAAGGGGAGGAGTATGTACATGGAGGTGACTCATGTCCAGGACCTGCCCAACCATATGATCCTGCATATTGCCACCTTTGCATCCCACATTCTCATGAAAGATCCTTGAAGTCAGGAACAAAGCCTTATTTCTTAAATATATTTTATTGATTTTTTTACAGAGAGGAAGGGAGGGGGACAGAAAGTTAGAAACATGGATGAGAGAGAGACATGGATCTGCTGCCTCTTGCATGCCCCTTACTGGGGATGTGCCCATAACCAAGGTACATGCCCTTGACCAGAATCAAACCTGGGACCTTTCAGCCCGCAGACTGACGCTCTATCCACTGAGCCAAACTGGTTTCGGCAACAAAGCCTTATTTCTTTGGGGGAATATACCCCAGGAGATAACTTGAAGGGGGAAATCAGTCATCTGCACAGTAATATTCTTAACTCTCCCATGTATAAGAATAGAGATTAGAAACGTCCTCAGGGGGAAGGAGTCCAGCCAGCCAGGATGGCATTGCCCAGCCAGGGAAGGCTTCTTTGGGTGAGCTCTGATAAGACCTGTTAGTGGGTACATGGGATACAACAACCAGAGAAAAGCCTGTGGATTATAATGAACTTGTCAAAATGTGTAGCTGTGTCCTATAAAGGAACAGATTAAAGGCATATCCTATATTATGAAGAGATAATATACAAATTGACTGTCACACTGTCAAAAGATGGCAGTGCCCACAGTGGGGGCAGGCCTGGCCACTCTGCACGCCTGCCACTGGAGTCCCATCAGTCCTGCTGGAGGCCTGGGGTCCTCCTGCACCCCCACTGACTGACAGCTCACCCAGGCTCCTCCAACGAGCTGCCCATCCCTCTCTTCCTCCCTCCTTTGAAGCTGAAGCCTGACTGTAGTGTCCAACAAATAGGAAGTTATAACTTATGTCATTGAGTATCCTACATTCCTCAGCTGGGGCCAGCCGCTCCATGCACCTGCCGCCACAGTCCCCTCAGCCCCATTGGAGGCCTCAGGTTCTCCTGCTCCCCGCACTGACTGAGGCACAGGGAAGCCCCACATGGTGGCTACCCAGCTGCCCAGGGCCACCCAAGGCTCAGGTAACCAGGGCTGGCCAAGGGTTGCCCTGCCGGCAGTGGCAGCAGCAGAGTTGTGATGGGGTGTCACCTTCCCCTAATCGCCAGGTCACCTCCCATCCCTGAGGGCTCCCAGACTGTAAGAGGGGCAGGCTGGCCTGAGGGACTCTCCCTCCCCTCTCCAGTGCATGAATTTTCATGTACCGGGCCTCTAGTATGTTCATAATAGCCAAGAAACATGGTCAAATGTCACATCCTTTAATTTAGGAAAAAATAGTAAACTTCTGAAAGAATTTGTCACAAAAATTAGTGCAAAGTTGTGTCCTTAGTCAGGACCCCCTTAGCTCTAGCCTATTTCCCTCAGCCACCCAGTGTTCTTGTTTGGTAATGAAACTTCTTTTCCAGGGTGGGGTTTGCAGTGAATTTGTTCACTGACACACAGAAAAGTGTGTTCGAAGTTTATCAGACTTTCTTGTTCATATGAATCTTTGAGAATCTTGACAAGATGCAGATTCTGATTCTCTAGGTCTGGGTGGAACAAGATGCTGTAGCTGGGGTCCTGGCCACCTGCTGAGCAGCAAGGCTGTAAACCAGTAGGATCATTTGCTTGTTTGTTTCTTTACCTTTTAAAACTTCTATCTGCTGTTGCTGAATTACACTGCCTTATCACCCATCCCCAGTTCTGCTATGCATCTGAGAGAATGCTGGCCCTCTGGGTGGGGATTGCAGCAACTCCTGGGCCTATCAGCCAAACAGAACAGGCTGAATTTTACTTTTTAAAGTGGGTATTTAAAAAACAATAACTTTAGTGTGCATAACATAAATATGATCAACTTGAGAAGGATTTTTCAAACCACACATGATTCCCACTCAGTTTCTTTCTAGGCATAGTTATTTTTATGATTACCATCTTGTGTTTCTCACACTGGTTTCATACGACAAACTTAAAATTCTCAATGAATCTTCCCAACTCGATAAATTCTTCATCACAATCCTATGCAAAGGTCTACAATGATAAAATAGAATTCCAAATACCATTGAGAGACTTAGTGTGATTTTACTAAACCATGAGGAAATTGGCCCTTACAAGCAGTGAGCATCAGCTATTTGTTTCCGTGATTCTCCAAGCTCCAGTCAGGCACCAGTTAGGTAGCTGGGGCTGCAGAAGGAGCCTCCTGGGGAAGGAAGTACCTTCCTGACTCCTGGAGCCACCATGCATCCTCTTTTTTCAGGCATTATTTCATTTCTACTGAAATACCCATATTTTGCACATGTCAGCAAAGAAAACATGTCTACTGTGGTCAAAGGTCCAGGTGTTTGGGGTTTTATTCTCTCTCCCTCACCTCATTGAAAACCTATGGAGAATGTAAATGAAGTTCCTATTTACATAAGTAGCCTTTGTTACTGATTATACTTTCTAGATGGAGATGTGAAAATTACCTTTTAGATCTAATCCTCTGAGGATAACCCTTGTAACTCTGCTTTTTTTTTCTTCCCCTGCTTATGTCTCTTTGCTCTCTTTCTCTCCAGAGCCTAGAAGTGCTGTGATAGATGGACAGGCAGGGAGTGCTGCTTCCATCGTGACCCTGGTCTGGCCCCTGCGAGAGGATGATCATCCCAGTGAATTCATGAGGGGGATGAGGAGTCCCAGGGGCAGGGCTCTCCCGGGGCTCTCTCTGTGGCTGCATCCCTGACTGTGTGTGTGGCTGTGGGCACACCATTTACCAGTGGTTGGCAAACTGCAGTTTGCAAGCCACATGTGGCTCTTTGGCCCCTTGAGTGTGGCTCTTCCACAAAATACCACGTGCGGGCCCGCATGTACAATGCGATTGAAACTTTGTGGCCCATGTGCAGAAGTCGGTTTTCAGCTCTCAAAAGAAATTTCAATCATTGTACTGTTGACTAATGAGTTTGCCCGACCACTGGTTTAGCCTGTTTGCTCTGGGCTACCCATTCTCTGTAAAGCTAGGAAGCAATTCTTAAACAATGATAGCATCTTTGTCCTCTCAGATGGTTTGTGTTAATAGATTTGTTCTCTGGCTCCAGTTCCTTGCATTGTTTATAAGTTCACACACCTCTTGCAGCTCCTAAATTTGTGTTTGTGGAAACATATACACTAACAGAGGCAAAAAATGAAATGCATCCCACAGAAAATAGACATTTGCCTAAAATGGCTTCTTTGTCATCACACCCCTCCCTGCAAAAATATCATTGCCCCCAGCCAGTTACCAGATATTTGTTAACTCATTAAAAACAACCCAGATCTGTTCAATTTTCTTATTCCTCAAGCACTATTTATGTTTCTGTTGTCCCAAGCAATTAAATGTTTGTATCAACATTTGCCTTTCTCACTCTCCTTTTAAAATTTAATCACCTCCTCTCCCTGCTTTAAACACTCTGAACCTCAGTCTTGCAGTACAGACCAGGTTCAAAGACAGAGGAGGAATGTGAGTGAAGCCGCTACTGGGCCATCTGCTTTTCCTTGCCATGGAAAAAGGATTTGCAGGTTTGCAGGAAGACTATTTTTAGGGGCTACTATGCTGTTAATATTCTCTCCTTGTTTGTAAAATTTCTCTCCCAGGTTGAGACTGCCACAACTCACTGTGACCTCCACAGACAATAAAGGCTCATTTGGCAACATTCTAAAAATACGGAGTTTGGAGTAGTAGGGTCTGCTCCAACCACATGCAGTTGAACTGTCTGCTTCTCTTCTCAGTGGCAGGTTTCTCCTGGTTCCTGCAGAGGGAAGCACCTCCTGGCTTGGATGAAAGGCATCTAAGTTAGAGAGGGATGTGGAGGAAAGGAAATAAAACAAAAGTGAGATCAATTTGCATTCAGATGTTTGCATTAAATATTAATGGGGTTTGGGGGTGAGAGTAGTTTTTCCTTTATTCACACTCAGGTTGCCATGGCTGTCTGGGGATTTGCCGGCTGGCTCTGGAGGAGGGAGGGAGGAGAAAAGGAGGAAGGGAAAGGGAGACCTACCCCTGTGAGCTGCACAGGGTTCAGACCCTCACCCTGTGCCCTGGCACTGTGGCCCAGACCACTAACAGCAATTTAAAGGAACTGAAAAGTCTCTAGAAACCAGAGAACACTTGGTAGCAGATCTTTAACCAATACCCTCACGCTTTAAAAAGCAATAACTGAGTACAGGGTCAACAGAGAACATGGTGGAGGGACAGGAAGGTGCGGCACAGCAGGAGAGCCCAGTGCAGGTGTCTGAGGGACCGAGATGTCCTGGGAGCCAGAGCCAAGAGCCCCTGGCAGGTGAGCTGGAAAGTACTGCAGGCCTGCCCTCAGCTTGAGGGGCTGTCAGCCCCAGTGCTTTCTTGATCGAGTGCAGGCAGTCAGTGAAAGGGCAGTCAGTGTGTGTGTGTGTGTGTGTGTGTGTGTATGTGTGTGTGTGTCGGGGGAGGGAGGCCAGAGGGGGAGAACGGAAGCCCCTTTCCTTCCATTTGTAGCATTTGAAGGGAGGTCAGGAGGTTGGGCTGTTGGTGACTGTGGAGGTAGCTGTTACTTTGAGGACATTATGGCTCTGTGCTCAAGGTGGGTTTGGGGATGGTTAAAGTTCTTCCCAGTGTCAGGTCAGGAGAGGCTTTTCTTCTCCTCCTCCTCCTCCTCCTCCTCCTCCTCCTCCTCCTCCTCCTCCTCCTCCTTCTTCTTCTTTTCTCTCTCTGTCTCTGTCTCTCTCTCTCTCTCCTTGGAGAATGAGGGCCTCACCAGCTGACTGTTTACTTAGCCTTCCTGCAAGGCTGGCTACAGTCACCACGTCTGGGCCTGTCCCTGTGTTATCCTCCACAAGGGAAACTTGGAAATTTCCATCACTCCTCTCTACCCTGAGGGGCTTGTGTTCACACAGCCAGCGGCTGTCAATCTTGGCTGCACATTAGCATCACCTGGACATCTCTGAAAAGTTCAGGTGCCCAGGTGACACATGCCCAATAAAAACCAGCATGTCAGTAGTTTCTAGAATTTCCCAGGGTGGTTTTAGTGGTGGCCAAGTTTGAAAGCTGCTGGCATTGGGGTTATGAGCACATCCACTTGTTCAAGCTGATTCTTCTCTGCTGCTGGTACTAGCCTTGGGCAAGTTATTTATTGCTCTCTGCCTCAGTTTCCTCATTTGCACAATGGAATAATAATGGTATCAATAATAGCACATAGTATTGGTTTGAAGGTCAAATGAGTCCTTGAAGGTTAATTTTAAGGACTCAGAAATTGGCTGGCATGTAGGCAGCACTCTGTCATTTATTATGCACATCTGAAGAGGGACATTGCCACATGGAACAGGCAGGATGGTGAAGGAACCTGAACATGAATCTTATCAAAAGAGGCATAATGAATTGAAGCTGTGTCCTTTGGAAAGAGTGGGACTTTGTTGAGATATGCTGGTTGTCTTCAAAGTCCCATCAGATGGAAAAGGAATGTGGCTTATTTCACATGACTGAATGGAAAGTCTCCAACAGAGCCATTCAGCAGCAAGACAGACTGTCACAGAAGTGAGTTCCTGGGAGTAAGTGTGTGTAAGTGTGTGTATGTGTGAGTATGTATGTGTGAGTGTGTGTGTTTGTGTGTGTGTGTGTGAGAGAGAGAGTGTGTGTGTGTATGTAAGTGTGTGTGAGAGTGAGTGTGTGTGAGTGTGTATATGTGAGTGTGTGTGTGAATGTGTGTGAGTGTGTGTGTGTGAGTGTCTTCTGGGGCCTCTGCTAAAATTAGGGGTCGGGATGCCCAGAGGCCCTTTCTGTTGAGTTTTGGACATAGGATAGATGGGTGGGTTGGCTTTGTTTGAGGAAGAAGGTCAAAGAAGTGGACATTTTTTGAATCTGAAACTCTCTGCCTCAGCAGCTTCCCACCCACAACACCCATGGCCTGTTCCTCACCATCTCACATTCTTGACTCACCCTTACCCCCTCACTGTGAAGTCTCCTACTGCAGCTCATCTATAAAGCCTATTTTACTTGCCTTTACTTTGTAGGGGTGAAGTGGGGAACAGCACTGTTGCGACGTGATTTCACTAGAAATCAACTTGATTAGTTAGCTCTTCTTTTACCCTTCCATCTCTGTCTAGCCCAGGGTCAGGCCCTTCCCTTGATGAGCACTTGGTAGAGGCGTCAGCATGCAGTGGCTCCTGGTGCCCCCTCTGGCCCTGCACTGCCCTCCTCTTCTGCAATGTGAGCAGAACAATCTTAAGACATACCTCTCCCTTTCGTCCTTGTCACCACATCTCTTCTCTTTGCACAGACATGCCTGGACTTCACTGCCTCATAGGAGGCACCACCTCTAAAATCTCCATCTCTGAATGTCCTTTGTAGCCACAGCCCATGTCCTTCCACTGTCCCGTTCACTCATGCTTATTACACCTTTTCTTTGCCTGCCCTGCAGTCCTGGTGCCCTTTCTATTTCAGCATCTTGGATCCATCCTGGTTGCATCTGTCCCCTCCTTCCCTATCATGTTCCGATTCCTTGGTTTCAACAAAGTTCTCAAAAGTGCCCTATTCCCTTACCCTCTTTACCTTCCCCTGTGTCTTCCCAGATGACACTCTCATCTACTTCTGATCCCAAACTGTTGAATTCTGTTAAAGGGGTTTGTGCACCAAAAGTAACCGGACCCACTGCCTGTTCCTGCCTGTGGACTCTCGCTATGCCCTCAGCCATCTTCCTTTAACTCCATTTTTAGCTCCTATCAGATTCCCATAACAGCTGCCTCAAATCCTTTCCACTCTGCTCAAGCCCCAACTGACCCTGCTGCCTCCTCGCAGATCAGACCACCTCCCTGGACTGGCTAAGAAATGGTCCTCTCCATGCTACTGTTATTGCTTTTTCTTCCTTCCTTCCCTCCCTCCATCCCTCCCTCTTTCTTTTCTCCCTCTCCCCTTCCTTCCCTCTCTTTCCTTTCATATAGATACTTTCTCATCTTTTTTTTCTTTTACCCTGTTTTGGGGAAGAAATGTTTCTTATTCTTTCCAAGGCTAACCTTGACCCTAAGACCCTCCCTCTATCATTTCTTCTTCCTATGTGATCTTGCTCCTTTGTCACATTTCCTCATCTTCAACCCCCATTTCTTTTGAGCCCTGAGTCTTGAGACTTACTCTGATTTCCTTCACCTTAAAAACCAATCAGTAACAAAGCACCTGGCTTCGTCTTCATGCTGCCTCTCTCCTTTCTCTATCATCTTTCTCATGCTCTCAGTCCAGTTCTATTCTCCTCCTTGTCCCCATGAACCAGCCTCACTGAGTTAATGTCCCTGAATTGTGCTTGCTTTCACCTTCCTCGCTGGGAGGCAGCCTCATGAAGTGGCAAAAGCATTGAGCTTGGAGTCAGCCACACAGGGATTTAAATCGTGGCTGCACCCATATGTGTTATGTAATCAGAACCCTCACTTGGTACATTATTAATCTTTTTAAACTTCAGTTTCCTCCTCTGGAAAATAGACACACTTAATTCATGAGGTTGCTGTAAGTCCTGAGTGATTATACTTGTGCCCAACGCATTGTTGGCACAAAACTATTCCCTCCCATCCTTGTATTAGCTAATGCTACTCCTTCATGTGATACACCTTTGCTTTATCTAGCTCTCTGTTGAATTTTCATCCACCCTTCTAGGCCTGGTCATAGCCTTCTTACTTTACCTGTTGGGCTTACGTCCTCCAGTTTGTTTTCTCTCTAAACTCATTCCTCAATTATAGCGGGTGCATATCTGATGTACCCAGATCAGCAATCAAGAGCTTCTGGGAATAGGAGAATAAATTTTTCTTTGGATCCCTCCACAGTACTTATCAGAGCACCTCACATATGACAGCTATTCAGTAAATGTTAAGTTTGAAAGAATTTTAAAAATTTTTCTTGCTTCTAGATATATCTTTATAATAGAAAAAAAGGAAAACAAAATCTAATGTAATTCTTCTTACTCATGAATCTACCACCTAACCTTGTAGAATTTGTAATGAAGCAGGGATTTACAATGAAAATCAAAGCAAATAGCAGAAAAAAAAGAAAGAAAAGAAAAACCGTTAATAAAGTCTATCAACTGGTCTAGCCAGATTTTTGTGGTCCTTGTGCTGCCTCATGAAAATGATTTATTTTCAGGTCACTAAGGTCCTATTTTGGCAAGTAATTAAGCTAATACCCACTTGGTGGGATCAATATGTATTTTTCATGTGAAAGAGGAGATGGTAAGACTAGCCAATATCTAAATTCTTTTAATCTTAAATTATAATTCAGTGACCACATGTTGCGAGTGTGATATAATTAAGACAATAATTTTTAAAAGTGACCAAGGACACATCTCATGTTTATCCTGTGATGAAAGTTCTTTGAGGAGCACTGTTTGCTGCAGGTGCATTCATTAATTTATATGTCCATGCAGTAATGTTAATGCATCTGCAACAAACAGTGCTGCAGTAAGTATTTATTAAACACAGACTGTGTGTGCCTGGTTGGTGTTAGGTGCTGGGAACCCAATGATGACTCAAGCCCGGTCTCAACAAGGGTGCTGGCTGACCTTTGGCATGCTCTCCCTGGGTGGGGGGAATGGAGGAAGATGCCTGGAGGTGGGTGTGGGCTTGGCTACGCGGGGCGGCTGCCTTGGCTCAGTGGCTATCATAGAGGGTAGTCTGAAGGGATATTCTTCAGCAGTAGCAGCACCTGCCCCTCCTGGCAGGACCCACCATGCAGTAACTCTGGTTATGAGTCTCTGGGCTTGTCACATTATCTACAGGCAGCCTGAAATGCCTCCTGCTACACACACCAGCTTCCCTCAATTCATCTTTCAATCTGGAGGATTTACAAAGCTTTATACCATTAAGAATAAGATCTCAACAGCATGCCGTAGGGGAAAAACATGTTTTTCTCCTGCCTGTATATGTATTAGTGTGTATGCTCTTCTGGGCAGGGACCATTTTATTTGTCATATTCACTGTGCAGGGCTTTATTCCTTTATAAGGCTGATGCTTCAGAAATCGGGGTTTGCAGCTTCATCTGAGATCAACATGTAGGAGCTAAAACCAGTTCATGGCTAGTGGAGAGCCATCTACAATGGGGTTCATGTGTCTGAAGCCTATCTTATATGCCCCAAGAAACAAAGATGATGGAGGAGAGAATGCCTGTAATCATTTAGCATCCAGCTGACACGTGCTCATCTTCCTCAGTACCTGGAGGCCATGGCTGCAAATCCTTCAGGGGAGCTGGAGATCAAAACATAGGACAGCTGAGAGGGGAGGTTGTCCATCTGTGTGTTCCCTGTACTTGCTTATATCAGATGGGTGAGCCTCACTGGGGGATGGATGGTTCACAAAGCATCCAGACTGCCTCCAAAGCAGGGGCATCACAACCCGACCATCTGGAGACCGTGGATGGAAAGGGATAAGGGAAATTTCTCCCAGTTCTGCCTTGATGATTTGGGACAGCTGATGAATCCTGCCCTTCTCTTCTTCTGGCTGAGCCCTCAACTGTGGACCACTTGTCAAAAGCTGGTGAGGGGACCAGTGGGAGGTGCAGGATGGCAGTAGTGGCGGGGAAGGTGCGCTGGGCTCCTGCTGCATGCAGGCGTCTGGGACCGTGACTGATGGGTGGCCAGCATCGATATGGTGGAGAATGAAGAGGCCAGTAAGAGTGTCATTGTTAGGATGACAGACTTGTTTACTGAGCAGGCTGTCCAGGTGACCGCTGAGGTTGGAAAGCTCTTGGTGAAGAGAAGGTGAATGTAATCCTTTGTGTGGTTGGAGGCTGGACCAGGAGCAATGATAGGTCCAAGTCTCTCTTCAAAAACCTGTGACCTCATGTGGAAACAGAGCATGTGGAAGTCCACCATCTCCAGCCACCTGGCCACCAAGCACCTCCAGAAAGGAGGCCTCCTGACCTTGATGGGTGCCAAGGCCACCCTGGATGGGACTCCTGGGATGATTGGCTACGGCATGGCTAAGGGCGCTGTCTATCAGCTTTGCGAGAGCCACATAGGGAAGAACAGCAGCATGCCACATGGGCTGCACCATCGTGGTGCTTGTCATTATCCTCAACACCACAATGAATAGGAAGTCCATGCCTGAGGCCGACTCCGGCGCCTAGACACCCTTGGAATTCTTCGTGGAAACCTTCCATGACTGGATCACAGAGAAAAACTGGCCAAGTGCAGGGAGCCTAATCCAGGTGGTGATGGAGGGAAACACAAAATTTACCCCACGTATTTTTAAGCTTCCTCTTAGTGCCTGCCAGGGGCGTGCTAGAAAAGACAACGTATCTCAGTGTAGCCACATCTGGGCCCATGTTTTCTGTAATCCTGTTTGTGGTTTGAGATAGTGACACCTGTTTTTCTCTCACCTAATGTGCATTTGCTTTCCTAAGACAAAATGTAAATGGAAAATGTTAGTATGAAATAAAACCATTTGTGGGGAGGCCTACAGATGGCTCTGTGGCCCGTCTGCATTAATCACCTAGGTTTCTGCATGGCCCCTCTGGATTGGCTTCGCATTGAGTTGCTTTCAAAACTGTTCATCTGTCCCTGACAGTGGCTGTTGGCTTGACTGGTTCAGATTTATAAGCACTGGGGACATTTGGGGGCCTGAGTTATTTATGCTTCTGTCACAGATGTAGTTTTTGCAGCATTGAATTAAACTGCCTAAAACTCCTTTTGTGGTGTAAGCAAAATCCATGGACTCTGTCAGGCATCTTTTCCCTGTGTGGTTGCCAAGTGTGCCAGAGAACCACTCGTGATTACTTGGAGTTATCTTCTTAGTAAATGCACTTCATTGATTGTGTTATCTTTTGGAAAAAAAAAAAAAAGCCTGTGTGAGGGGACCCAGCTCTTCATTTAGGTTCTGGAGTAGAAAGAGGTTACAAAGTAGAGGGGAAGAGACAGCAGGAAGGGAAAAGGTCCTGCTGGTTCTCTAAGTGGAAAGGGAGTGGGTGGGCATAGCCACGCTTATTGCTGGGAACTTTCCAGAGTCCCTGGCTCTTCGACAGGCATATGTCCAAATAAGGAATCTTAAGGCTTCCACCCTGTATTTCTGACACTTTGCCTCATCAAAAAAATGACTTCCCCCAAGTGTTTGTAGCAAATTTGGCTAAAGAGTCATCTAAAGCTTACTGCATGAGTCTAGCCTGAGCAGCCCTGGCTCACATTTGGGCAGGTTTGGCAGTCCCCAAGCCTGTTCACATTTGCTCTCCTCAGTTGATTTGATCATATAATAGCTGCAGGTAGTGGGCAGGGTAGGAATTACTCACCTTGGGTTTATAGGTGATGAACTTAAAGCTCAGATCTATTTTCATGATGGAATCCTACAGAGTGCCACTAGTGTCAAAAATATTTCCCTTTTTTTCATTATATGATGTTGTCTGTGTAGTAGTAGTATAGTTAATGTGATACTTCAGTGAATGTACCACCATGGAGAGTCCAGCATCGAATTTTACAGAAAGAGAACAATGACTAGCCCAGGTTTAAATGGACATAGCTTGGGACAGAGAAGCTGGGGCTTACTGGTGAAGCCATGAGCCTCACCCTTGCTAGAGGGGATCACCCCACTATGCTCAGCCTTAGGCATTTCTATCATTCTTTAAGAGAACAGCTGACCCAGGAGTCCTCTAATCTCTGCCCAGCCTGCTGATTTAATCTGGTCTATGGACATAGGGATGACTCAGCTAAGTGCAAGAGCCTTGCCTTGTATCTTTGAAATCTTTCCTAGCTCGTCTCAGAGGACCAACAAGAATGCAAAGGGAACAGGACCCTTATCACACCTACTAAATTTCTGACCAGCCAGAGAAAACTTTATAATGACCAACAGAAAGTATGAGCAGCCACTATAACAACTTCAGGGTGAACAGAATGGCTTGATTTGGCCAAATGAAAACAGTTAGAGATTGAAATAAAACATCAAATTAGATAGGAAAATAAATTATTTTATGTTACCTTTCTCTCTCTGGCCATTTTGTTAGGTATTATTTGGATGTTGCTGAATGTATACTCACTAGATATTGCCATGTACTCACATGAAATTTGAACTCATAAACATGTTAACATTGAAATAGGCAATTTGTTTCAATTATTATATTACATTTTATATTTAATGTAATATAAAATTTTGGTTAGAGATTAAGATAAAGACATTCATAAATCTATACTGTATGAACATAACCAATGGACACAGACAATTGGGGGGGTGAGGGCATGTGGTAGGAGGTGGGAATAGCTAGTGAGAGGTCAATGGGGGAAAAAGGAGACTTATGTAATATTTCAAACAATAAAGAATTTAAATAAAAAGATAAATATATTACTTAGGGCAAAAAGAGATGTTTCTTATCTTTTTCATAAACTAAAAAGGTGACCAGCACTTGTTCTGCTCTTCAACAAAAACATCAGAGACTGAACTCAGTCATGGGACCACTTATAGGGAAAGTCCAGGAAGGCCCTTCCTTAGCTGGCGGTGTACGAGTTGGCCTGTGTTCCATGATTCCAGGTGGATCCCATGGGTCTGGCTGGGATAGATAGCTGTTTATTCTGCATTTAGATTTGCATATCAAGGAACTGAAGCCAGCAGTTCTAACACTATTTGAGTCCTACAGCAGAAAGTATTTAGATTTGGACCTTTTCCTGATATTTTCTCATTAGTATCAAGGAACCCTTTTATTACATGTGCAGTATAATGATGTGCTATGAAGACACACACGGTGAGCTTATTATATACTTACCACAAGGCAGTGGATGATTAAAACTGTAATGGGCAAGTGAAGCAATTGCTTGTCAAATTGTGCGGAGGGTGACTATGGGGACTAAAGGGTCAACTTGCATGATAGAATACATGGGTACTGACACTTTAAAAAGTACTAATTGAAATTGAATAGAGGAGAAAATGGCGGCGGAGTAGAGGGACGCGTCTGGAGTTTTGTCGCTGGGCAGAGGGAGAGAGAGCGGCTGAGAGTTGCATTGGGAGTGTTTGTTGGCAAGCTAGGAGTCAGTTGTCCTCCAGGGGAAGGCGGGGAACTGCTGGAGGGGGCTCTCCCGGCCAGGCAGCCCCACTGCCACGGGGTTTTTGTCCGCCAGAGCCACCAGCGCGAACGCGGAGCCCGAGCCATCTTGCAGTGGGAGGTGGATGTCTGCGGCGGTCTGAAGCCTTCGGCTGGGCACCCATCGAGCAGCCAGGAACCCGGGGACCCAGAACTCCGCTCTCCAATCGGCGCAGACATGCGGCGGAACCAGAGATCCACAGAGCACACGGAAAGGTCAGATTGCGCCTGACTTAAGGGGGAGGTGGATGTCTGCCGAGGTCTGAAAGCGGCGGCTGACGGAGGCACCCACAGAGCAGCCAGGACCCAGAGCGCGGCTTCCCAGGCAGCACAGACGCGCAGGCGGAGGATTCAGAGATCCACAGGGCCGCGGAAGGGTCAGATTTCCCTGGGCCAGGGTGCCCTCTCCTACCCCCGCAGGGCAGAGACTCGCACACTGTGGGAGCCGGGCTGCGGGAAAGCTGCCTCTGGAGAGGTCCGAGGAGGTGGTCAGAGGTGTTGACAGAGGAGAGCTCCAGAAAACGACTTTTTTTTTTCTTTTTCTCTGGGACAGAGGGACAACCTAGGAGTTATTGCAGTGTCCAGGCTGCAAAACCCCCACAAACTGGTTTTGGTAACCACAGAGTAGCAGGATCTGAGCACAGCCTAGAGAGGTCCTGTGCTTTGTGTCAGAGATCAATTCCAAAACACTGCCACCCAATGGATGACACACAAATTGACTCTCGCATAACCACAAGAGAATAAAGAGATTAAAACACCAAGAGGGGAACACAGGGAACTGCAATACCTCCCCTACTGGGAAACAGGAGTGCCAAGCAGAATAATAGTGGAAGTGAAGGACCATTCTATTTTTCTTCTTCTTTTTTTTTTTCCTTTTCTCTTTTTCTTAATTTTTAATTCTTTATTTTTCATTTTCACATATTTTAATTAAAAGAATATTTTTTTCTTTCTGCCTCAATTGATTTTACCTTTATAATTATTACATTTTTGTTTTAAGCTAGTATTATTAATTACTACTAGTACTTTACCGTTTTTGGGAAAAAAAGTGTCATTTTGTTTTCTCTTTATTTTATTTCGGGATTAGAGTTCTACATTCTATTTTCATCTTCCCTTTAGCATAATTTTACTCCAACTCAACTCCACCTTTATGCCAACACTTTCCTCCTAACTTTCCCCATTTTGCTGTCTTGTTTCTCTTTCCCTTTTCCAACTTTTGATTCTCCTTATTTTTCTCTTTACCTGGTTAAAATTTCACCCCATTTATATATCTAATTTCAAATCCCCTACTACAAGTCCACACAAACCTCTCCCCTCTTGTCTTCACTAGCCAAAAAGTTGTTTTTTCTCTATGTTCTTTTGTTGCTATTTGCCTGAAAAGTGATTATATCGATTTTTTGAAAGTTTTTTTTTTGAGAGATTGTTTTAGTTTATTCTACTTGTTTTATTTTGCTTTTTGCTTGCTTTGTTTTCTACCTCTCTTTTCCCTCATCTCCCTCGATACCAGTTGCTATTTGCAAATTGCATCAATCTCTAGGTACTGGTTGCTGGCCTTTATTGGGATTAGTGACTGTTCTATTGAAGTTGTCTCCTGACATCTATATTTTGTTCCTCTTTTCTCTCTTATACACTTTCTTTTTTCTCTGACTTTTTTCTCTTCCTTTTTCCTTCTCCTTTTTATTTTCTTATTTTACTTTATTTTATTGTTCATTTATTTATCTTTTTTTTTCTCACTCTCCCAATTTGATTTTGGCACTTCTTTCTTTTCTTTCTTCCTCATTTTCCTATTCTTCTTTCTCTATTTACCCCTAATTTGTCCTTCATTGGTGGTCACCTTATTTGTGATTATTAACATCTTGAATACATTTCTACTGAGTGCCTTGTGTGCTGTACCTGGTCGTGTTGTAGTTTGTGCCTTTCAATCAACGTAGGAGAGAGCACTACATAACCAGACACCCAGAGAAGAAAGACCATGGGCAGAAAAAGAAACAGCCCACAAAAGACAGAAAGGCAGGTTTCACCAGAAAAGGAAGTAAACGAAATAGAACCACAAATAAGCCTACCAGAGAAAGAGTTCAGAGAAATTATCATAATGTGGTTGAAAAGAATGAGAGACAAATTTGACAATATGAGTAAGAGCCAAGAGGTAATGAATAAGAACCTAGAGGAGGTGAAGAAGCATGAAGAAGAATTGCAGAAGAAACTAGAGGAGGTGTAGAATAAACAAGAAGAAATGCAGAAGAAACTAGAGAAGGTGCAGAATAAACAAGAAGAAATGAATAATGACATCACTGCTATAAAGAACTCAATAGAAAGCATCAAAAGTAGACTAGAAGAAGCAGAGGACCGCATCAGTGAGCTAGAAGACACGGTAGGAAAAAATACCCAAGTACAGCAGCTTCTAGAAAAAAAAGTTAAAAAGCAAGAGGAGAGTCTAAGGGAACTTTGGGATAACATGAAACAAAATAACATCCGCATAATTGGGGTTCCAGAAAAAGTGGAAACTGAACAAGGATTAGAGAACGTGTTTGAAGAAATAATGACAGAAAATTTCCCCAATATAGAAAAGAAAAAACCCACACAAATCCAAGAAACTCACAGAGTCCCAAGCAAAATGAACCCCAACAAACCGACACCGAGGCACGTTATAATTAAATTGGCAAACACCGACGACAAAGTAAGAATCTTAAAAGCAGCCAGAGAGAAACAGAAAGTTACCTACAAAGGAACCCCCATAAGACTAGCTACTGACTTCTCAACAGAAACTCGTCAGGCCAGAAGAGAATGGAATGAAATATACAAAGTCATGCAAAGGAAGGGTCTGAATCCAAGAATACTGTACCCTGCAAGACTCTCAATCAAAATTGAAGGTGAAATTAGGAGCTTCACAGACAAAAAAGGACTATGGGAATATATTACCACCAAACCAGCAATGCAAGAAATGTTAAAACGTCTGCTGTAATAAAAAGAAAGAGGAAGTGAAGAAGGAACTCGAGGGTAAGGACTAAAAATGGCAACAGATAAGTACTTATCAATAATAACTTTAAATGTAAACGGATTAAATGCTCCAATCAAAAGACATAGGGTAACCGATTGGATAAGAAAACATGATCCATATATCTGCTGTCTGCAAGAAACCCACCTTAGGAAAAGAGACGCACACAGATTGAGGGTGAAGGGATGGAACATGGTATTTCAGGCAAATGGAAATGAAAAAAAAGCTGGGGTTGCAATACTTATATCTGACAAATTAGATCTCAAAGTGAAGGACATAACAAGAGATAAAGAAGGCCACTTCATAATACTAAAGGGAACAATCCAACAAGAAGAAATAACTCTGGTAAACATATATGCACCCAATATAGGAGCACCTAAATACATAAAAAAAACTCTTGGAGGATATTAAGGGAGAGATTGACAGCAATACAATCATAGTAGGAGACTTTAATACCCCACTGTCACCATTGGACCAATCCTCTAAACAAAAAATCAGCAAAGAAACATCAATCCTAAATGACTCAGTAGACCAGATGGAATTAATTGACATCTTCAGAACATTTCACCCCAAAGCCACAGAATATACATTCTTCTCCAGTGCACATGGGTCATTTTCAAAGATAGATCATATGTTGGGTCATAAGAAAAGTCTCTTCAAATTCAAGAAGATAGAAATCATATCAAGCATTTTCTCAGACCATCGTGGCATAAAACTGGAAATCAACTATAATAAAAACAATAGAAAGAAATCAAACACATGGAGACTAAACAGCATGCTTTTAAACAATGACTGGGTAACCAGAGAGATCAAGGAAGAAATAAAAAACATCATGGCAACAAATGACAATGACAACACAACAATAAAAATTTATGGGACACAGTGAAAGCAGTCTTGAGAGGGAAGTTCATAGCCCTACAAGCCTACTGCAAAAAACAGGAAATAACGGTAATAAATCACCTAAACCTACAACTCAAAGAGCTAGAACGTGAGCAACAAGAAAAGCCCAGTGTACTCAGAAGAAAGGAAATAGTGAAGATCAGAGCGGAGATAAACAACTTGGAGACCAAAGAAACAATTCAAATGATCAACAAAACAAAGAGCTGGTTCTTTGAAAGGATAAACAAGATTGATGGACCCCTAGCCAGGCTCACCAAGAAGCAAAGAGAGAAGACCCAAGTAAACAAAACCAGAAATGAAAGAGGAGAAATAACAACAGACCCTGTGGAAATACAAAGGATTGTTAAAAAATACTATGAACAACTCTATTCCAACAAATTGGACAACCTGCAAGAAATGGACATTTTCCTAGAAAAATATAACCTCCCAAAACTCAATGAGGAGGAAGCCAAACATCTCAATAGTCCAATAACTATGGAAGAAATTGAAGCAGTAATTAAAAAGCTTCCAGCAAATAAAAGCCCGGGTCCAGATGGCTACACAGGAGAGTTTTACCAAACATTCAAGGAAGAATTAAAACCTATCCTCCTCAGACTATTCAAAAACATTCAAGAAGGAGGAATACTACCAAACACCTTCTATGAAGCCAGCATCACCCGAATACCAAAACCAGATAAAGACAACACAATGAAAGAGAATTATAGGCCAATATCTCTCATGAACATAGATGCCAAAATCCTCAACAAAATTCTAGCAAACCGGATCCAGCAGTACATCAGAAAGATCATACACCATGACCAAGCATGACCCCTGCATTCCTGGGATGGTTCAATATCCGCAAATCAATAAATGTGATACATCACATAAACAAATTGAGAGATAAAAATCACATAGTCATATCAATTGATGCAGAAAAAGCATTTGACAAAATCCAACATCCTTTCTTGATAAAAACTCTCAGCAAAGTGGGAATAGAAGGATCATACCTCAACATCATAAAAGCCATATATGATAAACCCACAGCTAACATCATAACCAATGGGCAAAAACTAAAACCATTTCCCCTAAGAACAGGAACAAGACAGGGATGCCCACTCTCACCTCTCCTGTTCGACATAGTACTGGAAGTATTAGCCATTGCAATTAGACAACAAGAAGAAATAAAAGGCATCCAAATTGGAAAAGGAGAAGTAAAGCTGTCCTTATTTGCAGATGACATGATATTGTACATAAAAAACCCAAAGGACTCCATTCCAAAACTAATTGACTTAATTAATGAATTCGGCAATGTAGCAGGATACAAAATTAATGCTAAGAAGTCTGTGGCATTTCTATACACTAACAGTGAAATTATAGAAAGAGAAACTAAAAAAGCAATCCCATTTACCATCGCACCAAAAAAATTAAGATACCTAGGAATAAACCTAACTAAAGAGGTAAAAGACCTTTATGCAGAAAACTACAGGACACTGAAAAAAGAGATAGAGGAAGATGTTAACAGATGGAAGAGCATACCATGCTCATGGATTGGGAGAATCAACATCATTAAAATGTCCATACTACCCAAAGCAATCTACAGATTCAACGCACTACCCATTAAAATACCAATGACATATTTCACAGACCTAGAAAGAATTCTTCATAGATTCATCTGGAACAAAAAAAGACCACGGATAGCTACAGCAATTCTGAGAAAAAAGAATAAAGTAGGTGGGATCTCAATACCAGACTTCAAGCTATACTACAAAGCAACTGTTCTCAAAACAGCCTGGTACTGGCACAAGAACAGACATATAGATCAATGGAATAGAATAGAGAACCCAGATATCCACCCAAACCACTATGCTCAATTAATATTTGACAAAGGAGGCATGAACATTCAATGGAACCAAGATAGCCTCTTCAATAAATGGTGTTGGGAAAATTGGACAGATACATGCAAAAAATTGAAACTGGACCACCAACTTCCACCAAATACAAAAATAAACTCAAAATGGATACAGGACTTAAACATTAGAAGGGAAACCATAAAAATACTAGAGGAATCCACAGGCAGCACAATCTCAGATATATGCCGAAAGAACTTCTTCACTGATACTGCTCCAAAGGCAATGGAAGCTAAAGAAAAAATAAACAAATGGGACTACATCAAAATAAAAAGCTTTTGCACAGCAAAAGAAACCATCAACAAAACAACAAGAAAGATCAATGCATGGGAGAACATATTTGCAAATGCTATCACTGATAAAGGTTTAATCTCCAAAATCTACAACCAACTTATACAACTTAATAAAAGGAAGATGAAGGATCCAATAAAAAAATGGGCAATGGACCTAAATAGAACCTTTTCAAAAGACGACAGAAGGAAAGCCAAGAGACACATGAAAACATGTTCAAAGTCATTAATCATCCGAGAGATGCAAATCAAAACGACAATGCGATACCATCTTACACCTGTCAGAATGGCAATCATCAACAAATCAACAAACGACAAGTGTTGGCGAGGATGCGGAGAAAAAGGAACCCTTGTGCACTGTTGGTGGGAATGCAGACTGGTGCAGCCACTGTGGAGAACAGTATGGAGTTTCCTCAAAAAACTAAAAATGGATCTCCCATTTGACCCTGTAATCCCACTCTTAGGAATTTATCCTAAGAAATTACAAACACCAATCAGAAAGGATTTATGCACCCCTATGTTCATAGCAGCACAATTTACAATAGCCACAATTTGGAAACAGCCTAGGTGCCCGTCATCAGATGAGTGGATCAGAAAACTGTGGTACATCTACACAATGGAATTCTATGCTGCCACTAAAAAGAAGGAATTCTTACCATTTGCAGCAACCTGGTTGGAACTGGAGAGCCTTATGCTTAGTGAAATAAGCCAGTCAATGAAGGAGAAGCATCACATGATCGCACTCATTGGGGGATAATAAAGAACATTATAAACTGATGAACAAAAGGATAGGTACAGAGACAGTAAAGCTTCAAACAGACTGTGAAATTACAGCAGGAAGATTAAAGTTAGGTGAGGTAGATAAGAGATCAATCAAAGGACTTGTATATATGCATATAATCATAACCAATGAACATAGACACTGGGGGGTTGGGTTATGCCTGGGAGGGAGGGGGGGCAATGGGGAGATATGTATAAAAAATTAATAAAAATAAATAAATAAATAAATAAAATAAAATATTTAATAAAAAAAGAAATTGAATAAAAATTTTCATAACAATAGGATGCAAAATGTTTTAACATCTTAGATAATTTAGAGTAGAAAATTGGCACATTGCTAACTGATCTTAGATCTGATTGAATACTCAGTTTCCTAAGTGAAATGTTTTAGTGTAGCATCTAAATAACTTCTGAAGTCAAAGTTTGTTCTGCTATCTCCAACATTTCTGTAAAATCAGTTACTCTGGGAGGATATAGCAGAGCTGCCTCAGGATAAGAAAATCAGAGAAGATAGTCTTAAATGCTAACATACATTTAAAACAAGATGTTTATTAATCAGTATCTATTTAACCATATGTCAATTAGTAAGAATATTTACTAGTATATATGCTATTTTATTAGAAAACAAAGCAAATAATCATAAACTTTCTTCTAAGCAAACAAAATGAAATCAACAGCAATTATTTGCTGAATACTTTTCTCTTTCTAGGACTTTGTTTTACAACTAGAGGAATGGTGCATGGATTCGTGCACTGGTGGGGTCCTTTGTGTTGGCCTGCGCCCTCTAGCAATCTGGAATCCCCTTAGGAGATGTCGGACTGCTGGTTTTGGCCTGATTTCTGTAGGCCAGGCTGAGGGACCCCAGCACCAGGCCTTTAGTATGCATATAAGATCTTTGGTTAATCTCTTCCTGCTCTCCCTGCTTCCCCCTTTCCTCTGAGATTCATCAGTCTGTTCCATGTTTCCATGCCTATGCATTGAGCATCTGCCCCCTGATGGTTAGTGAACGTCATAACTACAGGTCAAATGGTTGAACAGTAGCTTAGGCTTTTATGTACTAGTACAGAGATAAAGCCACATGGTATATGTTATATGCATTTTACATATGAGGTTGCTAAAGCTGAAAGGCTGAGTAACTTATCTTGAGTAGTCAGAAGGCTAATAATAGACAAAACTATTTGATTTCAAAACCCACATTCTTTTTCTCAACTGCTTCTGTGAAGCCTTTATTCAGAAAAGTCTTCTACAGGATCTATTCAGGGTCCACAAAGATTTTAATTCAATCTCTTATGGTTTTACCTATGTGTATGTTTATATACACATGTACACACACATATAGATCTATGTTCACACATGAAATGAGTTGTAAAGAAACAGATATACTATTCACTGCAAGCAAAGACTTTCTGGGGATACTTCCTTAGTTAGTCATTAAATTCTTAGGTTCTGAAAATGGATTGTATCAGTTACATGTTATCTAAGGGGATTACTCATGCTAACCAAACTGATTGATAAAATAGGCCTTGCTTTGCCAATTAAATGTCAACAGAAGTCATATAATTCATCAATTTTATTTTTCCATGTTGGGGTGATTGTGGAAGCAAGTGTTGTAATGGATCCTCCATCAGCCAGGGAATTTGAGTGTTTCTGCTGAGTTGACCTGTATTGGGCAGTAGAGGGATAGGGAAATACACTTGTTATTTAATCCACAGAGGTGATGTGGTTGTCTGTTATGTATAAAACCTTGACTATCCTGACAGATACAATAAATTGGTCACTACCTCTTATGCAGCAACTAGAGGCTCAGTGCACAAAATTTATGCATGGAGGTGTGTGTCCCTCAGCCCAGCCTGCACCCTCTCCAATCTGGGACCCCTAGAGAGATGTCCAACTGCCTACTTAGGCCTGATCCTACTGGGCAGTCAGACATCCCTCTCACAATCCAGAACTGCTGGCTCCCAATTGCTCACTTGCCTGCCCTCCTGATTGCCCCTAAGCACTTCTGCCTGCCTGGCTGATCACCCCCTAAACACTCTCCTGATTGATGCCTAACTGCTCCCCTGCCAGCCTGCTTGCCCCTAACTACCCTTCCCTACAGGCCTGGTCACCTGTAACTGCCCTCCCCTGCCAGTCTGGTCCCCTCCCAACTGCCTTCCCCTGTAGGCCTAGGTCCCCCCAACTGCCCTTCCCTACAGGCCCAGTCACCCCCAACTTTCCTCCTCTGCTGGCCTGGTCAACCCTAACTTCCCTCCCCTGCAGGCTTTATTTCCCCCAACTGCCCTCCCTTGCAGGCCTGGTACCTCCCAACTGCCCTCCTCTGCTGGCCTGATGGCCCACAACTGCCTTCCCTTACAGGCCTGGTCCCTCCCAACTGCCCTCCCCTGATGGCCATTTTGTGATAGCCATCTTGTGCCCACATGAGGGCAGTCATCTTTGACCACATGGGGACAGCCATCTTGTGTGTTGGAGAGATGGTCAATTTGCATATTATTCTTTTATTAGATAGGATTAGATAGGATAGAGGCCTGGATCATGGGTGGAGGCTGGCTGGTTTGCTCTGGATGATGGTGGGGGTTCCCTTGGGGCATGGGGAAGCTTGGGTGAGGGGCCTGTGGTGGTTTGCAGGCTTCCCAGGCCCCCACGGCCACCCAAGTGGAGGCCCTGGTATCTGTGATTTATTTATCTTCTATAATTGAAACTTTGTAGCCTTCAATGGATCCAAGCCTCCTGCTTGCTCCATGCCTGTAGCCATTTTTGTTGGGATCTATTTATCTTCTATAATTGAAACTTTGTAGCCTTAAACGAAGGCCAAGGTAGGCCAGGACAGGCGGAAAGCTTGGCTTCCTCCATTGCTAGGGAAACCCAAGTTTCCTGCTCTCTCTGTGGCCGAAGCCATTTTGGTTGGATTAATTTGCATACTTGCTCCTGATTGGTTGGTGGGCATGGCTTGTGGATGTAGCGGAGGTATGGTCAATTTGCATGTTACTCTTTTATTAGATAGGATGGTTAATAACTAGTTCTAAGCATGTAAATGAGAGGTGAACTTGTACCCAAATAAAATTATTTTTTATTGTTGACAATATTACAGTTGTCTCCCATTTTCTTCCCCTTTTTCTCCTCCAACCAACCCTCATTCCAACCCAGGCCAAATAAGGTTTTGCATGCAACCTACATTAAAATCTCAGTGACCTATAAGCCATTAATCAAAATTCCATTATTCTGTACACTTAACACTCTTTTCAGTGTGCTGGTCCAAGGCACTTCATTTCTGGATTATTGTAACATTCTCCTTGTACTTTTCCACTTCATCTATCTTTGTCACCCAACCATCTTCCTTAATTCAATCCTAGAATATAGCCTTTACAAAACTGTGTTTTTATCACTTTCCAAAGTGATATTTTAGTTATCAGTTTATTTGGAACACCTTTCTATGTCAATAAAATTAATTATTTATCATTGAAAGGACCTAGCTTGAAAATCAGGGCCAGTTATTTGCTCAAGATCCTTCCTCCTCATGGGCTGATCATGATGGGCTGTACCAAAGAGAGGGGCACATGGTGACTTGATGTACAGAGAGTTAGAACTAAAGGCACAGAATCTCTACAGGAAATATTTTCTTTTTTTAAATTTAATAAATCTTTATTGTTCAGATTATTACAATTTTTCTTCTTTTTCCCCCCACCTGGTTCCCACCCCACTCTCTGCCCTTACGTGCCCCCCACCACTGTCCTCATCCATAGGTGTATGATTTTTTTGTCCAGTCGCTTTCCCCACCATTTCACCCCTCCCCATCAAGAATTGTCAGTCAGTCCACTCCCTTTCTATGCCCCTGATTCTATTATATTCACCAGTTTATTCTGTTCATCAGACTTTTTTTATTCACTTGATTTTTAGATTCACTTGTTGATAAATATGTATTTGTTGTTCATAACTTTTATCTTTACTTTTTTCTTCTTCTTCCTCTTCTTAAAAAATACCTTTCAGCATTTCATATAATACTGGTTTGGTGTTGATGAACTCCTTTAGCTTTTTCTTATTAGTGAAGCTCTTTATCTGCCCTTCAATTCTGAATGATAGCTTTCCTGGGTAGAGTAATCTTGGTTGTAGGTCCTTGCTATTCATCACTTTAAATATTTCTTGCCACTCCCGTCTGGCCTGCATAGCTTCTATTGAGAAATCAGCTGACAATCGTATGAGTGCTCCCTTGTAGGTAACTAATTGTTTTTCTTTTGCTGCTTTTAATGTTCTCTCTTTGTCTTTTGCTCTTGGCATTTTACTTATGATGTGTCTTGGTGTGGTCCTCTCTGGATTCGTTTTGTTTGGGGTTCTGTGTGCTTCCTGGACTTGTGAGTCTGTTTCTTTCACCAGGTGGGGGAAGTTTTCAGTCATTATTTCTTCAACTAGGTTTTCAGTATCTTGCTTTCTCTCTTCTTCTGGCACCCCCACAATTCTGGTGTTGGTACGCTTGAAGTTGTCCCAGAAGCTCCTTACACTATTTTCATATTTTTGGATTTTGTTTTTTTAAATTAAATCTTTATTATTCAGATTATTACATTTGTTTCTCTTTCTTACCCTCCATAGCTTCCCTCCACCCAGCCCCCACCCTTCCCTCTACCCTTACCTCCCTCCCATTGACCTCATCCATAGGTGTATGATTTTTGTATAGTCTCTCCCTGTACACCCCTCACCCCTTCCCCCCTGAGAATTATCAATCCACTCCCTTTCTGTGCTCCTGATTCTATTATATTCACCAGTTTATTCTGTTGATCAAAATTTTAATTCACTTAATTTTTAGATTCACTTGTTGATAAATATGTATTTGTTGTTCATAACTTTTTGTCTTTTACCTTTTTATTCTTCCTCTTCTTAAAGAGTACCTTTCAGCATTTCATATAATACTGGTTTGGAGTTGAACTCCTTCAGCTTTTTTCTTATCTGTGAAGCTCTTTATCTGTCCTTCAATTCTGAATGATAGCTTTGCTGGATAGAGTATTCTTGGTTGTAGGTTCTTGCTATTCATCATGTTGAATATTTCTTGCCACTCCCATCTGGCCTGCATTGTTTCTGTTGAGAAATCAGCTGACAATCATATGGGTGCTCCCTTGTAGGTAATTAATTGTTTTTCTCTTGCTGCTTTTAATATTCTCTCTTTGTCTTTTGCTCTTGGTATTTTAATTATGATGTGTCTTGGTGTAGTCCTGTTTGGATTCCTTTTATATGGGGTTTTGTGTGCTTCCTGGACTTGTAAGTCTATTTCTTTTACCAGATGTGGGAAGTTTTCAGTCATTATTTCTTCAACTAGGTTTTCAGTATCTTGCTCTCTCTCTTCTTCTGGCACCCTCACAATTCTGATGTTGGTACTCTTGAGGCTCCTTACATTATCTTCACATTTTTGGATCCTTTTTTCTTCTTGCTTTTCCAGTTGAGTGTTTTCTGATTCTTTATATTTCAAATTTTTGACTTGATTCTTGTGTTCCTCTAGTCTGCTGTTAGGTCTCTGTATAATATTTTTTTATTTCAGTCAATATTGTTTAATTTCTAGTTGGTCCTTTTTCATCTCTAGTTGGTCCTTTTTCATCTCCTCTTGGGTCTCACTAACTTTATCCAACTTTTCTTGGATATTCTTGAAAAACCTTGTAAGTGTGGTTTTAAACTCTATATCCAGTCATTTTTTACCCCTCCATTTCTTTTGTTTGTGATCCCTCTCCTTGTCTTGGCATTTTCACTATGCCGGGAGAACTTCTGTGTTGGATTCAGCCTTATGATACAAGAGTTGCAAAACTGCAAAGGCCTCTCTGTTGAGGTTGGGATGGGTGAAGTCTCAGGGCTTAACAGATCACCTTGCTTTCCAGTCGGCCCCACCCTCCATGGACCCTGAGTCTCATGTGACTGGGTAATCACTGGAGCTGTCCCTGTGTGTGCACGCACTCTCACAGTGCCTCTAGTCTGCTGCCCCTTTGGCTCTCCTGCGCTCTGGGACCATATGAGTCTGGATCCCCAGGGTTTCACCCCAAACTGGGGTTTAGTGGAGTTAGAAGTGGCACAGTTGGGAGGGTCTGTCTCCTGCCCACTCGTGAAAGCCAGCGGCACAATCAGCAGTCAGTCCTCTGCGCGCAGTGCCGTGTGCACAGCCAGACTTCTGATCTTTTGTGACTCCCCTAAATTTCCGTGCACTTCTCCCTTTTCACAGTCCTAACTCCCCCTGTCTGAGTTTCGGCTGGATCTGGGGTTTAGTGTTATAGGATAAGGGGTTCAATGCCTTTGAGAGTCTCCTTCTCCCTCCTAACAGAGAAAGCCAGTCAGGTACTCCAGCACCTGCTCTTTCCATGCACGCATCTCCATACCTCAGCTTTTTTGCAGCTCCTCTGGGTCTCTGTGAGCCCCTCTCTTTCCTTCTAGTTGTAGAATTTCCACTCAGCTAGCTTTCCTGTGGTTCTGGATGATGTCCGTTCTGTCTTTTAGTTGTAGTTTTGTAATTGTTGTGCAAGGTAGCAGTGTAGGTGTTTACCTATGCCGCCATGTTGGATTCTCTCTCCTGGATTCCTTTTTCTTTTTGAGTTTTCATTTGAGTGTTTTTTGCTTCTTTGTCTTTCAGATATTTGACTTGATTCTTACATTCTTCTAGTCTGCTGTTAGATCTCTGTATAATATTTTTTATTTCAGTCAGTGTATGCTTAATTTTTAATTGGTCCTTTTTCATATCCTCGAGGGTCTTGCTAAATTTATTGGCTTTTTCTAGAAAAATTTTGAAAAACCTTATAACTATGGTTTTGAACTCTATATCTAGTTGTTTGTTTTCCTCCATTTCTTTTATTTGTGATTTGTTTCTTTGTCTCCACATTTTGGCTGCTTCCTTGAGTTGATAAGTTGCTTTGTGTACTAGATATCCTATAGTGCCCAGTGTCTCAGCCTTCTCAATTACCTGAGGTGGACACTCTTGGTATACCCCTTTGTGGGCTGTGTGCACAGTCTTGTTTTAGGTAATCCTTGATTTTTGTTGGTATCACTGGGAGGAATTGACCTCCAGGCCAATTGGCTGTGAGGATCAGATGTGTCTATGCTAGGAGAACTTTTTGCTGGAGACACCCTATGGGAGAAGACCTGAAAAAGCCTCTGTGCTCAGCTTGGTTGGGGCATGGTGTCAAAGCTGAGCAGACAGCATTGGTTTCCCATCAGCCCTGCCCTAATAGGCCCCTGTGTCTCAGTGTCCATGGTAATCACTGCAACACTGCAAGCACCTCTGAGAGAAAGCTTCCCTCGAGTTCTGCCCACAGAACAGTCAAGTTTCTGCCCCCAGACAGTCCAGTTTCTCCCCAAATGATCCTGGGTCCCCAGAGTCTTGCCCAGAACTGGAGTTCAGAGTCGTCAGGAGCTTTTGTGTCCCTTCCATTTGAGAATGTCAGCTGCCTGCTCAGTTATATGCCCTCTCCACACATGCCTCAGTACCTCTGCCTTCTACAGTTCCTCTGAGTCTCAGTGTGCTTATCCTTATCTCTTTCCTGACAGTCCAGTTTCACCCCATATAAATCTGGGTCCCCAGAGTCTCGCCCAGAAGTGGAGTTCAGTGCATTTGGGAGCTTTTGTCTCTCTCTCATTTGAGAAAGCCAGCCGTGCACTCAGTTGCCAGTCCTCTCCATGTGAGCGTCTCAGTACCTCTGCCTCCTACAGCTAGCTCCTCTGAGTCTCAGTGTGCTTTTCTCTTTCCTTCTAGTTGTAGAATTTCCACTCATCCAGCATTCCCGTGGCTCTGGATAATGTCTGTTTTGTCTTTTAGTTGTAGTTTTGAAATTGTGTGAGGCAGCAGTTTAGGTGTTTACCTATGCAACCATCTTGGTTTCTTCTCTGCAGGAAATATTTTCACCAGGCAATGGTGTCCTGATAGGTTTTCAGGTTTCCTGACCCTGGCCCAGTCCTCTGTGTTTAAAGTCCATCTAATGCTTGCTTACCCAGAGCATGGTGTTCTGGTTAACAGAGATTTATGGCACACTATTATGTAATAGGGCCATAGTTGCATTCTTATGATACCTCAGATTGTCAGAGCCTAAATAAAAAAAAATTGCTTTGATGAAACTTTCACACTCACCAAAATTAAATTATTTTTCTTGCAGGATTTTTAATAATAAAGATGTTTTATAGATATATTTTGTTATTGAAAACTTAAGACTATAAACTGCATCATCAAAACTGATAAAAGCAACTCTAAATATCACAGAGGCAAGTCTATATATTTGTAGCATATAGAATAGAAAATAAAAATTCATGTTTTCTGATTTAAAAATCAGAAAAATGAATCTTAGCACAGCTCCTCGCCACCAATAGTAAGTAGAGGAGCAAGATGGTGCCTGGACAGTGGGCCCCTAAACCAAGTGTGCCTGGGACCCACACCCAGTGTTTCCTGTTCCCTGCATGGTGCCAGTGCCTGGCTGTGATCATGTTAAAATCAAGCACAATAGGTGTAAAACTAATCATGCTCCCATAATTACCACTTTATTTTTTATTCACATGAATGAACATGTGCTGCAGGAGCTAGGTCTGTGCACACAGTCCCTACTACTTCTATGAATCAACAAAACAAAAGAAGCAAGTGAGCAAAAAGAATATGCTTTTACCCTTTCTAATGTGGAGTGCCAATCTTTATTTCAGAGTGGTCCCTCAGAGAACAACTTGCAGGGACGTGTACACTGTGGACGTCACTATGTAACATGATCCGTGGTTCTCTAAGCTGTGTCTGTGTTGGGGGAAAGTACCTGCCAGCTGTTAGAATGGAAGGCTCGCCAGAGTGTGTCTCTTTCATTAGGAGGTGCTCTTACAAGGATATATCAAATCCACAAGCTCTGTGAAATCTAGTGTTTCATCGGAAAGGAAGCGACTGAATGAGGCTGGATAAAAGTGAGGGGTGAGGGAAAGATACAGAGACAGAATGAGCAGACATGAATGAAATAGATGGAAACAATTTTCTTCTGTACCCCAAATTGCAACATTCAACGGAACATGTCCAGAAAAGCTATAGGAACTTTATGTCTTTGGGAACAGGAGAATAGTTGAATCAGAAAACAACCAAAAGAGAAAAGGAGATTTTCCTCAGGAGAGAATATTCTATCTAAAATCAGAAAATGTGCAAGAGAAAGTTTACTTTTGACCAAATTTAAGGGAGAAATGTGGCTAGTGGCAGGTCTTGATATTTAAAAAAATATTTTTATTGATTTCAGAGAGGAAAGGAGAAGAAGAGGGAGATAGAAACATCACTGATGAGAGAGAGTCATTGATTGGCTGCCTCCTCCACACCCCACACTGGGAACTGAGTTTGCAACCTGGGCATGTACCCTGACTTGGAACTGAACCCTGACCTCCTGGTTCATAGTTGATGTTTAACCACTGAGCCACGCCTGCTGGGCAGACCTTGGTGTTTTACATGGTGTCTTTGCTCTGAGGAGTTTTGAAAAAGCTAGTCTTCCCTAGACTTCTTGTTTATCAGTTGCCATGGAAACCATTAATCTTATTGCCGAAATTCTGAGTGATTTGAACACAGAAGAATGCTCACTTGAACACATTTTACCCTCAACCCCTCTTTCTACATACAGCTCGGCCCCAGTAGCCAAATGCCTCCTGCTGCTGTTGGGCCACAGGTGTTGCAAACTTCTGGCCCTTCCACAAATTGAGGCGAGCAGTCAGGATTGTTGTTAGGAAACTCTAGCAGGCAAATAACTCCAGCAGGTCTCAGACAAGTTGGTGTAAATTCTGGCACGGACTGGCTCACCTGTTGTGTGATTAAGTCATGGGGTTGCCGCTTGTTCCCTTTGGGACAGGGCCAGGCAGCATTTGTTCAAGGGGAAAATAAGGCTCTGTGTGTGCAGTGTGACTGTATCAATAGAAACGGGCAAACAGATTCCGGTAGAAGAAAAGAATGAAAACGTGGGTGGTGGGATGGTCCAGCAGCTGTGTTGAAAGGTGTCTTAGTCAAGGGTGGCTTGGTGGCAAGAAACAAAAACCTACTCAGCTTGAGTAAAGAGGGATTTGTTTCATGGTATTAGGAAGCAGCCTGACATCATGGGTGCTGGAGAATGGTCTGCAGCTCCTCATACTCTGGCCTGCACTCTCTCATCTCCTGGGCATGACTGCTTCATTCCTCTTTCTCTGCAGACTGAGTCTTTGTAAAACCTCTCCCATCACATGGGCCTGATGTGGATTTGGGTTGCCATGGCTCTTGGAGGGCTCTGGACTCAGAATAATCTTACAGCTTAGGCACTCAGTGCTTTCTCACAGATGTGACTCTATCAGGAATTCTTTAGGCAGATATCTACCATTGGCCCAATCACTTGTAGCCAGATGGTGGAGTCAGAGGTTAATTTCCCTTTTCTGGCTGAGCAGGTGTGGGTAGGTCCTCTGAGAAAGACCTAGAATTGGGGGAGAAGGTTGTGGAAAGAATTGCTGGAGGAAATGATAGACATTTGTAGAATAAATGTCTGGCACTGACAAATCAACATGGGTTGGAATAAAAACTGGCCATAGACAGTTGTAAAGCTGGACCTGTCCTTTCTGGCTAAATACTGGTGCTGTCCTGGGGAATATGGGTCCTGAAAAGGGCAGCATTTAGAATGGTTGCGGATACTATAGAGGACAGGGAGGCAATGTAGCCAGGTGGGGTTTAAAGGGCTGCCAAATGCATAAAGGAGCTGAGTAATTGAAGGTCCTGGTGAAAATTGAGGTTAAGAATTTGGAGGTTTGAGAGAATAAAGATGGCCTCTTGAGAGAGATGGCCATAGAAGAGGCTGTGATTAGATGGAGTTGGTTCTATGCTACACTTGAGTGAGATCTGAGTTGTGGCCATGCTGGTATGCTGTAGTGTCATATACATGAATGGTATTATAGGCTGAATTGTATCCCCCAAAATCCATGTGTTGGATCCTTAATCCCCAGGATCTCAGAATATGACTACATTTGGAGATTGGGCCTTTAAAGAAGTAACTAAGTTAAAATGAAGTGATGAGGATGGGTCCTAAACCAATAAGACTTGTGTCCTTATAAGAAGAGATTAGGACACAGACATAGTCAGCGGAAAGACCTTGTGAGGACATAGAGAGAAGGTGGCCACTTGAAAATTAAAGAGATGCCTCAGAAAAAATCTACCCTACTGACAGTTTCATCTCTGATTTCCAGCTTCCAGAACTGTGAGAAAATAAATGTGTTATTTAAGCCACCTGGTCTGTGGTACTTTGTTACAGAAGCCTAACCAACTAATACAGATGGCATGAGAAGAGGGACATTTGTTGGCCAAGAAGCAGCTCTGGGATTTAAAAAGAAGGCCAACTACACCCATCTTTGCCAATGAACCATAGCTAATGAGAAAATGCCAGAGGAGGAGGATGCATCTTTCAGGAAGAACAAGGAGGCCAGGGTGAGAGAAGAGAGGTTTGCATCAGGGAGAGACTTCTACAGTTCATAGGGTCAAATAATAGGAGGCAGCAAGGTGGAGGTGATGGGAGAATTAGAAACCTAGTGAGATGGGCAGAGGTGGGATGATTGTTAGGGTTGGGTTTAGGCAGCAGGGATAGGAGCAGTTCCTCATCCCATGTACAGGATGTAAATAACTGATGAATTGGGTAGAGGTAGGACAGAGCTACAGTTGAGGCAGGAAGGAGTCAATACAGGCATGGCAGAATCTTGTAATTGATAGAGAAAGCAGAGTTAAAGACACACACACACACACACACACACACACACACACACACACACACCTTATTTTGTCCAAGGTGAACTCAATAATTCTAGAATAAGAGGAATCCTAGGTCTTATGTCAGAGTGACCCCTTGCTTGGGAGCCTGGAGCATGCCCAATCTGAATAAGAAGGCATGGAGTCCTCTGGGATCATTGAATATGAGTGGACTTAAGGCCTAGTTTGGTCAGACTGCACCCCCACTGCCTTGGGATAAAATCAGTTTCTGAGTTGATTTTTTTTTCTGCAAAATTACTAAAGCACAGAATCTCTCTGCTCTAATTCTAAGACTTAGTTTGCTGAAGGCTGATCTTGGCTTCAGCAGAGAAAAGAGTGTGGGAGCTTTGTGGAAATCTTTGAGAAGTGAAGGAAAAGGCAAGTAAACTGATTCATGCAGGGTGTGAGGAGGTGGGAAGGTTCTGTCTGGTATCTGGTTAAAAATATGAGAGTGGCCCTAACCGGTTTGGCTCAGTGGATAGTGTCGGCCTATGGAGTCAAGGGTCCCAGGTTCAATTCTGGTCAAGGGCATGTACCTTGGTTGTGGACACATTCCTAGTAGGGAGTGTGCAGGAGGCAGCCGATCAATGTTTCTCTCTCATTGGTATTTTTAGCTCTCTATCCCTCTCCCTTCCTCTCTGTAAAATAAATAAATAAATAAATAAATAAATAAATAAATAAATAAATAAA
>JAAGEH010000392.1:19453525-19519617 GCA_011751065.1 Lasiurus cinereus
CTCTCTCTCTCTCTCTCTCTCTCTCTCTCTCTCTCTCTCTCTCTCTCTCTCTCTTTCTCTCTCATCAATAAAAATAGCCCAGCTGGCATGACTCAGTGGTTGAGCATCGACCTATGAACCAGGAGGTCATGGTTTGATTCCTAGTCAGAGCACATGCTCAGTTTGCAGAGTCAATCCCCAGTAGGGGACGTGCAGGAGGCAGCTGATCAATGATTCTCTCTCATCATTGATATTTCTGTCTTTCTCTCCCTCTAAAATCAATAAAAAATAATATATGTATGTATACAATAAAATAAATATATTGACAAAACAAAGCAAACCTCAAAAACATTCCAACACATGGAGGCTAAATAGCATGTTTTTAAACAATGAATGGGTTACAAATGAGATAAAGGAAGAAATAAAAAATTACCTGGAAACAAATGAAAATGAATACACAACACACTCAAATCCATGGGACATAGTGAAAGCAGTCCTGAGAGGGAAGTTCATAGCATTACAGGCCTACCTCAAGAAACAAAAAAATAACTCAAATAAACAATCTATCCTTACAACTAAAAAAAAAAAATTAAGAAGAGGACAACAGAAAAAGCCCACAGTAAGTATAAGGAATGAAATAATAAAGATAAAAGCAGAATTAAATGCCATAGAAACTAAAAAACAATATAAAAACAATCAATGAAACCAAGAACTGGTTCTTTGAAAAGATAAAAAAGACTGATGAAACGTTAACCAAACTAATCAAGAAACAAAGAGAGAGGACCCAAATAAATAAAAAAAGAAATGAAAGAGGAGACGTAACAATTGACCCCACAAAAATACAAAGAATTATAAGAAATTATTATAGACAATTATATGCCAACAAATGGAACAACCTGGATGAAATAGACAAATTCCTAGAAACATACAGTTTTCCAAAACAGAATCAGGAAGAATCAGAAAACCTGAATAGACCAATAACAACTAATAAAATTGAAACAGTAATAAAAAAATCTTCCAATAAACGTAAGTCCTGGATCAGATGGCTTCACAGGTAAATTTTACCAACTATTCAAAGAAATACTAACACCTCTCTATTCCAAAAAATTGAAGAGGAAGTAAGACTTCCAGGCTCTTTTTATGAGGCCAACATTACCCTAATTCTTAAATCAGGTAAAGACATGATATAGAAAGAAAATTGTAAGCCAATATTCCTGATGATCACAGATGCTAAAATCCTCAACAAAATATTAGCAAATCAGATCGAGCAATACATTAAAAATATCATACATCATGATCAAGTGGGATTTATTAAAGAGATGCAAGATTGATATGATATTTGCAAATCAATAAATGTGATATATCACATAAACAAAATGAAAGATAAAAATCACATGATCATATCAATAGATGCAGAAGAAGCATTTGATAAAACCCGGAATCCATTTATGATAAAAATTCAGCAAAGTGGGATAGAGAGACCATATTTCAACATAGTAAAGGCCATACATGAAAACCTATAGCCAACATCGTACTCAATGGGCAAAAACTAAAAGCATTTCCTTTAAAATTGAACAATATAGAGATGTCCTCTTTCATCACTTTTATTCAACATGGTACTGGAAGTTCTAACCACAGTGATCAGAAAAAAAGAAATAAAGGCACCCAAATTGAGAAGGAGGAGATAAAATTGTTATTCAGGGATGACATTGATATGTATATGGAAAACCCTAAAGACTTCATCTATAAGCTACTAGATGTAATAAATGAATTTGGCAAAATAATAGGATACAAAATCAACGTTGAGAAATCAATGTCATTTCTATACATCAATAATGAACTATCAGAAAGAGAAACTAAGAAAACAATCTCATTTACTATTGCAACAACAAAAAAATTATTTAGGAACAAATTCAACCAAGGAAATAAAACATCTGTACTCTGAAAATTATCAGATATTGAAGAAAGTAATTGGGAAAGATACAAATAAGTGGAAGCATACTAGTATACTGGGTTCATGGATAGGAAGAATTAACATAATTAAAATGTCATACTACCTAAAGCAATCTATAGATTCAAAACAATCACTATTAAAATACCAATGCATATTTCATAGATCTAAAAAAATATTCCAAAAATTTATATGGAACCAAAAAGTACCTCAAAAAGCCTCACCAATCTTGAGAAAGAAGAACACAGTTGGAAGGGTTACAATATCAGACATCAAAGATTACTACATAGCCATTGTAACCAAAACAGCTTGGTATGGATATAGAAAAGTGATATATCAATGGAACAGAACAGAGAACCCAGATATTAATCCATACCTTTATGATCAATTAATATGTGCCAAATGAGGCAAAAGCATATAATGGAGTAAAAACAGTTTATTCAATATATGGTGCTGGGAAAATTGGAAATTACATACAAAAAATGAAACTAGACCACCAATTTATACCATACACAAGAATAAAATAAAAATGGATAAAAGGCTTAAATGTAAGTGGTAAAACCATAAAAATCCTAAAAGAACACATAGGAAGTAAAATCTCAGACATTTCTTATAGCAATATTTTTGCCAGTATATCTCCTATGGCAAGGAAAATAAAGGAAAAATAAACCAATGGGACCATATCAAACTAAAAAGTTTCTGCACATCAAAAAAAACCATCCACAAAATAAAAAGGAAACCCACTGTATAGAAAAACATATTTGCCAATGATATATCTAATAAGTTAATTTCCCCCCAAAAATAAAGAATGCATATAATTCAACACCAGGAAGACAGATAACACAATTAAATAATGGGTAAAGGCTCTGAATAGACACCTCTCCAAAGAGGACATGCAGAAGATCAATAGACATATGAAAAGATGTTCTAGGTCACTAATCATCAGAGAGATGCAAATTAAAACTATAATGAGGTATCACTTCATACTTGTCAAAATGGCTACCTTCAATAAATCAGCAAACAAGTACCAATGAGGATGTGGGGAAAAGGGAATCCTAGTACACTGCTGGTGGGGATGCAGACTGGTACAGCCACTGTGAAAAGCAATATGGAGATTCCTCAAAAAATAAAAAAATGGTACTGTTTTTTGACCCAGAAATCTCTTTTCTGGGAATATATCCTAAGAATCCCAAAATACCAATCAGAAAGAATATATGTACCCCTATGTTTATAGCAGTGTTATTTATAATAGCTAAGATCTGGAAACAGCCCAAGTGCTCATTCTATCTAATAAAAGAGTAATATGCAAATTGACCATCACTCCAACACATAAGATGGCTGCCTCTATGTGGTTAAAGATGGCTGCCCCCATGTGGACACAAAATGGCCACCAGAAGATGGCCAGGAGGAGCGGGCAGTTGGGGGTGATCAAGCCTGTAGGGGAGGGGTGACCAGGCTGGCAGAGGAGGGTAGTTGGGGGGGACTAGGTCTATAGAGGAAGGCAGTTAGGGGTGACCAGGCCTTCAGGGGAGGGCAGTTAGGGGTGACCAGACCAGTGGGAGGGCAGTTTGGGGCAATCAGGCTGGCAGGAGAGCAGTTAGGCATCAATCAGGCTGGCAGGCAGAAGCAGTTAGGGGCAATCAGGAAGGCAGGCAGGTGAGCAGTTGGGAGCCAGCAGTCCTGGATTGTGAGAGGGATCCCAGATTGGAGAGGGTGTAGGCTAGGCTGAGGGACACACACCCCTATGCATGAATTTCATGCACCAGGCCTCTAGTCTATATATATGAAACCCCAACATGCAAATAGACCAAACAGCGGAACAACCTAGCAACCAGTCTCTATGATGTGCACTGACCACCAAGGGGAACATGGCGTGCATTGGTAGTAGGCATTGACCACAGGATGCAGAGCACAGAACATGGTGGACATTGGCCATGGTGGGATGGTGAAACAGGTGAGTGGGGACACCAGAACAAGGTGGGGGACCAATCCCTGTCATTGAGGTGAGCCTCTGGTAGTTACTGAAAATTCTTTGCTCACATGCTCCTCATTTCTGTCCAGTGCTCGCACCTGCTGCTGACACCTGGCCCTGGCCCCAATTGCTTGGCTCTAGGCAGGTGTGAGTGGTGGCTGTTGGCCCTTCAGGGTTTCTCCACCTCCCCTGTTCAGGAGGTGCAATAAGGGCTGGCAGCTGCCTCTCGCACCAACTGCTGGCGTCGGCCCCAATCGCTCCATGCCATTAGTGGGTGCGAGTGGGGCTGATGCTGGCTGCGTGTGGGAGCAGTGGCGGCAGCAGGAGCGGGGCTGCCTGCAGACAGAGGACTGGGGGCTATAGCAAAAGGGGCCAGGCAAGGGCATGGAGGATGGGCCAAGATCCGCCCCTGAGCCCACTGCAGCCTCAAGGCCCACAGTTTCTTTCAAGATGCACAGATTTGTGCACTGGGCCCCTAGTCAATAGATAAAAAAGCTGTTGGACATTTATACAATGGAATACTATGCAGCTGTAAAAAGGTAGGAACCTTTTGCGACAGCATGGATGGACCTGAAGATTATAATGCTAAATGAAATAAGTCAGTCAGAGAAAGACAAATACCATATAATCTCACTTATATATGGAATCTAATGAACAAAATAAACTGACAAACAAAATAGAACCAGAGACATGAATACATGGAACAGATTGACAGATGTCAGAGGAGAAGTGGGGAGAAGAGGTTGATAGGATGAAAGAAGGTGTAGGGATTAGCTCAAGAACATGTATGCTAGCCCATGGACACAGACAATAATGTAGTGAGGGCCAGAGAGAAGGGAGGATGGGATCTGGACGAAGGGAGGTAAAGAGGGGCAATAAGGGATATCTGTAATAATGTCAAAAATATACAAGTAAAACAGAAATTAAAAATTATATTATAGATTATCCAAAAACTAGAAGTTCTATGTGGCAAAATAAAATAAAGCCATGAAAACTCAAGTGAGAGATTTGGATGAAACATTGCAATGTTTTTAGTAAACCAAAGATTAATACCCAGATTACTGCTCCTATTTCCCCTCTGACTGAAAAAAAAAAAAGGACCAACAACACAATAGAAAAAGAACAGAGAATCTGAGTAAGTAAATCACAAGAAAGGAAATAAAATGGCTGATAGTCTTATTTAACTTCAACTAAATACAATTTTAGGTAATGAGCTTCCCCAATATGTTGGTAAAAATGTATAATACTGATAATAGACAACTTTGATGAGGGGGTTAGAAATAATTGTTTTCAAAGTGGCTGGGGGTATAATGTAAATTGATACCACCTGTTTGGGTCAGTTCTCATTTGAATCTCATAAGAAAGCTAACTAAGTGTTGTTATTAATAGCAACATTTTGGAAATAATATAATGGCCATTAATAGAATAGTTAAATAAACTATGAAAGTCCAAATTAAGAAATATGCCATGTAGTTTTAAAAAGAATGAAGAAGAATCTACTTATTAATTTTAAAGGACCTCTAAGGAATGTTGTTTTTTTATTAATTAATTAATTTATTTTTTATTAATTTTTTATACATATCTCCCCATTGCCCCCCCTCCCTCCCAGGCATACCCCAACCCCCCAGTGTCTATGTTCATTGGTTATGATTATACGCATAGATACAAGTCCTTTGATTGATCTCTTATCTACCTCACCTAACTTTAATCTTCCTGCTGTAATTTCACAGTCTGTTCGAAACTTTACTGTCTCTGTATCTATCCTTTTGTTCATCAGTTTATAATGTTCTTTACTATCCCCCAATGAGTGCGATCATGTGATGCTTCTCCTTCATTGACTGGCTTATTTCACTAAGCATAAGGCTCTCCAGTTCCAACCAGGTTGCTGCAAATGGTAAGAATTCCTTCTTTTTAGTGGCAGCATAGAATTCCATTGTGTAGATGTACCACAGTTTTCTGATCCACTCATCTGATGACGGGCACCTAGGCTGTTTCCAAATTGTGGCTATTGTAAATTGTGCTGCTATGAACATAGGGGTGCATAAATCCTTTCTGATTGGTGTTTGTAATTTCTTAGGATAAATTCCTAAGAGTGGGATTACAGGGTCAAATGGGAGATCCATTTTTAGTTTTTTGAGGAAACTCCATACTGTTCTCCACAGTGGCTGCACCAGTCTGCATTCCCACCAACAGTGCACAAGGGTTCCTTTTTCTCCGCATCCTCGCCAACACTTGTCGTTTGTTGATTTGTTGATCATTGCCATTCTGACAGGTGTAAGATGGTATCGCATTGTCGTTTTGATTTGCATCTCTCGGATGATTAACGACTTTGAACATGTTTTCATGTGTCTCTTGGCCTTCCTTCTGTCGTCTTTTGAAAAGGTTCTATTTAGGTCCGTTGCCCATTTTTTTATTGGATCCTTGATCTTCCTTTTATTAAGTTGTATAAGTTGGTTGTAGATTTTGGAGATTAAACCTTTATCAGTGATAGCATTTGCAAATATGTTCTCCCATGCATTGATCTTTCTTGTTGTTTTGTTGATGGTTTCTTTTGCTGTGCAAAAGCTTTTTATTTTGATGTAGTCCCATTTGTTTATTTTTTCTTTAGCTTCCATTGCCTTTGGAGCAGTATCAGTGAAGAAGTTCTTTCGGCATATATCTGAGATTGTGCTGCCTGTGGATTCCTCTAGTATTTTTATGGTTTCCCTTCTAATGTTTAAGTCCTGTATCCATTTTGAGTTTATTTTTGTATTTGGTGGAAGTTGGTGGTCCAGTTTCAATTTTTTGCATGTATCTGTCCAATTTTCCCAACACCATTTATTGAAGAGGCTATCTTGGTTCCATTGAATGTTCATGCCTCCTTTGTCAAATATTAATTGAGCATAGTGGTTTGGGTGGATATCTGGGTTCTCTATTCTATTCCATTGATCTATATGTCTGTTCTTGTGCCAGTACCAGGCTGTTTTGAGAACAGTTGCTTTGTAGTATAGCTTGAAGTCTGGTATTGAGATCCCACCTACTTTATTCTTTTTTCTCAAAATTGCTGTAGCTATCCGTGGTCTTTTTTTGTTCCAGATGAATCTATGAAGAATTCTTTGTAGGTCTGTGAAATATGTCGTTGGTATTTTAATGGGTAGTGCGTTGAATCTGTAGATTGCTTTGGGTAGTATGGACATTTTAATGATGTTGATTCTCCCAATCCATGAGCATGGTATGCTCTTCCATCTGTTAACATCTTCCTCTATCTCTTTTTTCAGTGTCCTGTAGTTTTCTGCATAAAGGTCTTTTACCTCTTTAGTTAGGTTTATTCCTAGGTATCTTAATTTTTTTGGTGCGATGGTAAATGGGATTGCTTTTTTAGTTTCTCTTTCTATAATTTCACTGTTAGTGTATAGAAATGCCACAGACTTCTTAGCATTAATTTTGTATCCTGCTACATTGCCGAATTCATTAATTAAGTCAATTAGTTTTGGAATGGAGTCCTTTGGGTTTTTTATGTACAATATCATGTCATCTGCAAATAAGGACAGCTTTACTTCTCCTTTTCCAATTTGGATGCCTTTTATTTCTTCTTGTTGTCTAATTGCAATGGCTAATACTTCCAGTACTATGTCGAACAGGAGAGGTGAGAGTGGGCATCCCTGTCTTGTTCCTGTTCTTAGGGGAAATGGTTTTAGTTTTTGCCCATTGAGTATGATGTTAGCTGTGGGTTTATCATATATGGCTTTTATGATGTTGAGGTATGATCCTTCTATTCCCACTTTGCTGAGAGTTTTTATCAAGAAAGGATGTTGGATTTTGTCAAATGCTTTTTCTGCATCAATTGATATGACTATGTGATTTTTATCTCTCAATTTGTTTATGTGATGTATCACATTTATTGATTTGCGGATATTGAACCATCCCTGCATTCCTGGGATGAATCCTGCTTGGTCATGGTGTATGATCTTTCTGATGTACTGCTGGATCCGGTTTGCTAGAATTTTGTTGAGGATTTTGGCATCTATGTTCATGAGAGATATTGGCCTATAATTCTCTTTCATTGTGTTGTCTTTATCTGGTTTTGGTATTCGGGTGATGCTGGCTTCATAGAAGGTGTTTGGTAGTATTCCTCCTTCTTGAATGTTTTTGAATAGTCTGAGGAGGATAGGTTTTAATTCTTCCTTGAATGTTTGGTAAAACTCTCCTGTGTAGCCATCTGGACCCGGGCTTTTATTTGCTGGAAGCTTTTTAATTACTGCTTCAATTTCTTCCATAGTTATTGGACTATTGAGATGTTTGGCTTCCTCCTCATTGAGTTTTGGGAGGTTATATTTTTCTAGGAAAATGTCCATTTCTTGCAGGTTGTCCAATTTGTTGGAATAGAGTTGTTCATAGTATTTTTTAACAATCCTTTGTATTTCCACAGGGTCTGTTGTTATTTCTCCTCTTTCATTTCTGATTTTGTTTACTTGGGTCTTCTCTCTTTGCTTCTTGGTGAGCCTGGCTAGGGGTCCATCAATCTTGTTTATCCTTACAAAGAACCAGCTCTTTGTTTTGTTGATCTTTTGAATTGTTTCTTTGGTCTCCAAGTTGTTTATCTCCGCTCTGATCTTCACTATTTCCTTCCTTCTGAGTACGCTGGGCTTTTCTTGTTGCTCACATTCTAGCTCTTTGAGTTGTAGGTTTAGGTGATTTATTACCATTGTTTCCTGTTTTTTGCAGTAGGCTTGTAGGGCTATGAACTTCCCTCTCAAGACTGCTTTCACTGTGTCCCATAAATTTTATAATGTTGTGTTGTCATTGTCATTTGTTGCCATGATGTTTTTTATTTCTTCCTTGATCTCTCTGGTTACCCAGTCGTTGTTTAAAAGCATGCTGTTTAGTCTCCATGTGTTTGATTTCTTTCTATTGCTTTTATTATAGCTGATTTCCAGTTTTATGCCACTGTGGTCTGAGAAAAATGCTTGATATGATTTCTATCTTCTTGAATTTGAAGAGACTTTTCTTATGACCCAACATATGATCTATCTTTGAAAATGACCCATGTGCACTGGAGAAGAATGTATATTCTGTGGCTTTGGGGTGAAATGTTCTGAAGATGTCAATTAATTCCATCTGGTCTAGTGCGTCATTTAGGATTGATGTTTCTTTACTGATTTTTTGTTTAGAGGATTTGTCCAATGGTGACAGTGGGGTATTAAAGTCTCCTACTATGATTGTATTGCTGTCAATCTCTCCCTTAATATCCTCCAAGAGTTTTTTATGTATTTAGGTGCTCCTATATTGGGTGCATATATGTTTACCAGAGTTATTTCTTCTTGTGGGATTGTTCCCTTTAGTATTATGAAGTGGCCTTCTTTATCTCTTGTTATGTCCTTCACTTTGAGATCTAATTTGTCAGATATAAGTATTGCAACCTCAGCTTTTTTTTCATTTCCATTTGCCTGAAATACCATGTTCCATCCCTTCACCCTCAATCTGTGTGCATCTCTTTTCCTAAGGTGGGTTTCTTGCAGACAGCAGATATATGGATCATGTTTTCTTATCCAATCGGTTATCCTATGTCTTTTGATTGGAGCATTTAATCCGTTTACATTTAAAGTTATTATTGATAAGTACTTATCTGTTGCCATTTTTAGTCCTTACCCCTGAGTTCCTTCTTCGCTTCCTTTTTCTTTTTATTACAGCAGACCTTTTAACATTTCTTGCATTGCTGGTTTGGTGGTAATATATTCCCTTAGTCCTTTTTTGTCTGTGAAGCTCCTAATTTCACCTTCAATTTTGATTGAGAGTCTTGCAGGGTACAGTATTCTTGGATTCAGACCCTTCCTTTGCATGACTTTGTATATTTCATTCCATTCCCTTCCGGCCTGACGAGTTTCTGTTGAGAAGTCAGTAGCTAGTCTTATGGGGGTTCCTTTGTAGTTAACTTTCTGTTTCTCTCTGGCTGCTTTTAAAATTCTTACTTTGTCGTCGGTGTTTGCCAATATAATTATAATGTGCCTCAGTGTCGGTTTATTGGGGTTCATTTTGCTTGGGACTCTGTGAGCTTCTTGGATTTGTGTGGGTTTTTTCTTTTCTATATTGGGGAAATTTTCTGTCATTATTTCTTCAAACACGTTCTCTAATCCTTGTTCAGTTTCCACTCTTTCTGGAACCCCAATTATGCGGATGTTATTTTGTTTCATGTTATCCCAAAGTTCCCTTAGACTCTCCTCTTGCTTTTTAACTTTTTTTTCTAGAAGCTGCTGTACTTGGGTATTTTTTCCTACCATGTCTTCTAGCTCACTGATGTGGTCCTCTGCTTCTTCTAGTCTACTTTTGATGCTTTCTATTGTGTTCTTTATAGCAGTGATGTCATTATTCATTTCTTCTTGTTTATTCTGCACCTCCTCTAGTTTCTTCTGCGTTTCTTCTTCATGCTTCTTCACCTCCTCTAGGCTATAACTCATATTGTCAAATTTGTCTTCCATTCTTTTCAACCACATTATGATAATTTCTCTGAACTCTTTCTCTGGTAGGCTTATTTGTGGTTCTATTTCGTTTACTTCCTTTTCTGGTGAAACCTGCCTTTCTGTCTTTTGTGGGCTGTTTCTTTTTCTGCCCATGGTCTTTCTTCTCTGGGTGTCTGGTTATGTAGTGCTCTCTCCTACGTTGATTGAAAGGCACAAACTACAACACGACCAGGTACAGCACACAAGGCACTGAGTAGAAATATATTCAAGATGTTAATAATCACAAATAAGGTGACCACCAATGAAGGACAAATTAGGGGTAAATAGAGAAAGAAGAAGAGGAAAATGAGGAAGAAAGGAAAGAAAGAAGTGCCAAAATCAAATTGGAAGAGTGAGAAAAAAAGATAAATAAATGAACAATAAAATAAAATAAGAAAATAAAAAGGAGAAAAAGGAGAAGGAAAGAGGAAGAGAAAAAAGTCAGAGAGAAAAGAAAGTGTATAAGAGAGAAAAGAGGAACAAAATATAGATGTCAGGAGACAACTCCAATAGAACAGTCACTAATCCCAATAAAGGCCAGCAACCAGTACCTAGAGATTAATGCAAATTGCAAATAGCAACTGGTATCGAGGGAGATGAGGGAAAAGAGAGGTAGAAAACAAAGCAAGCAAAAGCAAAATAAAACAAGTAGAATAAACTAAAACAGTGTCTCAAAAAAATTTTTCAAAATATCGATATAATCACTTTTCAGGCAAATAGCAACAAAAGGACATAGAGAAAAAACAACTTTTTGGCTAGTGAAGACAAGAGGGGAGAGGTTTGTGTGGACTTGTAGTAGGGGATTTGAAATTAGATATATAAATGGGGTGAAATTTTAACCAGGTAAAGAGAAAAATAGGGAGAATCAAAAGTTGGAAAAGGGAAAGAGAAACAAGACAGCAAAATGGGGAAAGTTAGGAGGAAAGTGTTGGCATAAAGGTGGAGTTGAGTTGGAGTAAAATTATGCTAAAGGGAAGATGAAATTAGAATGTAGAACTCTAATCCCGAAATAAAATAAAGAGAAAAGAAAATGACACTTTTTTTTTCCAAAAACGGTAAAGTACTAGTAGTAATTAATAATACTAGTTTAAAACAAAAATGTAATAATTATAAAGGTAAAATCAATTGAGGCAGAAAGAAAAAAATATTCTTTTAATTAAAATATGTGAAAATGAAAAATAAAGAATTAAAAATTAAAAAAAAAAAGAAAAAAGAAAAAAGGGGAAAAAAATAAAAATAAAAAAAAACGAAGAAAAATAGAATGGTCCTTCATTTCCACTATTATTCTGCTTGGCACTCCTGTTTCCCAGTAGGGGAGGTATTGCAGTTCCTGTGTTCCCCTCTTGGTGTTTTAATCTCTTTATTCTCTTGTGGTTATGTGAGAGTCAATTTGTGTGTCATCCATTGGGTGGCAGTGTTTTGGAATTGATCTCTGACACAAAGCACAGGACCTCTCTAGGCTGTGCTCAGATCCTGCTACTCTGTGGTTCCCAAAACCAGTTTGTGGGAGTTTTGCAGCCTGGACACTGCAATAACTCCCAGGTTGTCCCTCTGCCCCAGAGAAAAAGAAAAAAAAAAAAAAGAGTCGTTTTCTGGAGCTCTCCTCTGTTAACAGCTCAGAGGGTGTGCCTTCACACTCAGGGATCACGCCCTGACCACCTCTGAGGACCTCTCCAGAGGCAGCTTTCCCGCAGCCCGGCTCCCGCAGTGTGCGGTAGGAGACCGCACCCTGGCCCAGGCTAAGTCTGACCCTTTTGTGCGCGTGCCCTGTGGATCTCTGAATCCTCCGCCTGCACGTCTGTGCTGCCTGGGAAGCCACGCTCTGGGTCCTGGCTGCTCCGTGGGTGCCTCCGTCAGCCGCAGCTTTCAGACCTCGGCAGACATCTACCTCCCCCTTAAGTCAGGCGCAATCTGACCTTTCCGTGTGTCTGCGCTGATTGGAGAGCGGAGTTCTGGGTCCCCGGGTCCCTGGCTGCTGGATGGGTGCCCAGCCATAGGCTTCAGAGCGCCGCAGACATCCACCTCCCACTGCAAGATGGCTCGGGCTCCACGTTCGCGCTGGTGGCTCTGGCGGACAAAAACCCCGTGGCAGTGGGGCTGCCTGGCCGGGAGAGCCCCTTCCAGCAGTTCCCCGCCTTCTCCTGGAGGACAACTGACTCCTAGCTTGCCAACAAACACTCTCAATGCAACTCTCAGCCGCTCCCTCTCCCTCTGCCCAGCGACAAAGCTCCAGACGCGTCCGTCTACTCCGCCGCCATTTTCTCCTCTCCCTAAGGAATATTGTTAATTAATAAAAGGAAGTTGCAAAATAATACTGTAAATATATACAGACATGTATTTATATGCATACTAGAGGCCCAGTGCATGAAATTTGTGCATTTGGGGGGGGGTTGTCCCTCAGCCCAACCTGCATCCTCTCCAATCTGGGACCCCTCAGGGGATGTCCAAATGCCAGTTGAGGCCCAATCCCTGTAGACATCTCTCTCACAATCTGGTACTGCTGGCTCCTAACCACTGACCTGCCTGCCTGGCTGCTGATTACCCCTAACCACTCTGTCTGCCAGCCTGATAGCCCCCTAACTGCTCCCCTGCCGGTCTTATTGACACTTAACCACTCCCCTGCCAGCATGATTGACATCTAACTCCTCCCCTGCTGCCCAATCACTAAATGTCTTCCCCTGCCAGCTTGGTTAGCCCCAACTGCCCTCTCCTGCTGACCATCTGGTAATGATGTGGGTGTGGCCATTTTGTGACAACATGGGGACAACCATCTTGTGATGATGGGGGTGGCCATCTTGTGGTGGCCATCTTGTGACATCATGGGGTTGCCATTTTGTGATGACATGGGGGAAGCCATCTTGTGATGACATGGGGTGGCCATCTTGTGATGACATGGGGGTGGCCAGCTTGTGACAATGTGGGAGTGGCCATCTTTTGACTTAAGGGTGTGAGGGTCAATTTGCATATTACCTCTTTATTATATTGGATCTACTATTTATGCATATGTGCATATTTAAAGGCACAGAAGAATATGCACATCACTGCTAATATTCATTAGTTCTGGGAGGAGAATTGAGAATCAGATGGGAGACTGAAAAATTGACTTTTGCTTTGAATTCATCATTCTTCAGTATTGCTTGTTTTAATTAAACATGTTACTGTATTGCTAGTGTGATTTAAAACACTGCACTGTAGTAAGTCAACTTGGTTATCCTGTGATAGTCATATAACAAGCTCCTTATGGACCAGCAGCATAACTCTAGCTGAAAAATTAAGTGAGCCCTACCTGGTTTGGCTCAGTGGATAGAGTGTTGGCCTTTAGACCAGAGGGTCCCAATTTCGATTCCAGTCAAAGACACGTACTTTGGTTGCATGCTTCTCCCCAACCCAGGCCCTGTTTGGGGCTCGTGCAGAAGGCAACCAATGGATATGTTTGTCTCACATCAATGTTTCTCTGTCTCTTCCACTCTTTCTAAAAATCAATGAAAAAATATCCCTGAGTGAGGATTTAAAAAAACAAGTGGAATTTTAGAACAACTACTTGGGAGAAAAAAACAGGATTTTCAAGAAATCCTTTCTTTTTGTACAGCACAAACTCTGTTTTTTCATGTTTAGTGCAGAGCTTCCTAGTGAAAGAGATAAAGAAATATGGACTAAATTCAAGAGCTCAAAAATGATATAGGAGTCAGGAATTAAGATATTAAGAGAAGACTACAGTAATTGCAGGGACTGAGATGGCAGTGTGCATAAGGAGGACATGACAGATGCTGGTGACCTGCGAAGGAAGTTATCACAAAACATCTGCTAGGAGGAATACTCTCTAGGGGTTCTCCAAGTGTGGTCCCCAGGCCAGTGGCATTATCATCACCAGAGAGCCTGATAGATATGCAAATTAACCAACCCTTTTCCAGACCTACTAAGTCAGAAACTCTGGAAGTGGAGGCCCCTCAATGTTTTAACAAGTTCTCCTGGGAATTCTGATGTGGGCTAAAGTTTGACAACCACTGCTTTAGATCAAGGCTTCTCAAACTTTAAAATATATACGCATCATCTGGTAGCTTGCTAAGCAGCCCCTTCGAACTCAGCAGAAATTAAGTGAGCCTGAGACTCTGAATTTCTCTAAAACTGCCAGGTGAGGCAGATACTGCTGTTTCTCAGACAACACAGAATGACTCTAGAGGGAAGAGTAAATATTCATTGGTAGGCGGGCTTCATCAGGAAACACTCATCAGGAGAACACAACTACTGCCAGCCTTGCTTTACTCCCACTGCCATTGTTAAGGCTAGGGGCAAGAAGAACGCAGCTCTCTTTGCTCTGCTTGCTGCCTGGGGCCCTACGGATGCTCTCATATGCAGGGCTGTATTTGCACACCTACAGTATGCTGTCCAGAAGCTCTAAGCATTCACTGCTTTCCTGATATTTTTGTTAACAGTTCCTCTTTCCAGATGGAGAAGCTGAGGCTGGCCCACAGAGCTGTTTGTGTTCTGAGGTCACAGAGACCTGGGCAGACCGGGCTGGCTGGCTGGGCTCTTCCACAGGCGCCTTAAGCCTCTCCTACTAACCAGTGGGAAGTGGTGGGGGCTCAGGGGATTAGCACCACAGCAGCTCAGTGGTGAAACCCAGGCCAGCCCACTCTTCAGGCTCTCTGGTGAATAACAGGATCTTTATCATCCTTTCCGTCAGAAAGCATTTATTTAAAACCCCTTGGCTAACTCACAGGGTGAGCTGGCCTGTCACACCATCACATGGCATGGAAACTGGCAATTAAATTTAGCAACCCACCTCAGCAAATCCAGACCGAGATGTTTACAGTCAGCCAGAGAGGAGCCTGGTATTTTCTCTCCTAAATCAAGAGGTTTGCAGAGAAAGTGAACTAAGCCTCAGGTGAGTTGTGCTAAATTCTGAGCACCTGTTCCCATCAATAACTTGGGGTCCTCAAAATGTGACAGCAGAACTCAGAGGACCACATATGTCCCTGCTGCACGCAGCCTGATGGAGGGTTAGTGGCCTTATTGCTGATCTGTGGCTCAGAATGGAGAGATGCTGAAAGAAAGATGTTTGCTCCAAGAACCATTCTTTTGTAAGTGACTCTGGGGGTGGAGAGAGACATGTTAACTAAAGAATGAATGTCCCACCACATTCCAAACGGAGCACAGCAATTGCAGGATTGAGCATGTTGAGCAAATTTCCATCGCAGCAAACACTGAGGTGGGCACACAGAGCAGTGAGCTTCACTGGTGCTCAAGGTACCATCAGAGTTACCTTTGGGAGTGCCTGCAGCAGTCCTGCCTGTGGCCCAGGAAGCTGTTCTGTAATAAAACTCTACTTCCTAGAAAACCCCTTGGATTGTTAATGAGCAAGAGTAGAATTTGTGTATGTTTCTGGATCTGGTGGTATGTATTGAGATATCTAAACCAGAAGAGATGATACTTCTCATTTTTGCAAAGGACTCAGCCAGAATCCTATGCTTTCGTGGGGCTGGGAGCGTGACTGTCAGAGTCGGCGAGAGTGTAAGGCCTTGTACAAACTAGACTCTGCAGTCGCATTTTCCCCAACATCTGTCCAACTTCTGTTAGGGCCTGCTTTGACGAGATCCCAGATCTGCTGTGGTTGGAAAGAAGCAGACCCTTGCAACCTTACAGAAAGGTGACATACCATGAGAAAGCCTTCCCTACTTGGGTGCAGGTAAGCACACCTGAGCAGCAGCACTCCCACACAAGTATCTGTTCTCCCACTATACACAGTAGCACCTTTGCAGAAAAGGGAACAAGACTTCAGGGGTTGGAAACTGAGTGCCAGGGGAGGAAAACAGACCACTGATAATGGGAGCTGCCTGGGGTTGGAAACAAGGGGAGTGGCTCTTTATCACCCTAGTGAGTTTCCAGTAAGGCGAGGGATGATGGGAGGCAGCCTTTGAAGGCTGGTCAAATCCCTTGCAAAGCTGGCTTCTCTCACAGCCATCATTAAGGGCAGCGGTGTGACAACCCCTAAGCACTGTGTTCCTGTCTAGTGTGCCCATTACAGGGTCTTTCTGTCTCTTCTCTTGTTTCTTTGCTCCCATGTCTTTCATTTGCCTCATCTCTCCTTTCTTGACTGGGTAAAGAGCATCACCCTACAGATGTTTCTTAACTGTACTTGGGCATAAGAGGTGACTGATTCTTCTTGGTTCATTAAAAGCAGGTCAGGCTGACACTCATGTGGCCCTGAATCCAATGCCATTGTACTGGGCCTTGTGTATTTTCAGTGCCTGGTTTCTCTCTCTGGAAGATGGAAGTAAAAGTCCCCCCCTTCCCTTGCCAAGGAGGGTTTCCAGAGCTCATGCAGTCGTACAAAAGCGCACACCCAGAAGGAGGAAATGCTGTGAGTGCTGGGCAAGGCATCGCTGCGCAGCCACCTTTCAGAATCCCACACTGACATTCTTACTCATGTCTCCCTGGACTTGTAAAGCAGGTTATATCCTAAGAAGGTGTTTGGCTCAAGTTCACACAAGGTTGGGTGCCTCAGCTGAACTAAACAAAGAGCAATCGAGTGCCTGCTCTATGCTCAGCCCTCTGGACCACAGTGACATCTGCTCTGTCCCTGGAAGTGCAGCTCTGGTGGAGAAAATAATGTGCTTACTTCTCCCAGGAGGTATGGAAGGATGTTACACTGCCTCCTCTTCCCCGAGTGCGGCTTGAATCCAGCCACATATCACACCTGCTGGCACAGCCTGCTCCTTGCATGGGACCAAGGTCAGCGGGATGTTCAGTCTGGCCAGAGGTGAGCTATAGGACATGCACCCACTTTGGGGGATTAGAAGTGATGGGTTGGCCTGGCAAGTGTAAGCTTCACAGCCTAATTAAAATGTTTCCATTCTGTCTAACTTTTAATTCAGTTCCTTTGTATATTGGGCATCTAAAACAGAGATGCCAGGCCCTAGCTGGTTTGGCTCAGTGGATAGAGCGTCAGTCTGGAGACTGAAGGGTCCTGGGTTCAATCCTGGTCAAGGGTACATACCTCAGTTACAGGCTTGATCCTCGGTCCTGATCTGGGCACATGGCAGGAGAAACCAACCTATGTGTCCTCTCAAATTGATGTTTCTCTCTCTGGGTCTCTCCCCCTCCCATAAATCAATGGAAAATGACTGTTGGGAGAGGATTAACAGAAAAAACAAACCAACACTCCTCCAAACAAATAGATAATGCCAAACACCCCCCCCAAAACAAACAAACAAACAAACAAACAAACAAACAAACATATAATGCTAGGACAGAACAAAAAAGGGGAAAAACCCCATGGAGGTTGGGACAATGGCAGCACCATGGCTGGATCCGCTGAGTATTTGCCCAGAGTGCCCTGACCTCTTTGGAATGCAGCAGTGTGTCTACTGCAAACTATCTCTCCAGGCCCCTGGAATCCTGGCTTCTTGCTGGCTTCAGCCCAGGGAGTCAATAAAGACAAACTGGAGGGCTGGGCGAAAGGAAACACCAGGCTGTCTTATACCATCTGGCTCTGAGGGGCACAGGGTCTCTAACAGCGATCATCTGGAGGTATGCAACTGCTGGACAGCCCCTCCAGGGTCCCAGCTCCAGCAGACCACTCAGAGTTCAGGTGCTGGTAGCATCTCCTTCCCAAATCTGGGATGCATGAAAACATCCTGCTATTACTTCTGTCTGGGAATGGCATCTGGGCTCTCCCAGCACCATTGTAACCAACTCCCACATCGCAATCCCTCCTGGGGACTGTTCTAACTAGTAAGGACAGGAAACCTTTGAGGGCACCTGGTCCACTTCGCAGACCTGAAACCCAGGGGCACATGGGAACTGCCTGTAGAAAGTGGATTAGAGAGACTGGAGCCCAGGGTGCTCACTGTCAGGAGAGATGCCTGTGGGTGAGCCTTCTTACACAGGGAGCACATAGGATCTGAGGCTCAACATGGCCACATTTGACTGGTAAGGAGAAATCCAGAAATAAAGCTGAGATTGCTAATTGATGTGTAGAAATTTCCCAAATACTCTAATCAGCCAGAAAGGACCTTCAACTTAAAAAAAGGAAAAAAAAAGACAAAAGATAAAAAGAGCAACTTGGGTGTCAAGCTATTAAGGAAAGAGGCGGACTGTCTTATTCTATTTGCTTCTTTAGGTTTTGTGGAGGAGCTGAGCTGGGGAACGGACTTCTTCAAAGGAAACTGGGTCCCTTATCCCTTCTCTGGGAGGGCTGGAGGCTGCTGGGGGGTCTATGGCTTCATCCAGAGCTTCTTGAAATGACTTCTTAGGGTGTGTTGAGGAGCCTGACCCTTGTCACAGCCAGGCCTCAGCTCCAGGCAGCCTACATTTAGGCCTTTGTGCCACCAGCCTTGTCCATGTCAGACTCCAGCCCAGCGCCTGCCCTCCCAAACCACCTCCCAAAAGCCACTTCATTGTCAGAAGGACCCGCAGGGCCTGGGAGGGGCCATCCTGACCACAACCCTTTGACACAGGCATTATTCAGGAGTCCCCGAACCAGGCTGCCTGCTGCCTGCACAGTTCATGGATATGTGATGTGAGAAACTTAACACTTTATTTTTAACTGTAAAATACACAACATAAAATTTACCATCTTAACCACTTTTAAGCATACAATCAGTGGTAGTAGTGTAGTCTCAATGTTGTGTAACCATCGCTACCATTCGCCCACAAAATTTTTTCATCTTTCCAAACTGACATAAAACATTAACCCCATTCTCTCCCCCAGATTTGATTGCTGTAAGAACTTCATGTACATAGAACCATGGATTTTTGTGACAGGCCTATTTCATTTAGCATAATGTCTTCAAGGTTCATCCATGTGTCAGAATTTCTTTTATTTTTAAGGCTGAATAATATTCTATTGTAGCTATATACCACAGTTTGTTAGCTATTGTGAACAATGCTGCTATGAACACGGGTATACAAATATCTGTTTGAATCCCTGCTTTCAATTCTTTTGGGTATACCCAGAATTGGAATTGATGGGTCATATGATAGTTTTACTTTTAATTTTTTGAGAAACTGCCACATGGTTTCCCATAGCTGCACCATTTTACATTCCCACTAGCACCATTTTACATTCCCACCAGCTGTGCACAAAGTTACCTTTTCTCCAAACCCTTGCTGACCCTTTTAAAAGTAATAATAGCTATCTTAATGGATATGAAGTGTTTTTTTGACTTTCTAACTTAATATTTAAAAATGTATTGTAAATGTGGAATAAAAATTTCAACATGAGTAAGAGTGTGTGCAATGAAACATCAATTTTCCTCTTTCCTGACCCTAGTGTTCCTATTTCTAGAGGCAAACATTGTTTTCACCCTCAGGAATGCTTCTCCACATAGTCTGTGTATAGATAACCTTGTGTATGCACCTTTTAAAAACAAATAGGAACATATAATACACTTTATTTTACATGTTGCTTTAAAAAAAATTAACATGCCATTTTCACTTAATATAACCTCATAACACTAGAGGCCTGGTGCATGGAACTTGTGTGTGTGTGTGTGTGTGTGTGTGTGTGTGTGTGTGTCCTTCAGCCCAGTCTGTACCCTCTCCAATCCGGGACCTCTCAAGGGATGTCCGACTGCCTGGTTAGGCCTGATCCCACCGTGCAGTTGGACATCCCTCTCACAATCCAAGACTGCTGGCTCCCAATCACTCACCTGCCTGCCAGCCTGATCACATCCTAACCACTTCCCTGCAGCTTGGTTGACACCTAACTGCTCCCTACTGGCCCGATTTCCCCTAAATGTCCTCCTCTGCAGGCCTGGTCACCCCCACCTGCCCCTCCCCGCTGGCCTGGTCGCCCCAATTGCCCTCCCCTGCAGGCCCGGTCCCCCTCAACTGCCCTCCCTTGCAGGCCTAGTCACCCCCAACTGCCCTCCCTTGCAGGCCTGGTCAGTCCCAACTGCCCTTTCTTGCAGCCTGATCCTCCCCAAATGCCCTCCCCTGCAGGCCTGGTTCCCCCCAACTGTCCTCCCCTGCAGGCCTATATCTCCCCAAATGTCCTCCCCTGCAGGCCTGATCTAGCTCTCAACCTCCCTCCCCTGCAGGCCTGGTAGTCTCTAACTCCCCTCCCCTGCTGGACATCTTGTGGCAGCCATCTTGTGTCCACATTGGGGTGGCATCTTTGACCACTTCAGGGTGACCATCTTGTGTGTTGGAGTGATTGTCAATTGCTTATTGCTCTTTATCATATATTATATAGGATTCCACAACTATATCCATAACTACAATAGGCTTAAATCTGTGTAGGACACTGAATCTATAATTTAGAGTCCTCATCCTTCCAACTTATACAAAAAGTTTGGACTTTAGGGAGGGACTACATTAGCATCAGGGACTGAAGCAGACCTTGTCATCAAACACATTAATATTTATGCACAGAAACCTAAAAATAAGTTACACTAAGTGGGATAAACATTCTAAATAGCCACTCATTGGTTGCAGTCAGGTTTTTTTTTAATTAAATCTTTATTATTCAGATTATTACATTTGTTTTTCTTTTTTCCCCTCCATAGCACCCCTCCACCCAGCTCCCACCCTTCCCTCCCTCCCGTTGACCTCATCCATAGGTGTATGATTTTTGTCCAGTCTCTCCCTGTATACCCCTCAACCCTTTCCCCCTGAGAATTATCAGTCCACTCCCTTTCAATGCTCCTGATTCTAGTATATTCACCAGTTTATTCTGTTGATCAAATTTTTAATTCACTTAATTTTTAGATTCACTTGTTGATAGATACGTATTTGTTGTTCATAATTTTTTGACTTTAATCTTTTTCTTCTTCCTCTTCTTAAAGAGTACCTTTCAGCATTTCATATAATACTGGTTTGGAGTTGATGAACTCCTTTAGCTTTTTCTTATCTGGGAAGCTCTTTATCTGCCCTTCAATTCTGAATGTTAGCTTTGCTGGATAGATTATTCTTGGTTGTAGGTTCTTGTTGTTCATCACGTTGAATATTTCTTGCCACTCCCGTCTGGCCTGCATCGTTTCTGTTGAGAAATCAGCTGACAGTCGTATGGGTACTCCCTTGTAGGTAATGAACTGTTTTTCTCTTGCTGCTTTTAATATTCTCTTTGTCTTTTGCTCTTGGTATTTTAATTATGATGTGTCTTGGTGTGGTCCTCTTTGGATTCCTTTTCTTTGGGGTTCTGTGTGCTTCCTGGACGTGTAAGTCTATTTCTTTCACCAGATGTGGGAAGTTTTCAGTCATTATTTCTTTAAATAGGTTTTCAGTATCTTGCTCTCTCTCTTCTGGCACTCCCACAATTCTGATGTTGGTACATTTGAAGCTGTCCCAGAGTCTCCTTACATTATCTTCACATTTTTGGATTCTTTTCTCTTCTTGCTTTTCCAGTTGAGTGTTTTCTGCTTCTTTATATTTCAAATTTTTGACTTGATTCTTGCCTTTCTCTAGTCTGCTGTTAGGACTCTGTATAATATTTTTTATTTCAGTCAGTGAATGTTTAATTTTTAGTTGATCCTTTTTCATCTTTAGTTGGACCTTTACCATCTCTAGTTGGCTCTTTTGCATCTCTAGTATGTCCTTTTTCATCTCTTCTTGGGACTTGATAAATTTATCCATCTTTTCTAGCATATTCTTGAAAAACCTTATAAGCGTGGTTTTGAACTCTATATCCAGTCGTTTTTTTTCCTCCATTTCTTTTGTTTGTACTCCCTTCCCTTGTCTCGGCATTTTCCCTATGTCGGGGAAACTTCTGTGTTGAATTCAGCCTTATGAAACCAGGCGTGCAAAGCTGCAGAAGCCTTTGTTGAGCTTGGGAGGGGTGGAGTCTCAGGGCTTCAGAGACCGCCTTGCCTTCCAGTCGGCCCCACCCTCCACGGCCCCTGAGTCTCATGTGACTGGGTAATGGCTGGAGCAGTCCTTGTGCGTGCACCCGCAGTGCCTCTAACCGCTGCCTTTCCAGCTCCCCTGAGCACCAGGACCACAGGAGTCTAGGTCCCCAGGGTTTTACCCGAAACAGGGGCTTAGTGGACTCAGAAGTGGCACAGTTGGGAGGGTCTGTCTCCCGCCCACTCGAGAAAGGCAGCGACACAATCAGCAATCTGTCCTTCGCAGAGTGTCGTGCGCGCTGCCACCAGCCCTCTGATCTTTTGCGACTCCCCTAAATTTCTGGCACTTCTCCCTTTTCACAGTCCAAACTCCCCCGTATGAGTTTCAGCTGGATCTGGGGTTTAGTGTCGTAAGATAAGGGGTTCAATGCCGTTGAGAGTCTCCATTTCCCTCCCGCCAGAGAAAGCCAGCCAGGTCCTCTGGCGCCCGCTCTCTCAGCGTGCGCGTCTCCGTACCTCGGCTTTTTACAGCTCCTCTGGGTCTCCGTGAGCCCCTCTCTTTCCTTCTAGCTGTAGAACTTCCACTCAGCCAGCTTTCCTGTGGTTCTGGATGATGTCCATTCTGTCTTTTAGTTGTAGTTTTGAAATTGTTGTGCGAGGCAGCAGTATAGGTGTTTACCTATGCCGCCATCTTGGATTCTCCTGCAGTCAGGTTTTGCCACCAAAATGAGTTTAGAAAGATTTCGGTTTTCAGAGCTTTATAGATTTCAGAATTATAGATAAACGATTATAGGCTTATAATATTTAAGGAGTGCCAGATCATAGATGAGAGTTTTTCACATCTTACTTTTGATACAATAATCTCATGAGATAGAATTTTATAGGTTCAGAGACAGAAAGTAATTTGCTCAAGGAAGTGCCCAAACTAGACTTTGAACCAAGGTCTACCTGATTCCCAAGTCTGGGTTCTTTTTTCTGTCTCACATGTCACTACATGCCATTGTCCCCTGCAGTTATCAACAATGCCCCTTTACTATAAAAACTGGGTTTTGGAATATATATTTTATGGTCATGTCAACCATACCATGATATGTCTTGGTGGTTAGCCTAGCTTTTGACTTCCATAGATATCATTAGAGTTTGAGACAGTCTTTACACTTTGCTGGCCTTGGTGCTCCATTTAGCCTGCATTTCACAACTTATTGTGTGGACAGTCACACAAGCTTTACTTCTTCCACACGGCCTTCCCAGAATTCTGTAACCATACAGGATCTCATTTATTTTTTATTTTTTATTTTTTTCTCATTTATTTTTTAAACTTGTGGTAAAATACACATAATATAATATTGACCATGTTAGCCATTTTGAAGTGTACAGTTCAGAATGTTAAGTACGTTTACATGGACTGCTGGCTCAGTACTTAACATACTGAACCATCAACATGATCCATCTCCAGATCTTTTCCATCTCCAAACTGAAACTATGTTCCCATTAACACTAACTCCTCAAGAAAGAAGTAAAACTGTCATTATTTGGAAGATATAGAGAAACCTAAAGATTCCACCAAAAAACTACCAGAACTGATAGATAAATTCAGCAAAGTAGCAGGATCAGTGGCATTTTTATATACCAATAATGAACTATCAGAAAGGGAAACTAAGAAAACATTCCCAGTTACAATTGCATAAAAAGTACCCAAGAATAACTTTAATCAAGGATGTACTAGTAAAAGACCTGTATTTAGAAAATGATAAGGCACTGAAGAAAGAAACTGAAGAAGATACAAATAAGTAGAAGCATATACCATATTCACAGATAGGAAGAATTAACATAATTAAAAGGTCCATACTAACCGAAAGCAATCGATCAAGATACCAAAGGCATATTTCACAGAACTAGCACAAATATTCCACAAATTTATATGGAACCACATAAGACCCGAATAGCCATAGCAATCTTGAGAAAGAAGAATAAAGTTGGAGAAATCATGCTATCTGATGTGAAACTATCCTATAAAGCAATAATACTGGCATAAAATCAGACATATAGATTAATGGTACAGAATAGAGAGGCCAGAAATTAACTCACACTTTTATGGTCAATTAATATCTGACAAAGGAGGCAAGAACATACAATGGGGTAAAGACATTTTATTCAATAATGGTATTGGGAAAATTAGTGTAAAAAAATGAAACTAGACCACCTTCTTACAACATCCACAAAAATAAACTCAAAATAGATTAAAGACTTAAATGTAAGACTCAAAACCATAAAAATCCTAGAAGAAAATATACACAGTAAGGTCTCAGACATTTCTCATAGCAATATTTTTTCTGACATATCTTCTAGGACAATTGAAACAGAAGAAAAAAATAAACAAATGGAACAACATCAAACTAAAAAGTTTTTGCACAGCAAAGAAAACCATCAATAAAATGAAAAAGATAACCTACTGAATGGGACAACATATTTGCCAATGATACATCTAGTAAGAGGTTAATAACCAAAATTTATAAAGAGCTTCTACAACTCAACATAAAAAAACAAATAATCCCATTAAAAAATGGGCAAAGGATCTGAATAGACACTTCTCCAAAAAGATTATTCAGAGGGCTAACATACATAGGAAAAGATGCTTAATGTCATTAATCATCAGAGAAATGTAAATTAAAATCACAATGAGATACCACTTCATACCTGTCAGAATGGCTATCATCAATAAGTCAACAGTTCCCACCACTGGATGGCTCAGTTGGTTGGAGTGTTGTCCTGTACACCAAAAAAGGTTTGGAGTTTGATTCCCTGTCTGCGCACCTGCCTCTGTTGTAGGTTCCATCCCCAGTCAGGGCACTTATGGGAGAAAGACGATTAATGTTTCTCTCTCACATAGATGTTTCTCTTCTCTAAAATTATTAAACATACTTGCAGGTGAGCATTAAAACTAACTAACTAACTAACTATCTAACTAACAAATGCTGGTGAGGGTGTGGAATGCACTGTGGGTGGGAATGCAGATTGGTGCAGTCACTGTGGAAAGCAATATAGAGTTTCCTCAAAAAATTAAAAATGGAAGTGCCTTATGACCCAGCTATTCCACATCTGGGTATATCCAAAGGAACCTGAAATACCTATTTGAAAGAATATATGTACCCCAAAGTTCATTGCAGCAGTATTTACAATAACCAAGATTTGAAAGCAGCTGAAAGTGCCCATCAGTAGATGAGTGGATGAATAAAGCTGTGGCACATTTACACAATGAAATACTAAATGGTTGTAAATAAAGAAGGAAATCTTACCCTTTGTGACAGCGTGGATGGACCTGGAGAGTATTATGCTAAGTGAAATAAGCCAGTCAGAGAAAGATAAATACCATATGATTTCACTTACATTTGGAATCTAATGAACAAAATAAACTGACAAAAAATAAACATGGACTCACAAAAAACAGACTGATAGCTGTCCTAGGGAAGGGGTGTTTGGAGGCTGGGTAAAAAAAAATGCAGTGATTAAGCAAAAAACAACCCACCAAACTCATAGATATAAGAAACAATATGGTAATGCCAGAGGAAAAGGGGATGGGGCAGTGAAAGAGGACAAAGGGGGGACAAATGATGATGGGAGGAGACTTGCTTTGGGTGATGAACATATAACATAATATACAGACGGTGCATTATAGAATTGTACCTAAAACATATTTAATTTTATTAACGAACTAGAGGCCTGGTGCATAAAATTTGTGTAGGGGGATGGAGGGGGAGGGCTGTCCTTCAGCCCAGCCAGCTCCTCTCCAATATGGGACCCCTTGAGGGATGTCTGACTGCTTGTCCAGATAGGATCAGGCCTAAACGGGCAGTCAGAAATCCCTTTCACAATCCAAGACTGCTGGCTCAAAACTGCTCACCTGCCTGCCTTCCTGATTGCCCCTAATTACTTCTGCCTGCCAGCCTGATCACCCCCTAACCACTCCCTTGCCAGGCTGATTGATGTCTAACTGCTCCCCTGCAAGCCTGTTTGCCCCTAACTGTCCTCCCCTGTGGGCCTGGTCACCCCCACTGCCCTCACTTGCAGGCCTGGTTCCTCCCAACTGCCCTCCCTTGCTGGCCATCTGTGGTGGCCATCTTGTGTCCACATGGGGGCAGGATCTTTTGACTACATGGGGTCAGTCATTTTGTGTGTTGGAGGGATGGTCAATTGCATATTACTCTTTTATTAAATAGGATAGAAGCCTGGTGTATGGGTGGGGCTTAGCTGGTTTGCCCTGAAGGGTGTCCTGGATCAGGGTAGGTGTTCCCTTGGTATGTGGGGTGGCCTGGGCAAGGGTCCTGTGGTAGTTTGCAGCCCGGCCACACCCCCCAGGGACCCAAGCGGAGGCCCTGGTATCTGGGATTTATTTATCTTCTACAATTGAAACTTTGTAGCCTGGAGTGGAGCCAAGCCTTCTGCTCACACAGCCATTGAAACTTTGTTGCTTTAAGGAGAGGCCTAAGCTCACCAGGCTTTGCTGAAAGCTTGGCTTCCTCCATAGCCAGGGGCAACCCAAGCCTCCCTCCTGCTCTCTTTGTGGCTGTAGCCATCTGGGTTGGGTTAATTTGCACACTCGCTCTGATTGGCTGGTGGGAGTGGCTTGTGGGTATAGCAGAGGTATGGTGTATTTACATATTACTTTTTTATTAGATAAGATATCTCCCCAATAAATTTGATAAAAATTAAAAAAAGATTTCTTGTACATCTGAAACTAATATTATGTTATATGTCAATTATATATAAATTTAAAATAAATAAATGAAGTTAAAAGCAAACAAAAAACCCCATTAATTCCCCAGTCCCTCATCCCTCAGCCACTGACACCCACCTTTTTAAGCCCTAACTGAGCCATAGTGGTTGTAAATGGAAAAAAAGAAAAAGTTTTGAGTTTCTTTCCCTCACTTTTTTTTTGTGAAGGTGTGTCCTCTTCCAAGGAGGACAGGAAGGAAGGTGCTGGATCTGGTGTGTGAGGTCTTCACTTCTTTAGGGCCAAAGGAATCCTCATCTCCAGGACTGATGCTGACCAGCGTCTCTTATGCGGTAGCCACTATCTTATGTGCCTGCAGCAAACATCCAGGTGAGGGCTTGCATCATCCTCTTGACTGTTCTAGAAATGGAGGAGAGAGTTAATGATATACACGTGGTCACACAACTGATTCAATAGAAGTGATCTGGCTTTGTGAATGAAGCTTGTTGAGGACCCCATGTGGGGTTGAGTTTCGACTATGAAACCTCGGAGTTATCAAGGTCTGTTTGACTCAAACTGCATTGGGATGTGAGTGATTGGCTGTGAAGCATCTGTCCCAATGGAAGCCAAGGAAAGCCCAGGTCTGACATCTTGCCCTGCACATCTTCAGCCAGCACCTGGTTCTAGCTGCGCTCACTTTGTCCTCTTACCCTATTCAGCTCAGTAGCAGGAGGGCGCCCGAAAGTGGGCCTGCCTGGTCTCAACCTGGAAGGGTGGGGACTGAGGAGCTGGAGAGTGCTCCGAGGTGGCCCTGGAGTTCCACTACGACTGGTAACCCTGAGACTGTCGCCCAGTGCAGTTCCCAACATTCAGATGCTGCATCTCAGAGGCTACAACTATGGTCAACACCAGAATACTTGCCTGTTCTGGAAGCTTCTCCCACAGGAATGGGACTGATATCATGGGATGGAGGAGGGGAAGGTGTGTCAGACACCAGGGTTCAGCATCCAGGTACAGTTCCCTTCCTGTGACCCGAGCTCTTGTGAGTTACTGACAACCAATGGGTAACCTGAAGAGTTTGAACAAGAAAAACAAACAAAACCCCAGGCTAGGGCACTGCCACCTCCAAGACACTGTGTGCCAGGCTGTGCATGGCGCCTAGTAACTGCGTGGCAGGGCAGGACTACAGAAAGAGTTCCTGGAGGAAATGCATCTGGGCTTTGACCAACCACTCCTAAAGTAGTCAGAGAGGCCTGAGGTTAGAACTAGAAGAGGGTGTGTGTGTTTGTGTGTGTGTGTGTGTGTGTGTGTGTGTGTGTGTGTGTATTCAGAGCAAAATATGTAAGTTCTAACATTTCCTGAGATGTTGGGAAGGAGACCTGTCTGCTTAGATCTGCTCTCAGCCTTCCCTAGAGCTTCACAGATCCGAGGGTAGAACAGGGCAGACAAAACAGGCGGCCTCTGGCTGTCAGGACTGGAGTTTGTGTGCCCATAAAGGAGCCCTGTGCCTGCCCCCTGGGCAGCCCTGAGATGGAAGAGGAAGCCTGGAGACTGGGGGGAGGGTGGGCAGAGGCCTCAGAGGGTGAGAGGGCTGGGGCTGGGGTTGTCCTGAGGATGGGGCTCAGGCAAATGGTCTGTTCAGTCATAAAAATGGCTTGTTCTATCAGAATCTGGGCTCCTTTTGAACCCAGTACAGCATAAAATGGATCCAGGACAAGCAGAGAGTCATGTTTTACTCTCGGTTAGTGTGTTCTAGAAATATCTGTGGTGGACATTTATGTTCAAACACTGTTGCAGGGACCTGTGGGCTCTCCCCATGCCTTGCCAGCCCTGGAAGGTCAGCTGGGGCCAGGCTCGTTCTCGCAATCGCGGGCTGAGTGTGGGACAGAAGTCAGGAGCCTGTTGCACACTGCCCTGGTACCTGCTCCCAGAAGTTCCCAGGTGGTGGCTTTGGCCCAGCACTCTGCTCACAGAGCACCTGAGGCTGTCTCTGCTCAGGCTCCCACCTGAGGGCGGCGTGCCCCCTCAGGTGGGCTCATAGCCGAGATTGGCAAGGCGGGGAAGGCCCACGTGGAAGCTGCTGGGTCTGTGGGGACTGTGGGTCTCTAGAATCGCTTGCGCAATGCTTCCTGCGAGCGGTTTTCACCACAGTTCCAGCAACTGTCATGTCAGCATATGACCTTTAAAACTGTTGAAAAGGAGCCATAGCTGGGAATGTGCTCACGGAGCAGACCCTTCTGCCCCATCCGCCTGCCTGGGCCAGGAGCCTGTGCTGTGGAAGGAGCCAGCCAAGGAGCCCACTGGCTTGCTCACTTGGCATGTTGTCTTACTGTACTTTATTACTTTTCACCCTTTGTCATATGCACAGCTGTTAGAAAATGTGGCATCTCGTTATCTCCCCAAAGACCTAAGATCTGTGCCCTATTTCTCCCAGCGCACCTCCAGGGTCAGCCTGTACTCTGGCAATTGTAACCCCCTTTTCTAAATGCAGGTACCCTGTTATTTTATGATCCTCAGTGAGACTCGCTGAGATGCCTTCTCCCAGCATCATCTGATTTCCAGAGGATTCAGGGGAAAGGGAAGACTGGGAATCGCTGGAGGAAACTGGCAAAGGAGGTCGGGGAGGAGTCTGCCTTGGGATGGGGAGGCTGGGAGGCAGAGAAAGGTCAAAGAGTGCCACTCAGTTTCTAGGGCATCAAGGGGAGGACTCTCTACACTCAAGCAGGTCCCAGATCCTTTCAGGGAGACTTACTCTCTCACAGTTTCAGCTGCCCTTCCCTGGACCAGTGCACAGCTTTACATTGATTTCTGGGATATTTCAAACTGGAAATATATGGACACATATTCTCCTAGGTCAGCCTTCATCCACGCTGGGGTGTAGGTGCTGGTTGCTTCAGGTCCCCAGGTGCCCTAGTGCCCACTGGGGTCCTCCTTCCCCTCGTCTTACTTTGTCAAAGCAGATTCCTTACCTGTTATGTGGGCTCTACCTCTTAAGCATTCTCTCAGCACATTCAAGGGAAAATAGCCCTGTTCCTTCATTTGCATACTCTCTCTGACTGCTTTCTGGCTGCAATGGCAGAGTTAAATGTGTCCTGATATTTACTATCTAGCCCTTTATGGAAAACATTTGCTAGCTCCTGCCCTTGTCCTCTTTCAATGGGTTATTGAACCATTTTACCAACTGCAACCTCCAGTTGGACTTCCCTCTATGCCCATACCCTCGCTTTTCTAAAGTAAAAGTTTGACTGTGGTGCTTCCCTGACTCCCCGTGCTCTCTGGGTGGATTCTAAATACCTATGGTTTGCTGGGTTCTTTCTCTGGCTCCAGTCCTTTGGCCACTGTGCCACATGCAACCATATGGAAGGACCTTCTCTTGGCTCCTTACGTGGCCTGCTGTGACTCATTCTCCAGTTCTCAGGAGAGACTCTTCACTTCCAAGACTGGGTTAGAAGCCTTTTCTATGTGCTTGCATGGCATCCTAGAATTCTCACTTGACGGAATGTATCATGTTACATTGAAATTGTTCTATTCATTAATCCACTCTATGTGCCAGCCACTAATCTAAGAGCTCTTGGTAAAAAGAGAAACATCCAAAGTTTCCTGCTGCTCTCTTACATGCTAGTGGGGAAAACAGAAAATAAACAAGATTACAAAGTAGGATGGAGAATATTAGAGAGCAGGATGTTCTAAGGAGGAAAAGTAAATCAGGGAGGAGGATATGAAATATACTGGGAGAGTTGACATTTTATAAAGGGTGACCAGGAAGGCCTCACTGAGAGGGTGATTTTTTAGTAAAAGCTTGAAGGAGGAGTGGCAGGGAGCCATGTCAATATTGGGGGGAGAGTATTTTAGACAGCAATGGGCTAACAGGAACACACCTATCTGGTGTGTTTGAAAATGAGGCCAGGGTGGCTGGAGGGGAGAGGATGAAGGGAGGAGGATGTTAGGGGGGAAATGTGGGGAAGGTAGACCATGTGGGGCTCTGGTGATATGGGAAGGACCCAGGCCTTAACTCTGAGGGGTCTGGGAGCCACTGCAGAGTATTGAACAGAGGAGTAGTGTGACCTGACTTGCATTTTAATAGGGTCAAACTGGTTGTGACATTACTCCCCGTTAGACACAAAGCAGGCAATGTGTCTTGTTGACCTTTATTCATAGGACATGGCATTCTGGCTTGTGGAATACCTCAAAATATGTTTTACACACAAACATTGAGTGAGTGAATGTGAGAATGAAGGTTATCTCCCAACAACCATGTCCTGGCTCCTGAGGGGGTGGGAAGTCTTCTCACTTTTGAAGGAAAGCTCTGGCAACAGATGCTGCCAACAGCCAAGTCCCTGGGGCTCTTAGCTGCCTGCTTTGACGTCGCTATGGCAGCAACACACATCGAAACCAGTTTTCCTTGTTGCCACAGAAAGAGCTGCTTAATGGATCAATGTCACCTGGAGGGAAGATTTCAGGAGTGTAGCACACTGCATTGGCCTTGGCCTTGCTCTGTGCAATGATCTGCTCAGTGGCATAAATGAAGGTACAGAGAGAGTTGTTGCCAAAATTGCCGATGGAGGTAGGAGGGATAGATGATTTGTTGATTGATAGACTCAGGGTTTTTGTAAGTTCAAGCCAAGAGGCCCTATACACAGGAGAAGTTAAAATAGAAAGCCTTTTATGATTTTATGTCAGAGCCAGAAAATCAACTGGAAAAAAAATTGAATTGGGGATATGTAACTTTAGATGGTAAAATGGTAAAAACTATCCAAGGTAAAAGTGCGGAGAAATTGTTAAAAACCCTAAAATAATCTAAGAATCCCTTCTAGAAGTATGTAAGTAGACACCTATTATCTTAGAGTTGTAATCCTCCCCTGACTGTGCAAGGCCACTCCCAGGACTTCATGCCCAGTCCTGGGTAAGACTCCTGAAGAGTGCGGTGAGCACATTGGGAGGATGAAAGAAGAGGTATATCTGCAAGCACAGTGGGTGATTGGAAACAGTCTCAGGGTAGGGATTCAAATATCTGAATTATTAGGGCAGGAGGCCTTAGATTTGAGAATTATTCTGAATGGCTCTAATGGGCCAAGTGAATGTTGCTTCAACTGATAGAAACATTGACTAAACATGAGTGGGGTTGCTTCAGGCCTCTTTCTATGAAGGAGGGAGTGGGACAACCAATGAGCATAAATGCTTACACATTAGATCAGCACTTTACTAGAAAAATTTAAAATCCCTTTTCACCTTGAGCTGTCATGCATTTATGCTTCTCTATTATTGAGTGTGATAGGATCTGCTAGTTATTCCTTAGTATCCATTTTTCAGTTCTTCCTTAGTAAAAAACACTCAATATTTTTAGCACGCTTTTATAGAATGAGGTCTGTTTTCCCCAACCTTCCTTGGAACTAGGTGTGGCTAGGGAGTAAAATTGTGACCGATGAACTAAATATCATGTTCAATTTCTGGAAAATAGTAGTAAAGATAGGGGATATACTTTTACTTCCCCTTTCTCCTTGCTCTAGGCAGGAATGTGGATGTGGTGGCTGGAGCTCAGTAGCCATTTTGGGCTATGAGGTAGAAGCTCTATATTGATAAGGAGTCTGGGTTCCTGATAATTGTTGTGGACATTAGTATAATATTAGATTGCTTACCATTATTCTTCATTTATGTTAGAGAAATATAAACTTGTACTTGTAATAAGCCATAGTTATTTGAGGTTTTCTGAAATAAAGATGAGCACATTCATAACTAATATGCTATGGAAACTACACATATGTATGCACACATGAAAGAATAGCACTGAAATGAAGGACAATCCTACTGCTTGTTGGCTATATGCCCTTGGACAAGTTTCTTAACCCTTCTGCGCCTCAGATTCCAAACTTATAATAATAGTAACAACTGGTTCCGCCATCAAGATGAGTGCGTGTGCTGCTCTTTCACCATATCTTTCCACAAGACTTTCAGGATCGAGTGGTTCCTGGCCAAGAAATAAAAAGCAGAATCAGCCAATTCCTCCATTGAATTTAGATGAAAACTGGTAATGAAATCAGGTACAATTTGAAGAGGAGACATTGGAGAACCAAACTGGGTCTATGAGGAATCACACATGAGATTTATGTTGCCTGCACCTTTAAATGATTGAAAAGATCAACTATCTGGACAATTGGAGCATTTTAATTGGAAAATTATTGGACTCATGATTTTGCTCTGTTGTGTTTTTTTTTTTCCTGCACTAGTGGGTTGGTTCAGTAATAAGTGTGCAAGACCTTTAAAAAAATTAACTAAAAAAATAGTAACAACTGGGCAACTTTCATTTGTTTTTGGAGAGGATTAAAGGAGAGAATAAACTTAAGAACATGGAACAGTATTTAGTCCACATGTTTGTTTGTTTGTACTTTACCTCTCCATACACTGAGGCAGATATAGAGTTGTACTAGCTGTGTTCTCCCTTATTTACTTGTTCATTTTATGACTTCCATTAACGCCCTAAAGAGAAATGAAATCAGCATCAGAACAGTCAAGATACAGTTTATGTACACCTCCTCAAGACTTTTCTTAATCTGCTTTGAGGAATGAGATTACAGAGTGAGTTGCATATAAAAAGTGGGTCATTGGGATTTGCTGTGTGTTCTTAATCCCTTCATTGTTCTGGTTATTAATTTTTAGATTGTATACAAATGTGGAGTTCATCGTGATAAACAGTAACTAATACCCGGAGAAAGAGCACACTTCTCTGTGAGGGGTTGTCTCTTTGAGTTTCTTAAGAAATCTAAGTTTGAATACCATTTATTCCTTTATTTATTTATTCATGGGAATACAGGGTCAAATAAGGAGGGATCCACACCCTTCAGATGCCCCCAGCTCCATAGAGAAGGCAGACGTCTTCCTGTGACTCTTCCATGGCTATTCTTATGTCTGGCCCTACAGGCAGTGGGTGTCAGAAGGTGAGTAAGAATTTTCTAGGAAGAAAAGGTGGGGCAGCACTTCTGCGAATTTAACCCCCAGAGGCGCTTTCACATGTATGCAAAGATATACATATAGTTATTCATGGCAGCATCTCTTGTGGTAGCAGAGGTTTGGAACCCACTTGTCTATCTATAGAGGGCTGGATAATCCAGAGACGTGCCTTGGTGGAATGCTATACAACCGGAGAGAGAAAGGGGATGAAGTCTGCTCACTGAGAGGACAAGCTTTCCGGAATGTATTGTTAAGCAAACAAACAAACAAACAAAAAGCAAGGAGCAATGAGTATAAATAGTTGGCTGTGTTATATGTAAGAAGATGGGTTAGGGAGATAATGCAAATATCCATATTTACTTGCATTTGCAGGAAAGGTAAAGAGAAACTATAAAAATGATCATCTTCAGTTGGCTGTGGAGTCGGGAGTAGGAAAGGAGAAGACCCATCAGGGTGGGAGCAGGCCTTCCCAATCATTATCATTTTGATTTTAAATCCATGTAAATATCTTATCTGTTCTAATAAATGAAATAACAACAACAACAACAACAATAATAATAGAAGAACATTTTTCAGGAGGAAGAACGGTATGTATAGGGTTCAGAGGCATTAAATAGGTAATAGTAACATCTGAGAACAAGTCCTCCCTAACTTTAATCCAAGGTCCCTCTGGCCAGGCTTCTAGAACTGTTTGTGTGTCTCTGCTTCTGATTTCTGAACACCAATTGGAATATAAGTTCCTTAAGAGTATGGGACTCTGTCAGTCTTGCTCAACACTATACATAGCTGCAATGGGTTGCCTGATGCTACAACTATCTGAGATCTTTCTCATAGGCATCCAGCCAGCATCTTCTGAAGGAAAAATGCCCTTCCTTTTTGTCACTTGCTTTGTTTCTCAGTTGGAGTCCTATGCTCTCCCCCTTTCCTCAGTTTCCTGGACCAGGCATCATTCCATCTCTCTTCAAGAAAACAAAAAGGGGCAGAATCCAAGATGGCGGCATAGGTAAACACCTACACTGCTGCCTCGCACAACAATTTCAAAACTACAACTAAAAGACAGAACGGACATCATCCAGAACCACAGGAAAGCTGGCGGAGCGTAAGTTCTACAGCTAGAAGGAAAGAGAGGGGCTCACGGAGACCCAGAGGAGCTGTAAAAAGCTGAGGTACAGAGACGCGCACGCGGAGAGAGCGGGTGACGGCGAACTTGGCTGGATTTCTCTGGCGGGAGGGAAACGGAGACTCCCAACGGCATTGAACCCCTTATTTTACGACACTAAACCCCAGATCCAGCGAAACTCATACGGGGGGAGTTTGGACTGTGAAAAGGGAGAGGTGCACGGAAATTTAGGGGAGTCGCAGAAGATCAGGTCTGGTCTTGCATGCGGACGGTGCTGCGCGCAGGACAGACTGCTGATTGTGCCGCTGGCTTTCGCGAGTGGGCGGGAGACAGACCCTCTGAACTGTGCCTCTTCTGAGTCCACTGGGTCCCTGTTTCAGGCAAAACCCTGGGGACCTAGACTCGTGTGGTCCTGGTGCGCAGGGGAGCTGGAAAGGCAGTGGTTAGAGGCACTGCAGGTGCACGTGCGCACAAGGACTGCTCCAGCGATTACCCAGTCACGTGAGACTCAGGGGCCGTGGAGGGCGGGGCCGACTGGAAGGCAAGGCTGTCCCTTAAGCCCTGAGACTCCACCCATCCCAAGCTCAACAGAGGCTTCTTCGGTTTTGCATCTGGTATCATAAGGCTGAATCCAACACAGAAGTTTCCCCGGCATAGTGAAAATGCCGAAACAAGGGAAGGGATCACAAACAAAAGAAATGGAGGAAAAAAAACGACTGGATATAGAGTTCAAAACCACGCTTGTAAGGTTTTTCAAGAATATGCTAGAAAAGATGGATAAATTTATCAAGTCCCAAGAGGAGATGAAAAAGGACCAACTAGCGATACAAAAGAGCCAACTAGAGATGGAAAAGGTCCTACTAAAGATGATAAAGGACCAAATAGAAATTAAACATACACTGACTGAAATAAAAAATATTATACAGAGTCCTAACAGCAGACTAGAGAAAGGCAAGAATCAAGTGAAAAGTTTGAAATATAAAGAAGCAGACAACATTCAACTGGAAAAGCAAGAAGAGAAAAGAATCCAAAAATGTGAACATAATGTAAGGAAACTCTGGGACAGCTTCAAGCGTACCAACATCAGAATTGTGGGGGTGCCAGAAGAAGAGAGAGAGCAAGATACTGAAAACCTGTTTAAAGAAATAATGACTGAAAACTTCCCACATCTGGTAAAAGAAATAGACTTACAAGTCCAGGAAGCACACAGAACCCCAAAGAAAAGGAATCCAAAGAGGACTACACCAAGACACATCATAATTAAATTGCCAAGAGCAAAAGAGAAAGAGAGAATATTAAAAGCAGCAAGAGAAAAACAGTTTATTACCTACAAGGGAGCACCCATATGACTGTCAGCTGATTTCTCAACAGAAACGATGCAGGCCAGACGGGAGTGGCAAGAAATATTCAACGTGATGAATAGCAAGAACCTACAACCAAGAATAATCTATCCAGCAAAGCTAAAATTCAGAATTGAAGGGCAGATAAAGAGCTTCACAGATAAGAAAAAGCTAAAGGAGTTCATCAAATCCAAACCAGTATTATATGAAATGCTGAAAGGTACTCTTTTAGAAGAGGAAGAAGAAAAAGGTAAAAGCCAAAAAATTATGAACAACAAATACATATCTATCAACAAGGGAATCTAAAAATTAAGTGAATTAAAAATTTGATCAACAGAATAAACTGGTGAATATAATAGAATCAGGAGCACAGAAAGGGAGTGGACTGATAATTCTCAGAGGGGAAGGGGTGAGGGGTGTACAGGGAGAGACTGGACAAAAATCATACACCTATGGATGAGATCAATGGGAGGGAGCTAAGGGCAGAGGGAGGGGTGGGAGCTGGGTGGAGGGGTGCTATGGAGGGGAAAAAAGAGAAACAAATGTAATAATCTGAATAATAAAGATTTAATGAAAAAAAAAGAAAACAAAAAGGTATGGCTGGCCAGCCAAAGAGAAATTATACATTTAACTTAAAATACATAGCTCTGAATAAAATTACACACCAATGTAAATATACATGTATCCAGCTGAGACCAGTTTTGCTCAGTGGATAGAGCATCGGCTTGTGGACTGAAAGGTCCTGGGTTCGATTCCCGTTTAGGGCATGTACCTTGCTTTTGGGCACATCTCCACTGTGGGGCATGCAGGAGGCGGCTGATCGATGTCTCTCTCTCATCGATGTTTCTGACTTTCTGTCTCTCTCCCTTCCTCTCTGTAAAAAATCAATAAAATATATGTAAAAAAATATACATGCATCCATACATAAGTATGTATATAAGCTTATACTTACATATACACACAGAGACCTACATCAAATACACCATAGATATGTTATATTTCACCTATTAAATAAGGCCTATGTGAGTGGTTTTCTAGAATAGTAGTTTTCAAGAATTTTAACTTGCATATCTCCTAAAGGAATTTTGAACCCCCTCAACATTTATAATTCAACATTCAAAAATTTTTTTTGTAAATTTACATAGTTGTCAAGTATGTAACTTTTGGCATATTGTAAAATGTTGACATTTTAAAATATGGGCCCAATGAAATTTAAATGCTCTAATGATTTGATACTTGTTATTTGAAATTACAAGAACAGTTCTTAGCATTCAGACATTTTTCATCTTCCCTTTTTTCCCTTGAATTCCTATTTCTATTCCATTTCTCCACCGATTCTTGTCTTACATACTTTTAAATATTTTATTGACATTTTTAGAGAGAGAGGAAAGAGAGAGAGAGAAAGAGAAAGGGAGAGAGAGAGAGAGAGGGAGAGAGAGAGAGAGAGAGAGAGAGAGAGAGAGAGAGAGAGAAGAGAGAAATATCGATTAGTTGCCTCCTGCGTGTACCCTGACCAGGGAACAAATCTATACCTGGGCATGTGTCTTGACTAGGAATCAAGCCAGCAATTGTACCATTGCAGGGTACAATGCTCAACCAACTGAGCCACATTGGCCAGCAACTAATGTAATATATATTTATGCTTGAAAGCTTTTATTGGTCTCATAATTATCTCTATCAAATCTGTGTGTATAAATTGCAATGCTATTTTTGTTTTATTTCCTGTGACAAGTTGTTAAATGTTTTAAGAAGTTTGTGTTTTTCTTCCCATTCTGGATTGAGTCTGTTGTTGGGTGAGTGGTTCTTTAATTCTAGAAGGGCTCAGCTGGTTAGAGTATGCTGGCTCACCTGTCTATAGCCAGCCATTTGGTTAGCTAGGATGTCTTTTGTCTGCTGCATGGGGTTTCTCACTCTCCAGTGGGCTAGCCAGGGCTTCTACATGGGCAGGGTCCTACAAGAGTGGGTGTGACCAAGCAAAATCTCTTGTGCACAGATTCAAGAATAACTCATTGTCACTTCTGTCACGTACCATTGGCCTAAGTGATTTATAAGGCCAGCCCAGACTCAGGGTTTAGGGGAATAGACTCATTTCTTGATGTAGCTATTTGAATATACTTTTCAGCTTCAAAGTCAGGGAACTATTTTTGTTAGATTTACACAAATATTTCCATTTTTGGGTTGTTAATATTAATGTTAGCAACATTTGTGTTGTTTTAATTTCAAACCCCACTTGTTCATTAATGTCATATAGGACTTTTGTATATTAACTTTGTATTCTGCAACCTTGCTATAATTACTTATTTGTGAGGGGATTTTTGTTTGTTTTGTTGGTGTTTTTTGTTAATTCTTATGGATTTTTAGATACATTTTATTTCTTCCTTCCCAATTTGGACACCTTTTCTTTCATTTTCTTGCCTTGTTGAAATAGCAGGGACTTCTAGTATGATGTTGAAAAGGAGTGGTGAGAGAGGACATCTTTCCTTTGTACCTGATCTTAGAGGAAAAGCTTCGTTTCTCACCATTATCTGTAGGGTTTGTTGGTAGATATTGTTTATCAAATTGAAGAAGTTCTCTATTCCTAGTTTACTGAGAGTTTTTATCATGATTGGATGTTGACTTTTGTCAAATGTGTATTCTGTATCTATTGATATGACTTTATGATTTTTCTTTTTTACTCTGTTGATGATTACATGAATTGATTTTTGAATGTTGGATCAGCCATGCATACCTGGGGGTATAATTCTTTTTGTACATTGCTGGATTTGATTTGCTAATATTTTGTTGAGGATTTTTGCATCTATGTTCATGAGAGACATTGGTCTCCAGTTTTCTTGTAATGTCTTTTGTTTTTTAGTATTAGGTTAATGCTGCCCTTAAACATAATAAAGTTGATAAAAATATATTATAAACTATTTTATTAAACAACGCACCAAACCTGAAAGAAACTACATGAAACTTTAATCTCAGGTCTTTACTATTGTATCTTGAAATGTTTAGAAATTGTTTAAAGCATTTCAGTTACAGTTAAAATTACCAGCATAATCAAAACTATAAAACTCCTATAGCTATATGGCTTTAGCTATTTGAATATCCTTTTCATCTCAACTAATGACACTTTCTATTGATGAACTTTAAAAATAACTGCAAAAATTTCTTATATTTGAAAATGTGAGGAAAATTATTTTTAACATCTAATGACTTTTACAGATGTTCTCCTTGATTTGCTTTCATTGGACTAATCTCAAGCACAGTGATTTTTCTCTTTCTCCCCACCCCTTCCCTGTCATTCTCTCTTTCTATTTTTTAAATATATTTTATTATTTTTTAAAAATATATTTTATTGATTTTTTACAGAGAGGAAGGGAGAGAGATAGAAAGTCAGAAACATCGATGAGAGAGAGACATCGATTAGCTGCCTCCTGCACACTCCCTACTAGGGATGTGCCCACAACCAAGATACATGCCCTTGACCAGAATTGAACCTGGGATCTTCAGTCTGCAGGCCGACGCTCTATCCACAGAGACAAATTGGTTTCGGCTCTCTCTCTTTCTTTGACAGAGGTGAAAAAAAGGGATAAGATGAATTTTTTTTTTTAATGAAAAGCTATATTTATTCCCATTTACTCACTGTACCATCTAACTGAATTCAGATATGCCAACACTGACCAATACCCAGTGTGAATAATGGGCTTTCCTATAACAAGCAAATTTAGAGACCAGGGGAATCCCGAAAGCCCTGTGAGTTGACAGGACCTTTTATTACTCATCATAGGAAGCTTCCCTTTTCTTGGCTGGCCTGGAGTTTTCCCACCACAGGACAATGAACCATGGTGAGATGTAGGAAGAGTATGGTTTTCTTTTCTAAAGTGGAGAAAGGCTACTACAGCAACCTTCAGCATCCCCTCAGTTCAACCTCTTTAGGAAAAAGCGTAAATGGAGAATGAAAATCTAGAAGTTGATTCTCTTAAGGCTATCCAAGCTGTACCCCCCTGAAAGTATTTGTATACACCAAAGCTAGAGGGTGGTCAGTTATCAGAGGAAAGAAGGATTGTGCAGAGAGCAGAGAGAGAGAACATCATCCCTTATGTCCTGGCAATGCATGTGGAGAACCTGGGACAGTTCCTCCCAGCCCAGCCTCTCTGAGAAAGTTCCTTTGAATTATACTGAGAGGCCAGAGAAATTGCTTTTCTACGGAGATTGTAAGCATTCTGAGTGCAGTTGTATATTCTTTTTTAATATTTCCAGACAGCCCAGCATTGTGCTGTACATAGACCTGCACAAACACATAGCAAACATCATGAAAGACATGAAGAGACCTCTAGAATTTTTCAGTTCACTCCCACATGCATCTGGTGAAATTAATTTCAAAATCTCAAAGATAGTGGAGAATTCATCTGAATTTTAAAAAGTAAGAAGATGATCCCATAATATCACTGTTGTCCCATTTCAGCGTCTAATGTCCTAGAGCACAAGAAATGTTTCGTTAGGTGTAACTTAAGTGACTATTTGTTTTTTCATGGACTGAGGATAGCTGGTCCCATACTCATGACATTAATCTTTATACTTCAATTACATCTTCCTCACACCCTCTCTTCCTTGGGCTGGGAAATCTGAGTTCCTTTTATGTCTCAGAGATGTAGAATATTTTGGAAGATGTGCTCATTTGCTTCTCTTATGTTGAGCTGAGGAGAATTTAAGTCTAAAAGGACAAAGGATGTTACAGTTACTTTCCTAACTTGTGAAGATCTGTAATTTTCGTGGGAAGTGCTCTGCATTTGCTGTTTCCTAATCTCCCCTCCCCCTCAGAGTGCTTGCAGTTCACTTTGACACCAGTTCCCCTTCAATTACTGGTGCTCCTGTTGGTAGCTGGCCACTGGGCTGCCCAAATAAAGACCACACTCCCCAATCTCCCTTGCAGCTGATTGTGGCAAAAATACATAAACAGAGTGTTGCCTGGAAGCTATGTAAAGTTCCAGCAAAGAGTGCTGCACGTGGTTTTTGACTGCTCTTTGCCTCTCCCACTTACTATTCTTTCGGTTTTTGATTGCTGTGGACCAGTACTCTCCAATTGGTGGCTATAACTACTATAATTTATTATTTTTTGTGATTCTATGGGTTGGCAACCTGATGGTTTCTCCTGCTGGTCTCACCTGACGTCCAGGTAGGCTAAAGGATTTAAGATGACCTTGTTGCCATGTCTTGCAGCTGGGGCTCCTCAGTTCTCTGTGAGGTGTCCCATTTTCCCATAGGCTAGATGGGCTTTATCACAATAAGGTGATCTCAGGGTTTCAGTAGGGAGAGAGAGGAAGCTTCAAGACCCCTTAAGGCCTAACCTCTGAGATTCATGGCATATCACTTCTGCTTAATGATATTGGTCAATCTGGGTTCAAGGATGGAGAAATGGACTCCATGTCTTAATAGGAGGAGAGGCAGTGTCCTGGATATACAGAGGTGTGAGACACGGGAAATGTGATTCACTGGAGACCATGTTAGAAATAACTTATCTCATTTGGTTGGAATGTGGATGTGATGTCTAGAACTCAGCCATCTTGGTCAAGGTATGGAGACCACGTGCTGAGATTGGAGCCTTGAGATCAGAGTGCCTGAAAATTTTGTGAAGACTCTCTATAAGCCATCAACTGATTACCTCCACTGTGGTTTTATGGGAGAGATGGATAAACTATACTGTTTGAGCCACTGTCATTTTGGATTTTCTGTCACTTTAGCCAAATCTTTAAATATTCTCTAATGTATAGCCTCTCTTAAATCTCCAGCTCTACTTACCAGCCTAGGTTACCACTGCTTGGAGTTTTCTGTAGTTTCAGGGTTGGAGAGGAAGAAAAATCCTAACACTTTGGAGATGCCACCATGATATTTTGATGTAATTTCCGGTCCCATTTGACAAGCCTGGAGAAAATAAATGAGGGAGGCAGACAGAAGGAATGCTACCACAAGGCAGGAAAATATTAGGAATTATCAGGAGCCTGAAACATTGCCTGATTCTCAGTTGATTAACATCATTTCAATGACCAGCCCAGGGAGAGCCCAGGCACCACAGTGGCAGGTCCAGGAACATTCCAGGCGAGCTGCGAAAGCCAGCCCTGACCATGCATTGACTTGTGGATCAGTGCTTCATTTGAATGTGGTCAGAAGTGGGTCTGCTCCTTGATATAATGATAAGCTATGTATCTCAGATTCCATCTGGAAACCATTCTTAGATTTACATTATGAAGAGATGATTTTGAGTTGGGTCTCTTTTAGCTCATCTGTTTTGCATGTGTGCAAGGGTGGATTTTAGAGATGAACAACAGCTTTTCTCCTCCCCATTTTTTCTTCAAGTTTTATGGTTTAGTTTGGCCTTTATTTATAACATGTCACATGTAGAAATACAGCAGGCACTATCCAGGGGCCACATAGCATCATATCAGTTTACATATTCCCGACTCATAATTAGTTTAGGCTGTTTTAAGTTTTCATTTTTTCCCCTATAATGATATAGTAGACACAAAGTGTTAACTAAAAACAGAAATATTCCTCTCTACCTTCGTCCTACCTTCAATCACCCCCTTTTATGCTACCTCTCTCTACCCCTCCCTCCCATCAATCCAAGTTTCACCACCAGTGAAAAACAGATTGATCTGGAACTCCAGCCACTCTTAAAGGACCTTGAACTCTTATCTCTATCTCTCTCTTCCTAACAGAGTGACACACAAACAAGCCTGGAGAGACAGAAGGCATCTTTCAACTTCTGAAAAAGCTTCATGGACCCGGCTGATTCTGTGATCTTGCTTTATTATTCATTGCTGAGTTTAAAGATCTCACTATTAGGGACCAAGAATTTCTGAGACCTCCAACAGTACATGGTCTTTTGGTCACTCAGAACCTGTCACGGACTTCAGATGTCGCAAGCTGCAGATATTTTAATTGCCTTTAGCTCTCTAAGAAGGACACACTGGCAAGGCACATATAGAAAAACTGTGACATATGACAGAATTGTGGTCTACTTTAAGAAGGAAATATGTTCTGATTCCTGTTTCTCAGTAGTTAAAACATCGGTCCACATAGGGTCGAGGTTCAATTCCCGGTCAAGGGCATGTAGCTGGGTTGTGCTCTCTCTTCCTCTGCCACCCCTAAGATGCAAATGTTGGTAGCTTAAAGTTGTCCCAGAAGTTCCTTACACTATCCTCATTTTTTGGATTCTTTATTATTTTTGCCATTCTGATTTGGTGTTTTTTGCTTCCTTATATTCCAAATTGTTGATTTGATTCTCAGTGTCATTTACTTTGCTATTGATTCCCTGTGAATTACTCTTCATTCCAGTAATTCTTCCTGATTCTTTTTAATGGTTTCCATGTCCTTTTTCATGCTACTGAAATTTCATGTTTCCCCCAAATTCATTGAGCATCCTTTATGACCAGTGTTTTGAACTCTGCATTTAGTAGATTGCTTGTCTTCATTTTAAGTTTCTTTTCTGAAGTTTTGTTATGTTCTTTCATTTGGGACATATTTCTTTATCTCCTCATTTTGGCAGCCTCCCTGTGTTTGTTTCTATGTATTAGATAGAACTGCTACATCTCCTGAGTTTGGTAGAGTGGCCTAATAATGTAGTAGGTGTCTTGTAGTGTTGTGACACAGCCTGCCTGTTCAACTGAGCTGGGTACTCCAGGTAATCCTGCCCCTCCCGTCCCAGGTGGTTGTATACACCCTCCTATTGTAGTTGCCTGAAAATGTTAGGAATTGCCATTCTTGATTGTTGTTGGCATGTCAATGGGAGTTATTTACCCCAAGGCCAATTGGCTGCAAGAACTGGTTGTAACCACCATATGAAACCAGCTTTGCAGAGGCCCACCCCACAGAGTAGGACTTATTTCAGTAAGATTCTGGTGTCCATTGAATCCATCCCTTAAATGTTTTGCTTGTGAAGGTGGTTGGGTGGTGCTTTGACGTGATCTGTCTGAAGCTGTCCACCAGGTACTCTGGCTCTGAGGCCTCCTAGGTGGTGTAGGCCAAAGTCAGCCATTGACTGTGTTCTGCCCAGAGCTACCTGGCATGAGCTACAAAGCAATCTGCAGATGGCTGCTATTTGTGTTGGGCTTGCAGGTGCCCAAATGAGGCCATGCTTTGAATTAAGGTTGGCTTATGCTAGTGCTGGGCCTGGGGCTACTTAGCTAGCGGTACAGGATCTGCAGAGGCTAGATGCTGCTTATTTGAGAGATTTTATCAAAGTCTAAAGCATAGGCCATTTGTGGGAAAACCACTGAAACCAGCTTGGGTGGGCCTTAAATTGGTGGGGTAGGGTCTTGGAGAATCACCAGGGCAGGGCAAATAGTGGGAGCCAGGTTGATGGAGTTTCAGATATGGCAGGCTCTGTGGAGAGAGGGCTAATTAAAGGAACAATGACTTCTGCCAGCAGTGCTATCTGAGAGAAAGCTTCCCTGCAGTTCTTACACTGATGCTGGACAATTTAGTTCCTACTCATTTTTCCCTGGAGCCTTTTGAGCTGCTACACCAGCACTGGAGCTCTGAAGAAGTGAGTCCAAATAAGTCCATGTACAGGCCTTTAAGTTGAACAGTTTAGGACTCCAGCAGCTCTCAGTCTCAGCCAAAATCCCTGCTGGTTTTTACAGCCAGAAGTTATGGGAACTTATCTTCCTGGCACTAGAATACTGGGTTTAGTTTTAATTTTTGGTGTGAGTGCTACATTTGGAAGTCAGTACATTCTGATTTTGCCATCAGATGCTAAAATATGAAGGTACACATTTAGGATCAATCTATCAATTAATTTTTCCTTTTCAAAGATGAAAGTCACTAACTTGGCAGTAGATATGCACATATTTAGAATTTACTGCCATACCATAATTAATTATATTTAAATAATATATGCTGCATATTGATTAGCCAATAAACATAGTTTCCATAAATAGAGTTAATTAATATAACTTTGTTATAGTCAAATCTTATCTTTAGTTATTATTTTCTTACTTTTTTACTTGGAGATACAACATTCTCAACTTCTGATTTCTTTGATACCTCAAAGCAGTAGTTGGTTTGCTGTGCTGTTGACTAATGAGTTTGCCCACCACTGACCTAGACTCTTGATTCCATTAATTACAGGCTGTTGTTGTTCCTGTGATTAATGCCCTATCCCAGTGGTCAGCAAACTCATTAGTCAGCAGTGGCAAACCGCGGCTCGCAAGGTGCATGTGGCTCATGAGCTGTAGTTTGCTGACCACTGTGTTAAACTATCACGACACCATTTCACCTCAACACAGTAGATGGTCCTATATTTTACAGGATAGATAAGTGCACTTCCATGGGAGAGCATAAACTTCAATATAAACAAACATATGTTTAAGTTCTGGTTCATCTGTGCTTAGAGTTGTATAATCTTGAAGAAGTTATTTAATTCCTGTACCCAGTGAGCATTGCTGAGTAACAAACTATCCCAAAACTTACTGGTTTGAAACAAACAAAAACATATTATACTCATGATTCTGTTGGTCTTTTCTTTGATTTTCTTTTCTCTTCTTTTCATTTTTTTCCTCTTTTTTTTTTTTTTTTTTGGTCTTGCCTTGGCTTACTCAAGTTATTTCATTTAAAAACCAAACTACAGTCTTGGTTTTTCTCCATGTCATCTTGCTATGAAGGCAGCTTGGACTTCCTCACAGAATGGTGACCTCAGGGTTTCAAGAGGGAGAAAGCAGAAGCTGCCCAGATCAAAGAGGGAGAAATTGACCCCCATCTTTTGCTGGAAGAAGCTGCATGCACATCAGAAATGAGAGATATTTTTGGCAGCCATATTTTCAGGAAACCTGCCATACCCACCCTGAATCTTAATTTCTCCATTTGTAAATTACAGTTTATGAAATGTCCAGAACTGGCAAATTAATTTCTCCATTTGTAAATTATTTGGAAAATGTCCATGATGTTAGGTTATTGTGAAAACTCAATGAAATTATATATATGAAACTGCTAAATGAGCCTGAAAGATAAAATAGCTGCTTAATAAATGCCATTCATTCTTCTTCCCCCTTCCTTGGCTCTGCCAAAATATGCCCACCTACTAAGCACCTATCATATGTAATCTCTTCTCTGCTCCCTATGACCTTACATGTTTGAAACTTTATTGCGGTTTCAGGTGTCTAATGATTGGGATGGATAACAAAAGATCTGAGTATCAAAGCTAGAGATTATAGACATGCTTTGAGGTGTTAAAGAATGGGGCAGATATTAGGTTGGTACAGAGGAAGAGATCAAGAATAGGGTTTAGGAATAGGGTGGGGAGAAGTGTATTACAGAAAGGGCAAACAGAATTGTGCCCAAGCTCTCTGTCCCACAAGTCATACATAACTCCTCTTTCAGCGGGAGCGCCTATGTGTCTCTGGGAGCACTACTCCGTCATTCTGTTAGGAAATTAGGGATGAGATGGAGCTTACATCTCTTCTGGTCACTTTTTTGGGGGTCAGATTTATTAAGATACATTCACATAATACAAAAATCAGTGATTTAAAATATATAATTTAATCATTTTTAACATTCTCACAGTTGTACAGTCATCACAATTAATTTTAGAATATTTTTATCATGCCTCTCCCCCTCCCAAATCCCATATGGATTAGCAGTCCCTCCCTTCCCTTTAATTACTTTCCTAATTAATTACTTTCTGTCTCTAGATTTGCCTGTTCTGGACATTTCATATAAATGAAATCATGCAATCATATAAGATGTACTCTAATTCTTATCATATAATATGTGACTTGTTCTTTCCATTTAACAATGTTTTCAAGGTTCATCCATGTTGTAATATGTATTATAAGCACTTAATGCTTTTTTTTTGCCAAGTGGTCCATTATATGAATAAAACACACTATTTCTCTGTTCATCAGTGGATGGACATTGAATTTTTCCACTTTTTGGCTATTATGAATAAAACTGTTATGAACATTTTGTGTGGACATAAGTTTTCATTTATTTTGGACAGACCTAGGAGTAGAATTGTTAAATCCTATATGTTTAAAGGAATAGCCAGACTGATTTCTAAAGCAACTGCATCATTTCACATTCCTACCAGCAACATATGAGGGCTGCGATTTCTCCACATCTCCTCCAACACTGGGCATTATGTCTTTTTGATAGTAGTCATCTTAGTACTTCTGGTTAGTTCTTGCTCCATTAGAAAAATTCTGCTCAGCTCTTCACCTTACATGTTACCTCTTGTGTCCCTTCTGTCCGTTCTCTTTCCATCAGCCTCACAGAGTCCTTTTTTTTTTTTGCCTCAAAAATAGTTAATGTAGTGGAGTTTGATAAGTAATATGGGGCTGACAGTGGGAGTGGGTTGCAAGAGGCATCACTACACAGTACATGAAACAACTTATGAGCAACTGTTAGTTTCCTTAAATCTCCTCAGCCATTAGAGGTGTGAGGACTTTCCCACCAGCCCGGTGTCTTCTTTAGGAGCTATGGCCTCTTGCCCTGTGCTGGTTCCCTCTTCCTCTCCATTGCCATTCATTTCTGGCATTTCACCCACACTCTAGAGTTTAAAATTGTTCTTATCTATCACACCCAACAACTTAACTCCCCAATCTCCCCCTCACCTCCACCAGCCTTGCCCTGGAACAATCTGACCTCAACTAAGATATTCCATACGTTGCTAAACTGGAGAGTTTCTCTGAGAGAGATTTGCCTCTGTCTCTTTTCCCCTTAAAAAAAATCCTACACAATTGCAAAAACAAAAATAAAATATCTCATAAAACAAAAGCAAAACAAAAACAAACAAACAAAAAACCCATAACTGCTGGGTTTCATTGATGAGGCCTCATCATCAGTCACTGCACCCAGCACTGTCCAAATGTTCAGCACATGCTCAGTTCAGGGCCCTGGTGGGAAAAACCTGGGACCCTGAAACAGATATCCAGGAACCAAGGGTGTGGCACTAAGAGCGGTCTTACCATCCTTCTGGTGACTCACTAGGGGGTTTGTGCTTCCTTTCCCTGCAATTGTAGGCTCCCTACAGGGTTGGAGGGCCTAGTGATGATAAGGAAACTTTAATTTGTGGCTGCCACCAGGACATCTTAGGCAGTACGTGACAAAAGCCACCATTCTGGCAGGGGTTAGTGACCCTAGGTAGTGCAGGAAGAAGGGCTCCTTTTATTTGAGTGAAATGCAGAGGATCTCCTTGGGTGCCTCTTGTTACCTTGTGCCCCAAAGGAACCATGAGTAGGTCCCCCCAGCAACCCTGGACTGAGAGTGGATCAGTGCCCTCCAGGAATGAGGTTTGGGTATCATGCCAAGGTAAGTCATCAAGTTCTACTGAGATGAAAGATATAAATAAAGGGAAATCAGACTGGATAGTGGAGGAGAGAGGGAAGGAATCTGAATTTGGCCTTGAGTTCAACTGTATCTATGGGAACTTGGCCCCACTAACTTTCTTCTGGAGTTTCCTCTGAGGAAGAGAGAGGCATGGGGGCCATGAAAGGACTGCTACCTGAAACTGTGGGGAGAAGCAAATATGTGGTATGTTATGATTGAATTGTGTTTCACCCAAAACTCATATACTGAATCTCAACCCCCAGTACCTTAGAATGTGACTGTATTTGGAGACAGAGCCTTTACAGAGGTAATTAAGATGAGGTCATTAGGGGTAGGGGCCTTAATCCAATAGGACTGGTGTCCTAAAAAAAAGATGAGATTAGGACAGGACACACAGGGAGGAAGGCCATATGAAGGCACAGGGGGAAGCTGGCCATCTATAAGCTAAGGAGAGCAGCCTCAGAGGAACCAACTCTGCCTTGAGTTCAACTGTATCTACAGGGACTTGGTCTCTGGGAGCACATTGATCTCTGACTTCCAGCCTCTAGACCTGTGAGACAATACGTTTCTGTTGTTTAAATCATTCGCTGGTATTTGATGCGGCAACCTGAGCAAATGAATACATGGCAGAAATGGTGGACCATAGATTTCCCCCAAAATGCCTGCCACATCTCCAACCCCAGAGGATGTGACTGCCCTTCCTCTGCTGTGTATGCTGTGACCTACCAGGAAGCTCTGGGAGGCCTGTTTCCCACAGACAGGAGGGTGACTTTGGCTTGAGGGTTCTCTTGTCAGCTTGGCTGAAAGTGCGCTGCAGTGTCCCACTTGCCCTCCCCAAGCTTCGTTCCAGACAGTGTCAGGCCTGCCTTGTGGTCTGTCCGCTGATTCCCAGCCTCCTCTGGTTCTCATTCCATTTTATTTCTTCCAAATGTTTACCCTAGAAACTGCTCTTGTATACACAATCTTTTCTTAGTGTCTGCTTAATAGAAGATATGAACTATTAAGTTTGAGCTCCCTTTCTCTCCACCCATTTCACAAGTGAAGAAATTGAGGCCCACTTTCAAGAACCCTATCTGAGCGACATCTTTTGGCCTATTTGCACCTGCCATGTGTCAGCACTTTTGTAGGCAGGTTCTTCTGTGGACAAGTTCTGTTTGTTTAAACTGTATTTCATAATTCATATTGTGATAAAGGTATCTTTTAACTTTTACTTTGAGAATTTCCTTTTAGATAACACATTCATATCCCCCTTCCCTGGTTTATTATCTCCTGGTCACTCATTGCTATCTAACCTCCTATAATATTTTGCTTATTTTTCTCGCTTATTATTGCCTGACCCACAACTACTGCATGAATAAGTAAATCATCTCAAACTTTACCATCCCTATTGCTTCTAAAGTTGGACAGCATTTCTGCCAACTTGGCATCTATCTTGCTGCATCTTTGTGCTTGTGAATTTGTCTGTAATCTTTTCTGCATTGAAAGCCCCATGAGGGCAGTTTAGAAGCAGGGTGTGAGTGAATGAGTAAGCTGGACTCCTCCGTCCATCTTGCTGTGTTTGGGTGGGTGGGCAGGACAAGGAAGGCCTTGTGTTCCTAATAGCTCATCTGGGAGAGGTGATAGCAGCTATTCAGATGGGAAGAGGTTGGACTTTTTATAGTGATCGAGGCAGCAGGTAACCAACGCTGAGTTTGAAGTACAATGTAATGAGTGAGAGTCAGAACCAGGTAGGACACATGGCTGCAGTGGGGCACTCATGCAGCTCAGCCGTCAGGACAGGATCAGAATGTCATTATAGTGAAAGAAAGAAAGACAAAGGGAGAGAGGGAGAAAGGGATCCGGGAAGGCCTCACCATCACGGCCCCACCCAGGGGAACAACACATAAAGCCTAATTGGTGACTTAAAGAGCATGGCATTGTGCTGACCGAGCAGACCTGGAGATTGGGAGCTGGGAGCTGAGGCAAAGCTGGAAGCGGAGGACCAGTTCATGCTCAGGGAGCTCTCAAGCTTCTTAAAGAGACCTGCTCAGACTGGTGGCCTCAGGCACCTCAATAAGAAGGGGAGCCCCAGCTGAAGATGACATTGATGAGGCAGCTGGGGTAGAGGCCAGCACTGACCAAGGCTGGACCCTGTCAGCTTCCACAGGCAGGTGCCATAGAGTAGACCAAGCACTGGTGAATTGTGGGTGTGAGCCCAGGCTAGGGCTGGGGGAATCCCTTCCCAAACAAATCCCCCTTCTCTCAGATAAGGGGGTGGAGCTGATTTAGCGCCTGGTGGCGTTCAGGCCTCTGTCCTAAACATTACTGAGTAACCTGTTTCTTGTTGGATGTGGGTGTTTGGTGACACATTTACTTTAGAAGTAAAAGTGTGACAAGTGTGCAGTATTGCTTTTAGTGAACTCACACAGAACCAAGGCTATATGGACATTTCTGCCAAATTAAACCCATATACCTTCTCCAATGCTTAAAAAAAGTCTTACTTTCAGACTTCAAAAAATTTCATGTTAGTGTTTAAATTATATTTTCAAATAGGATGCTTTACGTGGCATAAAATTAAATTAGAAATTCCTCTCCCTCCTTCCCTTTCTTCCCTCCTTCCTTCATTGTACTGAGTACCTGCTAGGTAGGGTGTCCAGAGAGATGTAAAGCCAGTGGTTTGCCTTCAAGGATTAAACTATTAAAAGAGCAGCCAAATGAAAGAACTTGTCAAAGATTCTTAGAGCTTTCAGATGCTTGCTTAGATCTACCAAGCACAATCCTGCAGCCATTGGGCCCCAGCAGGGTCTCAGCGCTTGAACTGAGGTGTGCTGTGATGGTAACACACATACTGGATTCTGAGGCTTTGGCACAGAGTGCACAATATCTCATTAATAATCTTAAATATGATTATATTCTCATATGATAATATTTTAGTTATACTGGGCTAAATAAATTATAATACTAAATGAATTTCATTTGTTTCCTTCTACATTATTTTAATGTGGCTACTAGAAACTTTAGAATCACATAGATGAGTTATATTGTACATTTATTGGGTGGGATAGCCTCTCAGAGCTCTTTTTCTTCTCTTACTTTCTGTGGAAATATGAAGATATAAACTCTATATATTTAATATAGGTAGTAATATATATTTAACATAGCTATACAAAGGGAGCCTTAAAGAGTTGATTGATCCAGGACTTTTTGTCAGAAGCTGATATCCCCTCCTCGCCCAAGGGTAAAATTTTAGATAACAATAGGGCATATACATTGAGTGGCCAGATTATTATGATCTCTGAACGCATATATATTAGAGGCCTGGTGCATGAATTTGTGTATGGGTGGGGTTCAGCCAGCCTGGCCAGGGGGGAGAGGACATGGGTGGTTGGCTGGCCTGCCTACTGGTCGAACTCCTGATCGAGGTGACAATTTTTATATTAGCCTTTTATTATATAGGATATACACTGAGTGGCCAGATTATTATGTATTCAGAGATCATAATAATCTGGCCACTCAGTGTATATGAGGGAGTTGAGGCCATGAGGGGAGGATGGGGGAGAGAAAAGGAAAGGGGAGGGATAGTGGGTGTGTGGAGAAAGGCCCTGCACTGCACCAGGAAATCTGAGTTTTAGTTCCTTCTGCCACTTAGAGGAAGAGCTGAGAAAGAGCACCTCTTGTAAAAAATGCAGTGTCTGTAACATGGAAGCTTGGGGACTGAATGGGCTCCAATCCCTGGGAGTGCAGGGCAGAGGAGAGCATTTCATTCTGCCTTTATAAGAAAAACTAGAAGCCCAGTGCATGAACATTTGTGCACTTGGGGGGGTCCCTCAGCCCAGCCTTCATGCTCTCACAATCTGGGACCCTTCAGGTAGGGTCCCTAGGCCTGGCCTGAGATCAGGGCCTATCAGGGCTTTCCTTCCCCTGGCTGCAGGCAGCTGCCCCCACCCTCGCTGCTGCCACTGCTTGCCATCTGTGCAGTGTCTCCATCCCCTGCCACCAGTGGCCTCCCTCCACAGGTGACAGGCTGGAGTGCAATGTTTTGGCTGGCCTGGGCCTCCCTCTTTCTTGCCAGGGGGCTAGGCCAGCCTGGCCAGGGGCCATCTGCTTATCTGATTATCCTTAACCATTTGCCTGCTTATCTGATCATCCTTAACCACTTGCCTGCCTACCTGATCACCCTTAACTACTTCTGGGGAGTGGGGCCAGCCCTACAAGAAGCCATCTGCCTGTCTGATCTCCCCTAACTGCTTGCTTGCCTAACTGATCACCCCTGATCACTGGTCTGCCTACCTGTAAGCCCCTAACCACTTGCCTGCCTATCTGATCACCCTTAACTGCTGGTCTGCCTACCTGATCACTCTTAAACTGATCGCTCTGCCTGCTTGCCTGATTTCCCCTAACTGCTTGTTTGGGGGCAGGTCCAGCCCGGCGAGGGGCTCTGGTGGTCTGGTCTCTGGTCATTTTGGTCATGTTACCTCTGGCCTTTTATTATATAGGATATAATTCCCTGAATTCAGTGTCCCTAAACTTCTTGGGACATGGAGCTCACCAGGTTTAGGACAGGTATTAAAAAGTAAAACTAAGATAAACCCACTGAGAGCTTGGTTGTTGTAGCCAAGGACCCCACAAGGCTGACCAGGAACAGGCATCACTGCCAATCAGTACTGGCATCTCCCCCAGGAGCCTGGGATGAAATAGACCTGCAGTCAGTCCAGGCATCTTCCCAGGAACCTGGGAGTGAAATAGACCTGTGGGGTGCTTAAGCAACATGATTAGCAGGAGTGCACAGGATTATGTTTATGCGTGTCTGCAGGATTTCTAAGCTGAGCGTTAGGACAACCTAGAGAAAAATAAGTTCTCTCTTACTTATGTCTCATTTTGAAGACATTATCCACAGTATTATTTAACTGCATTAGATGATCTTTTGGGTCTGATTTGAAATCTAAAGAAATGAGAAAGGCAACACTAGGGATGTGAATGTAATTTAATGCTTTCATCCTGAATATCATTCAAGGGTTTTTCTCCCCAAAAGAGTTTGGGTTAGTATCTCCCCCAGTGCTGGTGTGTGTGTGTGTGTGTGTGTGTGTGTGTGTGTGTGTGTGTGAAAGATTTAAGCCAGATCGTTGCTTTTTCTTGAGTGGGACTGGCTATAAATACTTAAAATATTTTAATTTTCATTTCATTCCATGTAGTAATTTCATTTTTGCTGTGTGTACCATCCAGCCCAGAAGATTTTGGTCACCGTTTCTTCTTGCCCAGCACTGAAAGGCTGCTCACACTAAACCATTCCAGGTCTCCCTGTTCCTGTTCCCACCTGTCTCTTGTTTTGCTTGTGCAGCAGTGTAGTCATTTCAGTTAATTTGTGATAGTTACTTGTCTATTGCACTTCATAAATAAAAAGTAAGTAAAGGATTTAGACATTATTTACTGTATGTTTTGAGAACACTGCTCAGAGCCCTGGATCCAGGGAGGTGGGTCAACACCAGAAATAAAAGAGACTTAAATTTTTTTTAATTGATTTTAGAGAGAAAGGGAGAGGGAACGAGAGATAGAAACATCAGTGATGAGAGAGATACACTGATTGGCTGCCTCCTGCACACCTCACACTGGGGATCAAGCTCACAATCCAGGCATGTGCCCTTATGGGGAATTGAACTGTGACCTCCTGGCTCATGGGTCAATGCTCAGTCACTGAGCCACGCAGGCCGGGTGAGAGACATTATCTGGGGAAATTCTAATCTTAAATGGAGACATTTTAGGAAAACGCAAAGCAGAGAGGGACCCGTGGGCACTTTCCGTTTTCTTTTGCTACAGCTACTTTTAATCTCCATTCATCCAGAAGCCAAGGCACTCCTGAGACCCACCCCCCTCCCGATCCAGTTACAGCTGCATGTTCACCCTCCCCTTTGTGGTGAATATTTGGAGGTATGGTGTATTTATTTCTTGACCTTTGCTCTAGTTACCAACTCATAACAGGTCCTAGTTATCCCATCGACATTTCTTCCCTGGCATTTCTCTTAGTCCATGCTCTGGAGTCAGTGGTCGGGTGCGAGTCTTATTGGTGAGCTATGAGATCTGGTCAAATTCTCCACTCTTTCTGAGCCTCATCTGTTAGATAAGCAAAATAATGGTGCAGCTCACAGGGCAAGGGGAGGATTAGAGAGATTAGTCACATAATGCCCTCAGCCCTGAGTCTGGCACTCAGTAACTCGTGGCTATATTTATTCTCTCTCCCCTGCCAAACTTGTCCTGGATGCACATAGAGCAGGGCGCCCTCCAAGACTGCTCTGCAAGACTCAGCACTCCCTGGAACCTGGGAGAAAGGCACAGTTTCTGCCCCACCTCAGTGCTCCGCAATCCGAACAGAGCTAGCCATCGTTGTGGACAGGCTTTCTGGGGGACTTGCCTGTGCGGCCAGTCTGAGAGGCACCTATCTGGAGAGCCAGGGGTGTGATTCTGCACCCTGCCACCTTGCTCTCTCGCCCTGCCCCACCTCACTCCTGGGAACAATCTGAGCTGCAGGTGTGGGAAGAAGCTGAGGTGGGTTCTGGGAAAGGGCTGTTGACTCAGTACTTCCGGATGGATAGGCAAAGGGTGTGGAGGGTGTTGGCCCTTCCCTGCCTCAAGAACAGCCACCAGAGAGGGGAACTAAAAGACATTTCTGGGTATGCCCTGCAGGAAGCTGGGTCAATTAGGCAGGCCTGCAGGGGAGAGGCAGATTTGCCAGCCAGGTGCTCCTGAAGGCTCTGTCCAGCTGGATCAGCATCTTTCCCCCTCTCCGCTCCTTCCCATCCGCCCAGGGAAAGAGTGCTCAGCAGGGTCCAGCTGCTGTGCCTGGCTCCCCTCACACCTCTCTGGATGACATTCCTGCATTCCAACCCCCACCCCAGCCAACCTCAGCCCTTGGCACCACCCATTTGTGTCTTAGTTTTATTTGCATATTTGTCTCATCTAGGAAGTTATAAGGTCCCTCTGGCCAGATTTCATTCATCCCTCTATCACTATATACCAGGCTTTTTCTGGGGCAGGGAGTACAGCTGAGAACAAAAATCACAGCCAACCAGCACCTCCAGTACAGGTGACATCATCTAACAGGGTCCCCCGGGTTTCCTTGCTCTGTCCATTCCTCACACATTTTGTACTTAAAAGCACAAATCACTTCACCTCTCTGCTTAAAATCTTTAATGGCTTCCGTCACGTTTCAAAAATAATCCGTGCTCCTTTCTGGGCCTCTGAGGCTCATTCAAAGAACCTTTGGCAACCCTTTGCTCTCACCTTCTCCCCACTCTTCCCTCGGCCTCCAAACCTGTTCCTGCTGCAAGCTTTCCCCCTTCCTCTTCCTGGAATGTTCTTCCCCAGACTCATAGGGCTTACTCCTTCCTTCTCATCATCTGAGCACTCCATGTATGTGAACCTGCTCACCTCATGGTGCAACTCTCCCATTCTGGTTTTGTTTTCTTCATAGCATTTATCATTGCCTATTCTATTACTATTATAGTACATATGCATATTTTACTTGTTTCTCTCAGTCTCCTCTAGAAATTCCCTGGAGTTAGAAACTTAACTGGCCCATTCATTATTCTGTCCCCATGCAGTGCCTAGCCTCTGGCTGGCACCTAAGAAGAACTCAATAAATATTTGTTAAATGAATGAATCAATGGACAAATGATTGGATTTGGAGTTTATAGAATCATTAGATTCTGATTTTGGTGTCAATCTTTCCCCCCTTCCTCCCTCAGAAGAAGGAAAGGCTTTGGAAGTGTCCAGCAGGCTGGACATGTGATTCCCAGTCCTAAAGATTTGTTAGGTTGTCTTCAGGTGAACCCCGATGATGCATGCTGGCACCCTTCAGGATGTCAGTTACAAATAGCTTTAAGGGAAATTTCCTATCGACTATTATTAGCTTGAGTATAATAAACATTCACTGGTGTTTTTCTTATGGTACAGATGCTACTTTAAAGGGTTTTGAAATATTCTTTAGAATCCAGACAGAAACACATCATGGGTTTGTCTCAGGTTATTTGTCAGAAAGTACAAAGTTTGGGCAGGTGAGTTTTCCAGAATAATAAACCATTAACCACTTAATACTAAAATGAAAATGCAACTATGAAAATCTTTTATAGAAGGCTTTCTTGTAAAGCAAAATCTTCATCTGCACCTACATTGCACAGACAGGCTTTGTATGTTAACTCTCCTTGGGTATGGCCTGCAGAGAGAGGAAGGATCTCTGTCTAAAGTTAGAACCAAGAAAATAGTTCCCAAGACTTATGTCTTATGGCTTTCTCTTTCCCTTTTCCTCTTCCTCCTTTCCTTACCTGTAATATGGAAATTTAAAAAGTTCCTTCTCAGCTTGTTGCTTTGAGGTCTCCAGGGAAAAGTAAACAAAATTCACTCCTACTAGCAAAGTCTGTGTCTGATGGATGTACACTTAGACCATCAGATATATGCAAACCTGTAGAACATCCCCTTGGGAGGGATCAACAAGGAACTGACTTCCCTGCTTCCAATCCAGCACAGTTCTTCCTGATTTTTGAAAAACTTTTTTATGCGTAAATAATATAAACAACATTTTTACAGCATATCATTTTAACACGTTAACAACACACCCAAGGAAGCAAATATAGAATTATTAGATCATTGGAAGAGTGTTTCATTGGCCTAGCAAAGAAACAATTTCCTTTGCCATTTGAAAAGCTTACAAAAAAAATTCTCCAAATTAACTCAAGTTGCCAGTGGCCTGCATGCCTCATGAGGACATCTTCAGGAGAAGACTATCAGCGATAATTCTTTCAGTTGCAAGTGACAAGAAACCTGATCTGAACAGGCTTAAGCAAAAAAGGGAACATGCTGGCCGGTGTACCCAAGCAGTACAAGAGAAGATGTGGGGGCAGGTGGGGTAAGCCTATATTCAAGTCTCAAATCATACAACCCAGACCCAGCTGTCTCTTTTTCTCTGGTCTGTCTTCTACAGGGTGAGCTTCCCCTTTGCAAGATGGTTGCCAAAGGTCTCAAGGTAAGGAGTTCCTGGGTTCAAATACAGAAGGAAAAAGAGATCTTTGGCTTGGTATTCCCAGGCAAAGTCTCACTGTATCTCCTAGTCTCTGATTGGACCAAAAGCTTGCCCCTGAACCAATGATATGGCCAATGTTGTATGATATACTAATTGGCGTAGACCCAAATCATGTAATCCACTCAGAAGCCAGTTAATTCTACACAAAGCCAATGGACTGAGAATGGGGGACTTGATAATTTGGGGAGTACCTGAAAACAGTTACCAGGAAAAAAGGAAGAGAAGCTGGACAGTTAAAGCAGCATATCTTTGCTACCCTCTAGTTGCATTTTCATAGACGAGAGGCACAAAGAGGAGGTGGTGGAACATATATAATTTCTATGGAATCTTACAAATATGACTATTCTTTGGGGGCAGAGTTATCCAGAAGTAGAAGTTTTTCAATTGGCATATCACTTAATTCACTGGGGATTTGGATTCAATAAGTTCGGGGTGGGACCCTTCCAACATGATAAATCTGACAAATCTGATTGTTTTAAAGATGACCCCCAGTGATTTGGAAGATCAAATGGAACTGTACATCCCTCTCCCCCAAAACACACCCCTATTCTTAGTGCCAACTAAGGGGTGAAGTAGGACAGTTTGTGTCTGAATCTGTGCCCCTGTTGTGTCTCAGGGTCAAGCCCAGACCTCTAAGCATCCTGAGTCTGGACTCATGCCATCTTGCCAATTCAGTTCATACTGTTTTTCTGTATGTACTTCTTGTTTTTCAGATGGGAGAGTTGATTACCCCTAAATATTATATTCTATTTCCATTTTCCTATACTTGCTTGTGTCATTTTCTTTTGAAATTCCCCACCTGCTAGTTATTAAAATCCTAACATTGAAAATTCCCTCTCTTGAACGTCTTCCTTGGTCACACAGTCAGATTGAACTTCCTACTCTACCCTTGGTCCAGACCTTGTATATTCTGCCTTGTATTGCAATGTTTCTTTGGGCTTCACTTCCCCTTTCAGAACCTGGCTGTTAGGGATCATGCTGCCTCTTGAGTCTTGAATCTTCACAGGCCCTACCATCATGTCTGATGCACAGGGGACTCTCAATTTATTTCTTTTGTTCTGCTCAAAGTGTGAGTCTGCTTTCTTCCTCCTTCTCTTTGAGGCATCTTATCTTTCCCAAGATCCTGTCCTTGGGAAGCTCTAATGAGCTCTAGCTTGATTTGCTGACAAGGCCTTGAAGTGAAAAGGCCCAAAGAGGTAATATGGCAGGGTTGCCTACCTTTTAAGAGGAAGTTGTTGGGAAACAAGAAATTATAAAGTGAACTGTGAACAGAAGCAGAAGAAAAGACCTGGGTACAGAATCCAAGGTGTGTCTCCTTTCTGAGAGTTCCTGTGTTTCCTGAATTACTTCTACTACAAAGGGAGAAGTACATGACAATAAAAATAGTAGGAAAGCCCTGGCCTGTGTAGCTCCATTGGTTGAGTGTCTCATGCACTGAAAGGTTGTGGTGTGCATATGCAAGACAACTGATTGAGGTTTTTCTCTTAGATTGATGCTTCTCTCTCTTTCTCTCCCCTCTCCTCTCTCTTAAAAAAGCAAACAAACAAAAAAAACCTCACATATTTAAAAAAAATAGTAGGATAAAATTTAGGACAGGTAGAGATTCCTTCTTAAATAAGATAGGAAACCCAGAAATCATTCTAAGAACAAAAGATGTATAGATTTCATTACAAAAATATTAGAAATATATGCATGAAAAAATATACCTTAAAGTTGGTAGATGAGAGGAGAAAGTGCTGATAATACTTATAACTACAGAAGTGTACTATTTGACAAATGTTTAAAATATGATCTGAGAAAACTAATATCTCAATTAAAAAAATGGGCATGCTACACATAGGCGATTTATAGCAGAGGAAATACAAATGGACAAAGTGTCTGAAGAGATGCTCAGTCTCATTGCAGTCAGGGAAACAAAAGTGAACTTGACCAGATGTCAGTTTTTACCCATACCATTTGCAGAATTTGAAACAACCCATAACATCTGGAGCTGAGAAGTTGGTGAAATGGCATCTTCTCCACTGCCTTTGAGGTGTGAATTGCTGTGCTTACCAAAGTTGTTTGGAAACATCTATAAAATAAATGATGATTATAGCTTTTGATTGAACCACTAATCCTATTTCTAGGAATTCAAGCTTTAAGTTTATAAAATGACAGCACCAGGATGGAAGACTGCAGGTATAAAGTATTTCAGCTTTGTTTGAGGTGGAGGAAGAAGAATCACTTAGTATCCCATCATAACAGAATATGCATTCATTCTCTGGCATATTATGAATCTAATGAAAAGAATAGATCCACATGTGGAAGGGTTTAAGCATATCTTGTAAGTTGAAATGACACTTTCATAAAAAAAAAATGATAGAGGAAGAGAAAGAAAACCCCCTCCATATGTGTTTATATTTCTATATGTTTATGAACCCATACAGAAAGGTGTGAAGGTTCCATGCCAATCTGTTACTATTGTTACCTCGGGGGATGGGATCACAATGGCAGAGGTAGGCCTGCCCTTAACACTGAGAGGTAATGGCCCTAGGGGAGAGGACAATGGAAGCTTAGCCTTCTCTGCTCCACTGCTGTTCACACTAGCTCCCCTGTGCACCTCAAGAGAACCTGCGTACATATGTGTTGGCATTGAGCCTGCCCCCTTCCACATATGCTCCTGCATTCTGGGAGTGCTGCTTCCTGGGCCAGTCTGCCTGGAGGAGGGCTTCAGTTTATTTGGCTGGAAATTACAGTAGCCTTGGTAGCTGGAGTGAGGTCTAGAAGGAGAGTCACAGACTCCAGGCTAATGTAGTATCCCTGGTCCTGGAGACTCCCCGTTGCCTTGGTGAGGATCAGCCTTGTAAACCAGAGGGCTCAGGGCAGGGGCCCTGGAGCCCGGGTCTAAGGGCAGGTACAGGGGAATGGCAAAGGTGATGAAATGCTCATTATATATCTCTAAATCCTTTCACTAATTACAATAAACACTCAGGAGTTTAAAATTTCTAAAAAATATCCTCTTAAGTATTTAAAACTGAAAACCAAAAATTTAATAGGAAAAAAGGCAACCTGCTAAATTAATCTCCAAGGGAAAAATGACAACACCACAGTAACATGTAGGTAGGAGAAAGAGCTGCGAGCAACTACCACTTTCTCACCTTCCTGACTCCCTCTTGCCATCCTAAAAGCCAAAGAACATAGAAGACATGGGGTCAATCACACTCATACTGACACAGTTTTGGGTGAGAGTGTCTATTTGGTTTACCCATCCACCAACTACTTATTGAGGTCTCCTGTGTATTAGTTTCCAGTGCTAGGAAAGCATTAAAGAATAAAATAACAAAAATATCTGCACTCATGTGGGCAGAATTTAAACAAGATTAAATATATAAAAGTAAAGGTGTGAAAGAAAGTGCTAAAAATAAAGCCAGGGAAGAGTGAGGGTGGGCGACTGCAGTTTTACTTGAAGGGGCCAGGAAAGTCATCCCTGGAATAAGATATGAACTCAGATCTATAGGAAATGAGGGAATCAGGCTTGGGTCAGGAGAGAAAATTAGCTGAAGTACTAGCTTTGTGCAGCTCACCTTTTCCCTCTGGAATCGATTAAACAATGCATCAGGCATGAAAGGACATGGAGGAAACTTACATGTATATTGCTAGGTGAGAGAAACCAGTCTGAAGAGACTACACACTATCCAATTCTGATTATGTGACATTCTGTAAAAAGCAAAACCATAGAGACAGTAAAAAGATCAGTGGTCAGAGAGAAGAGAGAGGAGGGATGAACTGGTGGAGCAGGGGACTTGTAGAGTGGTGGAATTATTCTGTAAGATGTTGTAATGGTGGTTTCATGGCATTATGTGTTTGTCAAAACCCAGAAAACTTTATAGCACAGAGATTGATCTTAATGTCAATGGAAAGTTAACACTAGGCCAGAGAATCCCAAGAAGAAATGCAGACTGTGACAAGAGAGTCTAACCGTATTAAACATGTACCTGGTATGAACAACTCACTGAAGGGGCAGAGGAGAAGTGCTGACCTAAGCAACCTGCAGATAAGCAGAGTCTGTGAGACTAAAGGCCAAAGGAACAGCACCGGAGCACTGTGATCAGATGGATAAAGCTGTTTCCGAAGTGTTGTGGGTTACCAATTCTGAGGCGGCTATAGCACTAGTAGGCAAACTCATTAGTCAACAGAGTGGCAAACCGTGGCTCGCAAGCTGCCTGTGGCTCAAGAGCCGCAGGTTTCTGACCACTGGATAGTATATGCCGGAACTGACGTTAAACAAAAGGATGGTGAGGGAAGCCAGTCTGAAGAGATTACACACACTATACAATTCTGATTATGTGACAGTTCTCTGACTGTTGAGAACTTTTCTTGAGGTAATAGATTGGAGTTGGAGATATCAGTTGTAAAATCATTTTTTAATGTAGATACAGATGGTTACTTATAGAAATATTTTTAGATACGAACATACAGGTTGGGTTAAAGATGGGTTTACAGTTGTTTGTATGGAAAATAATAAATAATTAATAAAATGATACAAAATAAACTGTGTTTTGTGTGCTCACAACTGTAAACTTACTTTTGCCTCACCCTGTATGTGGGTTGGCAAACCCACAAATATTTCTTTGCTCTGTCAGTTGATAGGGCCTAGAATAAAGATACCCTAGTATCAGTGAGCATTCCTAGTGCCAGATCTTTTATTTATTTTTATTTTTTTAAATTGAGTTGTAATTGGCTTACAACATTATATGGTTTACAACCCAATGATTTGATATTGGTATATATTGTGAAATGATCACCACAATAAGTCTGGTTAATCACCACACATAGTTACAAACTTTTTTTCTTGTGATATGAACTTTTAAGATTTATTCTCTTGGCAACTTTCAAATATGTGATGCAGTGTTATTAACTATAGTCACTAAGTTGTACATTAGATCCTCATGACTTATTTTACATATAGATTTTTGCATTTTTTTTACTTCCTTTACCCATTTTTGTCCACCCTTCTCTGCCTAGCTTTGACAACCATCAGTCTATATCTATGAATGTGATTTTTTATGTGCTTGGGTTTTTTAAATTAGATTCTACCAATAAAAGAGATCATATGGTATTTGTCTTTCTCTGTGTGACTTATTTCACTTAACCTAATGCCCTCAAAGTTTGTCCATGTAATCACCAATGGCAAGATTTTCTTATTTTTTTGATGTCTGAATAATGTTCTATTGTACATATGTACCATATTTTCTTTATTCACTCATCTGTTAATGGACACTTGGATTATTTCCATTCTTGGCTTTTGAAAATAATGCTACAATGAACATGGGGGAACATATGTGTTTTTTAAATAGTGTTTTCATTATCCTATGTAATAAAACTCTAATATGCAAATTGACCAAGTGGCAGAATGACCATAGAACGACTGATTATTATGATGTGCACTGACCACGAGGCAGCAGAAGCTCAACTGTATTGAGTGTCTGTCCCACAAGAGGGAGGCAACTGGTGGCATTAGTGATTGGGGGCCAGAGCCGGCTGGTGAGCAGTGTTCGGCTGCCAGCCAAGGCAGGTGCTAGTGGGAACCCCCCAATTGCCCTATCTGCTGGTCATTTCATAGAAGGAGGTGACTAGAGGTGGTGGTGGTGGGGGGGGGGCTGGTGAGCAGGCAGTGCCTGGCTACTAGCCAAGGTGGGTGCCACTGGGGGTCCCCCAATCACCCTGCCCACTGGTCGTCCCACAGATGGCCCTGATTGCTGGTCAGGCAAAGGAACCACATCCTATATATTGGGAAGAGTTTCTTAGATTTAAAAATTAAAACCTAGCAAGGCTACGCTAACACTGAAAAACCAGGATGATACAGCAATGACATTCATGGACTCTGGCTTGCACATTTTGTGGTCAGCCCTGATTCTGACACTTATAACGGGGTGATAAACCAATTACTTAACTTTCTCTGCTTCAGTTTTCTATCCCATAAAATGGGAGAAATGGCATTACTGCCTCAGAAGGATCATATTATGTACTACTTTTTATAACCAGAGCAAAAAATGTAGCTGCCCATACAACAGTAAGGTGCCTGTCACCTGTATGAAAAGTATGGTCACTGGTGCATGCAGCATCCCAGTTTGCGAGAGGAATGTCAGGCTGTTGGTTTAGGCCCAACATCCCCTGAGGGGTCCCAGTTTGTGAGAGAATGCAGCCCAGAAGTGAAATTGTATCAAATGGTAATTCTCTTTTTAAGCTTATGAGGAACTTCCATTCTGTTTTCCATAATGGTTGCACCAACTTCCATTCCCACCAACATTGCACAAGGGTTCCCTTTTCTCCACATCCTCATTAGCTTTTGTTATATATTCTTTGTTTTTAATAATGGTTATTCTAACAGGTATGAGCTAATATCTTATTGTGATTTTGATTTGCATTTCCCTGATAATTAGTGATGTTGAACATCTTTCATGCACTTGTTAGCCATCTGCATGTCTTCTTTGGAAAAATGTCTATTCAGATACTCTTCCCATTTTTTAATTGGATTTTTTTTTGATGTTGAGTTGTATAAGTTCTTTATATATTTTGGATAGTAACCTCATATATTTTATTTGTAAATATTTTCTCACATTTGATACAATGTCTATTTATTTTGTTGATGGTTTTCTTTGCTGTGGAGAAACTTTTTAGTTTGATGGTATATATAAGCTTTTGAGCTTTTCAGTCCCACTTGTTGATTTTTGCTTTTGTTGACTTTGCTTTTGGTGTTAAATCCCAAAACTCGCCACCAAGACTGATGTCTAGAAGCTTACCACCTATGTTTCCTCCTAGGAGTTTTATGATTTAGGATCTTACATTCAACTCTTTCATCCATTTTGAATTACTTTTTTTGTGTGTGTGTATGATGTAAGATAGTGGTTCTGTTTTTGTGTAAATAGGGTCCAGTTTTCCCAACACTATTTATTGAAAAGATTTGCCTTTTCTCCTATGTATATTCTTGACTTCTTTGTTGTAAATTAATTGACCAAATATATGTGGGTTTACTTTTAGGCTCTCTATTCTGTTTCACTAATCTATATGTCTGTTTTTGTGCCAATACCATTCTGGTTTGATTACTATAGTTTTGTAATATAGATTAAAATCAGGGAGTATGTTGCCTCTTTTGGTTTTGCTCTTTTTTTCTCAGGATTGTGTTGGCTATTCAGGGTCTTCTGTGATTCCACACAAGGTTTAGGATTCTATCTTCTATTTCTGTGAAAAGTGCCTTGGGAATTTTGATAGGGATTACATTGAATCTGTATGTTACTTTGGGTACTATGGATATTTTAACAAGATTGTTTATTACAATCCATGAATGTGAAAACAATTTTCCATTTATTTGTGTCTTTTTTAAGTTTTTTCACCACTGTTTTATAGTTTTCAGTGTACAGGTCTTTCTCCTCCTTAATTAAATTTACTCCTAAGCACTTTCTTCTTTTTGGTGTAACTATAAATGGAATTATTTTCTTTCTTTTTTTAAAAATATATTTTATTGATTTTTTACAGAGAGGAAGGGAGAGAGACAGAAAGTCAGAAACATCGATGAGAGAGAGACATCGATCAGCTGCCTCCTGCACGCCCCACAGTGGAGACGTGCCCGCAAGCAATGCCCCCGACCGGAATTGAACCTGGGACCTTTCAGTCCACAAGCCGATGCTCCATCCACTGAGCCAAACCGGTCTCAGCTGGAATTATTTTCTTAATTTATTATTTTCTTTCATTATTAGTATATAGAAATGTAACAGATTTATGAATATTAATTTTGTATCTTGTATCTTTATTGAATTCATTTATTAATTCTAACAGTTTTTTCGGTAGAGACTTTAGGATTTTTCTACATTTAATATTGTGTCACCTGCAAATAGTGACAGTTTTATTTCTTACTTTCTTATTTGGATGTCTAGTATTTCCTTTTCTTACCTAATTGCTCTGTCTCAGTCTTTTTTTTTTTTTTTAGGGCTTTTATATATTTTATTTTTATTATTATTTTTTATTTTTTTTATTAATTTTTATTAATTTTTTATACATATCTCCCCATTGCCCCCCCTCCCTCCCAGGCGTACCCCGACCCCCCAGTGTCTGTGATCATTGGTTATGTTTATAAGCATGCATACAAGTCCTTTGATTGATCACTTATTTACCTCACCTAACTTTAATCTTTCTGCTATAATTTCACAGTCTGTTTGATGCTTTATGATTTTTGTCCTCCTGAGAATTATCAGTCTACTCCCTTTCTGTGCTCCTGATTCTATTATATTCACCAGTTTATTCTGTTGATCAGATTTTTAATTCACTTAATTTTTAGATTCACTTGTTGACAGATGTGTATTTGTTGTTCATAATTTTTTGTCTTTTACCTTTTTCTTCTTCCTCTTCTAAAAGGGTACCTTTCAGCATTTCATATAATACTGGTTTGGAGTTGATGAACTCCTTTAGCTTTTTCTT
>JAAGEH010000392.1:19520017-19559110 GCA_011751065.1 Lasiurus cinereus
TGGCCTGCATCGTTTCTGTTGAGAAATCAGCTGACAGTCGTATGGGTGCTCCCTTGTAGGTAATAAACTGTTTTTCTCTTGCTGCTTTTAATATTCTCTCTTTCTCTTTTGCTCTTGGCATTTTAATTATGATGTGTCTTGGTGTAGTCCTCTTTGGGTTCCTTTTCTTTGGGGTTCTGTGTGCTTCCTCAACTTGTAAGTCTATTTCTTTTACCAGATGTGGGAAGTTTTCAGTCATTATTTCTTTAAACAGGTTTTCAGTATCTTGCTCTCTCTCTTCTTCTGGCACCCCCACAATTCTGATGTTGGTACGCTTGAAGCTGTCCCAGAGGCTCCTTACATTATGTTCACATTTTTGGATTCTTTTCTCTTCTTGCTTTTCCAGTTGAATGTTTTCTGCTTCTTTATATTTCAAATTTTTGACTTGATCCTTGCCTTTCTCTAGTCTGCTGTTAGTACTCTGCATAATAGTTTTCATTTCAGTCAGTGTATTTATTATCTTCTCTTGGGTCTCACTAAATTTATCCATCTTTTCTAGCATATTCTTGCAAAACCTTATAAGCGTGGTTTTGAACTCTATATCCAGTCGTTTTTTCCCCTCCATTTCTTTTGCTTGTAATCCCTTCCCTTGTCTCGGCATTTTCACTGTGCCGGGGAAACTTCTGTGCTGGATTCAGCCGAAGAAGCCTCTGCTGAGCTTGGGAGGGTGGAGTGTCAGGGCTTAAGGGACCGCCTTGCCTTCCAGTCGGCCCCGCCCTCCACGGCCCCTGAGTCTCACGTAACTGGGTAATGGCTGGAGCGGTCTTTGTGCGCGCGCGCACCCGCAGCGCCTCTGACCGCTGCCTTTCCGGCTCCCCTGAACCAGGACCACACGAGTCTAGGTCTCCAGGGTTTTCGCCCAAAACAGGGGCTCAGTGGACTCAGAAGTGGCGCAGTTGGGAGGGTCTGTCTCCCGCCCACTCGCGAAAGCCAGTGGCACAATCAGCAATCCGTCCTCCGCGTGGTGCCGTGCGCGACCAGACCTCCGATCCTTTGCAACTCCCCTAAATTTCCGTGCACTTCTCCCTTTTCACAATCCAAACTCCCCCCGTATGAGTTTTGGCTGGATCTGGGGTTTAGTGTCGTAAGATAAGGGGTTCAATGCCGTTGGGAGTCTCCGTCTCCCTCCCGCCAGAGAAAGCCAGCCAGGTACTCTAGCACCCGCTCTCTCCTCGCGCGCGTCTCCGTACCTCAGCTTTTTGCAGCTCCTCTGGGTCTCTGTGAGCCCCTCTCTTTCCTTCTAGTTGTAGAATTTCCACTCAGCCAGCTTTCCTGTGGTTCTGGATGATGTCCGTTCTGTCTTTTAGTTGTAGTTTTGAAATTGTTGTGCGAGGCAGCAGTATAGGTGTTTACCTATGCCGCCATCTTGGATTCCAATCTATCTGTCTCAGTCTTCAAATACTATGTTGGATGAACGTGGTTAGAGTGGACATCCTTGTCCTGATCATTAATAATAATGTATCAATATTAGTTCATTCATTGTAGCAAATATACCATACTAATGTAAGATGTTAATAATAGGGGAAATTTGGTGTCGGGTACATGGGAATTCTCTGTACCATCCTCTCCAATTTTCTGTAAATTTGAAAGTGTTATAAAAATTAAAGTTTATTAGTCTTCTATAAAATTGCAATCATGATTTTTAAACCCAGTCTTGTCTACAGAAAATGTAGCTATGAGTTTTTATACATATGTACCATAGAGAGACAATTTTAGTATTTGAAAAGTGGTGTCTGGCGCTGGCTCTTCCTCAGTCAGTGGGTCAATCTGGGGCTTCCTGAGCCTGCAAAACAAGATGGGCTTTCAGAGTACAAGTGAACTCAAAACAACCCCTGGGAGCCTCTCCTCAGATCTGCCACCTTCCTTAATGGGCTCTTTTGCTTTCAAGAAGTTGAGAATTTTCTGACAAGGAAAGGCGCACCCAGGCCTTCTGGAAGTGGATATTTACTAGTTGGGCACAGACTGGCCCATATTTGGGTACAGACAGTTACCTGGGAATGTGTAAGATTCCATCCCAAGTTTGTTATTTTAGAGCTGGCCGTTGAACATTAAAAAATTCCATTGACTTTGGGTAATTTTATTTTCTATCTCCCAGGAAAACTATCAATGATTTACACTGTACAGCTTTGGGTTATCTAGTAACTCTGGATTTTCTGCTCTGAAGAAGTAGAGTAGGAAAGTGACTTGGGGGTGGCAAAGGTGGCTCTGCCTGGGCTCGGGAGGGCACCTTCCTGAGGACTAGGTAGAAACCAGGTGGAGGGGTGTGTGGGAGAGCTGGCCTGCAGTGCTGAGATGCAGGAGTCCTCCCTCCTCCGAAGGGATTACTGCTCTGGCAGATGACCAGGCAAAATGAGGCTAGAAACCCCTGACAGCTATGGGACAGGACTTTCTACCCCACACTGGCAGGTTTTTTTTTTTTTTTTTTTTTTTTAAGATTGTGCTTGTTTGCCTTTAAAAAGGAAAGAAAAATGCTTGGAGCATTGTGGGTAATTCATACCAGCCTGGTATATTTGTAAATATCTTCCCTTGGAGAGATTTAAACAGGAAGCCTGGAAAGTCTGTTTCCCCAATACATTGCACTCGTGTTTGAATTCTGCTTCTGAAGAAAAGCAAAAGATATGCTGATTTTCAATCTTATTGAGGTGCTACCCCAAACCATCCAAGTTGCCCAGGAAGGAGGCACCAAAGTGAGGCTCTGTTTATGCATGTGGAATGACAGGCGCAGAGTTCTCGCCCATGTGAGGAGACCACCTCCTCTGGGTGGCCCTCTTTCCTTAACCTTACCTTCGGCTCTCAGACCATCCCATAATGCTCAGGCCACTTTAAAACCCCGAGGTGCTTCGGGCAGCTTTTTCACTGCCTTATTGAAAAATGCCAGGGAGCAAAGCCATAACTAAATGCCTCCAAAGGAGCTAGGGAGCCTTGTTTTAGTTTCTCATTTTTCATTTAAGACTTGCCTTGTTAGTCTGCTTTGTATACACTGCACATGTGATATTCGTATAGTACTTCTCCCTCTTCCTGATTCCTTAATAAACCTCTGAATTCAAGCAGGTGGTAGGTGAGTCAGACCTACCATTTGTGGAGCTGTCTGGTAAGGGGGTAGGGAGGCGGTGGGGCTGGGTCTGAGGACAGTGTGTAGAATCCTCAGGTTTAGTGGGGACGGGGATGGCAGGGTAGGTGGGAAGGCAGATCCAGGCAGACAACCAGGAATGGATGAACTGGTCACAAAGGCTTCTCTTTCTCACTTGCCTTTTCCCAAGAGTGAACATGTTTCATAGGACACAGCACTAGGCAAAGTGGTGGTCTCTCCTCAGTGCTTGCGTGATTTCCAGACATGATGTTCCTTCTCCTGGCAGGCTGAGCTATCTTCCCTCATTGATTCTTGGACTGAATCAATTTCTATGTTTAAAAAGAATTTTAACAGAAAGAGGAAAAAGAGAAACTTGTGAAAAAAATATGCATGTGGAGATGATACTCATCTGGGGAAATGCTTTGTTTCCATATGAAGTTAAGTCAAAGAATTTGAGGGCAAGCAAGGACAGGACAGTTTCTCTCTTCTTTCTCCCCGTTTCTTTCCCCCTCCACTCCCTGACCCCCCTTTATTTTATTCTTTTTTTTTAAAGTATATTTTATTGATTTTTTACAGAGCGGAAGGGAAAGGGATAGAGAGTTAGAAACATCGATGAGAGAGAGACATTGATCAGCTGCCTCCTGCACACTGCCCACTGGGGATGTGCATGCAGCCAAAGTGCATGCCCTTGACAGGAATTGAACCTGGGACCTTTCAGTCCGCAGGCCAATGCTCTATCCACTGATTCAAACCAGTTTTGGCCCTGATTCTTCTTTCCTTCTCCTCTTCTCTCCTCTCCTCTGTTCATTTGAAAGAATTGGATGATTGCCCATCCGGACAAAGCTGGCTTAAGGAAGAAAAGCTCAGGGAGGAAGCAGTGTGAGGAGACTGGAAATAGCATGAATCTGACACACTTTGGTTTCCAGCCCTTAATTTGGGAGAGGAAGAAACCATTTTCCTGCTCCTGGCTCAGATCTGGGTGGAAGGGAGTGCCATTCGCCCTTCTGGCTCTTGGGTGGCCTGGACAAGGAGTCCGTGAGCTGTCTTGCCATATGGCAGCTGGCACGAGCCTGCGCCTCTCTGCAGGAACACAGGCCCATACTGTTAAGGATTAGGTGGAACACATGCATGTAAGATGCTTTTGACTTTTTCCAGACACAAGGCCACTTTCCAGCCTGAGAAGCAGCTCAGAGGAACTGGAGGAACTGGGGTAATTAGAGAGAGCCTCATGCTGGAAGGGACGGGAAGCTAAGTGCTCAACTGAACCTGAATGCTTTGATCGCCTTCCCTTCCCTCTTCTCACACTTTTTTTTTCTTTTTTCTCCCTCTACTTCCTATTCACCCTTTTCATTGTTTATCTGTTCTCAACTTCTTTTCCTTGTTCCCCTTTGCCTTTTGTTCTACTTTTTGCTCTCCGCTCATCCCTTCTTTTTCTCCCTACTTTCTTTGACTTTCATCATGACACTCTTTATGCTTCTTCATGTTTATCACAATTTCTTTTTCTTGACTCATTTGCCAGCTGCAATGAATTTTGATTCTCATGGAGACAAAATGCAAGCTGTGTCATTGAAAACCAGGCATGCCTTCATATGGCTGCGGAGAGGCGGGGTGTGAGGACAGAGTGGTTCTGAGTGCCTCCCTTGAGAACTGCTCTGAATTTTTCTAACAGCCGTGCTGAGCAGCATGAGGGCTGCTGCTTTCCAGATGGGAGATGGGCCTGGACAGCCTCCTTGCACAGCATGCTCGAGTGCAAGGTTCAACTCAATTCTGTCTAATGCTGAGTGTCCCTTGCTTTATACAGACTTTAGGACAGTGCATAAAGTGGCCACAAACTTTGGGTGGCAGACCTATTTGTGGTTCAATTCAAATGCTGAAAGCAACATTCTCCAACTTTGCATGTACTAGTGTCCTCTGCTGTTTTCAATTCAAATGGGAGGAGGGCCTGAGAACCATACTTCAAGAACCACTAGTCTAAAAGGCATTGCCTATAGAATTAGGTAGTTGGTCAGAACTCAATCTCAGGTGGCAGGAAATATTTTCTAGGCCCTGATATGAATGCAGAGGACCTGTCTCATTTCACAAAGGATTTGAGTTTGCCTTGTGAAAGTTCTCAGAATAAAAAAATGATGTAAAAAAAGAGTTAAAGTTAAGTGAAAGGAAAACAAAGATGGGAGCTTAGTACTGAGGAGACAGAGGGAAGCTAGATAGACAGGGACTAGGACCATGGGTGGTAGTGGGGGAGGGGGGAGGGAGAGGAGGAGATGAAACTGGGAACCCAGCTAGGAGGACTTACTAAGGCATTCCAACTGGGCAGGGAAAGAAGTGCATTCAGAAACGACATGAGCTTTAAAAAAATGTGTGAATGTTGCTAAGACAGGCAGCTCGCAGATAAACAATCACAAGGTAGTAAGATATGTAAACCAATCCTGGGAATGTTATTAAGGCAAAATCTTTGAAAGGACCAACCAGGAACTAATGTGCGAGCTTCCTTTTCCTCTCCTGTGCACTGGATTTCTGGGTTAATGGTAGGAGATGTGCTCCCCTGTGCCCACGTGGGCCTCCACACATGGACTATTAGACTAATTAGCTTGGAGACTGAACTATTCCTAACTGTAACAAGGAAAGGAAGCTCCGGACACTGGCCTGCTCCTGGGACCCCAGCTGCACCTTTCCCTGGACTGGCTTCTCTCAGGAAACTTCGCTTCCGTTAACCACAACTTTTTGTCCGCAACTTCATTCTTCGATTTCTCAAGGCAACAAACAAGTTTCAGTACAAATAGTTAGGATCCAATAAGAATAATTTCCTCTTTGTTGAAAGAGTGATATGGCCTTCTCTTTATTTTCTTGGTTGACTGTGTCCGATTTTCATTTGAGAAGAGGATCCTTGAATTTTATCCATTGAATAAAAGTCTCCTTTTCCTAAACTGCCTTGCAGAGAATGTCTCCTTACTCAGACAAGTTAGAAGGCATGAGTTGATTGATTGTTATCTTTTTATAACCTGTAAAAATGGGTAAAATGGTTATTGTGTAAGATGTGTTAATTAAGCAACTGCATTTGTTGGATATCTCTGGCTTGTCAGAGAAATTAAACCTCAGAAATATAATAGAGAGACATACAAGAAAGCTGAAATAGGATTCCTATCCAAGCCACTTACAACTCAGTTTGGAGAAAAAGATGTACCTATAAAACAGTGAGAAAATAATTATGTCCTTTAACAGAATTCAAAGATTCTTAATACAGTCATTCACAAAAAAGAAAGGTCAGAGAAAGTTAATATAAACACAAAAAATAGATTTAAATTTGACAGATAAAGAGGAGAGAAAAAGTTGAGAACATTTTGAAGAGTTTCACCATAATTTAGATGTAGATGATATTATAACTTTGTATAAACAAAACATCCCAAAGCTATTTGACCCATAAACAGCTGTGCATGGTGAAAAAGAGAATCGTGTATGCCATCAGAAAGGCATGGTTATAGATTTGCCACTTACTATTGTGTGACCTTAGGCCAGTTATTGGACCTCTAATTTATATATATTTATATATATATATATATATATATATATATATATATATGTATGTATATTGATTTCAGAGAGGAAGGGAGAAGAGATTGAAACATCAATGATTAGGGAGAATAATTGATTGGCTGCCTCTTGCATACCCCCTACTGGGATTGAGCCCCGCAACCTAACTTGGGCATGTGACCTGACGGGAATCAAACTCAGGACCCTTCAGTCCACAGGCCAATGTTCTATCCAGTGAGCCAATCCAGGTAGGGCTCATTTGACCTCTTTAAGTCTTGGTTTCTGCAAAAATAAAATGGGGATTTTCAGTATCTATCTGTATCAACTGAGCTTCAGTCAGGAAAATAGAAACCAATATCTGAAGCAAAAAGAAGTCATTTAAACTGGGAATTAGTTGCTTAAAACTAGGAAAGACTGGGAGAACAGAGCTTTCTGATTGCTGGAGCATCTGTGAGAGTGAGGAAGCTGCTGCATGCAGCAGCAGGGCTGGCTGGAAGGGCTCTCCTCGTCCTCTGCTTTAGCAAGCCGCACATTGATCAGAGCCTGTGTGTGGCTGCTGCTATCACCGGAGAAGAACACTTTCCTTTCCCTCTGCCTCCAGATCTAACAAGGGCATCATATTGTAGAAGTGAAACTGGGCCCCTAGAGGCAAGGTAGTTGAGGAAGTGCAGTTCCCAGACTTCTAGCCCTGAGAATTCAGGAAAGGCCTGGAAGGGAGAAGAGATGAGAATAAATGCCAACCAAGAGTATTCAGCCCACTGACTAAAGGGGTAATTGAAAGCTGTGGTTTGCAAACCATTAGTGAATTGTAAAGCAATTTAGAAGGTTGTGACCAGCATTAAAAACAATCAAATGGATAACATAAAAAATAACGCAATGCATTACACAGAGTGGTATTTGAGCATGTGTGGGCATGCCATTGATACGCATACTGGGCTATGATGTATAAAGGTCAAAAAGGTTTGGAAACCACAGAATAAAGAATGGATGCAATGAGATGATTTGCACACTTTGTAAATTGTAAAGTGCAAAGCAAACATTATGAATTAATAACGCATTTGCCATTCCTGAGGCCCATGCGCCATTTTTGCTCAACCTCAGTGGGTCACCTGCAGTGTTGGCACCACCTGACTGCCCAGGCATGTACAAAATTACGCCAATGGGGATAGAAAAACGTGCATTAGTAAGTCAAAGGGAGGAACAACAACAAAAAAAAGACAAACTGGCCTAGATGTTGATTTCTTTAAGGCCAGCCTCACTTTCCTGACATGTTTAGTCAGCAGAAATGCCTGCTGGTGTTCAGCTGGGTGGGGGAAAGAAGCTGAATCATATGTGAAATAGCTTTGAAAGGACACAATGAATGCCTTACTCATAACAGTGTCTATATCCAGGTTGAATGATGTCCTCACTCAAACAACTGGATCCTCATTGCCAACTTCGGGGAACTAAGCATACTGCAGGCTTGGACATTTTTTAAGTGAAAAGCCATCCTGGCCTCTTTCCTCATAGACTACATTATTTCAAGGATTTTAGTATCTTTGGGAATGGGTTGAATTTCATTTTGTTGAGAGTAAATGAAAGTTTAAACAGGGTACAAATTTAATCTTTTTGTTGTGGTTGTTTAGAAATACCTCCTTATCAATTCTTCCCTGTACTCCCCCTTATTTAATTGCTAGTAAGAAGCAGTCCATGATAGAACAACTGGTTTTCCTGGAATAGCAAATACATAATAAAAAGAGCAGTACTCACTCCTAACAACTTACTGGTTGTTCTCTGAGCCCCCTGGGAGGTGGCTAATGCTGTGACGCTTCTCTTTATAGCAGAGGATAGATGATAGGATCCAGGTCAACACCAAGTAGGAATTCAAAACCTAGCCATGTTTACTCTGCAGAGAACAATATTTTCTGCCTCCCCGGGACCCCCACTTCAGGGGAACAGAGAGCCACTATCAAGCTTGGCTGTGCTTATCAACATGCACCTGTGCTATTCTATGCCGGCACTTGTCCCAAGGCAGCAGGACGGTGGGAAACAAGACCTTCTCTCTCTGCCACCCAAGAGAACTGAAGGTTGTTAGGAAAGGTGTGGAGGGGAGTGCTGGGTGATAGCAGGAGGACTGTTTGGGGGTAATGAGATGTGTACAAATAGCTGGGAGCATTGAGAAAAATGCATTCAGGAAGCATGGAGAATAACTAAAGAAGTCAGAAAACTTCTCCAGAATATTGATGTGGGATTAGACTATGGGCCAGGAAAGGGAGATTCTGATCAAAACAGGTTTGATTGGAATATCTTTTGCCCTGAGTGATTTTAGGGATTGTCTGAGAAAGGATTTAGGGTTTCTGGGGACTAGAGAAAAATTACTCTAAGTTTAGAGTGCCCCAAAGAGCTGCCTTTTGAAATGAGAGTAAAAGGAGATAAAGGAAGAGAGTTGCCACTTGTTGACAACATTTCAGAGACTATTCTAGGTGTTTAGTCCTCATTCCTTCCTTCCTCCCTCCTTTCCTCCCTCCCTCCCTCCCTCCCTCCCTCCCTCCCTTCTCTCTCCTTTTTTCTCTTCTCTCCTTCTTTCCTTCTTTCCTCACACCCTTTCTTTAAAAAAAATCACTATTAAATAGTGATGGAAAAATTAAAATAAAATAAAAATCTCACTTTACTTCTCCCAACAATGTTATGATTGTTTCTACTTTAGAAATGAAATTTAAAGGTTCCAAGAAATTAAGTAGCTTGCCCACATTTATATAACTAAATGAGTAAGGAAGATTCAAATTGAGCTCCCCCAACTTCCAAACCTATGTTCTTTCCAAAACATTACACCACTTTTCTTCCAGAAAGTGGAATGGAAAAATGTCTGTGGAAATCCAATTACTGTTCCAAGCTCTATTGGATAGTGACACTGCTTATAGTTATCTTCATGCATGCAGTCTGTGCCCAACATTTCCATAACACTTATATGGCTGGTTATATGTTTCTGGGAGAGGACTTTGCGGAGTTGCAGCCTTGCAGGAGAGTGAGAAGGGAAGCTGTGGGACCTGAAGGACACTGGCCTTGCAATAGAAATTCCTTGGCCACAATCCTTGCTAATGCCAGCAAGTCCTGTGGTTCCATGGTGGTATTTTAGTTTCTTTTGCATTTTGTGTAGGTGTATGCTATGTGATTGAGGCTGGAGCCAACTGGGACCAGCTATATAATTTGCAGTGCCCAGTGCAAAATAAAAATGAGACTCTCTTTCCTAAAAAGTATTAAGGGTTACAAGAGAGTAAAGGGACAGTATTAAGAATGAGTACAGAGACCATTGAAGGTGTGAGGCCTGTGTGGTTGCACAGGATGTTCGCCCATGAAGCTGACCCTGGAACTAACTACTAGGGATTGATCCAACAAAGATATCCAGCAAAAGCCCACTGTCCTTTGTGCTTTAGGCCAAGGTTTCTAACAGAAAAACATTTGATAACCTGGAGAGGAGATTTTGTTAAAAAGCAAGTTGAAACAGCAGCTGTCATAAACTCACCAATTTGTTCATTCATTCCCCATATCATTAATTTAAAAGGTATTTATTGACCCTTTACTCTGCATATGCAAGGCCCTGTGCTAGATGCTGGGGACATGAATGCTCCTCTCTGAAACCTGACCTGTATGTTCTTGTTGCTTCCAGAAGGCACTGTGGCCCAGGAGACAGTGTGGCCGGGACACTGGGCATGGACAGGAATGGTTGCACAATGCCTTGGCCCAGAAGTCTGTTCACAGAGAGGGATATCTACATTCCCCAGGGGGAATAAATATTAATTTTTTGGGAGAAATATATTTATTGCAAAGATATGGTGAACTCACTGAATTGAAGAAAATAAGGGAGGCGGGGAGAGCAAGCCTGAGGAGGGACAGAAACTCAGATTTAGGCAATCTCAATTCAAGGAAATATAAGTCCCCTTTGAATACTTCCAAAAAAACATACACAAAACCAACTCCGATAAATGCAGAGATTACAGTTAAGCTTATTCTCAGTTCATGGCACCTGCCCCCATGGAGAGGTGAGGGCCTTCTTTTGTTTTATTTTATACTAGAGGCCTAGTGCACTAAATTTGTGCATGGAGGGGAGTCCCCTCAGCCTCGCCTGCACCCTCTCCAATCGGGGACTCCATGGGGGGATGGCTGACTGCCATTGGAAATCCCTCTCACAATCCTGGACTGCTGGCTCCTGATGGCTCACCCGCTTGCCTGCCTGATTGGCCCCCGTCTATCCCCTCCCTGCTGGCCTGGTCACTCCTAACTGCCCCCCCCCCAGCCAGCCTGGTCGCCCCCAATTGCCCCCTTACCAGCCTAGTGACTCTTCACTGCCCCCCCCATGCCAGCCTAATCAACCCTAACTGCCCTCTCCACCCCATGCTGGTCTGGTCGCCCCACACAGCCTGCTTGTTCAGTTGTTTGGTTGTCCTCACCAACCCCCACCATGCAGGCCTGGTCGTAGGCAGCCATTTTGTGAGGGGGTGATGATCAATTTGCATATTACTTCTTTATTATACAGGATATTTTTCTTATTTTGTCCTAGAGTTCCCCCTCTGAGTTAACAACAACCACTACTTTAAATGTGCTGGCTTTCCATCCTTAATCTCTATGTATATTCATGCATATAAAATGTAAGTGTCTTTGGTGTTGTGTGTGTGTTTAAAATGTACATAATAGGTTTTGTACTATAAATATTGTTCTGATGTTTAACTTTTTGCTCAATAAAAATGCACACTTAGTTCAGGAGCTCCAAGCTGCATGTTATTTCATAGAATTATCTTCCATATTTAACAATCCTTTTCCCTGGTGGTGGTCATCTTGCTTAGTCTCCCGTTCCCCACTGCACAGCTCACTGTGATAAGTCCCAGATGAGAATTTTTCTAGGACAGAAGTCTTCCCTGGGTATAGAAATCACTTTGTAGGGAGAGAGGGAGGGGTATTACTTATTAACATTCTTGGGCTCTTTTGCTGGAGATTCTGACTCAGAATCTGAAGGGAGACCTGGAATCCTTAGTTTTCACAGGTGCCCCAGATGAACTTACTGCCAGGTGCTTGGGAAAACTGGGTACAACAAGCCTGGAATGGGATTGCTGGCCAAAGGTGCCCTCATTTCACTCTTCTCCATAGAGACTGATCCATTTGTCTCTTTGTCCAATCAGTTCTCAATTATGACTGCTTGCTTTACACCACCAAGTACTTGAAGTAGAGCACGATGCTTGTTTGTATGATCTTCTTCTCCCTGGGTCATGACTATACATTCATCCAGCATCTATTTTCTTTGACTACTGGTCACACTTCTCTGTGGTTATTTTTCTCTTTCAGGCATCTATTCCCAGAATATTGGGTGCCTTGGCTGGTGGTATGAGGTCTTTAGCTCAGGCCCAGTGAAGGTCTTTAGCTCATGCCCTAGATTGTGCCACTCCTTGTCATGTTTAGAGAGAGAAAATATGTGCTTATGACTTGAGAGAGTGGTGGTAGATGTGGAGTTAAGTTAGAAAGAGAGAGAGAGAAGACTTGGATAGTAATTTAGGTTTATCCTTCTTATCCTCCTATTCCTCTCTATACTCCTGCCTGGGAGGTCTGGTTTCTAAACACTATTGCTGTATCCCTTGGTAGTAATCACCTAATGCTTGAAGTGTTATCAAGAAAGAAGCACACACAGGGACCTAGGGTCTGTTTGTCCCTATTGACCTTTTGAGGTGATTTCTGACATCCTCAGAGGGTCCCACTTCTGCCCTGATGCCTCTCTGTTGTCTTCAGCCAGTCCTGGATTAGCTGGGCTTTTCTCTCCAGGAATGGTGGGATGGCAGGTGAGGGATGGAAGGAAGCACGGATAAATGTTTCCCATCTGTATGGTCATTACCAAGGCTTTTAGAATGCAGTTTCTTATTTGCCATGGACATGACCACAAAACATTTCCCAATAGGTTTTTTTCCTGCTATGTTGATAGCATAGCATTCAACCTACTGGGAACATTTTACTAACCTTAATTTACATTGCCAGTTCACTGTCCACTATAAATCTAACACAAGCAAGCTATAGAAAGTTTTTGTAATAGCTATTGGTAATCAGTGAGATTTGATGATAGCCTTCTTAGGTGTCTGGGGCCTTGATGTCTTTTGTCTAGCTAATCCTTCTCAGTTACCATATAAAAAAAATATAACAAAAGTTTCCCATCTGTACACCCAGCCATCTTCTGCCTACCTAGCTCTTTCCTGGGTTAGGACTCAACCAGGGGTATCTCACAGGTTTTGCTTCAGCTTCTCAGAGCTTTCACATTCCCTTTGGCTTCTCTGAGGCAAAGCTCCAGAGAGGAAGGCAGCAGCCATATTAGGGGAACTTTTTTGAAAGAGTAGACTATAGTCTATTCTGAATAATTGATGCTTGACATCAACCCAGTGCCAAAAGCCCCTGAGTCCCTTAGAAGCCTTGTTTGGTGGTGATTTTGCTTTGCCTGACTTTGCTTACGTTTATAGAAAGCTGATCTCCAAAGGCACTGTTGCACATGACCAAACAACAGTGTCTCAGTGTGGCAGTTAAAGGAAGGGAGCACACAGTTAAGTATCTCTGCGGTCTGAAGTTGTATAATGATTTGAGAAGATCCCACTCAAATATTTCCAATTTTGAAATGTCAAGTGTTCTAAGCATGATATCTACCAAACCTCAGGAAGTGTGACAATTGCAAGCAGTGCAGTGCTGTAGCTCAGGCCACACACTTTGGGGTCAGGTGTTTTGGGTATGCAAGTCAAGATTCCATCAGCATGTATTGTCGGTGTTACCGTGGACAAATCACTTAGCCTCTCGGAGCTCAGTAAATCTTATATTAAATGACACATTTAGAGTATTGAGGCATTACATGCTTGCAGAGTATTTAATCCTTACTAAATTGCTAATATTTGATACACCTGTTATGCAACTAAAAATAAAATGAATCTTGAAGTTGTTTTTTCTGCTGTCATTATCTTAAAAATGTCAATACTATTTTACTGTTTTATTTTATTTTTTTGTTTTGACCACTCTGAAAGGATTGGAAACAGGACTGGAATATATTTTTATACAATCCTAATGCAGTTATTCCAGGAAAATAAAAAGAGCCTTGAGCCTTGAACTTCCCTGAGACTACTTGAGTTCTCCTCCCCGCACTTCCCCCCGGCCCCCACCTTAAAAATGGCAGTTATAGCCAGCCCACTCCATCATCTGTTCCAGGGGAAAGTTTACATGGAGTGCAAAAATGTAAAATGGATAACAGCAATGCGGTGAAAGATGCAGAATGTTGGAACCTAATTTGAAAATCTTTATAGCATAAGGCAGCCAATTAAAAAAAGTTGCATTCATTATAAGATACACATACATACATACATATGAATCACATGAACCTCAGAAAGTACTATAGTGCAGTATCAATGTTTTGCCTTAGTAAATTACTGTAGTTCAATAGAGTTAGCCTAGAGAACCCTCTTTCCTTTGTTTAATAACTTCAGGCAGTTGCTTGAAGGCCTTTTTAATTCCTTTTTTGACTTGATAGCACCTCTTGCTCCTCACATGAAATAGCCCTGGGATCCTCTCTAGTGGCTTCTCAGAGGCTCCGTTTTCATTATTCTGTGTTATAGAGACAGAGGTGTTGGGAACAAGCACAGTGAATGTGATGGAAGGTGGATTTAGTCCCCATTATGTCTCTGTTTCATTCAATAACAGCTTTAGCAGAAGCAGAAACTGTTGGGGTCCAGTCTTTGGACCTCAGCTATTTCATGATGGTCCAGTTATGCCCAGCTTCACTATTGACTCCTGCCTGAGGCTTTTTCTGGAACTGGAGAATCGCATTCTGCTCTCATGCTTGAGATAGGTTGGGAGTGCCTTAGAATTAACACCACTTAGGAACAGTCTTCAGCCAAGGACTCTTGGTAGTTGACTTGAACTGGAGCTTCCTTACGCCTCAGGTGGAGTAACTTAAAAGTATGTAGTTTGCCTTGTTTCCTAGAATTCCCTTCCAGAGCCATCCCCTGTGGTAGCTGCATTGATGAGTCATCCTTGTTGGTGTCCTTCCTTTCTCTGCATCACTTCTCCATTTCCTAAATGGTGCTGTTTCACCTTCCAAATTACCTACTTGTGCTCTGTAATCCTTATCTTGGGACAGATTCTAGGGGAATACAAGCAAGCAAGATGCCTTCCTTAAATCCACCCCCCTCTCTATACCTCCATGCAACTCTAAGATTGGGCTCTTGATAGCCAAGTCTGGCTACAGAACTGGTCTTCCTGGCCACAACTGATTAGACCAGAAAGAGAAAACAGCTGGACCAGAGTTCCTTCCCTAGGAGTTTGGAGCTTAGTAGGGATGAGTGAGGATTAGGGAATGAGGGAGAAGAGAGATAAAAAAGAGAGAGAGAGAGATAAAAGACAAAGATTGATGAAGTGAATCTTTCCCCAGGTGGAGACTGGAGCATGTACACTTGGGAGCTAGGAACACATTCTGTCTAATATCCTGGGGAGCTGAGCCAGCTCAATGATCTGTAGAGAGAAAAGTATAGCAGGTGTGCCATGAAGAGCATAGGTGAGAGATACAAAAATATTGCTGTGGTTTTGGCAACCTTCCAGTCCTGTTTCTTTCAGAGTCCTGGCCCCATTTCTGCTTTGATAAGATACCCTTTTCTTAAGAAAAAATACCTTTTTTTGTTTGTTTGTTTAAGCTATAATTAGTTGATTTCTTTTGCTTCAAGCCATAATATCAGCCAATGTACATTTTACATTATAAGTAATTATTCTTGTTTTAATCTTCACCCAAGGAGTGAGAATATTTTTCCTATTGATTTTTAAAGAGAGAGTGGAAAGGAGTGGGAAAGGAGAGATGGGGAGAGAGAGAGAGAGCAGAAGAGAAAGAGAGGAGAGGGAAACATTGATTGGTTGTCTCCCACACATGCTTCAACTAGAGATGGGGATTGAACCTGCCACCCAGGAACATGCCCTTAATTGGGGGATTGAACCCTTGACCTTCCAGTACACAGGCAGACATTCTAATAACTGAGACATGACAGCCAGGGTATAAGTGATTCTTATTTAAAACTAGAGGTCTGGTGCATGAAATTTGTGCACTCAAGGGGGTCCCTCAGCCCAACCTGTACACTCTTGTAGTCCGGGAGCCCTTTGGGGGATATCCAACATTGCACTTGCCAGCCATGAGCCTGGCTTCAGAGTGCACACTGACCACCAGGGGCAGCTCATGTGTTGAGCACCTGCACCCCGGTGATCAGTGTGCATCATAGCTACTGGTCTGGTCATTCTGCTGTTTGGTCGATTTGCATATTAACCTTTTATTATATAGGAAGTTGTGTTTTAAGGGCTATTGGCATCTCAGCTCTGGAACTGAGATATTTAATTTTATATTTGTTCATCCCCTTCCTTAGGAGACAGCAAAAGGAAGAAGTAATTTCCTCTATCCCATAGGGAAAAACAGAGGGATTCTTTTGTGGAGTTCTTGTGTTCTTTGCTGTCTTGGTACCCGAAGACAATCTCCTCTCACGTCCTAGAAGTTGCAGGAGCGAGAAGCTGGATTCCCACAGAGGTGTGCGCTGTGTGTGGGAGGCTGGGTGATTGAGGGTCAGAGGACTGTGGATACACCTGGTGAAGAGGACTGTGGGATTCATAGCTCACTAGGCCAGCGCACTCCTTGATAGTATTTCTGGGGTCTTGGAGTAAATGTGACTGCGAGGTTGGCCACAAGTCCTGTGGCCTTGGGAACACTGGTAAAGGAGAGGAAAGCTCAGGATGGCAGGGCATGGCAGATGGGGAGAATCAGCCTCTAGGACTGGCACTAAGTATCAAAGAAGAAAGAGTGACTGTTTAGTACAGAAGGAGAGGTTCTCCATTTCCCAGAAGCAAGTGAGTTACTGCGTGCGGCAGGGTAGAGTGACATGAACATTTAACATTGACTATTCTAACCAACCTTGCAAAGGGCTGTGTCTTTGTCAGTTTGGGCTGTTAAAACAGAAATACCTTATATTGGCAACTTAAACAGCAGATATTTATTTCTCACAGTTCTGGAGGCTGGAAGTCAAGATGAAGGCACCAGCAGATCTGATGCTGCTTACAGCCTTGTCTTTGCTTGTAGACAGCCACCTTCTTGCTGTGTCCTCACCTGTGGAGGTGGAAGAGAAAGGGGAGAGCCAGGAACAGGTAGCACTTCTTATGAGAGCACTAATCCACACTGAGGGCTCCACCCTCATGACCTGATGATCTCCCAGAGACCCCACTACCAAAGGCCATCACATTGTGGGTAGGGCTTTCAACATATACATTTTCTGGGTGTGGCAAAAACATTCAGTCCATTGCATGGGGGCTGCAACTGGGATGTTGTTTAATTAAAAATTTTGAATGAGACATTTTTCATAACACTGCAGGTGTGGTGGAAGAATTCATACTGCTACATATATACATTTAAATACTTGTTATGATAAAGGGCAATCATTCTTTATGGCTATATCCCCTCCCCCCTCCCCAATAACATTTCTGAGGTGCTTGTTTCTTTTAGGTGGAAATATATAATCTCTTTCTTAACCTATTACAAAGGTTAGAAAGGAGTGCAAAGAAAATAGAGTTATTGAAAGAATGGCAGGTTGATGTGGGACCTGTCAGAGAGCCAGATTAACAAGGGAAACTGACTCTAGGAAAGGGATTCAGGGGAGTATATCAGGAGGTGATTGAGCAGAGTTCTTGCTTTGACATCACTTGTTATCAGCCTGTGGAGAGCCTCAGGTTGGCCAGGCACCTGCAACCTCCAGGGCTCAGGGACAGTGAGCCGCTGCAGTCAAGATATGACTCCCACCAGGACCGGGCAGCTTCACCAAAAAGGGTAGCTGAAACACTTCTTACATGAAGTTACTGTGATATGTTTGTAGCACAATCTCCCTTCCTTACCTGCCCATGTCCATGGCAGTGGTCTCACTGCTATGCCTCTACGTCTGAAATCATTAGCTTAGTTGATATCTCTTACCTCTTGTCTGAGTTTCAGACTGCTGTATCCAACTGACCACTCCTCACATCATCTTAGATGTCCTCAAATGTAACTGAACTCCTTATCTTTCAGAAAGGCTAGATGGGGAGAGGATAAGGTTATGGACCCAATCCTGGAGTCAGAGAGCCCGAGCTCAAATCCTAACTCCCCACATATCAGCTATGTAACCTTGAAAATCTTACAGACTTGTGGATTGCTTTTATCAATTGTAAAATACATACATACATACATATGTACACACACACAGAAATAGAGAGATGTAGATGTAGATATAGATTACATAAATACAGATATAAAAGTGAGAAAAGAAATAAAGGGCAAGAAGTAAACATTTCATTAGAGCAATAATTTGCATCATCTCATAATTTATGATGATCAAAAAACTGGATACAAATAACGCTTCGACTGCTGCCTGGTACATGGTAAGTACTTAGTTATTACTCTCCACTACCCTTGGACCTCCCTTATTTCCTTCTCTTGGTTAATATTTCTTCCTAGAAGGCTAGGAACTTCTAGGTCTCACTTGACTGCTTTTTCCTTTCTCTTCAACACCCATATTTTATCATTTCCAAAGTCAGCAGATTCAACTTCTCAAATGCTCCTTCTTTCCAATCTCACTGTCACTTCCTTGCGTTTGGCCACCATCACCCCCTGCTTGGATGATTAAAACATTCCTCTAACTGGCTTCTTAGCCTCCAGTTAATTACAAATTAAAGAAGACATATAATTATCTCACATGATAATAACAGTTAACATTTTTGAGTCTGTACTGTTAACTGGGAAATATTCTAAGAGATTTACTCAGACTAGTGAGTTCACTTAATTGTCCCAGGCACTTACTGAATAGGTACTCTTATTAAGTCCCTTTGCAGATGGCACAGAGTACTTAGGGGACTTGTCCAGGGTCACCTAGCAATAATGGCCCAGGTGGTATTTGTATCAAAATATGACCTTTAAAGCACTGTGTTAGAAAATGCTAAACCAAGGTTTCAAAAAGAAAGATTATTCAATCATAATAGAATTACTGCTCAGGACTATTAATATGATGGTATTTATAATTACTATCTGCCATGTAGAATATTTAAATTTGCCAAATGCTTACTCATACTAGCTTTCTGGAATGCAAATTATTGCTCTAATGAAATGTTTACTTCTTGCCCTTTATTTCTTTTCTCACTTTTATATCTGTATTTATGTAATCTATATCTACATCTACATCTCTCTATTTCTGTGTGTGTGTACGTATGTATGTATGTATGCATGAAGGTGTTTATATGGCCTTGTTTCTAATTGGCCAACTTTTCAATCTTTTTTCAGCTTCTTTAAAATCTTTTTGTAAAAATTAAATTTATCTGCCTTTGCACTTTTCATTGTTCCCTAAGCCTGTGCCAATGGGTTCCTGTTTATGGCGTGCCTCTTTGCCTGACCCCAACTCCCACTTTCCTATCTGGTCTCACTGGGTTGCTGATTTCAGACTCCTTTTCTTATCTGCTTCTATTCCTCCTCTTCCCCATTACTCCCATGCCTCCCTGGAACACAATCAGTTCTCCAAAGGGTATCAGTGGTGAATAGAGAGCCACAGAGCAGTAGGGGGCCCATTAGCTCTGACTTCCACAGTTAGAACAGAGATAGACCCGAGGGAAATGATGGGGCACTCAGGCTCTCAGGATGACTTATAGGGCAGGACTGGTGGGTAGAGAGGGTAGGGGCTCCCCCCACAGGAGCATCTGGATCTTGCTGTTCTGAGCTCAGTGCGCTCCCTGGTCCTCTGCTGGGAGCTGGCAGATATCTACAGGGAATATCAGAAAAAACCTGAAATTGTTAGTTGTGTGTGTGGACCAAAAGCTGTCTTGGGCATTTGGTGGGCACTTGGATTTCCCAATAGAGGGCCTGTGCTTCACACATTTCAGGGGAGCTGAACTCTGAGTGGATGAAAATGGAGACATGGAGGCACTAGTTACAATACTATTTGTTATAGGGCAAAAATCAGTGTACCTTAGGCCGGTCCTGGCTCTCTGTCAAAGGCTTTTATTTCCTGAATCACCCCAAACATTTCTCCAGCAGACTGCCCCGTAGTTCCAACCTTCAGCACAGAAGGGTTCCAAGGCCATTGCCCTTCTAGCCACACTTGCCTGACCCAGTTAGGGCCTCCTCGGGGCCTCCTGCGCCTGCTTCAGGTCATTTCTAACTGCCCGGGATAACCTTTCTCAGCACTGGTCTGAGGTGCCACATTAGCAAGTGTGCAGTGCCTGGACTCGCTTCCAGGGCATCGTCTGCACACGTGTGGTACAAGGGCTCAGCCATCTAGAGTGGAAACCGGATTTTAGGGGACACTGGGAGAAAGAAGACAGGGTGCCCCAGAGCCACAGTAGATGGCGTGTCCTTTGGGATTTGCCCCAACAGTCTCAGGGGCACACACCATCTGATTCCTTGGCCTCTGTACCCGGGAGTTGGTAATTCGAGTCCCTGCAGAGCTGGTAGCTGCAGCCACTAACCCAGGGCTGCTCTGCTTTTTTCTCAGCGGTTAACATGTCCCGGCTCTTCTTCAATGTCAAAATGTTTTCCCATGAACCCGGTGGTGGGAAGGAAGCATTTCCCTGCCTTATCAGTCCTAGCAACCAGAAGCCCGGTTTCCAGGAAAGCAGTTGCTTGATCCAACCGGTGAGACCCACTCCCCAGCCATCACTGGCCTGGCATTGCAGCCCCAGCACCCAGCTCACAGCAGCCAGTTTTTTTTTTTTTTTTTTTTTTTTTTTAGCTGTGGCCACATGACATCATTTCCAATTGGCCAGCCTTCCTCCTCCTCCCTCCCCCAGCCTCCCCACCTCTGCCTTTCTCCTCTCTGCAGCCCAGGGTGGTAGTTTGTGAAGTGGTGGGAATGCTTTGGGCTTTTGTGGGGATTAATTCCCTTTGTTTCTCAAAATATCCCAGGCCTGGCTACTGGAATCACTTCCTGGGACAGAGATAGGCCAGCTCACTTGAGGTGGCTGGACGGATGACCCTGAGTAAGACCCTTCCCTTCAGTGGGGTGCCTCCCTCCCTCTTGTGAAATGAAATGCAGTTTCTCTGAACCTCACATCTGTGAGGCTCTTGGGGGAAAATAACTGTGATGCCCACATGCGATCCTTAGGTACTTCCCTTCCCGGGCCTGGCAGCTGCCTCTGAGTGAGTTTGGTGGTGCTTGGTGAGCCACGAAAAGACAGGACTGTGTCTTGTGATATGGAGAGGTTCTTTTCCTAACCATATATGTCTTCCCAAGAGAACCAATAAATAATGTGGTCACTCTGGCCGGGTTGTCTTTCCCTAGCTGCCCCAGGAGCCCTCTGGCCACGCAGCTGCTTCTCCTGTTTCAGTTTCCATGTCCTCTCCACTTTGTAACTCAAGGAGCTCCTCGGGCTTAAGAACAGCTGCAGACCCAGCCAGGTCCCTGCCGAGGCACCTGGGAGAGGGCAGTGGGCACTGCCTGGCAGGCATGCTCTGGGGCACTGTGTCCTGGTGGCCATGAGTCACTGGCAGGGGAGCGAGGATGTGTGCTGGAGGGTGGAGACCTCCAGTACCAAACCCAGAAGACCTGGCGAGGCCTTGTGACAGAGAAACGTGAAGAGCATCTCACGGGAGCCCACAGACAGCCCTCCCACCACAACCTCACCTTCCGCCTCTGTTCCCCAGAAAGGGGGAGATGCTCATTCAGGGGCACACACTGCCGAATGGAGCTCAAAGGATCTTTGTGAACCCATCACACTACAGCCCTGTGCCTTTCAGATAAAGAAACTAAAGCCCAGAGGTGAAATAATTGTCCCAAGTCAGGTTAGAATCAGGCTGGAAACTCAGCCTCCTTTCAGAGCCCTTACTCCACACACGGTGCTGCGTCCACCCCAGCCTCGCCCCAGCCCCAGCCGGCCTCAGCCCTGACCAGGGTGCTTTTATGCTGCACTCAGGGTGCTGAGCACACTCAGCCAGGAGGTGAGGGATGTGGATTCCATCCCTCTTGGCACTCCTGCACTCCTACCTCTGCTGACCCCTCTCGCTGCACCCTCTCGCTGCACCCCCTTGACCCTTCCAAAGTGATGGCTTTTCTTTCTGGGTCAGACCAACTCCTCAACCCCCTCTCCCTGGAGGAGGGACAGGCGGAGTTCCAGGTTAGGGTGACTGTTCCCTGTCTCCAGCTGTTCTTTTATTATTGGCGCCTGGAGGGAATGGAGCCAAGGGGCCATGGGAGCAAAGCATGTCATGTAGGGAGTGGCTGGCCATGTGGTGCTGGTGGCTGAGGGTTGCAGCGGCAGCCAAGTCCTTAGGCTCTGCTTTATCCTATCGCTAAGTGCTGGAGTGGAAACTTCGGAGAAGGCCCTGAAAGGTGACAACCCGGACAAAGCTGCCCCGCCTGGGCTTTTCGGGGCTTCTTCCCTCAGAGCTCTGGAATGCCATGAATTTGTTTATCTCAGGCCGGGTACGTGCCCGCCCACTCTATCTACCTCTGCTTCCTCCACAGCTCTGCGTGCCATTGGCATCTAATAAATGTTAAAAAATAGCGACATCTGAGCCACTGACCTTCACATAAATGCCTTGGAGACCAATGCCAGACAACCAAGGCCTGGAGGAGAGAAGAAAAACCCATGGTCAGCACTGGGGCCATGGACGCTGGGGATCCAGGAGGGTGTGGAATTTGCCCCAAACTCAGCCAGGGCTGAGAGGTCAAAAGAAATGTAATGGGGCCACGTGCTTTAATAGAGATGCCTGAGTGGCGTGGCCTTTGCACACCAAGGGCCCTGGCTCTGTTCCACCTCCCCAAACCCAGCAGGAGGTCAGGTGTGCTGGCTGCATGGCCTGACGCTGGGGCACAGCTGACACCCTCTCTTTGCTGCTGGCCTCTCCCTCACCGGGTCCCTTTCACCATTGTTCAGCAGAGAGACTTCCTCGTCTGGCATCTGGTGCTGAAGGACGGGAGGGACTGGGGTTTTCCATCCAGTCTGAGTCTTAGGTTTCGATATCTTCCTAAAAAAACACACAGACTTTTCTTTACCGCAGGCCTAGCCAGCAGAGGCTCGGCATAGTCTCTTTTCAGCCAGCTCTCTGCCTTCCGCTGCCTTTCTTCTTCCCCAAAGACTGGGGGAGGTAAACACCACAGAGGGGAGGAGACCTGTGTTTCAGGAAGACCTGTATCTGGAAGACAAGCTTTATGTCATTGTTTAACCTTGCCCCAGAACCCACTTGACAGGCCAGGGCCTTGAGGCTTGAAGACAAGCTAGTGAGCAACTAGGCCAGCAGCTGGCAGGTGGACAGGGAGCCTTCGCAGGGCTTAATGTTGGCACCTGTGGGGGCTCGCTGCGCACGACAGGCACTGTTCTTGATGCCCATGCGCTTGATCCGTTTTTTGTTCAGTGACAGTTTTCTGAGAAGGTAACCATGGCTATCCCCATTTTAAAGATGAGCAAACTGAGGCCCAGAGAAGTTAAGGATTTTCCTAAAATTGGCACTGCAGGGCTAGAGCCATTGTTATAGTGGCAACAATATTTGCTGGGATACTGGGCATCATGACAGAGTGGCTGTTGGTGTGATCAGCTCGCCCAGTCTGCACAGCACTGGAAGTATCAGCCATGGAAGTGAGGTGTCTGGGGAAACCACTAAGTCTTGGGCAAACTGGGTGGGTTAACAGCCCCACTGCTGCTCCTCCATCTCCTCCTCTTCCTTTCCCACAGTGAGGCCATTGATTTTGATCTTCACCACAGCACGCTGTCAACCTCAGTCATTTTCCTGGGAAAGGCAGATTGGGCTGTGGGGCTAGAGAGCAGGTCCCAAGTCCAGGTTGTTGTATGTTACAGGAAATGCTCCTAGCACAGTGATGGGAAGGCATAAATGCTCACTGAAAGCCACTCTTGTGCTCAACCTACTCGGTGGTGGAGGACAGAAGATCGGAAAGGGGGGCCCCTGAGGAGTGGGGCAGGACCCTGAGTGGAACCCCTTTACTTACTGATTCCTGCTCAGGGCCAGGCATTGCCACATGTCACTAGTGGCCTGCAGACTGTGACTAGTCTGGGAGGCAGGCTGTGGACATGGGTGACAACAAGGAAGCCCAGGCATAGGAAGGCCAGCTCTTGGCCTCTTAGGGGAAAGGGATGATGGGGAAGCAGGTGATTGAGAGGGGCCCTGGAAGAATGCAGGGGGGCAGAACAATGGGAGCTGTGCATGAGGAGGGGTCCCACTGGAGGGTGAAAGTTCATCCCAATGTGCTTGTCTCTGCGCCAGGCATTCTCTGTGCTTTTCCCCAGTGTCACCCTGCAAGCCTTCCCAAGTCTCATGCAGTTGGTATCAACATCTCCATTTTTCAAATGTGGAAAGTGAGGCACAGAGAGATAAAAAACACTTGCCACAGCCTCACAGCTAGTAGGTCACGTAGCTAGGATTCAAACATGTTTGACAGTGAAGGACAAAAGGGGTTTTCCCTCTCTTCCTTTGTAAATTATGCAGCATTTTCTTTGCTTGCAAGGCCAGGTCAGTGGAATTTAGGCAAAAATCTTCCTTTGCAGTCTGCATGCTCCCTTTCTCTTTCATTTTCTTACCTAAAAGAAAAGAAAAGGTAAGTATTTTAGCTCCTCTGCCATGCTGCTTCTATCCTGCCCCAGACCCCATCAGAAAGTAGGGCTGGTGATGGGAGAATCAGTGATTGGTAATCCCAGGTATGTGTGTATGTGAGCATGTGTGCACATGTGTTTGAGAGTGTGTGAGTGAAGTGAGTGCATGTGTTGAAATCCAAATTGCTCCAGGAGAACTTTTGGATCCTAGGGCTTGAAGATCACTCCCGCCCCAGGTAATCTCTTAGTTATTCTCTAAACCTTTATCAGACCAGCAAGGCTAGCCTCCTTTTGGGAGCACAGGGAGAGCCAAACCCTGGGATCACCTGTTGGCCTTATCCCAGTCAGGGCTCAGGAAGCAGCCTTTGTGCATCCCTCATACCTGTGTGTGATGGGAAATTGGGGCAGGAGGAGCAGATCAGGAAAGAACCTGTGCTGGGTGTGGTTTCCATGGCCTGGGCAAGCTCTGCCTCCAGATAAAGGGGAGCTCCCTGAGTCACTGGCTTAGGCACTGCCTCATCTGTCTGCCTTCTTCTCCGCACCACCCCTGCCACCACCTCCTCATCCCTGCCCATTACTCACCTATTTCTCTTCACTGAGCCTGCATGCAGCTTGTCCTCAGACCAGCCCTGCTGTGAACAGCAAAGTTGTGAATGGGCCCAATAGCATCCACAGAGAAACACAGAATCACTTCTGCATCCTGGGGAGTCTTGTTTCAAGGAGCTGTCACACTGGGACCTCTCTTTCTGCCAACAAGTTGGGCCATTAGATCTATACCAGAGCTGCAGAGAGATGCCATTTCTAGGTAGCATTTTGCAGAGTAGCCAGGAGAGGAGCATGAAGTACCCTAAACCATAGCCTGCACGGATGCCTGTGTGCATTATGGTCCACCATGGTCAGAATAATACTACAGAGAGCAATCTTTTTTATAGCTCATAGTAAGCACTTATCTGCAAATTATTGAATAAATGAATAAAAGATATGTTTATATGTCTGAAGATTGAGCAAGTACAAAACTGAAAATTCTTTATAATCAAAACATCAATACTGATATACAAATAAGATTTTTAAAAATCCATGGCTTGAATGTGAAGCATTTTGAAATATAGAAATAGATCATGAAACCAGAGTGATGGGAATGAAGAATCAGAAACTGAGATACATCCTTTGCTGAAGCTGGAAAAAAGGCAGGTTGCTGTGTATTACTGCACAGGTTGTATACTGCACAATTCTAGAAGGTACTCTTCATTGCAATACACTGTGTGAGTGTTTTGCAAAGAGAAGGTTCTGGATAAGTGTTTTCCCAATCCTTTAGTGAGGAACATGTAGAAAGTTCATATCAGAACAAAAAGTGCATATAATTAGGAGTTTATCTATTTCTGCTTACCTTAACTGTTCATCAAATTTCACATGTAATTCATTCATGTGGATTCAGTCACTTAAAATTTTTATTACAAAGTAAAAAAGTTATAGATTTACAGGAAGTTGCAAAACAATGCACAAGGAGGTCCCCTGTATCCTTTATTAAGTTTCACCCAATGGTAACATCTTGCAGAACTCGATAGTGAAACCCAGAAATGGCCATTGGTCCAATCCACAGAGCTTATTCAGATCTCACCAGTCTTACACGCAGGTATTTGTGCCTGTGCAAAGTTCTGTGCAGCTTTATCACATTAAACTGGTGGTAGATTCCTGTAACCACCACCAAATTAAGATGCAGAACTGCTCTCTACACCTGTTATACCTTCCTCCATCCCTAACCCCTGATAACCACTAACCTATTCTCTGGCTGTATACTTTTGTTATTTTGGGAATGTGATATAAATGGGGGCTTATTTATTTATTTTTTAGTTCTCACCTGAGGATATGTTATAGAGAAAGGGAGAGGGGGAGAGAGAGAGAGAGAAACACTGATGTGCGGGAGAAACATCACTGGCTCCCTCCCATACCTGCCAAGACTAGGGAATCGAATTTTCAACCCTTCAGTGCATGGGACGATGCTCCAACCAACTGAGCCACACAGGCCAGCATGTAATGTTTTATTTTTAATTGTCAACCTTTACACTATTTATTTCACTACAAAGTTCTGACTATAGGGTTTCTACTCAAGTATTTCTAAGGAGAAGTGCTTTAACTATGAGGACCCCACTCATAGGAAAGTCAAGAATGTGGTGCATGGAGAGGAGGGTCAGGAAGCTAGGAGAACACTTACATTCAGCAAGCACTCACTGTGTGACAGGCACTGTTCTAGGGCTTTTCGAAAGCTGCCTACAGAAAGGAGCCTCAAGAGGCTGACTTTTCTTCAGGCTCTGCCCTCGCCTCATTTGCTGCACACTCTTCATGGCCTTTGCACATACTTCCCACTCACTCGGCCACCATTCCCTGAGAGCAAAAGGTTCTCCCTACTCAGAGAGCCAGACAGGAGCCACAGGGCCTCTGGCCACTGAATTGTTCAGTTTTGATTTCCTGTTCCCTTGGGTGCTGAGTGAGCTCTGACTCTGCTGAGCTCTGTTCCCAGTAGGCTGCATGCCATTTCTCTGTCCCTGGCCCTTGGGTTGAGCTTGCTGCCACCTCCCAGCTTCTAGGGCCAAATGCCACCTGGGAGCTGGATGTCGGTGGTTTCATCATTGGCATCACTTCCTGTAGCCACTTGGCTACCTCAGATTCATACCTTGAAGACGTAGAGAGAAACACACATGACTTTTATTGGCATTTTCAGGAATTAAAGATTCATGAAATAGAACCCATTGTCCTAAATCCCAGCTGGATATGAGATTTAGGAAATTCCCTTTTTGAGGTTATTAAGGCTCAGGGCTTGGTGAGGCTAAGTATCCGGTGACATAATGTAATCGACCTATTATCTGGGAACTTTGGGCTGGGCTGGCACAAACAGATGGTTAGGGACTTTAGACCCAGGAATAGATTACCAGCACTGGTCAGTTCTTATGTTGGAAGATCTTTGGATACATAGGTGGTTATGATGGGTCTGAGTAGTTAGGTACTGTCCTGTCTGAAGTAAAGGCATAAGCTCAATGTTATTTGAGAGCCTTTATTGCCCTTGCATTTTGTGAAATCTTTACTTTTCTTTGTCACTGTACCTATGGTGTGAGGCTGAGAAGGCACAGTCTTGGAGTTTCAACTTTGCCAGAACACTAAGGAGTATACTTCAGCTATTCTATAGGCAGAAGCCTCAGTATTCCATTCCAATGTGCACTAGGCTGGACACATACAACCATTAGGCAGTTGGAACACCTGCCACTTGTTTGATTAGCATCATGGCCAAGTACCTCATGCTGCATAACACAGGCACTTATTGAGGCAAATAATAGCTGATTATGTTGTGAGGATTTTGTTTTAACATTTAAGAAAATAAATTGGAGACCCCTTGAAGATTGTGACAGGAGATAGTCTGTATTTAGCCATTCTTTCTAAGTTAGAATCTGAGACCAAAGCCAGGAGTCATAGAGACTGATATTTGAGTTCATAGAAGCTCATATAAGAAGAGAAATGAGTCATTGTGCCACTGTCACCGGGCACATTAAAAATGATTGGATTGCTTCACCTAATGGTAGACACTTTGATCACTGTTAGAAATTTACTGGTAACACATTAAAACTTTGTTATTCAACCTTTTTCCCTGGGAAACCCCCTCTTTCTAGGCCTCCACCTCTTCATAGATAAAATAGCTTAAAGTTCTTGTAAGTCTTTCAAGGGCAGATAGATTCCCTTTAGAGTGGATTCCAATTCAAAGCAAACAACGTTAAAGCAAGGTCCAAAGTGTGTTAATCAGAAATGAAATACTGAAGAGTATTTTGTTTACAAATAAGAAAGAGTACTGTGATGTGCCGGAGATGTGATTTTTCCACAAAGAGAAGTCCTTACATTTACTGCACGGACTCGCTGTCCACCCTTTTCTCTTTGTAGCAAGTGTCCTTTTGGTGAGAGGCACATGAAAGACTCTCACTCTCTTATCTGCAATCCTAAAATCTAGAAAGCTATGCAAACCAGTGTTTTTTAAATATCTGATGCCATTTGCCAGCAAAATCTGAGCTGAACTGACTTGAAACTGTTTATAGGTTTTATTTATCTCACCTATCTTCATGTTTTATTTCAGAACTATTAATGCTTGTTTATGGGGCAGTGCCCAGGTCCTTTGTGAGTCTAGTTACACAATGTAAGGTATCGGTACTGTTTGCCATTTCTTCCTAAAAATATGAACTCTGAACCCTTACCACAGCTGCCCAAGGGTTTAAAGACAAGGAATTGTGGATCCAGAGCATACTTCCCCCCCACCCCCGTACTACATAACTATCTGCATTTTTTGAAAGGCAGTGGGTCCCAACCAGATGTCCCAGCTTGTCAGGCCTGTCACATTATCCACATTAAATCCCAGACTCCAATGCTTTCTCTGTTCTGCCCGCAGTCTTGTCAGCAGCAGCAGGGCTCATAGGCTGGCTGGGCACAGAGGTGACTGCAGCACTGTGGGTCTGAATTTCCAGGAGCCCTTTTCTGATCCCTTATGCAGTCTCTCCTCATGGGAGACAGGGAGTGGGTGTTGAATATTTGGCTCATTGCTGCCAAGGGTTATACTGGGGTGTGTAAGAACTTATAGTAATTCCACTGAGTCATTCACTCATTTATTTGTCAGTCTCTTCATTCACTTAGCTAACACTTTTTTTGTGCACCTTTTATGATTTAGGTATATTTTATTGAGATTCTTGTACAAAGTAAGAGAGAGAGGAAAGCTTGGACTTAATCAGAATGTTCTCAGACAATGTCTCAAATAATCCAAGAGATGTTAATGGATGTTAGAGGGGGAAACATTTTCATAATCAAATAAGTCTAGAAAAATAATGAATTAAACAGGTTTCTTCACTACAGCACTTTTCTGAGTCCTTAATAAAGTAATATGTGTGGCCAAAATCCAAAAGGGAGCCTTAGCATTGACCAAGGAATGCTTGCTTGGGGACCTCTAGGCCTCTTTTAGATCAGATAATTTTTTATAATCCATGGAGTCTATAGGAGGAATTATGTGGAAGGTGACAAAGGGATCAGTGTTTCTCTCTCTCTCTCTCTTCCTCTCCAGGGTATCCTAGGGTGAGGATTAAAAAATAAATAAATAAAAATTTAAAAAGTACAGGTGACTACCTGGGACTAGGGCAGAAGAATAATGCTCTTCTAGAATCAACTGACCTTGAGAAGTAATAGCCCCTACAGAGCAATTTCCAACTGAATCTCTTTTAATTTTTTATTTCCCAAACAGCTTGCCTTCAAAGTATTATACTATACACATCACAAGAATATTATTGCCTTACGAGCTGTTAACATTTCTTTTATGTTTAATATTATTTTGTATTAGTTTCAGGTGTACAACATAGTTGTTAAACAATCATTTGCTTTATAGAGCATTGCCCCAATGTTTCCATTATCCAACTGGCACCATGCATAGCTATTGCAATATTATTGACTCTACTAAAGACCCGGTGCACAAATTCGTGCATGGGTGGGGTCCTTTGGCCTGGCCAGCAATCAGGGCTGATTGGGGTCATCTCACCCAGTCCCTATCTAGGTCGTTGGGAGGAGGAGAGAAGGGATGGACCACAGTAGGTTGGCCTGTGGGTGGAGGTTGGCTGTGGGAGCACACTGACCATCGGGGGCAGCTCCTGTGTTGAGCATCTGCTCCCTGGTGGTCAGTGGGCGTCATAGCTACCAGCTGGTCATCCAGTCATCTGGTCATGTGGTTGTAACAGTTGCTTAGGCTTTTATATATATAAATTCTCTATATTGTACTTTACATCCACATGACTGTTTTGTAACTGCCAATCTGTATTTCCCAATCCCTTCATCTTCTTAACCCAGTTCCCCAATCCCTACCTCTTTTATAATCATCAGTCTGTTCTCTGTATCTATGAGTCTGTTTCCATTGTGTTTATTCATTTATTTTGTTCTTTAGATTCCACTTACAGTATTTGACTTTCCTGACTAACTTGTTTCACTTAGCATAATACCTTCTAGGTCCATCCATGCTGTTGAAAATGGTAAGATTTCACTCTTTTTTATGGTAGAGTAATATTCCATCTATACTAATAAAAGCCTTGGTGGTTATCAGGTCAGCAGGGGAGAGTAATTGGGGGCATTCAGGCCAGAAGAGGAGCAGTTAGGTGTCAATCAGGCCACAAGGGAGCAGTTAGGGGGCAATTAGGCAGACAGGCAAGTGCGTAGGAGCCAGTGGTTTCAGATTGTGAGAGGGATGTCACAGATTGAAGAGGGTGCAGCCTGGGCTGAGGGACACCCTCCCCAGTGCATGAATTTCATGCACCAGGCCTCTAGTTTTATATAAGCACCAGAAGTTTTTTTACCCACTTATCTACTGATGGCCATTTGGATGCTTCCATATCCTGGATATTTTATTTTATTTTATTTTATTTATTTATTTATTTATTTATTTATTTATTATTTTTTTTAAATTAATTTTTATTAATTTTTTATACATATCTCCCCATTGCCCCCCTCCCTCCCAGGCATACTCCAACCCCCCAGTGTCTGTGATCATTGGTTATGCTTATATGCATGCATACAAGTCCTTTGATTGATCACTTATCTACCTAACCTAACTTTAATTTTTCTGCTGTAATTTCACAGTGTTTGATGCTTTATGATTTTTGTCTTCCTGAAAATTATCAGTCTACTCCCTTTCTGTGCTCCTGATTCTATTATATTCATCAGTTTATTCTGTTGATCAAATTTTTAATTCACTTAATTTTTAGATTCACTTGTAGACAGATATGTATTTTTTGTTCATAATTTTTTGTCTTTTACCTTTTTCTTCTTCCTCTTCTAAAAGAGTACCTTTCAGCATTTCATATAATACTGGTTTGGAGTTGATGAACTCCTTTAGCTTTTTCTTCTCTGTGAAGCTCTTTATCTGCCCTTCAATTCTGAATGATAACTTTGCTGGATAGCTTATTCTTGGTTGTAGGTTCTTGCTGTTCATCACGTTGAATATTTTTTGCCACTCCCGTCTGGCCTGCATCGTTTCTGTTGAGAAATCAGCTGACAGTCGTATGGGTGCTCCTTTGTAGGTAATGAACTGTTTTCCTCTTGCTGCTTTTAATATTCTCTCTTTGTCTTTTGCTCTTGGTATTTTAATTATGATGTGTCTTGGTGTGGTCCTCTTTGGATTCCTTTTATATGGGGTTCTGTGTGCTTCCTGGACTTGTAAGTCCATTTCTTTTACCACATGTGGGAAGTTTTCAGTCATTATTTCTTTAAGTAGGTTTTCAGTATCTTCTCTCTCTTCTTCTGGCACCCCCACAATTCTGATGTTGGTACGCTTGAAGCTGTCCCAGAGGCTCCTTACATTATCTTCACATTTTTGGATTCTTTTCTCTTCTTGCTTTTCCAGTTGAATGTTTTCTGCTTCTTTATATTTCAAATTTTTGACTTGATCCTTGCCTTTCTCTAGTCTGCTGTTAGGACTCTGTATAATATTTTTTATTTTAGTCAGTGTATGATTAATTTCTATTTGGTCCTTTATCATCTTTAGTTGGACCTTTTTCATCTCCTCTTGGGCCTCACTAAATTTATCCATCTTTTCTAGCATATTCTTGAAAAACCTTATAAGTGTGGTTTTGAACTCTATATCCAGTCGTTTTTTTTCCTCCATTTCTTTTGTTTGTGATCCCTTCCCTTGTCTTGGCATTTTCACTATGCCAGGAGAACTTCTGTGTTGAATTCAGCCTTATGATACCAGACACAAAACCGAAGAAGCCTTTGTTGAGCTTGGGATGGGTGGAGTCTCGGGGCTTAAGGGACCGCCTTGCCTTCCAGTCGGCCCCGCCCTCCACAGCCCCTGAGTCTCACGTGACTGGGTAATGGCTGGAGCCGTCCTTGTGCCTCTAACCGCTGCCTTTCCAGCTCTCCTGCGCAGCAGGGCCTCACCAGTCTAGGTCTCTAGGGTTTCGTCCGAAACAGGGGCTTAGTGGAGTCAGAAGTGGCACAGTTCGGAGGGTCTGTCTCCCGCCCACTCTCGAAAGCCAGCAGCACAATCAGCAATCTGTCCTGCATGCAGTGCTGTGCACGGCACCAGGCCTTTGATCTTTTGCGACTCCCTTAAGTTTCCGTGCACTTCTCCATTTTCACAGTCCAAACTCCCCCCGTATGAGTTTCGGCTGGATCTGGGTTTTAGTGTCGTAGGATAAGGGGTTTAATGCCTTTGAGAGTCTCCGTTTCCCTCCCGCCAGAGAAAGCCAGCCAGGTACTCCGGCACCACACACGCGTCTCCGTACCTCAGCTTTTTGCAGCTCCTCTGGGTCTCCGTGAGCCCCTCTCTTTCCTTCTAGTTGTAGAACTTCCACTCAGCCAGCTTTCCTGTGGTTCTGGATGATGTCCGTTCTGTCTTTTAGTTGTAGTTTTGAAATTGTTGTGCGAGGCAGCAGTGTAGGTGTTTACCTATGCCGCCATCTTGGATTCCCCCTCCCCCATATCCTGGATATTTTAAATAAAGCTGCAATGAACATAAGAGTGCATATATTCTTTTGAATTAGTGTTTTGGGTTTCTTTGGATATATACTCAGAAGTGGAATCTCTTGTTCATGAGGCAGTTCCATTTTTAATTTATTTAAGGACTCTCATACCTTTTTCAATAGTGGCTGCATCAATCTGCATTCCCACCAACAGTACACACAAATTCTCTTTTCTACATATCCTTGCCAGCACTTGTTGTTTGTGAATTTATTTATGATACCCATTCTAACAGATACAAATTTAAATGTGGTTTTAATTTGCATTTCTCTGATATTTACTGATGTTAAACATCTTTTCACATGTCTATTAGCCATCTGTATGTCCTCTTTGGAGAAATGTCTATTCAAGTACTCTGCCCATTTTTTAGTTTAATTTAATTTAATTTTTTGTTAATCTTCACCCAAGGATATTTTTCCTCATTGATAGTTAGAGAACATGTAAGGGAGGGAGAAAAGAGAGGAAGAGAAAGAGAGAGAGAGACATTGATGTGAGAGAAACACATTGGATGGCTACCTCTCACATGTGGCCTGACTGGGACCAGGATTGCAACTGCAAGGCAGGTACATGCCCTTTTCAGTGTGCAGGTTATTGCTCTAACCACAGAATAACACCAGCCACGGCTCCTCTGCCCATTTTTTAATTGGATTGTTTATTTGTTTTGGAGTTGAGTTAAATGAGTTCTTTCTAAATTTTGGATATTGACAACTTAGGTGTATCATGTCTTTTCATTTTGTTGAGGGTTTCCTTTGCTGTGCAAAAACTTTTCAGTTTGATATAGTCCCATTTGTTTATTTTTTTTGTTTCCTTTGCCCAAAGAGAAATATCAGGAAAAATATTGCTAAATGTCACTGCCTATGTTTTCTTCTAGGAGCTTTTTGAGTCTTACATTAAGTTTTTGATAAATTTTTTAATATATATTTTATTGATTTTTTACAGAGAGGAAGGGTGAGGGATAGAAAGTCAGAAACATCGATGAAAGAGAGACATCGAGCAGTTGCCTCCTGCATGCCCCACACTGGGGATGTGCCCGCAACCAAGGTACATGCCCTTGACCGGAATTGAACCTGAGACCTTTCAGTCCGCAGGCCAACGCTTTAGCCACTGAGCCAAACCGGTTTTGGCAAGTTTTTGATAAATTTTGAACATATGTTTGTATATGGTGTAAGAAGGTGGTCTAATTTCATTATGTTTTTGCATGTATCTATCCAATTTTCACAACATTCATTGAATATATTATCTTTACCTCATTGTATGTTCTTGCATCCTTTGTCAAATATTAATTGACCATATAGGTGTGGGTTTATTCCCAGTTTCTTTACTCTGTTCCATTGACCTGTCTGTTTTTATGCCAGTAATATGCTATTTTCATTACTATGGCCTTATAGTATAGTTTCTACCAGGTAGTGTGATACCTACAACTTTGCTCTTTTTTTCTAAAGATTGCTGTGGCTATTGACTTGTTAGCATTTTGAGAAACAAGACTTCTCATGATCTAAGAATATGTGGGGTACAGGAAGAGTCCCATTTTTATGACTGGTCTTAGAGTTGAGTTCAGCTCTTTCCTAGGACCAAAAAATATACTTCATTGTAGTATTTTAAAATACTTACCCACCATTAGAATGTTAGTTTTACCTATGGAGATTCAATGTAACTGTATGACTAATCCATAGGACAAAGTTTTGCTATAGACAAATAAAGCATTAAGGTGGGATGCAATAAATTGGACTCATTAGTGTTTCCTTTGAAAAATAATGATTTGAGTTCAATTTCTGAATTAAACTTGGCTTCTTTTTACCATGTCTGTGGTTATAGTTGTTATTAGTTTTTTCTGCCATTGACTTGCTCTCTGACAGGAATTATATCACTTCATTTCTGTTTGATTTTGTTGTGCCTTGGTTTTTCCAGGGAAAATGGGAATTTGAGTATAAAAAATGCCTATGAAACTGGGAATACTTCTGGAGTGGACAATTGTAGATATTATGAATTGAATTTATTTTCCCAGTGATCTCTACATAGTGAGCACTAAACCATAATGATGATCCATGAGGGCAAATGTCTCTTCTGTCTTCTTATCTACTGAATCCCCAGTGGACAGTGGAGGTGCTCAGTACTTGTTGAATGCATACAAGGAAGGAAGGAAGGAAGGAAGGAAGGAAGGAAGGAAGGAAGGAAGGAAGGAAGGAAGAAAGGAAGGAAAGAAGGGTATGAGGGAAGGTGGGAGGGAGAAAGAAAGCAAGGGAGAGAGGAAAGGAAAGGAGACAGGAAGGGTGGGAGGAAGGAAGGAAGAAAGGGAGGGAGGAAGGAAGGAGAAGGGAGGGAAAAAGGTTGGGAAGGAGGAAACCATCCTCTGAGCTAGCAGGTAGCAGAGTGCCACCTTTGTTCTTTCATTGTCATGAAACTCAGGAGAAATGTAGAACTTTTTTATTCATGATATTTTCTAAGTCATAAAATATTTTTCAATATTCCAAATATCCTTAGATATTTCTTCCTCCGTCTTATGTGGCTGAGTAAATCATTTCATCTATCAGGACTTCTCATGAACAAGAATGGTTTACTGCTTTTTAAGAGAATGAACATTTTCCATTTTTATTTTTCTATGCCTCAGGAAATCTGTGTGTGTTTTTTCCTATAGTGAGCAAGTTCATGTTTAGCTGTGTGCTGGTTAATTAGAGCTGTAGGCTACTGATATTTAAATTGCTTGATCCTCTCAAAATCCTACCTTATCCTATCTAATAAAATAGTAATATGCAAATTGACCATACCTCTGCTACACCCAAGCCAGACCTACCACCCAATCAGGAGCTAGTATGAAAATTAACCCAACCAAGATGGCTGCAGCCACAGAGTGAGCAGGAAACTTGGGTTTCCTCAGGAATAGAGGAAGCCAAGTTTTCCACACATCCTGGCTGGCCAAGGCCTCCACTCAAAACTACAAAATTTTAATTATAGGAGATAAATAAATCCCAACAAAAATGGTTGTAGCCATGGAACTAGAGAGAGCAGGAGGCTTGAGTTGCCCCCAGTGATAGAGAAAGCCAAGCTTTCCACACACCCTGGCTGGCCTAAGCCTCTACTCAAAGCTACAAAGTTTCAATTACAGAAGACAAATAAATCCCAGATACCAGGGCCTCTGCTTGGGTCGCCAGGGGTGTGACTGGCCTGCAAACCATCACAGGACCTTTTCCCAGGCTGCCCTATGCCCCAAAGGAAACCCCACCCTGATCTTGATCTGGGTCATCTTTCAGGGCAAACCAGCTGGCCCCCAATGGTGTAGTAGGCCTCTATCCTATCTAATCCTATCCACTAAAAGAGTAATATGCAAATTGACCATCATTCCAACAGACTGTGGTCAAAGATGGCTTCCTCCATGTGGACACAAGATGACCCACAAGGGAGGACAGTTGGGAGTGATCAAGCCTGCAGGGGAGGGTAGTTAGGGGTGACCAGCTGGCAGAGAAGGGCAATTGGGGGGGACCCAGGTCTGCAGGGGAGAGAAGTTGAGGGGGACTAGGCCTACAGGGGAGGGCAGTTAAGGGTAAACAGGCTGGCAGGGTAGCATTCAGGCATCAATCAGGTAGGCAGGGGAGTGGTTAGAGGGTGATTAGGCAGGCAGGCAGAAGCAGATAGGTGCAATCAGGAAGGCAGTCAGGTGAGCAGTTGGGAGCTAGCAGGCCATTTAGGCCCAATCCCACTAGGGGATCCCAGATTGGATAAGGTACAGGTTGGGCAGAGGGATCCCCCTCTCCCCATGCACGAATTTCATGCACCAGGACTTCTAGTAGTCTATAAAAACCCAAGTGACATTTTTCTTTTTTAAAAAATATATTTTATTGATTTTTTTTACAGAGAGATGAGTGGGATAGAGAGTTAGAAGCATCGATAAGAGAGACATCAATCAGCTGCCTCCTGCACACCCTCCACTGGGGATGTGCCCACAACCAAGGTACAGCTCTTGACCAGAATCGAACCTGGAACTTTTCAGTCTGTAGGCCAACGCTCTATCCACTGAGCCAAACTGGTTCCGGTGACATTTTTCTTTTCTAATTGTGGAAGAGTTCACTTTGTCTCAGGCCTTTCTTCCCATACAACCCATGTTTGCTTCTTTCTGAAGAACTATGACAAACAGGTTAAGGGGATGTGATCCAGGAGGAAGAACACTGGAGCCAGGATACCAGGGTTTGAGTCCCCACCTAGCTACCGATCCATTGCTGGGCAAATCTCTCAGCTTTTCTAGCTATATTGTACCCTACAGGGCTGTCCTAGAATGCAAACAGCTCTGTGGAATGTTCTGTTTTTCCCTGGTAGAGCACTCAGGAAGCCCAGGGTAGAGAACATAGGGCTGAGCCTCCATTATGGCCACACAGTTCCATTTCCAGGGGTTCCCAATTGCTGGGACCAAGGATGTGTTTGTGAGCAGCCTGAGCTGGCCAGGGTTGCAACTCCTGCACTAATTAAAAAAAAAAAAGTTAGTGCCACCTACGAGTCTTTTGATCGATGCATAATAATAATATTAAAAGTTTTAAAAATTCCATACTCACTGCCCCATGAGCCAGGAGGTCTGGGTTCTGACTGGACTCTGAGCTAATTAGCCTCCAGTCTCTGAATTTCAGTTTTTTTTTATGTAAACTCAGGGAGGTGGACTGCATATTTATGCACCTTTAATGGTGAGTTCTTTCAGTTTGCTAAGCACTGTTTTCAATAGTTATTGTGTAGTAACTGCGCTGAAGGGACAATTGCAATGCTCACTTTAGGGAATAAGAAACTGAGGCCCATATAGGCTCACAAAAGCAGTAAGTAACAGATCTAGATTCCAGCCAGGCAGTCCAGCTCTGAGGACCTGTGTGTCCTCACTGCCTCCCAGACAAGTGACTTCTCAGAGCAGATAGACATTCAGGGCAGGGATTCTTCAACCCGTCAGAGCTCTGTCTTCAAGATGCAAAACAAGGAACACCCTTCTCAAGTAATTTCCAGTGTCGTTTTCTGGATTTACTTGGTGAAACAGGTGCCCTAGGCTACATTATGGGATGTTCCTGTTCCTACCTGGTCTATGTCAGTTAGCTACATACGTCCCCAAGTACAGATTGCTGTAAAAAGGCAACTGTCTTCATTTTGTGGTGTTTTTTCTTTGACTTCTGAACATAAGAATAAGTGTGTTTATAAACCACCAATTTAGGAACCATTCTATGACAGTTTTGTTGCTGCTGATAAAGAGCCAATCATTTGGAACAGTAAGATGCAGGCATTTCAAGAGACATCCCAGACAACTCTTCAAAGCTGAACTGAACTATTGTGAAGGGAGAAGCTGCTTCCTTTGAAGCTAGGGTGCACGATTTTGCTTTCCAAGGTATGTGCATGCCTCCTCTTAATGCCAGCTTTGTGTACACATCTGAGGGTGGATTTCTGGCTTGGAAGAAGAAATGACGCAGGTGATGAGGGTGTGCCTTGTGCCACAACAACTGAGCTATTGTCCTGTCCCCCACCCACACCCCACCCCTTCCTTCTCTGTTGGATCCCTGGGCTTCTCTAGTGATAAGGCAACACAGAGGTTTTCCCTGGAGGCTGGGAAGGCTGCCTCCTCAGCCAGCAGTAGCAGCTTGAGGCTGGAGCTGTCCTGCTTTAGCCCTCAATCCCACCCTGGGTGCAGGGCCTTCTCTTATTTCAAAAGAAACCCCAGTTGGAACAAAGCCCTAAGAGGAAATGAGTTCAGAGGGAGGGACTCATTCCCAGGGTGGTGCCTTCTAAGAAAAGGCTTCAGAGTCAGACACTGGCCTCACCTGTGCCTCTACCTGTGAAAGGCCCATTGAAATCAAAAGTTTCTGAGACCCGGGCCCAGCCTTCATCTCACCCTGAAACTCCTTCGGAGTATTCCTGCTGGCCCCAGACAAGTTGTGTCCAGAGTGCTTTTGCTTGTTAATGCCAAAGCAAAGCATCTTTTCCCCAATGACACTCCCTCCCTTTCTGCAGCTGGGCAGGACTCACGATGACGTGATAGACACTGGTTCCCAAGTCCTCAGCAGGGACTTTCGCCGGGAGGCACCCAGTGTCCCTAGCCCAGGAGCACTGCCTCAGAACCACAGCAGGCCCATCAGGGGCTTTCCTATGATGTTCCCCCTCCATTTGGGTTCCAGCACTCCCACACCCGCAGCAGGTTGAGTTGGAAGAGCTTATAATTTAGCTGCAGTTTGAATACTTAGCTTTCCCAGGGAGGGGTGGGCCCAGATCCTGCAGGCAGAACCCGACAAGATGTCAGACCTGGATTATAGTCCTGGCTTCCAGGCTCTCAGTTTTCTTACATGCACAGTGAGTTTATAATAGTAATAGTAATAGTAATAGTAATAGTAATAGTAATAGTAATAGTAATA
>JAAGEH010000392.1:19559120-19727612 GCA_011751065.1 Lasiurus cinereus
TAATAGTAATAGTAATAGTAATAGTAATAGTAATAGTAATAGTAATAATAATAATAAGATGACTGATGAGAATGAGCATTTATTGAGTACTTATTATGTATCAGGCATTTAACCAAGTGATTCACATTCATCTTCTCACTTAATTTTTACAACAACCTCATGAAATAAACATCATTTTATGCCCATTTTACAAGTGAGGAAAGTGAGGTTTAGACTTAATTTACCTGCCAACATTTCACAGCTAGGAACTGTCAAATTAAAATTTAAACCATGATTTTTTTTTGTACTCCTTGCGACAACCTTTAACTATCAGTCTCTTTATTCACCCACCTCTATCCCCCAGTCAGAAACAACTGCTAATCTGCTTTCTGTCTCTGTGTGGTAATTTACCCAGCAGACAGCAGAGGAGTTCAATGAAAGCCTTTTCTCCAGCAGTGAAAATTATGATCATTTTAATGTGCTCATTAACTGTCCATATAAGCATTGTTCCCTCAAAGATTTGGCTCAGTAAGAAAGGGAGAGTGTAGTGGTGAACACAGAGGTCCGAGGTCATGTGACCACTCACCACAGAATGCTAAACTCCTTCCTTCCTCTGCCCAGAACTAGAGGACTCCAGACACCTCTCCCTGCAAATTACCCACTCCATTAATAAAGTGAAGGGCTGTTTCAAAATGACAAGTACAGAGCACACTCAGGGGTCAGCAGGAGAAACAGAAGTTAAAACTGTTTGACATCAAAGCGCGTAGGAACCTTAGTATCAATTTAGTGCCCATTTTGGCCCCATTTTGTGGACCTGGGGACTGAGGCTCACCCAATACATGACCCTGAATTGGGTTTTGAACCAGAAAGGAAATGATGATACTGTTGGGGCTGGTGGGCTGCTGGTGGAGTTGAATGGTGCCCCTGGTTGGGGAGGTGGTTGTATTTCGGTTGCAGAGGAGAGTGTCTTTCTACTTGGGAAGCACCTAGGGGAGCCCATAGGCGTGATGGCACATCAGGCTTACAATCTGGTCTCAAATAGCCCAGAAACTAAGTGGTGGAGGGGAGAGAAAGACAAAGGAGGGGATAGAGTAAAACTGGGGAATCTGGGTGAAGGGAGTATGGCAGATCTTTGTACTAGTCTTACAACTTTTCTGGAAATGTGGAATTATTTAAAAAGAAAAAAAAGAAAACCGGATAGTCACCTCCCAACACCCCAGTCCAAACCAAACCAAGAAAGCAAAATATATTCTCCGGCGGTCGTCTAGACCCTAGGTTCTGAGCATAGCAGTGAGGGCTAGTACTCCAGCAGCCTCGGGAAACTTCGTGGGTTCTAGATAATCCTAGTGTTCTCTTTTGATTCCCATTGTTACTGGGAGGATTTCCAGGAGGGATCTTTTAATATTTCTTATTCTCATAGCACATTTCTTATTCATATTACTGAACAGTTCCTATTATTTAAAAATTTATTTTATTTAAAATCTATGAAGGAGGAATTTCTCTTGAACATTCTCAGGAACAAAAGACTATTTGGGAATTTTATTGCCTTGAATATACCATCATTAGGTTATTTTTAATAGGAAAAGCCCCCTAGGTACTGGCAGTGACAAATTGCTCATCAACATGAACACACAGAACCCTGCCCATGCTCTGCCATGAACTGTTGGAAGGAACAGGTGCCCATGGGGCCTGAGTTAATGAGCAGTGATAGCTAGGCTGAGGCAGTGTGTCTCCCCAGAGGTGAGAATGCTCTTATTTAGCCTAAAGACATAAATGAAGCAGTTTTTTGGGACATGTCAAAACTGAACTGGGGTCATTTTAATGTAATAATAATTCCTTCCTCTCAGTCATGAGGGGGTGGGGGTGCATATGTGCCTACCTTTACCTATAACTGTACACACACATACATGCACACATGTGTGGGTACACACACACACACACACACCTGTTACTTAGAACACAGACATCCCCACACTGTGGGTTGCTCAGTATTGTCCGCCTCTCCACTCCACACTTTCGTGCTCTTTGCCGTGGTGCAAGAAGCTGGAAGTTTGCAAGCTGCATTGTCCAGATTCCCTTGCCATTTCAGTTCCTGTTGGTGTTTGCCAATGGCAGGCATTGTCAGGTGTTTGGAAGGACAGGAGCATAACAGACTTGTCCTGGAAGTGCCTCTGGAAGTGGCAGTGGCAGCAACATTGGCTAAGTTTGGGCTTTTTGGTCCTTGCACAGGACGTATGGTTTCAACAACTGTGGCAGCCACAGGCCTTCAGCATCCTGAGTAGGAGACTGTGGGATTTTGATTCCAACTGTGCCTTCCAGGCTCCCAGTTCCCATGGCATCCACAGGGGTGGGGTCCTGTCCTCCTGCAAGAAGGTGATGACATCGGTTCTGAGCATAGCAGTGAGGGCCGGTACTGCAGCAGCCTTGGGGAAACCTCGTGGGTTCTAGATAACTCTAGTGTTCTCTTTGATTTCCAGCCTTGAGAGTGGTAGCAGATTCCTAATACTAACTCCGGATAATTTCACCATTTTTCTCAGTCCTTCCGATATTTTGTCATCTATTCCCTGTATTAAATTCCCTCTGAAACACCGGAAGTAGTTCTGATTCCTCAGGTTTTGGAAAATACATGGCAGACCCAGGCAGGCTTCTTGTCCTGGCACCTTGATGGCCAGCAAATGGTTTGTAGCTATGGGTGGGAGGCTGGGGGGCGGGGGGGAGTGCTTGGGGTGTGGGAGGGGGATGAGTCTGGGAGAGGAATTTTTGTGCTTATTTCCAACAGTAAACAGTAGGGATTTAGAGAAGGTCCATAGCATTCGTCTCCAATTTTTTTATTGCCCTTAAGATATTTGATGTAATTAAACACTTTTTATTTCATTGTCACCTTAGGTTCCTATTTCTTTTCAGTCTCATACCAGTGTTTCTGACCCTTCAAAATATTAACAGTGTCTCCATCAAACTTTCAAGCCATTCCTTTGGTTTATGATTTGGATTTCAAACCTTCATCTCTCCTTAACTGCTGAGACCTTTGAGGTGAGGTTCAGGATCTGAAGGAGGGGCTGATACACAAATAAGAATGCTATATAAGAAATATACAAATTTAGAAGGCATCGGGGGCCATGTTGAGCCTCTTTCTTTAAGAGACACACTGACTTCTAGTCTGGTCCACTATTTATTTACTTGAATACACATTTTCCCTTTAGCAATGCATACAGATATATCAAAGGTAAAGTTTGGTAAACAGTAAAAGGATTATCAGGTTAGGGAATTGCCCTGAGCCACCACTTGGTGCTTAGCATCAGCCTTGCTAATGCCCAAGGTCCATCAGCCTTCTGTGTTCCTTGGTGCACTGACAGTATTGGCAAGTTTGTTTTTCTGCACTTATCTTTGCTCTTTTATTGATTTACTCATCCTCTTTTATTTAACCATCTAATTCAACCCCTCACAGTTTTTCCTCCTATATGTAGATGCTGCTCTGAGCATCTTCTGTACCCAGTCCTGGGCTAGAATCTGGAGATACAGGGAGCCACTGAGAAGTACTTGCTGCCCTTGTGTACCTACTGCTTAGTGAGGCAGATGGACCAATATGTAGGCAATTTCCATGTGGTGTGGGAGGTGCTCCATAGCAGGTCCCACTGGACCCTCATCTACCTTTTCCTTAAAAGGCATATCTTTGCTATTCCCCCACTAGAATGCATATAGGCTTCCAGGATTCCTTGTACCTCACGCACAAGGTATCCTTGGTCTGGCCCAGCATAGAGCCTAAGTCAGCAAATGATGAACATGAAAATGAAAATAAAAAAATAAAATTGAGACACTATCATTTTCAAACAAGGTATGGGACTCTGGGACTACAGGCAGCCCAAGAGCAGAAGAGTTCTTGGTGGCCTCCTAGCACCCATGTGGGTCCATGGAGTAGGACAGTCACCCTCCTACTCAACAGGGGCAATTCACATGACCCATTTTCCTCCAGAGCCTAGAATTCCTGAAATGATTTAAATTATACCTATGTCCTTTTAAAATACTTTTTTTATTTTTATTTTTGGCCAAGCCCTGTTGCATCTACATAAGTCACTGAATATATTTGTTGATATTGTTTTCCCTTTCTTACTATTTCTTATATTGTGGGATCTCATCACATGCATTTTAAACTTAGGAAAATTCACTTACCTTGTAAGCTAACAGCTACCCTCTGCTCTACACTCCTCCCAAAAGAAGAAAGGGACAAGGATGCAGGTAGTGGAGGTTCAGTGACTCGGGTGTCCTGGGTGAAAGGGGATGAGCAAGTTGTGCCTCAGCTGTATCCATCTTTCTGTCAAAGGAGGAACATTGAGGAAGCAGGCTGCCCTAGCCTAGTGTGCTAACCTGTGGGGACACAGGCACTCAGAACTCTGTCTTAGAGGCTCAAGGACAGGTGGCTTATTTCTAAATTAAGACAATGAATGTAAGAGTGAGCCAAGGTAAGAAAAAAAGCACAGGAGAAAGTCATTCCAAGCTGAGGGCTTTTTGCAAGACCACAGTCAGGAGGGCTCAGGGCCTTTGCCAAAGTACTTTGAGTCTTGTCCCTGGGGAAGGAAGAGGGAGAGTTGAGGTTGGAGGAAGCAAGTAGGATTTTACAAGATATGCTAAGGAATTTGATAGCCTGAATACATTTTAAGAAGGGAATTTGCCCAACTAGAGTTATATTTTAGAGAGAAGACACCAGAATGTCCAGCTGTCCCAAGTAGATAGTAGGGGAGTCACCCTGCAGAACAGGAAAAAAATCTCTCACAGTAACTCAGCTGAGGGATCATAGGTGATGATAGTGGCTCAGAATACAAGTAGTAGAGCTGTGTGTAGGATTTTCTTCCAGAAATTTTCTAAATTTTGGTCAGTTTTGATGCTTTTGGGCTTGGAAAATTCTTTTCATTTTTTTTAGACACTCAGATGAACTTGCAAAACAACATTTTCAGTGTAAAAAAATCAGACACATGTGTCCATCTCCCCACAACTCTGCCAAAAAATAAAGTAAAATAAATAGGTTTAGAATTTTTAGAGAACTGGTGCTCAGCAATGAGCAGTACCTAAATAAAATATCTGTGAAGAGTCAGTTCTTGGCACTTTGATTCTCAAAATCCATTCTAAAAAAAAATTAAGAATAGAAAAGAGTGGTGGCTCCATGTGAAATGAAGCCAACAGAGCATTCATTGAATGACCATTTTGCCACCAGCAAAATCCTTGTCAAGAAGATGGGATGAAAAGAAGAGAAAATGAAGCTTGGTTGCTGCACTGTGTGGTTTGTAATGAAGCTGGAAAATGGAATGGCACACATGGGACTATCCATTATGTAATTACTGTTAAGATGCTGGCTTGAAATAAAGTACTATTTTATTGCCAAGAGGGAGCTAAGTGGCTCAAAGTTGCATCGATTAGGCAGCCTTGGAATGAGTGGCTCTGAAGGGTGCAAGATAGAGAAGATGGGAGGATGCATGACAGTGCACAGGAACCAGCTGGGCTCAGCACAAGGCAAGGGTTATTTCCTAATGGAGCTGCAGTGCACAAGGATTGCAAACTCCAAGGAGCTGGAAGTCATTTTTTTTTTTAAAGCAAAAAGCTTATTGTTTTGAACAATGAAATTATGTCCTTCTTGAAGAGCTTAATGATCCTGGGCCAAGGGCTTTGACAGGAAACACAGACCTGAAAAAATGGCAATGTCTACAAAGCAAGGGCAGGCTGTGCTGGGGTAACACATCTCTCCTCAGTCCCCCTGCCCCCCGCCCTCAACTGTCTCTTTTTACCCTGATCCAGGTCCACGGTCCATCGTGACTGCAAAGGGAATGGAAATGTCCTTTTCTTATGAGCTGTGCTGCTTGCAGACAGGCTAAGGGATTTAAGGAGGAATATATTCATCTCCCCTTGAGCAGTTCTCTCCAACCAGGGAAGATCCCCCAGGGATGGTGGGATTCAGTTGAGTGGGGTTTCCTTATGGAGATGGAGGAGTGCGCCGAGATGTATTTATTGTCTTTGGTGGCTCATTTGCCCCTTCCTAAGTATAAAACTATACATTCTCCACTTGCTAAAAACCACTTTTAAACCTATCTTGGTTGGTTAGGGTGCCTACCCTGTCAGGGCTGGGGAGAGTTCTATTTAACGCTCTCCAGGTGCAGGCCTGGGAGCACAGAAAGGGGAGCATGGCCTTGCTTTTACCATCCCTTCCCAAAGTTCTCAGAGCCTTCCTGTGACCATCCAACCAGCACAGACACAACCTTCCCCAGGATTTCAACCTCTGCAAATTGGAGAGGATCTTTGATATTTTAATAAAATTGGTTTCAATTTGTCCTCTTTAAAAGCAAGTCTGCCCATTTAATGCAGATATTAGTCAGGTTGGGGCACACTACGGAAAACACCCCCATCAAATTTCAGTGGGTTAAGATCCCAAAGGTTCACTTTTCTTTTTTATGCACTTGTGGGTGGGCTGGGACCTCAGTGGTCAGAGAAGCCCTGCCCCTAGGTCTGCTGATTTCCAGGCTGCAGGGAGAGCAGTGCCTGGAGAGTCACCACTGCTTCCTAGACCTTCTCTCTGGACACCTATCTCCTCTGCAGCATCGGGGGTTGGGAGTGGGGGGGAGGAAGTGGGGGAGAGAGTGGGGCACCTGGAAGGAGAACTGGAAACTTGGTGACTCCCAAACTGTGTGACCTCTGAGGATGGCACAGTTGGATTCAGTGGACTGGAGCTAGGAAGCCAAGGATTCCTCTCATCAGTTCTTGCCCTTAGGCACATCATGTGACCTCTAAGACATGTTTCCTTATCCTTTAAATAAGGCGTTGGGTAGGAAGGGCCAGCGAATGGCAGGGGATAATTATACATGTTCAACCTGTCTCATAGCAATGTCATGTGGCTCAAAAAAGGGCAATGCCACTGAACTTTGGATAAAAGGGGTGGGGGGTGGAAAGCGTTTTAGTGATAGGCTGGTGATTGCTCCAGAGAATTGCAACCCAAAGATGGTTCTATTTACTAAGACATCGGGGGATGTCTTACTTTCAGGGAAACAGGGTACAGTTGCATTTACTAGAATAAACTTACAAGAAAGATAAAATAAAAAATAGTTGTAGCTTACATACGGTAGATATTTGTTTCTCGCTCAGATAACAAGCTGAGAGGTAATTCAGGGTGGGTATGCGGCTTCGTAATTCCCAGGGCTCCGGTTCCTTCCACGTTGCTTCTTTACCTTCTCTCTCATGTCTTCCTGTTTTAACCTAGGTTCCCTAAAAACCAAAGCTAGAGACAAAGCCAAGGTACCAGTACTTGAAGCAAGAGGGAGGCAGAAAGAGACGTGAGATTGAGAAGGAAGTAGAAAATGCTGTGTTACTAAGCTGGCTGCAGCTTTTAACAATTGAAGCCCATCTTGTGAGATGTTTCTTGGCCTATTGGGGCCTGGAACAATAAGTGTGGGAGGACAAAGGGAGAAGAATTTTTCTGCCTGGCCATCTCTCCATTGGCCAAAGTTGGCTTGGATGTGATGATGTTCTGGCAGACCTGGCTGGCGAGGAGGACACTCCTTTCTCCCGCAGCACTCTGTGTGTTTCTCCTAATGCTTCCCTGTTTTCCTGAAAATAAGACAATGTTTTATATTAATTTTTGCTCCCAAAGATGCGCTAGGTCTTATTTTCAGAGGATGTCTTATTTTTCCATGAAGAAGAATACGGTACACATTTATTGTTGAACAACAACAAAAAAGGATATTTATTACCTGACAAACCAGCTCACTGATTGGCCGCAGTGCAGCCAGAGCTGTTCAGGCAGTGCAAGGTCTCTTTAAATCAGGAGTCAGACACCTTACAGTAGCTTCGGGGGCCTTGTATTCCGGGGAGGCCTTATGTTTGGGGGAGGCCTTATTATCAGAGAGGTCTTATTTTCAGGGGGATGTCTTATATTACAGTGAGAGGCAAAACTAGAAGTAGGTCTTATTTTCGGGGGATGTCTTACTTTCAGGGAAACAGGGTACATGCTTGTAGGAGAAGACAATCTTCTCTCATAGAGGAGAGCTGTTCTTTAGTCAAGGGTAGATGAGTAGCTAAGATCCCCTGTTAGAACCTTCAAACAAGCTCTCAAAGTCCACTTGTAGAAGGGAGTAGGGCAGTTAAATTTCCAAGACTCTAGACACACCCAGAGGAAGCACTATATGTGGTAATCTGCCTTTCCTTTAAAAAAGCAGGCTTCAGGAGGTGACAGGATTTCACAGTGCAGGTGGCACTGTCTGGAATCTCCTGCGAGGGAGGTGGCAGCAGACGCATCTGGAGCCAACCCATGAGAGAGTGTGAACCAGTGGGCAGGGCTGTCCACCTGCCCATCTCAGGCTGTAGCCCCTTGAACCTGACTTGGCCAGGACACTTGCTTGGGTGAGCAGGTCCCATGGTGTCTTACTCTTCAGCTGGAACAGAGAAGCCCTGAGGTGGAGGGAAGAGACATGTGATGTGAGGTGTGAAGAAATATGCTGTTGGGTTGTATCTGCAAGCAACATGAAGAGCCAGGAATGTTGGCCACAGTGGGCCCAGCCCAGCCAAGTGGGCAAAATGCCATGGCACCATAACCTCTGCCACCAGATGGCATGACATTCAATGAGCCACCTTTAAAAAATTAAAATTCTTTTTGAGCCTACAAAAACGTGGTTGGTGTCGGATGAGCTTCTGAGAGGGCATTAAGCCATGGCTGAGCAGATCTTGGGAGGTACATAATCTGGCTTTAGTACATCTCACAGCACCAACTGGCTGACGAGCTCCAGCCATCATGTCCACATGTCTGCTAATAGGAAGGTGGAAAGGAAAGTTTGCACACAGCATATTTGCTGACTTCCCTTTGGCCAAAACCACACTTAAGTCCTAGCACCACACTTAGAATAAAGTCTTATCTTTATTCTGGTGGTAAAATTGGCAGTAAGGCAGCACAAAATATTGGGGCCAACTGGCAGTTTGTGCCACAGCAGCCAAGGTTGAAAGGCTCTGAGTTAGCACAGCAAAGTGTCCTAACCTGTGTTTTTATTTCAAATTGCTATGAGCAGGGAGGTGGGAGAGGGAGGGAGGAAAGAGAAGTAGGGATAGGTGAGTGTGGGGGGGGATGATATACCGGGAGACAGGGATATGGAGGAGGAAGAGGGAGGAGCAGAAAAGTGAGAAAGGGGGTGAATGCAGAAAAAAAGAGAGAAGCTAGAGGATTTGCAAACCCCAGGCTGAGCTTTTTTGGTTTCCATGGAAACCACTCACCTTAATGGTAACAGATGAAGATGAAAGTGAGGATAGGTTCTTCACAGCAGCAGCACTTGTATCCAGCCAGGGCTGTAAAAACCTCCTGCTAACCTTGACCAACACTTCAGCATCCTCTTACCCACTATCCTAAAACCTGCCAGGCAGACACCCCACCCTTATCTATCTTCATCTGCCTCCTTCCCCTCCAACCCTCTTAGAGTAAGAAGCAGATGAATTCCTTCTAGGGCCTCATAGTGCAGGTTTACCCCATCCACCTGACATCAACCTCTGGATCATATGTGGCTCTCCCACACACTGAGATGGCCCTTTAAAAATTGGGATCCAGTCTTTCAGACATTAAGGCTAAACCAAGGATGCTCCATGCCCTGGAGCACTTAGGGCTACTATGGTTCAGACACTTCAGACAGCGTTGCATTAGAGTGGCTGGCATTGGCCCTGTCCCTGTGCACCATGACCAAGGGAGACTTTATAAAGAGAAGCCCTCTCCCCACTGGGAGGCGGGAGTGGCCCAGAACGGAAACTAGCCTGGTGCTTCCCCAGACCTTTGTGAGCTGAAACCACCCTGTCTCCTGGGCAGCCCAGCCTCCTGCTGCATCTTCCTCCCACCCCAAGAAGGCACTGGCTCCATAGCATGTCTCAGCATTGCAAGACGCAGGTTCCTGCATTGGTCTTGATGTTCTCTTTTCTCACAACAGAAGCATCTCACCCCCAGACACATCATAGGGCGAGCCTGGCACTAGGAGAGGCTTCTGCACTGTTTCCCTAGCCTGAGGCGGGTGGGGACTGGTAAGGGGCTTGTTTCCTGAGTAGGAAGTGGCTGTGGCCTGTCCTTCCTGGCACAGTTCCAGATGCTGACTTATAGAAGCCTGCCTGTTCAGCTCTCCAGCGGCACTGTGGGCAATGCAAAGGGAGGTGTTCCAATCTTGCCTCTTCCACTTGCTGTGCCGCCTCGGCTCATGACAGCCTCCCTGAGCCTGAGTTTCTGTATCTTTAAAATGAAGAGATGAGGCCTAGCTGGCTTGGCTCAGTGGATAGAGTGTTTACCCTCAGACCAAAGAGTCCTGGGTTTGATTCCAGTCAAGAGTATGTACCTTGGTTGCAAGCTAATCCCTGGCCAGGCTCTGGTTGGAGCTAGTGCAGGAGGCAACCAATTGATGTGTTTCTCTCACATCAATGTTTCTATCTTTGCTCTCTCTTCCACTCTCTAAAAATTAATGGGTGGGCATAAAAAAATAAAATAAAATAAAAATAAAACAAAGAGATGACATAGACCTGACTGGGTTAGACTGAAAGGCCCAAGTCCCACGGGCAGGCTGGCTGCTGTGCTTGCCCTGTAGGATATCAGGGTCAGCACTTGGAGGCAGCCTTCCTCAAATATTTAGCACCAAGAACACACAGCACCCACCTCCTGTGCAAGCCGTGGGGTCCTGGTGCCTTTCCAGTGCTCAGTGGGGACCAGGGCTGTTTCTGGTTTTCTTTCTGTGTGTCGATGTTTGCCACAGGCCCTGGTGGCCAGTGGGCGGATACTGTGTAGAAATGAGAAAGGCTGGATCTGAATGAGAAAGACTGTCACACACTGTCTCCATCATTGCCCACCACCCTCACCTTCCAGATCAGCCACTCCTTGTTCTTCATATCCTACAGGAGCCCCATGTTGGCACCCCATGTCCACAGCCTTAAAGATGTGACCTCCGAGCAGGCCCTCCCTGAACCAGACTTTGGTTAAAACTCTCCCCATACCTGTTTCTAGTATCACCCCCTCACCCCCACTCTTTGACATTCCCTCAAATCTTTTTCCTTTAAAATTTTTATTGAAGAATTAGAGGCCCAGTGCACAAATTTGTACACTGTTGGGGTCCCTTGGTGTAGTCTGCAGGGATCAGGCTGAAACCGGCAGTCCAACACTGCTTGCCACTCCTGCTCATCCTGGCTCCACTGCACCTGCCACCGCTGCTTGGTAGACTCAGTGCTGCTCCATCTGTGAGCCCTGAATCTGGTGCCTATTGGTCAGCAGAGCAGTGCTCCCACTGTGGGAGTACACTAACCACCAGGGGACAGCTTCTGCATTGAGCGTCTGCCCCCTCATGACCAGTGCACATCAGAGACCAGTTGACCAGTCGTTTGGTCATTCGGTTATTTAGGCTTTTATATATATAGATAATACCAACTCCTCTTTTCCCCCCCCACCCCCCACCCTGATCCCTTACAACAAAAACAAGTTCATGGCTGATATTAAAAGGGCATCTTGAGTGTGCAGGTAATGACAGCTCTTTCACCATCTTGTTGGTGACCCTCATTTATTCCCAGAGATGGTAGAGAATAAATGATGGTTCTGAGAAGGCTGGTGCAGGTGAAAGGAGCCCAGCACCCTGCGATGAAGCCCTGGCACTGAGTGGGGAAAGAGAAGGGTGATGGGCCATGACAGTGTCACCGCTGTGTACACCCAGTATTGGGTGTGCTGAGCCATGGGGTTGAAGGAGCTGGTCTGAGCAGAGTGTTTACAGAAGGGAGTGATTTTGAGGTAGAGAGAGAGAGAGTGTGAGGTCACCCAGGGCCAGGTGCATCTTGGGAGAAGTGTGCCAGGTGGGCATAAGGTGATTAGGCTGCAGGTGTCAGTCTGTCTCCATGCAGAGCTGGCCTTGGGCAGGGATATAGGCCATGTACCAACTCCCAGGCGGTGGGAGGCTTTGAAATATGGGGAGGGGATTTGAGGCCTAGTCTGGGCCTTGAAGCCACCAGTCACTGCCATCTGGGATGGCTCCCACATCCCTCCCCACCTTTGGGCTGGAGGACATGCCTCATTACGTTGTTCTCAGGTTTACAAGCGGAGGCAGGAGCCAGGGAGAGGAGGGGAGGAAGCAGGGAGCGGTAACTCCCAGTTAGTCATTCCTTCTCACCAGGCGCAGCTCCTGAGCCCCGTGGTCATGATTCACAGGGGCAGCATGAGGTGGCACTTCTAGTTCCTTCTCTGGTCCTTCCTGTTTCCTCCGTGTGCTTTATGCTCTTGGCTTCTACTCTCCACACCACATCTTCCTTACTAAATGCCCTGCCCCACAGAGTGGCCACACATCCTGCTTTGTCCAGTTTGTCTTTTTCGTTTTTCTTGGCTGTTCCTTGCCACAGTGTGGACCAGGCAGGGAGCAGGGACAACCTGAGAACTGGATTGGAGGCAACCAACTATGCACCCCTTCTGCGTCCAGAGATCAAGAAACTCCCACCACCCCGACCCAGTCGTCCAAGCCACAGGACTGAGGCAGCAGGCCTCCACTCCCAGCCAATCAGGAGCCTCCAGGCCGCCCAGCTCCTGGGTGAATGAAGGAAAGCCTCCACAATACCGTCTCTTTTTCCTGTTTCCTTAGTTGAATCTTGAGTCTTCAGGGTCCTATAACATTTGAAATGTTCATTTTGCTTTTAAAATGAAAAACCATTGCCTACTGAATGCCCAGTCAGAGAGCAGAGCACTTGGAGGAGCCAGGAGCCTGGGCCCAAGTCCTGATCCCACCAACAGGCTGTGTGGCCATAGGCAGGTCCACCTCAGGGCCTTGGGTTCCTGGCTTGTAAACTGATAGGGATGGATGATATCTCACCAAGGCTTCTCTGGTTTTCAACATGGTGATGCTAAGTCCAGAAACATTATTGTGAGCAAATAATATGGTCATAAAGCAAATTACCATCCTATCTAATAAAAAAGTAATATGCAAATTGGCCATACCTCCGCTATACCAACAAGCCATGCGCACCAGCCAGGCCCACCAGCCAATCAGAGTGAGTATGCAAATTAACCCAACCAAGATGGCTAGGGCCACAGAGAGAGCAAGAGGGAGGCTTGAGTTGTCCCTGATGATGGAGGAAGCCAAGCTTTCCACAAACCCTGGCCAGCCCAGGCCTCCGCTTAAGGCAACAAAGTTTCAATGTCTGCTGCCATGGAGCAAGCAGAAGGCTAGGCTCCTCTCCAGGCTACAAAATTTAAATTGTAGAAGATAAATAAATCTCAGATACCAGGGCCTCTGCTTGAGTCACCAGGGGGTATGGCCAGCCTGCAAACTACCACAGGCCCCTCACCCAGGTCACCCCATGCCCCAAGGGAACACCCACCCTGATCCAGGACACCCTTCAGGGCAAATCAGCTGGCCCCCACCCATGCACCAGGCCTCTATCCTATCTAATAAAAGAGTAATATGCAGATTGACCATCACTCCAATACACAAGATGACTGCCCCCATGTGGTCAAAAGATCCTGCTCCCATGTGGACACAAGATGGCCACCACAAGATGGCCAGTGCGGGAGGGAAGTTGGCAGGGACCAGGCCAGGCCTGCAAGGGAGGGCAGTTGGGAGTGATCAAGCCTGCAGGGGAGGGCAGTTAGGGGTGACCAGGCCTGCAGGGGAGGGCAGTTAGAGGCAAACAGGCTGGCAGAGGAGCAGGTAGGCATCAATCAGGCTGGCAGGGGAGTGGTTAGGGGGTGATCAGGCTGGCAGGCAGAAGTGGTTGGGGGCAATCAGGAAGGCAGGCAGGTGAGCAATTGGGAGTCAGCAGTCCTGGATTGTGAGAGGGATGTCCGACTGCCCGTTTAGGCCTGATCCTACCTAGATCAGGCCTAAAGGAGCAGTCAGACATCCCTCAAGGGGTCCCAGATTAGAGAGGGAGTAGGCTGGGCTGAAGGAAAACCCCCTCCCCTCCTCAGCATGAATTTTGTGCACTGGGCCTCTAGTAGTAATAATAATAATAATAATAATAATAATAATAATAATAATAATAATAAATTACAATACCCTGCTTTTGAAACATGCACGTGTTTTATTATTTTAAAGGTGACTTGGAATGTGCAGTTGTCCTCCCCCCCACCCCAAAGGTGAAGAAGACTTTTCTGTACCATAAAAAGGGTCAGGATTGGTGTGGCTTCAGCTCAGTATGTACATTTCAGACAGAACTGGAAACTCACTTCTCCCTTTAAGCAGGGGAGGGAACTAGTCCCACTTCCTTGTGGAACTGGAGAAGATTCTAGGAGTGCACTACTTATAAGCTCTTTCATAAATTTCTGGGTACAAGCCCTGCTGTGTGTGAGAGACACAGAAACAGGGAGCTGGAGAGACAAAAAACAGACAGAGAGAGACAGAGAGAAATGGATAGACAGAGAAGGATTGGGGGGAGAGAGAGAAAGAGAGACAGAGGGAGAGAGAGAAAGAGAGAAGAGGAAGAAGTTGTGCAGATGGGATAATGGGAACAAAACAATTAAGATACAGTTACTGACCTCAATGCTTTGCTGTCCATAACATGCTAACAAATATAACAATATTACAGTGTAGAACAAAGCCATGAACAATAATCCTGGGGGGAATGATGAAAAAGTGGTTAATTCTAGCTGGAAGAAACCACAGAAGCCTTCCTGGAGAAGGTGGCATATGATTTTTTTCTAAAAGATGAGCTGGATATCTGTGGGAAAAGAGACTAGGGAGGGCATGTGGGCAGGGCTAGACTGCTGGCTGCTCTCTCTGTCTCCCTCTCCCCTCTCCTTGCCTTTCATCCCCTGGCCCAAGTCTTCTTCATGCCCCTTTCTCTCAGGTAGGGCAAGAGGAGCATAGGGTAGTGCCCCTGGTTCCCAGCTGGGGCTCTGCTTCCTTTCTGGAGGTGGCACGGGAAAATCTGTTGGCAGTCTACAGGCAGAATGGGAGGGTTTCACTTTGCTTAGCAACAGCTTTTCTTAGAACCACAGTTGGTTCTTGCAAAATTTTTTGGTCATACAAAAGGAGAGAAGTCAGTTTTTTAAAAGCTTTATATAGCAGAAAAGGAATGTATTTTCATCATTGATGACACTCTTTCCACTCTATGTCCCTTTACAGGTGTAATGGGAGGGGAGGGTGCAGACAGGGCCACAAGAAGGCTGCGAGAAAAAGATATCCTGGACTGGATAAACATTTTCACCAATGCTGAACTCTCTACCACCTGTCCATCCCTCATCCACTCATCCAACTCAAATATCTTCCCTGACCAGCTGCAGTGTTAAGATTTTTGAAGGATAGAGTGGGGAGAAGGTGAAGATCCCAAGGATGAATAAAGTGAATTCTTTTCATTTAAAGTTGAAAAGAAACAATGATTACATAACAAACCAAGGAAGTGCCAGCAAGAAGTGGGAAGTCGCTGAGCCCTGGGGAGCTGAGGCGGTATCGTTGTGCCTGGTGTGGAGAAGTGGTTTACCCACAAAGACAGACAAGAAGAATCTTCACAAAAGTGAAGCAGCAGATGCCTGAGCCCACTACATGCCAGGCACCTTCCAGAACCTCCGCTCAGCAGAGGTGATTGTTCCTGAGGAGCTGGGCAGTCTTTCCAGGCGAGGAGGCGTTCTGCAAGGGAAACCCCTTATCATCTCACAGAGCACTGCGCAAGCTGCTTTCCCTGGAGCCTAAGCACAGGTCCTGGCACACGGGGAAACCTAATTGGTGTTTATTGTCATGAAAGCCATGCCCTGTCATCCTGTGACGAGGTCTGACAGCTATGTTTTTCCAGGCAGAAGAAGAACATCCTACTGCTGCCTTGACTGTCCTAGAATGGAGCACTCCACATCCATTCCTACTCTGCTTCTGAGCTTATTATTCTAACAAAAGAAGAGGTGCTAAATCATCTCAACTGTAATGTCTCTCAGTGTGAATAAGCATTAAATATATAGAAATGAACACATTTTAAGAATTAGGAATAGTGACTGTGATTTTAGTGACTATTTATTAAGAAGGAGAAGGAATTTTGCATCTTACTTTTTCTAACTGTTCTGTCACTTGGATTTTTCTTCTCAACCTCCCTCTGTGACTTCTGAAGGTTGTCTGGTGTGGGGTGTGTGTACATTGATATGAAGGGAGCATGGAAGAGCAATGTAGGCTTCAGAGAAGGAGGGGATTTCCAGGTATGCCACAGTAAGAAGGAAAGGAGAGAAGCTGGAACATACAATGGAGATGGTGTTGGGAGGCACTGATCCTGGCAGGCTAAAAAGCCTGGAGACTGAGCCAAAGGAGCAAAAAAAACATGGGCTCAAGGCACGGGAGCATCAGGCACCCTTTACATTTCATGCATAGTCTTTATTTCCCCTCAGGAAGTCAGACCAAAACAGAAGATTGTAGATTTTTTTCAGGTCAAATGATGACACCTGGGGGAGGAGGTCTTCTGTTACAAGGGAGACCCAATGGGGTAGAGATGAAGCAGGTGGGCCCTAGAGCCACCTGCCTAGGGACAAATCTTGCCATTTCATTCGATCCAGCTTTTCCAATCAATTACTTAGTGCTTTACTAGTAGTTTCCATACCTGTAAAAAGTTAAGTAGAGTTGCTATGAAAAGCATCTGTAGGAGACAAGAGGTTTTAAGGGGATATTAAGCACAGAGTTTAGAATCGTGTCTGATGCAACACTATGGGGCTCAACACATAATAGTGAGTATCTTTGAGTTCTTCCTATTTCTGCTTAATCTCATGTTCCCCATGGACATCTGAAACATGTTCTGTGGCCTTGACCTGATTTCTGGTTATAAAAGAACTAAGATTGCTTCTTGTGTTTGTGTCAGTATGTTTTTAGCTGCAAGTGATGAAAAATGGATTCTCTCATAAGAATATTCATATTAACTTAACAGAAAGTTTAATGGTAGGTGGTTCATCAGACATTTCTATGTCTCCCAATCTTTCTGCCTGATTTTGAGCCACTTAGGTGGTCATTAGCAGTCTACCAAAGTTGAGCAGAGAACAGAGAGATGCCTAAAACCAAAAGTACCCACATATGAAGGGTGACCACAATGGAGAAGAACCACATATATTTTTTTAAAGGAACATCCCAGGACGTAGGTTTTCACATAGATGTTGTCCTCTGAGATGGTTACCTTGAAAAGCAAGGCGCTTCTTCCAATGTGCGGTGTCACTCAAATATTTCAGACTCTTCTACTGGAATCTGCCCTGGAGGTACATGAATCACATACAAATATGAATATTAATTTTATAGTGAGATCACATATTGGACCTTAAATAGGCTTTCCTTCTTTGTGGGGTACTTGCAAATAGTCCCTTTGTCAAGGAATGGTCATCATCAATACCTGCTTCGGAAAGAGCACATCTTGGGATCTATGTTAATACCCACAGTTCTTCCTGGACTAATCCAGATGCTAGCACCTGAACTGGGCTCCTGCTGAGGCTGGTCCAGCCAGTGGTCCATCAAACCTCTCTCTCTAGAACTTGAACTGAATGACAGAAACTGTATTTAGACCAGAAAGTATGTGAGGGGGTGGAACTATCATTGCAGGGCATAAACAAAAATAGGAGAATGGGACAAATCTACAGAATGAAATGCAGGCAAAAGACCAGCTCATTCCCCCAGCTCTTTAGAGCAGCAATAGGCTTATTGCCAAGGCCTTCCCAGGTCTAACCTCATTTTCTAGGAGGCCTAGCTGCATTTCCATTTTTGTGTCAGTGAGATGCCCTTGGGCCTTTCAATAATCCTCTCAGGTTGTCTGGTCATTTCTTTCTGGCAACCAAAGAGATTTGAATAGAATTGAAGTCAAGACAAAAACAAAGACTGTGATATAAATGAAAGGGACAGACAGAAAGAAACAAAAGGAAATGGGAGTGAAATTTGGAAAGGGATTGAATATGGAGACAAGAAGAATCTCAAAGATCACACCAAAGTCTTGATCTAGGGCAGTAGTGATCAAACTCATTAGTCAACAGAGTCATATATCAACAGTACAACGACTGAAATTTCTTTTGAGAGCCAAGTTCTTTAAACTTAAAACTTCTACTACCACTTCTTCAAAATAAACTCACCCAGGTTGTGGTATTTTGTGGAAGAGCCACACTCAAGGGACCAAAGAACCGCATGTGGCTCACGAGCTGCTGTTTGCCTACCACGGATCTAGGGGAAACAGATGCATCAGAAAGAGGAACATGAGGGGGAGCTGCTGGTGACAGGTGAGTAGAGTTTGGTTGTTGAGTTTGAGATGCCTGTGAGGTAGATGCCTGGCATAGACACTTTAAAACTTTTAAAAAATTTGTATTGTTGTCAGAGAGGAAGGGAGAGGGAGAGAGAGATAGAAACATCAATGATGAGAGAAAATCATTGATTGGCTGCCTCCTGCATGCTCCTCACTGGGGATCGAGCCTGAAACCCAGGCATTTGCCTTGACCGGGAATTAAAGAGTGACCTCCCAGTTCATAGTGAGTTGCTCAACCACTGAGCCATGCCAGTGTGGGTTTGACTGTTGAATAACTTATTAGGGATGGTAAGAAACTGTAGCGTGCTCCCAAAGACTGTCATTAAAATGGTAAATGAAAGCAGTAGAACTAGAAGGAAGGCTGGGAGAATAGAAAGGATTGAAGCAACACTGGTTTCCTAGTCCCTGGCAGATGCTCAGTAGATGTCTGTTGAGTGTATCTGAGGAGGAGAGTGTATACTTCATAGAGACTTTTAGAGGCACACGTTCTGATTTGTTAAAGCAATTCTCATCACTGGGGTCATGTCAGTACATTTTAGTAATTCTGGCATGAAACTTAGAGATGGCAATGGTACAAGAGTATGAAGGAAGGCAGAGAGGACAAAGAAGCTGAGAGGAGGGGGTTAATGGGTGGAATTACAACACAAAGAAAGGAGAAAGGGAATGAGGTTAAGATCATTGCCCAAAATAAAACTTTGGGATAATCTATGGATTTCAGGTACTTATAACTATTTTTCAAAGGATCTGATGAACTTCTGCTGAATGATATGTGGGATTTATTTCTAAAGGAAATTCTTGAGCCTAGGCCCAGACATCCTGAATCAAATCTCTAGAGTGGAGGCCGAGAATCTGTATTTTAAACACGTTCTCTGTGTGACTCGAGCCGCAAACATTTGAAAATTTGCTTCCTTTATCCATAGAGGGTTGACTGTATCATTTCACATTCTTTCTTCCTCTGAAAAACAGAGAGCACACTCAAGAGGAGTTCTTTTGTCCTTCTATTATGAATACAATAATTCCAAAGCATGCCACAATCTTCTAGAGCTCCTAAGTAACACCATTCTTATAAAGAATGGAATCCAGGCAGTATCTCCTTCATAGACACAGGCCAAAGGTGGGGCCTGGGAGGGTTCTGCTCCCCCCAAAAAGAGATACATTGATGAGAGAGAATCATTGATTAGGTAAGAATCATTGATTCCACCTCTACAGAGTCTTTTGGCATTGTGGCAGGCAGGAAGCCTGTCCTTTTTTTCCAGACATTGGAAAAAGCTTCTTTAGAAGTGTCATGAAAAGCAAAGTGACTCACAGTTGCCGAATTTACAGTGTGGCCCCAGGTCGTTGGTCCTGGGAGGAAGGTAAGCTGTATTACCCCTGTGGTTTACCAAAATGTTCAGTTCTGGGCTGTGAATGTAATATGATCACCTCAGTTATTTTGGGAGGATAAAAATTGTTTGGTTCTACCCACTGACACCATGATTGTCATTGCAAAGATGTTCCAAATACTATTTTAGAGGTAAGTCTTGAATAAAGGGCATCCAAGCCCTACCATACAGTATGAGACAGACAAAAACAGACTTTCATATCTCTAGTAATCACTATATCATTTAGGATTGGGTTGGTTGTAAGCAACAGAAAAAGTCAATGACTCTTAGGTTTTACCAACAGGATGGGCCCAGGGTTGGTTCTGTGGCTTAGTGATATCACTGGGGCTCTGGCTCTTTCTATCTTGCCCCTCTATCATCTTCAATGTGTCAGCAACATCACATCTTCTAATCAAAGATGGCTTCCCAACTCAAGGGTCAATTGCCTTGCATACTATAGAATCCCTTGGCAAAAAGGCCTTCTCCTCCTTCACTACTTTCATCAGAAAAAGGGATCTTTCCCAGAGGCAGGCCCTAATCACTGTATACTCTTGGACCCATGACTGCATAGAGGAGATGGTTATTAACAAGGAGCAGTCACTGCTATATATAATGACTCCCTTTGCAAGGAATGGGGGTTGGTCACTAAAAAGCCATAAAAAATGTGTTCTACATGGTGAGTAAACATAAATAACTACCAATTTCAGAGGACTTTGTTTTCTCCAACAATAGCGTTGCTCCTGGTGAAGGAGCATATACTGCTAGGAAGCAGCAGGAGGTGAGATTAGAACCTCTTCTTGGAACCCTTCTAGAAGTATGAGCAGGTGAAGTCAGAACTGCTTGAATTTATGACAGGCCCTTCTCTTTGTCCCTGTGGTTCTTCAATCCTGCCATCACTGTGTCAGAAAAGCATTTAGACCAGATTACTTAAATCCTGGTCAGGACTTCCATTTTCTGCTGTGAAGTTGTAGATAGAGAGAGCATCATCAATAGGGCCTTTCTAATGGGTCTTGCATTCAAGGTCTAGTCCTACTTGATACACAATAATCACAAAAGAGGCTCTGAAGAGATAAGTGCAGAGAACTTGGTATTTAAGCTGAGGGAGATTTCAGGGATGGAGTATGGGTCCAAGAAGCTCCACATACAAAATAGGATTATGGTGGAGCCTAGTTGCAGAGAGGTTAGTTAGTGAAGGCTGCAGGGTGGTAGGTGGGGGCTTCAGACAGGTAGGCTGGAAAGACAGGGGAGGGAAGCTAACTGCAAGGTCCAGGTCAAGAGAAAGCCTTGAGAAGCAGATCACAAGGCCCTTGAATTTGTCCTATTCCATCACAGCAGGGATAGAGGCAGAAAGCATGCTAGCAGTGTTGTTTTGGAACACTTCTACTCTTTCATCCAATAAATGTTCACGGAGCATTTGCCATTAGCCAGACTCAGTTAGAAGCTGGGGTTTCAAGAGAACCTATGAAAAAGAGAACTTAATTATAAAAATATCTACTGTCTTTTAATGACTTTAAAATTCTCTCTCCCACTCTTTTTTATCTCTGTGTATCCCTTTCTCATTAGCTAAGGACTCATTCTATTCCAGATGCTTTATATATATCATTTCATTCAAGTCTGTTAACCAACCTCTGGGGGTAGGAAGTGTTTTTGCTGAGAAAATTCAGGCCCAGGTACATGATAGGAGTTACCTGTGACCCCACAGCTAGGTCCAAATGACAAAACTGGTGCATTTTGCTTCCCTCTTATGCCTATTTAAAAAAATATTCCAACATTTTACAATATTTTATTAATTTTTTATTTCTAATAAAGTAATAAAAACGGGATTTTAAAACTTTAATAATTCTAAACTTTATGAAAGCAGTGCCTACATTCTCCAAATTCTTCCTACTTTCGAGAGGTAACCACCTTCAATTGTTGACTAGTTCAGCTCTAAATCCTGAGCTACTGGTGCTATTTTTGATTTGTTAATTTTAGACATTATCTTTTGTTTCAGTCATAAAGCTTTAGCTCTTTGTGCTGGACACTATTTGTCTGCCTCTTCTTACCCTGGACCTTCCCCAGGGATGCTGACCTTCGTGGATAAAGTTGGGTCTAGTTAATGGAGACATTGGCAGGAGATTGGATTGGAAGAGAGATCAGGGAGATGGAGTATTTCTTCTCCTGGATAAGACCCTCCTCCTCTTCTGGCAGACAGCCCTATCTTTACAGCTGCTCTCTGAAGTTCTCTAAATCTTCTTCCTTTATACAGTGTATTGAGCATTCAGTGGCAGTGACTCCCTGCTGTTGTTAATGCCTGGTATCTCACTATCTTTGTTTTCCTAAATTCAGTCCACACTTTTGTAAATAATTCTTGTATTACAGTTTGATACCATTTACCTCTTCCACATCCCTATATAATATATTGTTTATATCATTAGGTAGTATAATGCCTATATCATTAAACAATATAAATGTTGCTATATAAAAATTCCAAGTAGGGAATTATGAATTATGATTACATTTTCCTTACTGAACAAATTTTTTATTTTATTGCATTTAACTGCCTACTTTAAAAATATGCCTTAGTTTTCTGTATATTTGCCTTTATTTTTCTTTTTTCTTGAATTTATTGAGATGACACTCATTAACAAAATTATACAGGTTTCAGGTGCACAATTCCACAACACATCATCTGTATACTATATTGTGTGTTCAGTACCACAAGCCAAGTCTTCCAAAAACAGTTATCACCCCAGATCCTTCCTCACCTCTCCCCACCACCCTCCCCTTAGCAATAAGCACACCGTTGTCTGTGTTCATCGGTTTATTTCTCTTTTTGCTCAATCCCTCCACAGCTATCAGCCTGCTCTCTTTGAGTCTGTCTCTGTTTTCCTTGTTACTATGCTACTTGTCTTTCTCTGACTTGCTTATTTCACCTAGCATAATGCTCGCTAGGTCCATCCATGCTGTTTTAAAGGCTAGAGTTCTTTCTTTTTTTATGGCCAAGAAGTATTCCATGATGTAAATGTACCACAGCTTTTGTACTCACTCATCTAGTGATGGACACTTGGGCTGCTTCCAAATCTTGACTATTGTAAATAATGCTGCAATAAACATAGGGGTGGACCTATTCTTTCAAATTAGTGTTTCAGGTTTCTTTAGGTAAATTTCCAAAAGTGGAATCTCTGGGTCATAAAGTTGTTCCATTTTTAATTTTTTGAGGAAACTATACTGTTTTCCATAGTGGCTGCACCAGTCTGCATTCCTACCAGCAGAGTACTAGCATTCCCTTTTTTCCACATCCTTACCAGTAGTTGTTTGTTGATGGTAGCCATTCTGACAGGTAGGAGATGATAGCTCATTATGGTTTTTGTTTGCATTTCTGTGATGATTAGTGATGTTGAGCATCTTTTCATATGTCGATTGCCATCTACAAGTCATCTTCAAAGAAGTGTCTATTCATGTCCTTTGTCCATTTTTAAATTGGATTATTTGTTGTTTTCTGATGTTGGGTTGTATAAGTTCTTTATAAATTTTGGATATTAACCCCTAATCAGATGCATCATTGGTGAATATGTTGTCCCACTCAGTGGATTGTCTTTTCATTTTGTTGATGGTTACCTTTGCTGTGTGAAAATTTTTTATTTGATGTAGTTCTATTTGTTTATTTTTTTCTGTTGTTTCCCTTGCCTAAGGCCATATAGCAGAAAAAATATTGCTACGAGAAATGTCTGAAATTTCACTGATCATGTTTTCTTCTAAGATTTTTATGGTTTTAATCTAACATTTGAAAGTCTTTAATCCATTTTGAGTTTATTCTTGAGTTTGATGTGAAGAAGTGTTCTAGGTTTTCTTTCTGTCTTTCTTTTTCTTTCTTTTTTTCATGCATATGTCCAATTTTCCCAACACTATATTTATTTATTTATTTACTAGAGGCCTGATGCATGAAATTCATGCAAGAGTAGGCCTTCATAGCCACAGCAGCTACCCTTGCAGCATCATGGCTGCCTAGGTCCTGTGGCTGTAGCCCCGGTTTGTCCAGAAGGATGTCTGGATTACATTTTTATTATTATAGACTTATTTATTTATTTAATCTTCATCCAAGGATATTTTCCCATTGACTTTTAGGGAGAGTAGAAGAGAAAGGGAAAGACAAAGAGAAACATCGATGTGAGAGAAACACATTGATTAGTTGCCTCCTGCATGAACCCTGACCAGGGTCTGGGCTGGGGAGGAGCTTGCAACCAAAGTACATGCCCTTGACCGGAATCAAACCCAGGATCCTGTGGTCTGCAAGCCAACACTCTATGCACTGAGCTAAACTGGCTAGGGCCCCAATACCACTTATTGAATAGACTGTCTTTGACCCATTGTATGTTTTTGCTTCCTTTGTCAAATATTAATTGACCAGAAAGGTGTGAGTTTGTTTCTGTGCTCTCTCTTCTATGTCTCTTCTTTTATTGCTCTTCTCTTTTGTTTCTCTGCTTTCTGGGAGATTCCTCTGGCATTATTTTCTGACATTTAAATGATCGAATTTATTTTCTGATTGTTTCATTTTTAAAAAATATATTTTATTGATTTTTTACAGAGAGGAAGGGAGAGGGATAAAGAGTCAGAAATATCAATGAGAGAGAAACATTGATCAGCTGCCTTCTGCACACCCCCCACTGGGGATGTACCCACAACCAAGGTACATGCCCTTAACTGGAACCGAGCCCGGGACCTTTCAGTCCACAGGCTGACGCTCTATCCACTGACCCAAACTGGTCTTGGCTGTTTCATTTTTTTAAAATAGATTTTTTTTGAGAGAGAGAGAAACCGCTTTTTATCAGCTGCCTTCTGCCCACTGCATACTGGGGATCGATTCTGAAACCTGGGCATGTGCCCTGACCAATAGTCAAACCAGCAACCTTTTGGTGCACTGGATGATATACTACCAACTGAGCCACACTGGGCAGTGCAGATTGTTTCATTTTAAAAGCATTTCATTCTGGTTATACACATTCAACATCTCTTTTTCTAAGCAGAGTATCAGTTTTTTATTTAAAAAAATTAAAAGTTTTTGTTTTTCTTGTCCACCATCTTTATTTTTCTCAAGATACCTGGACCCTGTAAGTGAGTGATCATCAAACAACTCCCAGTCAGACATCTCTGCAGTTTTGGGCCACAGCCAGCACCCTTGGGCACAGTGCCAACCTTCCCACACCTCTTCTTCCTGTGCCTGGAGTAACAAGTCTGTGGGTTTCTCCCTTGCGTTTCACAGCACCTCTTCACCATCTGCCTCAACACTACCATCTCTGCACAACTCTACACCATCACATTCACGCTTGCTGCTTCCCTGACTCTCTGCATAGGTCAGAGATGACCCTTCGTTTTAAGAATGAGAAAGGGGAACATGGGCACACAGAGGGGAAGGGGCTCTGAATAATCACTAGGGGCACTCTGCTGGAATCCCAAGACTGACTTCTACCTGCAGACTTGTTGCTTCCAAAAAATCAAAATTTTTTATTTTAAATGTTTTATTCTGTCTTTGTTCCAGGTTCCTGTTTTTGGTGTGTCTATGCTACTCTCAAATCCAGGCTTCCTTAAAATGCCTGGAGACTCTTAGCTCATTGGAAGCTCTATGTTTTCAAGTTTAAGCTTTTAACTGGTAGACATCTAAGGAGGATGAGAGGTGAGCTGGACATTTTTATTAGGGGCCCCCATATTTCAGTCTCTGAAGGCTTCTTTTTTTCTAGACCCATCTATATTATTTAGAAAATAAAATTCTATATTGTCATCTAGTGGCAAAGTGTTAGCAGTGGTACAGTGACATAGGAAATCTTTCATGTCAGTCTTTTTTGTGTGTACTTATACCAATCCCTCATTTTCATTGACCTCTACTTTTCACTGTGTCTGATGTCTTAAGTCTGCAGGATCTCAGGTTAATTTTCTCCAGAGCACAGTCTCCAGGCCCTGACTAGGGTATGGATGAGAGTGCAGTGGTGTGAGTGGGGTTGGGGAGTCGCTAGCAAAAAGAGGTAAGAAAGGGCACATGGAGATCCAACCAGCCTATATTCATACTTTCAGTCTTCACCTCTGTTTCAGGCTCTAGACTCATGCCTATCTATCTGGTATCTAGTGCCTTAAAGGTTGAAAGCTGTGTGGGTTTTGGAAGAAGACTGATCACTTCTTATATTCTTTTATCCCTTCATCCTCCACAGCTGGTACCCTAGCTTGCAGCTTATTGCTACATATTTATCTGTTTTGATCTGTTTTCCATCTTCTGAAAAACTGTTAAAATCTTTCACTTAATGACCAGGCCCATTTTACTCAATGGCAAGTAAGACTTTATTCAAGACTATTGCAATAGGGGGATTGCATTAGGTGAAAAAATGGAGCTCAACTCTGAATACAAGGATGGGTGGGGATTTGTAGCCAAGAAGTAGGGTAAAGGGGGTCAGTGGTTGGAAAGTCACTAAAGAAACACCGAGAGATTCTTGCTAACATGACTTAACAGAATTAGGTTAGAGCCTCTACCTAAGCACCAAAGAGTCCAGGGTCTGATTCCCAGTCATGGGCCTATACCTGGTTGCAGGTTTGACTCTGGCCTGGACCAGGTGTGTGGGGGAAGCAACTGATCAATGTGTTTCTCTCACATAAATGTCTCTCTCTCTCTCTCTCTCTCTCTCTCTCTCTCTCTCTCTCTCCCCTTCCTGCTCCCCTCCCCCTCCCTCCCTCCTTTCTTCCCTCCCTCTGCTTTCCCTCCTTCCCTTCTATTTTTTCTAAAAATCAATGGAAAAATATCTTCAGGTGATGATTAAAAATAAACAAACAAATAAATAAATAAATAGTCTTTCACTTGCTTGTCTTCTCTTTTAACTCCTTCCCTGTCATTTTAAGTTTCTGGAGGTCAGAAATTTATTTAGATGTCCCATAGGCCATGCTTTGAAGCATTAGGTAATCCTATCTTTTGAGAGATAACCTCAACCTCAGAATCTGCTTTGAAGTTTTTTCTTCCAATTATAATAATAAATTTAACTCCATCTTCCAACTGACCACAACAGGTGACAAGGACTCTCTTCTTGACCAAAGTTTCAGGCTCTTCTGAGCTCTCTTCTCAACACAACCTTGATCTCAGCCTGCCTAGCCTGGTCTTAGCAACAATCCCAGAAAGTCACTTTAGTGAAAATCCCCCCACCCTGATATCTGGCCAGGTCCTCATCCCCCTCCTTGATGTACAGTGGTACCTCGAGATACGAGTGCCCTAACATACGAGATTTTTTAGATACGAGCAGTTGAGCGAGCAATTTTTGCTTTGAAATACGAGCAACATTTGAGATAGGAGTAATTGCGCGGATTGGCAGGCTGCACACGACCCACCAGTTTACCGAGACTCGAGCATCTCATAGTTTCCCACGCCTCAAGGTTACCGAACGAATTAAACTTGTATCTCTAGGTACCACTGTATATGGCTTTGGCAAGAATTCTGTTAGGTCATGTTAGCAAGAATCCCCTACCCTTGGTGTTTCTTTAGTGACTTTCTAACCACTGACCGACCCCCTTATCCTACTTCTTGGCTACAAATCCCCACCCATCCTTGTTGTATTCAGAGTTGAGCTCCATTTTCTCACCTAATGCAATCCCCCTATCGCAATAGTCTTGAATAAAGTCTTACTTACCATTTTTAATAAGTGCCAGAATAATTTTTTTCTCTAACACAGGCAGTTCAATCAGAGACTGAAATGAGAATTGGAAAGTCGGTCCTTGCCTCATGAACATTTTGCTTGATTAATGTAGTATAGGAGGCGATTTTCTAGGGCATATTTTTGTAAACTGTGAGCTCAACCCATTAGTACAGTGCAATTATTTACTAAGTCACAATCAACATTGGAAAAAAAAAAGAAGTACAGTTAGAAAACACCATTATGCATTGCCTGTAGTTGAGAAAAGAGTTGACTCATTACTTTTTTTTCCCCAGTTTTTGTGGTTGTATACCAAGTCAAGGTGTAAATAGACTTTTTTACCCTGGAAACTGGTAAAATCTGAAAGCCAGTGATTTGGGCAGTGAATTTGGACATTCTGCTTCATTTTTCTAAGAATAGTTCTATTAGTAGCATTGACACTTTCATCTCTGCTTTAAAGGGAATGGATTTTGAGTAAGTTCTCAGCCATTGGTTATATCAATTTTTCAGTCTCTATTTTACTATTACTTTTTTAGCATTCTTGTTTGGTTAAAGCATGTCTTTAACTTTGTTTTGATTAAGAAAACCAGAATACATAAGAAGAACTTCACTTCTGAAGTTGATGAGTAGATCATGGTGAAGCATATGTGTCATTATCAAGGATTGACAGGGATCCATGAGACAGGACTTGATTGGTGAGAAAATGAGGATCCATGATCAGCTTGGTGGTAATTGATTTTGCTACTGAAAGGGGACCTTATTTTCTTGGGATTTGTTTTATCTTCATCCTTTTGTTTAATATTATATAGGTACAGAATGAGATGTTGCCTTGGCTGGTGTGGCTTGGTTGACTGGGTGTCCTTCTGTGCACCGAGGAGTTGCCAATTTCATTCCTGGTCAGAGCACATGCCTGTATTTCAGGCTGGATTCTTGGCGAGGAGGGTAGGAGGGAGTGCTTGCAGGAGGCAGTGATCAATATTTTACTCTTATATCAATGTTTATCTCCCTCTCCTTTCCTTTCTCTCTAAAATTCAATATAAATATATTTTTTAAAAAGAGAATCAGATCTTGAAACAGGCTTCTTCATCTGTGACAAAAAAAAGCATATTAAGCCCTAACCAGTTTAGCTCAGTGGATAGAGATAGAGTGTTGGCCTGTGGACTCAAGGGTCCTGGGTTCAATTCCTGTCAAGGGCATGTACGTTGGTTGTGGGCACATCCCTAGTAGGAGGTGTGCAGGAGGCAGCTGATCGATGTTTCTCTCATCAATGTTTCTAACTATCCCTCTCCCTTCCTCTCTAAAAAAAAAATCAATAAAATATATTTTTAAAAAAGCACATTAAGCTTGCAACGATAATCTAAAACATTTTACTTTAAAACACACATAAAAAAACACCGGAACAAACAAACCAATAAAATAATCCATTACATACACAGACAAATTTGAGTAAGAATTGGACCAGTGGACTTATTTCTAATAAAAGAATGCTCCCTGCTTTCTAACTAGCCATTAAATGCCTTTTCCTTTCCTTCAAATGACTTAAATTTGGATTCTAAGGCAAACCATCTGATAACTTTATTCTGAATTCTTCTATTTGGTTAAAATGATTGGAGAGTGACTTTGGAAAGCTAATTGCTAGGGGAAACTTCTATTGATTAGAAGAAGGTAGTATTGCTCTGTGGTATAAATATCTATATTTCTTCTTAAAATTGTTATTCTATTATTTATTCTTTGGTATTTGTTTTGCAGACAAACCATCCTAGAGGAGGAAATTCCTTTCCTACAGAGCAATCCAGGAGAATCAGAGGAAGACATAACTGCTCCAAGATTAACTGGGATTGAGCAGGAGACATGTGGTGATGGTCATAATAGCAATAATATCAACATAGTTACGATTTTCTCTCAGCCACAGTGCCGAACACTTTACCTGGATTGTTTGATTTAATCTGCACAATATCCATGTAAGATAGATGCTTTTTCTTTGTCTGTTTGTTTTTAATGTTTTTTTTTATTGATTTTGGAGAGGAAGGGAGAAGGAGAGAAAGAGAAACATCAACGTTGAGAGAGAATCATTAATCAGTTACCTCCTGCATGTCCCTTACTGGGAATTGAACTGTGACCTCCTGGTTCATGGGTCAAAGCTCAAACACTGAGACACACCAGCCAGGCAAGATAGGTGTTTTCATTATCCCATTTCACAGATGAAGAAACTGAAGTAGAGTGAGGTTAATCCTCGAGCCTAGGTCAGCACCAGCACTAAATCCCAGCAGCCTGACTGGTATCCTGGCTCTGACTCACCCTGCAGCATTGCCCTCTCCTGGAAGTTCTTACTGATCATGTGAAGCTGGTACTCAGGGGTGTCTTTATGCCAAAAGCATAACAAATGAAGGCACAGATAGTCTTTTTTTTCCCTTCAAAGTCAGCAGAAAAAGAAGGAAAAAAAGATTTAGATGAAGTAGTAATTATTCAGTAGTTCAAAGATATTAGATTGTGGTGTTTCTTTAAATATTTCCTTAAATGACTTGTAATTTCTCTCCTCAAATAGACTTTGAGCATTTCCATAATTTCTATTCATATTTATAATTATTGTGGTTGTATGGTGGACCTATTTGTCCTCTGTATTTAGAATATATTGTTAGACTGTCCTGCCTGACATAAAATGTACCCACACTTCTAACTAGCATGGAGCTAGGGATAGAACTAACAGAAAGCCATCAGACCATGGCTACCATCACTACCTGGTGGTGCTCTCTGTTTGGCCCCTGTCTTGGGCTGTTCTCTTCTGACTTATTTGTATCATGACTTCAACAAGCAGCAGCTCTTTTCATGCTCCTGTGTTTGATGGGTTGAGACACTAAGGTAGCTGTTCTTTAAACAACTCCTATTGTGTTTAGAAGCAAAGGAGAAGAGAAATGACCTTCTCTATGCAAGAGTCTTTCAAGGCCAGAGGGAAGGAAACCCCTATAATGTTGTGCTTAGTGTCATGGACCTTAAACTTCACCAGAACAAAGGGGCACTATTGCCTAAGCAGTTGTTTCAGCAGCTAGGATTCGACATCCATGTCTCCTTGTCTTTTAGTCACATGTCTTGTAAGACAGGAAAGGATGCAGGTTTGTTTTTGTTCAGTGAGAAAAGGGAAGAGTAAAAGAGAAGACAGTTGAAGGGACAAGAACAGAAACTTCAAATAGAATTTTCCAACTCTAACATAAGGAAAATTTCTAAACTTCTTAAAAGACAGAATGACAGAACTTTCCTTTATTATCAGAAACAATATTATTAGTTATGTTTGTTAGAAAGAAGACACACAATTTTAAGATGCATCAGAATCATCAAGATTACATCTTCTCTCAATTTTTATTTTTAAGGTCAGAATTTGCTTCTAGCATGGAAAGTGCTCCACCGCTGACACAGATAATGAGACTGTGTAATTGCCATAAATTTCTTACCAGACGAGTTTCTTGCTGGCTTCCTTTTGAATAGTTAGAATGTTTTGTTTAATTGAGTTTCTGAGCCACTGTGAAGTCAACTCTCTGGCAAATGTGCTGTCATTTCTGAAGGAAATAAATGTAAGGCTATGCTAGCTTAGCTTGCTCGTAATGGGTAGCATGCAAGACACGACACAGAAGATGGTAGGGACCCAGGAGACTCCAAGGTAGAGCTGGGGTAAAATCACTGACAAGAGAAACTCCAGTCCTTTATTACAAAGCATCTGAGGAATTCATTTCTCCATCATTTCTCTAGCATCTGCTGTCTGGAGTAGCATTCCAAACTCCCAACCTGGGGCAACGTTGCTGTTTGCTTGATAATATAATTCCTTCCTTTTCCTCTACTTAAAAATCATGCATACATTAAAGTAAAGTTAAAACTAATTTAAATTTGCAGAGTTTTAAAATACGTTTTTTTAAAAACTATAAATTAAAAAAAATTCCCCTTGAAATAATTATAGTCCTCTCTGGGGAGTCATGAAACCGTAACTTGTCTAGAGCAGCGTACATTCAGACTTTCATAATTACCTGGTGAGTCAGCACTGGCTCACTTCCCAGGAGCTGGCTCCCACCATGGGGAATAAATTTCCATTCCTGGGGAGTCCCCCGGGAGACACTTCTCTGATTCTCCAAGTCGAGAAGTGACCTGCACCGCCCCCCTCCCTCGCGGCCCTCTGCCCATTTCTTGCCACAGCTGTGGGTTGGAGCATTTCTATTTGATGTACTTCTCCTATTAGATTTAAGCTCATTGCCAAAGGGAGGGTCTATGCTTGCTTCTTATGTTTATTGAAGTAAATATTAATTTCTATTTATGGAGTTAGAGCTCTTGCTTGTCCTAACTAGAATCAGAATGAAGACTTAGAACAAAATTTTCAGTAGTAGATGTCTTTAAAAAAGTCATGTGTTTGAGATAAGCAGAGATCATTTAATGAGTAGATGTGAAATGGTCTTTAATGCAGGCATTCACCAAAACTCTTCCTAGAGACAGACTTACTATCCTAGAATATGAAAGTCAGCAGTTTACTTAAGACAATGCATATATTCCACAGGTCAGCACAGTAACTGCTTGTTTCTTTCAAAGAAACAAAGAAACCTATTTTTGGACAAAGCAGGAAGTACTGTTTGAAAAGAAGTCAGGGTTTGAAACTAGGAGTAGTAGATAAATGGCTATTGGGGAGTGTGTTCTGTAAGTCAGCCCTATATGAAGAGGTCCAGGATGCCCTGAGTTGGTACTACCTATTCCTAGTGGTATGGAAGTCCAAGGTGCAAATACCAGATTTGTTAGCTCTTCCTTGGATAAAGTTGGGGATAAAGTTCAGAATAGAATAGATGCCTAGACTCTATGAAATGCATTCACTTCTTACTCAAGTGACAGACAGCATCTTGCTTAGGGCTCACCTAGCTCATTGGTTCAGGCCAGCACTACCTTAAAGAGCTTATAACTCTGGGAGCAATTGAATGTAAATTGGGAAGGGCCTTGGCAAAGCTTTTGAAATTGTTTGCTACATTTCCAGCTTTCTACTCTCTATTTATCTTGTTCTCTATTTCTTCCTTCTACACTCCTTTTTCTTCTTTCCAGTCATACTTCAGGTATTTTATAATTGATGGGTGGGCTGTTAATAGTAATTGTTTTCAGCAAGGATCATCAATAGATGCTAAACTGCCCTGCCTAGTGCTTAGTGGTTAAGTGCTGACCTATGAACCAGAAGATCACAGTTTGATTCCTGGTCAGGGCACATGCCCATGATGTGGGCTCGTTCTCTAGTGTGGAGGGTGCAGGAGGCAGCTGATCAATTATACTCCCTCATCATTGATGTTTCTATCTCTCTCTCCCTCTCCCTTCCTCTCTGAAATCAATAGAAATATATATATTATAAAAGATGCTAAACTCTTAGATGGAAGGTTGTTGGATACAAGATACTCACTCATGCCAATCAATCACTCCAGAATTACCTACTAACTGTGTGGAGGAAAGGTACTTTACAATGGAGAGATCTGATGGTCACCACTTTACTCAAGTGGTCAAACTTGACTGGGTACTCATAGTGAGACCATCTCATGATAGGATGCAACATGAATTGCACATTGTCACCTATGAAGTGTTCTTGCCAACATGTCTAATTTGAATTTAACCAAGCCTTCACCAACAGGAAATAGAGGGGATAGGCTAGGGACAAGTTAAATAGTAGTATGACAAAGCATATTATGGGGAATTCCACAGAACTTCCCTGGACTCTTAAAAAAAATCAATATCATGAACAAAAAGTGAGGGGATTGTTCTAGATCAGCGGTTCTCAACCTGTGGGTCGCGACCCCTTTGGGGATCGAACGACCCTTTCACAGGGGTCGCCTAAGACCATCAGAAAATGCAGATATTTACATCACGATGCATAACAGTAGCAAAAATTTCATGGTTGGGGGTTAGTACCACATGAAGAACTGTATGCAAGGGTTGCGGCCTTAGGAAGGTTGAGAACCACTGTTCTAGATTAACAAGTTAAAGAGTCTGAAGAGACAATAAAATATGATGTGTTTACTTTGATCAGGTCCTGCTTCAAAACAATAAAAAAATAATAATTGGAAACAGAAAACATCCTAGCTATACTGAGAAGCATTTTAGAAACAACTGGGGGAATTTGAATATGGACTGGGTATTAGATGACAGTAGGACATTAGTGTTAATTCTTTTATTTTTATTTTTTAATATATTTTATTTATTTTTTAAAGAGAGGAAGGGAGAGGGATAGAGAGTTAGAAACATTGATGAGAGAAAAACATCTATCAGCTGCCTCCTGCACACCTCCTACTGGGGATGTGCCTGCAATCAAGGTACATGCCCTGGACTGGAATCAAACCCAGAACCTTTCAGTCTGCAGGACGATGCTCTATCCACTGAGCCAAACCAGTCAGGGCTAGTGTTAATCCTTTTAGATGCAATGCTTTCATTGTGGCTTTTTTAGAAGAATGCCTTCATTCTTAGGAGATGCATACCAAAGCATTTAGGGGTGTAAAGTCACGATGCCTGAACCCTACATTTAAATGGTTCTGAGAAAGCCTGTGGGTTTGGCAGAATATTAACAGTTGTTGAGTCTAAGTAACTAGTATGAGTATATGCTAAACTATCCTTCTAAGATTTACAATTGTTTTAAATTTTTAAAAAGTTGGGGGGAAATAATAAAATAATGGGCTGCTTAGAGGGGTGTGGGAAGGACATGTTTTTGTACTCTGTGTAAATTACAACCAGCCCTGGACTAAGTACCTTTAGAATGTGGGGTGAGGGAAGGGGAGAGGGATTTTCCTCAGTGGCTACTTTCTGCTTCCTGTGTTAGTTGTTCTATTCCTAGCTGTTTACTGGCTCTTTCCATTCCCTTCTCCTCACTCAGCACAGTCTTTCTGAACCAGCCATCAGGAATTCCAGTGGCTTGACTTCTAGCATTCTTCTCTTCCTAGTTGGGTTTACTTGGTCCCTTCTAACTTTTAACATCACACTTTCCCAGGATTCTCTTTATTCTTGTCTCAGCACAAAATCATTTTCTTCACCTGACTTGGGGGAGCCACAATCTTCCATCCCTATTCTCTTTCTTCTCCATTACTTCTTACTCATTCTGAAAGGACTTCCAGAGACATTTGCATTTCTATTAAACCTACTGAGCGGATTTTCTGTCTACTGGAGAAGAGCTGTAAGTGGGTCGTGAACAACTCTCTTTGGAGCTGATGATGATAGTGACCAAAGGGGTCCATTTACCACATAGTGTACTTCTATGTAGCAAAGGATCTTTGTATCTAAACTAAGTGTTGGCCTGAGTCTCTGGTCAATATTAAGTATTGACTGCCTCATCTTGCAGTTAGGGAGCATAGACCATCTTACTCATATCCACAGTCCTGAATGTCCAACACTACTCTTACAGGGCTGTGATTTGAGCTTAGGATCTACTATGCCTGGATCCTGGGATCAAGATAATCTAGTCTGACTCAGTAATCCATTGCATGTTTTTTAGGATTGCAGAATTATTATTCAGTTCCAAGGATGAAATAACAAACACAAAATTGATAACTCCAATGTAGATGAGGCAGAACCCTGGCAACATACTTGATTGCCCACCCACACCAGTGAAGCTGACCTTCGGGCAGTTGGGCAAATCCTGAGGAATCTTGTGAAATGGGTCATGGGGCTGCCTATCTTCTGTGAAAAGGGAGCATGCAAAAGCAGGACAGAGTCAGCCAGTCCAAAGCATTATGTCGTGAGATTTTGGTGTCCAGCTCATTTCATTTTTTATTCTTTGTTGTGAGTGACTCAAGCCCGTCTGCTCTTGTTCCAGTTAGCTTTGTTATGCCCCCCCCGCCCCCCCCCCCATCCCCCCCTTTTCTGTGGGGGGGGGGCACTTAGAAATATATGATTGGAAATTTAGGGTTAAGATGACAGAGTGAATCCATGTATTTCTAATACTTTCTCCACATTTATAAATAAAACTAAAACATTGACCTGAGAGAGAGAGAGAGAGAGAGAGAGAGAGAGAGAGAGAGAGAGATTTAAAAATGATCACATAACAGAAACAACAGAAAGGTTTTCAATAGTATTATTGGAAGGTAGGGAACAATGAAATGAGCTTTTAAATATCTAAAGCAGTGGTTCTCAACCTTCCTAATGCTGAGTCCCTTTAATACAGTTCCTCATGTTGTGGTGACCTCCACCCATAAAATTATTTTTGTTGCTTCTTCATAACTGTAATTTTGCTACTGTTAATGAATTGTAATATAAATATCTGTGTTTTCTGATGGTCTTAGGCTCTACAGCAGTGATTCTCAACCTGTGGGTCCCAATCCACAAGAACCGCTAGCAGGGTCATCTAAGACCATTGGAAAAAACAGATATTTACCTTACGATTCAAAACAATAGCAAAATTACAGTTATGAAGTAGCAAAAGAAATAATTTTATGGTTGGGATTCACCACAACATGAGGAACTGTACTGATAGGTTGCTGCATTAGAAAGGGTAAGAACCACTGATTCTAAAGGAAAACAAATTCCATTCTAAAATTCTATGCTCAGACTCTTTAAAAAAAATTACTGTTTTAAATGTTTCTATGGATTTTTAGATAAAGAGGAAGGGAGAGGGAGAGATAAAAATCTCATTAATCAGCTGCTATTGCATAGCCCCTGGTAGGGATCGACCCCGCAACCAGGGCCTGTGCTCTGACTAGAAATTGAACCCAGGACCTCTTGGTCCATGAAATGATGCTCAATCCATTTAGCTACACCAGCCAGGCTATGATCAGACTGTTAATTAAATGTTATGTAGGAGAATAATAAAGACATTTTCTAGACATTTAAGGCCCCAAATATTTGCCTCTTGTGCTACTTAAGAAGTTACTGGAGGATTAGTGTTTGCAAAATCAGAGAGAAGACAGAGAATGCTGGGAAAGGGGAAATGAATGCGTGGGAAAGGTAGACAGATCTTCCATGACAGTGGTGAGAGACTGTGGGAAGACAGCTGCTCACTGGTCACAGAGGATGACCAGTTTTGATTCATTGTCAAAGCCTCCAAAAGAGTTTAAGATGATGAGGTTAATGTAATACCTGATAGTCTGAAAGCACTGAGAACTTTAGCTAGTTGGTCAAGAGTTTGAGATTGAATTAGTGGTAAATATATACAAACATAAGAAAAAGAAAGAGGACCATTATTAACTTCAGAAAAACCATAATTGCATGGGAAAGGAAACCCCTCCTGGCCTCTACCCCACTCCTTCCCTTTTCGCTGCTATTTTGATTACCTTTTTGGCCCCTGTAGGCACTGCATCATGGATATCATAATATTTCTTTTCCTCCTTCAACTTTTAAAAGCACGCTAAGTAATTTTTCTCTCTTCCCCACCTCTTCATTAGTGTCTATTCCTTTTGAAGATGGATATTATGCAGTTTATTAGAGACAGTGTAGGAGAGTTCTGTCACTGCCATGAGAAAGAAACAGTTATGCACTACGTCTTGCAACCTTGCATAAGCTACTTAACTTCTCTGCGCCTCAGTTTTCTTTTTAGTACAGTGGGTTATATAATTGCTGTTACTAGGGTTAAACACGATAATTTACATGAAACTGAACTCCCATCACATTATTAAAAGTAATAACATGTAAATCAAAATAGATACAGATTTGATAGAATAATTGTAAGCAGATGTAGATAGTTTGAATTTTTTCATCTTTATGAGGCAAAGCAAGATTCTAATCATCTGTCTTGGCTGTTCAGTGCTGTGATTGGGTATAGTCTTATGGCTTTAATTAAGTTTTAGTTTAACTAAGAATAGAAGTATATGAGCTCTTTAATTTCTACAAACATTTACTGAGAAGCCTTCTGTATTCCAGACACTTAGATAATCTCCAATAAGGTACAATTTTTTTTTCCTGAAGAGGAACTTAGAGCTTAATAAAAAAATGATTTTTTATAAAGAGACACACAGACTAATATTGTGGAAGGAGGAATTTTAAACAAGAGGAAGACTTTTTTGTAGTTTTTTAAAATTTATTTTATTTTTTTAATTTCTTTATTGATTAAGGTGTTACATATGTGTCCTTATTCCCCATTATTCCCCCTCCCCACTCATGTCTTCACCCTCCTGTTGTCTGTGTCCTTTGGTTAGGCCCACATGCATGCATACAAGTCCTTTGGTTGATCTTTCCCCCTTACTCCTACCCTCCCCTACCTTACCTCCAAGGTTTGATGGTCTGATAGATGTTTCTCTGTCTCTTGAACTGTTTTTGTTCATCAGTTTATGTTGTTCATTATAATTCCACAAATGAGTGAGATCATGTGATACTTATCAAGAGGAAGACTTCTTAACAAGACATTTCTATAAATTCTAAACTGTGCTCCTGGAAATTGCCAGAACTTGTTTCCTGAAGCTTTTCCTCAGAACAGGGTATATATTTACCTATTGACAAAGTATTAGAGGAACACTACATGGGGTCCTGTACTTCCTACATAGAATGGTAGAGTTGGGATATTTAAAGTTACCTCAGGGAAAGTGCCAGTCAAACAGCAGGTGCTCACAAATTCTTAGAATAAGTGAACAAGAAAGAGAGTTAGCTTTCATTTTATTTCCAAAAAGGAGAGAAAGGCCCCAAGAGACCAGGTGATCAGTTTAAGGTCATGGTAGGAGTGGACAGAAACCACTGGTATGTAATAGGACGAAGATTAAAAATCCTTCAAATTTACCTTGGAAGGAGAAGGGAAAAGAGACTTTCCATTCTTTTTTCTACATGGGGTAACAGGTGGGGATGCACACCCTGAGTCTAGTACTCAACCTTTTTTGAGGGTGGTTAGTGTTATGTTGGGAGAGTAGAGAAAAAGCCCAGTGAAGCCAGTGTATGGCCTCCACCACTGGTTCTTTGTGATTTTGGTACCTGTGTACACATGTGCATGGGGAGAAAAGCCCAGGACAGGGCAAGATGGGCCGGACATGCCAGTCTCTCTCCAGCTGGCAGCACTTGGGAGCTGGGTGTGCCTTGGCTATGAAGAGGTTCTGGGCAGAACACCCACCATGAACTCAAAGGGTAACTGTGGGGTAGCCTTTGGCCTAGCCTGTGAGGACTGGGCCAAAACCAGCAGTCTGACATCCCCCGAGAGGTCCCAGAATGTGAGAAGGCACTCTGCAAAGTTGTCATCACTCAGCAGCTCCTGCATTGAACATCTGCCCCCTGGTGGTCATTTTGCAACATAGCTACCAGTCAGATGGTTGGATGGTCAGATGGCCGCTTAAGCATACATATATATATATATATATATATATATATATATATATATGTGTGTGTGTGTGTGTGTGTGTGTGTGTAAAATTCTGCAGCACACCAAAAACATATACCAGATTTTTTTGCCTATCTGACAAAAAAAAAAAAATAGGCATCATTTGGATTAATTAACACCAGACAGCTATTGTTGTGTTGACTATTGTCATATTTTTATTTGTCAAACTAAGGGAAGAGGCCAGTGTCCCTGACTAAATAGTTAGGTATTGCATGTTTTAAAAATTCTTGGGCACACCGGCTGAAGATTGCTGTTCTATGCATGGTAGGAGGTGAGGGTTCCACAGTAAAAAGATAAGGAGTAGGCATGGTGGGTGCTCTGCCCAAAACCTCTTCATAACCAATGCACACCCAGCCCCCAGCTGCTGGAATTATCAGCTGCTAACAGCTCAGAGGTGCATCCTTCACCCAGAATTACCCTCAGCCTCTGAGAGCTGCCTCTCCCAGGGTTATGTCTCTCCTAAGGTGCAGCTAATGGCAACTGTGTGGCTGTCCTGGGAATACAAAGGCCTCTATTTAGGATACTTTGAAGGTAATCCCAGCTTCCAAGCTCCCTGAAGGGCTGGCTGAGACCTTGGTGGCAGCCATGTGTGTGCCAATTTCTCTCACTGCCCAGTCCTGCCTTCCACTTCCTTACAGGTGTGTGTTCCATGAACATGCTCCAAGAACCTCCTGCATGGCACTCTTTGTCTTAGAGTCTTGTAGGAAACACAGCCTATGGTAGCAGGGGAAGAAGAGAAGGAGTGACATCTTAAATAGCATGGCCATTGAAAACCTCACTGGGAAATTGCCACCTGAGCAAAGTTTTAAGTCATGAGAGGATTTTTCAACTAATGAAAATGCAACAATTAAATAAGAATCCGTATCTTCCCCTGACAGCCTTAAGGATAAGGACTTGGGGCCACCATGGAGAGAAGCTATAAGAATAGAACTTGAGAGAGGTGGGGACCCCAGCAACCTAGTAAAAGTCCTGGATCTAGTGACAGGAAGTTGGCAACGATTTGTAGGAAGAAGAGGTCTGAGAGCCAATAACGGTTCCTTCCTATAGTCTCACACATTGGTAACACGAATCCTTCCCAAGATCCTAAACTTTAGGAGGGTGCTGGTCTTTGTGCAAGTCCATGACATGGTGTCTTTAGCATATTTATTTGATTATTAAAGGAAGAAAACACCAAAAGGCTGTACAATCTAGGCACATTTGGGCTATTTAAAAAGTATGTTATATACTTAGAGATCTTTCTAGAAATCATGAGTAAAATTAAACTATTATTAAGTAATGGCAATGACAACCAATAGGACTTTTAAGTAAAATTTTAAATTGCACATTGAGAAATACTATTAAATCTTTCAACCTTTCATTTCAATATTCGAACTCCTTCTGATGAAAGCTCTTATTTACTGAAAATGTAGTGCATGTGAGACAGATTTTACTCTATACATCTCAAACAAGACTCCTTTCATTACACCTGCCAGTTGGGCAATGCCCTCCGTGGAGAAGAAGGAAGCTCCATCCTGAGTCCTGCCAAAGACATCAGCATAGCCCGGGGCAGAGATCTGATCACTGCACCCGCATTGGAGTGGGAAAAAAGTTTCAAGAAGATGACTATTGGGTTTAAGGAACAGAATGAGCTGTTCTAACTGATCCATGGTTTTGCTTGGCTGGTATTCTGTGCTCAGAGAACAAAACAACAGGTCCTGTACCTTCCTCAAATGGTCTCTTCTTAACAAGTTCCATTCTTCAAAAGTAAATTTAAAAAATCTCTTATCATAAGAGCATCTATAGTCAGGAGGAAAAGTTTTTGCAAGGCATTCTCCCTAATGCTTCCACCCCTCATCAGTTTTTTAAAATATTGTGTGAAGGTAAAATACATACAAGTTAACTACTTTAATCATTTTAAGTATGCAGTTCAGAAGCATTAGGTACATTCACATGTGTGCAACCATCACCACCTTCCACCTCCAGAACATTTTTATCTTCTAGTTGGAAACTCTGTCCCCATTAAACACTAACTCCTGGTTCCCCTGTCCCTACTCAGCTCCTGGCAACCACCACTCTACTTTCTGTCTTTTTGAATGCAACTGCTCTTACGTACCTCACATCTATGGAATCATACAGTGTTTGTGTCAGAATTTCCTTCCTTTTTTTAAAAAAATATTTTTATTCATTTCAGAGAGAAAGGGGAAGGGAGAGAGAGATAGAAATATCAATGATGAGAGAGAATCATTGATTGGCTGCCTCTTTCACATCCCCTACTAGGAATGTGAAACCTGCAACCCAGGTGTGTGCACTTGACCGGAATCAAACCTGGGACTCTTCAATCCACAGGCTGCTGCTCTATCCAATGAGCCAAACCAGCTAGGGCAGAATTTCCTTGCTTTTTTAGGCTGAATGATATTTCATTGTATGTATATAGCACATTTTGTTTATCTATTCCTATGTTGATAGACAGTTAGGTTACTTCCACCTTTGCACTGTTGTGAGTAATGCTGTTAGGGGTGTGCAAATCTCTAGTGTGATTTTGCTATTACTTTCCCAGGGAAACTTAGAACTAATATAGTTTGTACCAGGCTCCCTTGCTTTCTTTAGAGATATTTGCATTTATATTAAATGACAACAATAAGACAACTGGCCTTTTCTTTGACTCAGTATCATAGGAAGGAATTTTGTTTTTGGCACACGGTGCATTAATTCTCTAAGTAACTTGCATGTTTTTAAGACTTTAATGAATGTGAGAAATGATTACAACACAGAAAGAACAAATCATGAGGAAAGGATGGCATGACCACCATGATCCAGGTTTTGTCGGTTATAGACTGACACCAAAAATCCTGTAGAATAAGCTACTATTCATCTGAGAATGTGCAAAACATAGCCACATAAGGAGCACCTTAGAAGTCAGGAAAGCCCATAATTCTAGCTTTCTCATGCACCTCAGGGCTCAAACTTTTTAACTCATGATGAAACAATACAAATGAGTTGGGACTCAGTATCTGAAGGGTCAACTCTAGCTTTACTCCCTCATCTCGTTGTATAATAATACACCTGAGATGGTTAGTGACAAGGTTTCCTACGTGCCATATGATGTTGAAGAGAACATTTCAGTTCACAGTATAGACTGCCCTGCTGACCCAGCAGCAATGACACAGGTTAATGTCAGTCTACAGGAGAGGGCATTCAGCAGGTGTAAATGCTGAGGGTTTCCAGAGCTCAGGAACAAATACCAGGATCTGATTCAATTTTGACCTTGGTCCAGCTATCTTTCCATCTGTTTCTTAGGAGCTACATGGCCCCTCAACATTGCTTCTTCTTACACATCAGCTTTCAATTTCCTTCCCAACTGCTGCTGCTTCTTTTATTTTTTAATTTAATAAATCTTTATTATTCAGACTATTACAATTGTTCCTCTTTCCCCCCGACTCATAGCTCCTCTCCACCCAGCTCCCACCCCTCCCTCTGCCCTTACCTCCCCACCATTGTCCTCATCCATAGGTGTATGATTTTTGTCCAGTCTCTCCCTGCATCCTCTTCACCCCACTCCTCCTAAGAATGTCAGTCCACCCCCTTTCTATGCCCCTGATTCTACTATATTCCCAAGTTTATTCTGTTCACCAGATTTTTTAACTCACTTGATTTTTAGATTCACTTGTTAATAGATATGTATTTGTTGTTAATAATTTTTATCTTTAGCTTTTTCTTCATCTTCCTCTTCTTAAAGAGTACCTTTCAGTATTTCATATAATACTGGTTTGGTGGTGATGAACTCCTTTAGCTTTTTCTTATCTATGAAGCTCTTAATCTGACCTTCAATTCAGAATGATAGCTTTGCTGGATAGAGTATTCTTGGTTGTAGATTCTTGCTATTCATCACTTTGAATATTTCTTCCCACTCCCTTCTAGCCTGCATGTGAGAAATCAGCTGACAATTGTATGGGTGCTCCCTTGTAGGTAATTAACTGTTTTTCTCTTGCTGCTTTTAATATTATCTTTTTGTCTTTTGCTCTTGGTATTTTAATTATGATGTGTCTTGGTGTGGTCCTCTTTAGATTCCTTTTCTTTGGGGTTCTATGCACTTCCTGGACTTGTAAGTCTATTTCTTTCACCAGATGAGGGAAGTTTTCAGTCATTATTTCTTCAAATAGCTTTTCAGTATCTTGCTCTCTCTCTTCTTCTGGCACCCCCATAATTCTGCTGTTGGTACGCTTGAAGTTGTCCCAGGGGCTCCTTAAACTATCTTCCAATTTTTGGATTCCTTTTTCTTTTTTCTTTTCTAGTTGAGTGTTTTCTGCTTCTTTGTATTTCAACTCTTTGACTTGATTCTTGTGTTCCTCTAGCCTCTGTATAATATTTTATATTTCAGTCAGTGTATGTTTAATTTCTAGTTGGCCCTTTTTCATCTCTTCTTGGATCTTGCTAAATTTATCCATCTTTTCAAGGAAATTCTTGAAAAAACTTGTGTGATTTTGAACTCTATATCCAATCATTTTTTTTCCTGCATTCCTTTTGTTTATGATCTGTTTCTTTGTCTCCTCATTTTTGCTGCTTCCCTGAGTTGGTAGAGTATTTTTTTGTGCTAGGTGCCCTATATGGCCCAGTAGCTCCATCTCCCCAGTTACCTGAGGTGGACTCTCTTGGTGCACTCCTTTGTGGACTGTGTGCACAGCCTTGTTGTAGTTAAGTCTTGATTGTTGTTGGTATCATTGGGGGGAATTGATCTCCAAGCCAACTGGTTGTGAGGATCAGCTGTGTCTATGCCAGGAGAACTTCTGTGCTGGAGTCAGCCTTATGATACAAGATTTGCACAATTGCAAAAGTCTCTGTGTTCAGCTTGAATGGGGCAGCGTCTCACGGCTGAGCAGACAGCCTTGGCTTCCCATCAGCCCTGCCCTATATGGCCCCTGAGTCTCAGTGTCCCTCGGTAATTGCTGCAACCCTCTCTGTGCACTCACATGCCTCCAGACCTCTGCTTTTTGGGGCTCACCTGAGTTTCCATGCACTCCAGGGACACATATGAGTCTGGGTCCCCAGGGTCTCACCAGAAACTGAGGTTCAGTGCAGTCGGAACTGGATTTCAACACAGTTTGGAGCTTCTGTCTTCCTCTGCTAGAGAAAGCCAGTGGCACAATCAGCAGTCAGCCCTCTGTGCATGCACTCATGCTCGTGCACCTCCAGACCTCTGCCTTTCATGGCTCCCCTAAGTTTCTGTGCACTCCTCCCTTTTCTCGACAGTCCAGACTCCCCCGTATGATTATCGCCCAGAACTGAGGTTCAGTGAAGTCAGAACTGAGGTTCAGTACAGTTGGGAGTTTCTGTCTCCCTCCCCCTAGAGGAATCCAGCCAGGCACTCCATCAACCGTCCTCTCTACGCGTGTGTCTCCATACCTCAGCTTTTTGCAGCTTCTTTCAGTTTCCGTGAGCCCCTCTTTTTCCTTATAGTTGTAGAATTTCCACTCAGCCAGCTTTCTGGTGGTTCTGGATGATGTTCATCTGTATTTTAGCTGTAGTTTTGAAATTGTTTTGCCAGACAGCAGTTTAGGTGTTCACCTATGCTGTCATCTTGGTTTCTCCTCCCAAGTGCTTCTTTTGTTTACTTGTTGTGAATATGGCTTGACTTTCCAGCCACATTGTCCATCATCATCTGCCAATTGTGTTTGCATCTTTCAGTTCAGAATTTTGAGGCAGACGCTGATCAGCCAGCTTTTCAATTTGGTAAATCCAAGGATGGTAGCAGGTAAGGGAGGGCAGATAAGGAGAATGGTGGTAAGGAATATCTTATTGTATACAGGGCTGCTCTTTTTAGAGACTGCAGTGGGAAGTCAACAAACAAGTCTAGAGCACAGGTTGGAAATAAGTTGGATGAAAGAACAAATAGATTGAAAACAAAGTGAGAAATAGCTTATAACCCTTGTCCTGTTCAGCTTTCATTTCTCCTTGTGCAAATACATGGTCCTATAGATATAACTGTAAAACCTTTGCAGAAATAAAGCATTGTGATTTTGCTGTTCTTTTATGCAGAATCATTGGTTATATTTATTAATTAGCCAGTTAATTAGCTCATCACTTTCTAAATGTTCATTGAATGTTGTCTGTGTGCCAAGCACTGTCTCCTCAATGCACAGAGGGTATTAGAGCCTGGAATATGTTTAGCTTAGGAATAAGGTAAGAGTCCCAACATCTAGTGAGAATATTCCAATCTTCCTGGCACTGGCTAAAAAGAATATATTTTGTAATATATTTTCTTGTAATATATTTTCTCATTTAATTCCTATGCAACTTTGAAGTGTTTGGCTGCTCCCTGACCCTCTGCCACTTCATACACTGCTATATCTCTTGGAGGATGTCGGACTGCCACTATTAGCCTGATTGCTACAGGCCTGGCAGGACTTTGGCCAAAACTGGCAGTACAATATCCCCCAAGGGGTCCTGGATTGCAAGAGGCGCAGTCCAGGCTGAAGGGCCATAATCAGTGCATGAATCTATGCACTGGGCCTCTAGTTTAATTAAAAATATATACACCCATAATGTTGTTTAATTCAAATTAGTTATTTTATAACTGTGTTGAGCCCTAGCTGGTGTGGATCAGTGAATAGAGTGCAGCCTGTGGACTAAAGGCTCTTGGGTTTGATTCTGGTTGAGGGCACATGCCTGGGTTGTGGGCTCGATCCCCAGTAGGGGCAATCAGGAGGCAGCCAATCAATGACTGTCTCTCCTCCTTGGTGTTTCTATCTCTCTTGCTCCCTCTCCATTACTCTCTGAAGTCAATAAAAATATATTTAGGGAAAGAAAATGGCAACGGAATATATGGACATGTCCCGAGCCTTGTCCCAGAGCAGACAGAGGGAACAGCTGAGGATCACACAGGGAGTGTTTGTTGATGAGTTGAGGGACACTATACTCCAGGAGAAGGTGGGGGACAGCTGGATGGGGATCTCCTGACCAGGCAGCCCCTATTGCCATTGGGTTCCTACCCAGAGCTGCCAGCTTGGATGTGGAGACTCTGCCACCTTGAAGGGATGGGGTTAGGGTTATTGAAAGCTTAAAAATCTACAAGTGTGGCACCCACTGAGCAGTTGCAAACCCCAGAACACTGGTCACCAATAAGCACAAACACACTTCAGAGCTCTACACTCTACCATGGGAAGGTTGAATTTTGCCTGGGATGAGGAGAGAGAGAACTACATAACCAGACACCCAGAGAAGAGACACCATGGGGAGACAGAGAAACAACTTGCATATGAAAGAAAATCAGACATTACCAGAAAAGGAAGTAAATAAAATGGAGGCAAGCAAGCTACCAAAGAAAGAATTCAGAGAAATGGTCATAAGGTGGCTGAAAAGAATGGAAGACAGATTCAATAATATGAGTAAGAACTAAGAGGAAATGAAGAAGAACCAAGAAGAAATGAAAAATGACATTGCTGCTGTAAATAACTCAATAGAAAGCATCAAAGGTAGACTAGAAGAAGCAGAGGACTGCATCAATGAGCTAGAAGACAAGGTAGGAAAAAATACCCAAGTAGAGCAGCTATTAGAAAAAAAAATTAAAAAGCAGGAGGAGAGCCTAAGGGAACTTTGGGACAACATGAAATAAAACAACATCTGTATAAATAGAGGTTCAAGAAGGAGAGAAAACTGAGCAAGGAATAGAAAACCTTTTTGAAGAAATGATGACAAAAAAACTTCCCTGATATAGGGGAGAAAAAACCCACATAAATCCAAGAAGCTCACAGAGTCCCAAGCAAAATGAACCCCAAAAGACAGACACCAAGGCACATTATAATTAAATTGGCAAACACCAATGACAAAGTAGGAATCTTAAAATTGGCCAGAGGGAGCCAGAAAGTTACCTACAAAGGAATCCCCACCAGACTAGCAACTCATTTCTCAACAGAAACTCATCAGGTCAGAAGGGAATAGAATGAAATATACAAAGTCATGCAAAGGAAGGGTCTGAATCTGAGAATACTGTACCCAGCAAGGCTATCAATCAAAATTGAAGGTGAAATCAGGAGCTTCACAGACTAAAAAGGACTAAGGGACTTTATTATCACCAAACCATCAATGTAAGAAATGCTAAAGGGTCTGCTGTGAAAAAAAGAAATAGGAAGCAAAGAGAGAACGCAGGAGTAAAGAATAAAAATGGCGACAAATAAGTACCCATCAATAATAATGTTAAATGAAAATGGATTAAATGCACCAATCAAAAGACATAGAGTAATGGATTGGATAAGAAAACATGACCCATATATCTGCTGTTTACAAGAAACCCACCTCAGAAAAAAAAAGATGCACACAGACTGAAGGTGAAGGATGGAAAAAGATTTTTCAGGCAAATGGAAATGGAAAAAAAAAAAAAAAGAAAGCTGGGGTAGCAATACTTATATCTGACAAATTAGATCTCAAAGTGAAGGACATAACAAGAGATAAGGAAGGCCACTTTATAATACTAAAGGGAACATATACGCACCCAATACAGGAGCACCCAAATACATAAAAAAACTCCTGGAGGATATCAAGGGAGAGACTGACAGCAATACAATCATAGAAGGAGACTTTAATACCAACTATCACCAATGGACAAATTCTCTAAAAAAATAATCAGCAAAGAAACATCAATCCTAAATGACTCACTGAACCAGTGGAATTAATTGACATCTTCAGAACATTTCACCCAAAAGCAACAGAATATACATTCTTCTCAAGTGCACAAGGGTCATTTTCAAAGATAGACCATATGTTGTGACATAAGCAAAGTCTCTTCAAATTCAAGAGGATAGAAATCATATCGAGCATCTTCTCAGATCACAATGGCATAAAACTGGAAATCAACTACAATCAATAAAAATAATGCAAAGAGATCAAACATATGGAGACAAAACAGCATGCTATTAAACAAGACTGGGTTACCAGAGAGATCAAGAAAGAAATAAAAAACATCATGGCAACAAATGAAAATGAAAACACAACAATCCAAAATCTATGGGACACAGCAAAAGCAGTCTTGAGAGAGAAGTTCATAGCTCTACAAGCCTACTGCAAAAGAAACAAGAAACAATGGTAAAAAATTACCTAACTTTACAACTCAAAGAGTTAGAAAGAGAGCAACAAGAAAAGCCCAGTGTAAGCAGAAGAAAGAAAATAATAAAGATCAGAGCAGAGATAAATGACATAGAGACCAAACAAATAATACAAAAGATCACCAAAACCAAGAGCTGCTTCTTTGAAAGGATAAAAATGATTGATGAACCTCTAGCCAGGCTCACCAAGAAGCAAAGAGAGAAAATCCAAATAAACAAAATCAGAAATGAAAGAGATAAAATAACAACAGACCCTGAAATACAAAGGATTGTTAAAAAATACTATGAACAACTCTAACAAAATGGCAACCTGGGTAACCTAGAAAAATATAACCTTCCAAAACTCAACCAGGAAGAATCTAAACATCTCAGTGGGAGAAATTGAAGCAGTCATCAAAAAGCTTCCAGCAAATAAAAGCCTGGGACCAGATGGCTACATAGGGGAGTTTTACCAAACATTCAAGGAAGAATTAAAACCTATCCTCCTCAGACTATTCAAAAATATTCAAGAAAAAGGAACACTTCTAAACACCTTCTATGAAGCCAGCATCACCCTAACACCCAAACCAGATAAAGACAACACAAGGAAAGAGAATTATAGGCCAATATTCCTTATGAATAAAATGCCAAAATCCTCAACAAAATTCTAGTAAATCAGATCCAGCAGTACATCAGAAAGATCATACACCATGACCAAATAGGATTTATCCCAGGAATGCAACAATGGTACAATATCTGTAAATCAATAAACGTGATACATCACATAAACAAATTGAGAGATAAAAATCACATAGTCATATCAATTGATGCAGAAAAAGCATTTGACAAAATCCCACACCCTTTCTTCATGAAAACTCTCAACAAGGTGGGAACAGAAGGATCATACCTCAACATAATAAAATCCAGATATGATACACACACAGCTAACATCATACTCAATGGGCAAAAACTGAAACCATTTCCCCTAACAATAGGAACAAGACAGGGATGCCCACTCTCACCACTCTTGTTTGACATAGTACTAGAAGTATTAGCCATTGCAATTAGACAAGAAGAAGAAATAAAAGACATTCAAATTGGAAAATAAGAAGTAAAGCTGTCTTTATTTGCAGATGACATGATATTGTATATAAAAAAAAACGGAAAGACTCCATCAAAAAACTAATGGACTTAATAAATAAATTCCACAAGGTAGCAGGATACAAAATTAATGCCAAGAAATCTTTGGCATTTCTATACACCCATAGTGAACTTACAGAAAGAGAAACTAAAAAAGCAATCCCATTTATTACCATTACACCCAAAATATTAAGATATCTAGGAATAAACTTAACTAAGGAGGTAAAAAACATATATGCATAAAACTACAGGACACTGAAAAAAGAGATAGAGGAAGACATAAACAGATGGAAGAACATACTATTTCATGGATTGGTAGAATCAACATCATTAAAATGTCCATACTACCCAAAGCAATCTATAGATTCAATGCACTCCCCATTAAAAACCAACAGCATATTTCACAGACCTAGAAAAAACTCTCTAAAAATTTATCTGGAATAAAAAAAGACCCCAAATAGCCACAGAAATACTGAGAAAGAAGAACAAAGTAGGTGGGATCTCAATACCAAATTTCAAGCTGTATTACAAAGCCACTGTTCTCAAAACAACATGGTACTGATACAAGAACAGACATATAGACCAATGGAATAGAATAGAGAATCCAGATATCAACCCAAACCACTATGCTCAATTAATATTTGACAAATGAGGCATGAACATACAATGGAGTCAAGACAGTCTCTTCAATAAATGGTGTTGGGAAAATTGGACAGATACATGCAAAAAAAAATGAAACTAGACCACCAACTTACACCATACACAAAAATAAACTCAAGATGGATACAGGACTTAAACATAAGATGGGAAACCAAAAAATACTAGAGGAACCAACAGGCAGAAAAGTCTCAGACATATGCCAAAGGAACTTCTACACTGATACTGCTCCTAGCGCAAAGGAAGCTAAAGAGAAAATAAACAAATGGGACTATATCAAAATAAAAAGCTTTTGCACAGCAAAAGAAACCATCAACAAAACAACAAGGAAGCCCACTGTATGGGAGAACATATTTAGCAATGTTATCAATGATAAAGTTTTAATCTCCAACATCTACAGCCAACTTATACAACTTAATAAAAGGAAGATAAGTGATCCAATAAAAGAATGGGCAACGGACCTAAATAGAGTCTTTTAAAAAGAAGACAGAACAAAGGCCAAGGGACACATGAAAACATGCTCAGAGTTACTAGTTATCCAAGAGATGCAAATCAAAAGGACAATGGGATACCATCTCACACCTGTCAGAATGGCAATCATCAACAAATCAACAAATGACAAGTGTTGGCGAGAGGTGGAGTAAAAAGAACCTTCATGCACTGCTGGTGGGAATGCAGATTGGTGTGGCCACTGTGGAGAACAGTAGGGAGTTTCCTCAAAAACTAAAAATGGAACTCCCTTTCGACTCAGTAATCTCACTCTTAGGAATATATCCTAAGAAACTAGAAACACCAGTCAGAAAGGATATATGCACCCCTATGTTCATAGCAGCACAATTCTCAATAGCTAAGATTTGGAAACAGCCTAGGTGCCTGTCAGCAGATGACTGGGTCAGAAAAATATGGTACATCTACACAATGGAATACTATGCTGCCATAAAAAAGAAAAAATTCTTACCATTTGTAGCAACGTGGATCGAACTGGAGAGCATTATTCTAAGTGAAATAAGCCAGTAAATGAATTAAAAATACCACATGATCTCACTCATTTATGGGTATAAAGAACATTATAAACTGATGAACAAAAGATAGATACAGAGGCAGTAAAGCATCAAACAGACTGTCAAATCACAGTGGGAAGTTTAGGGAGAGGCAGGGTAGATAAGAGATCAACCAAAGGACTTGTATGCATGCATATATGCATAACCAATGGACACAGGACACAGAGAGAGTGAGGGAATGCATTGGAGGGGGCTGAGGGCATACATGGAAGTGGAGTGGGGGGCAATGGGAAGATATGTACACTTGTAATACATTAATAAAAAATGAGAAAAATGAAAAAATATTTAAAATGAAATAACTGTGTTGAAATGGCTATGTAATGACTGGAGTGGACTTCACAACCTGAAGATACCTAATATTTAAAATCAGTTCCAAAACTGCCTTCCCTTGATCCATCAGCATAACTTCAGCCCTGACCATTTCTCTGTTCCACTTCAAGGGACACTGAATAGTGTTGTCTATGGCCCCACTGTAACCCACTCCCTCACCTCCATTCTTCCCATTTTTACCTCTCCACTGAACTTGATCTTGTAATGGTCACCTTGCTGCCAAAACGGGAAATTTCACTTTACTAAGTCTCAAACTTTCAGTAACTTTGGAAATAGTTGATAATTCCCTCTTTCTTATAACATCCCCTCCCCCCTCCTCTTTGATTTTGGCACCCATGTTCCTTTCACTCGCTGATCATCTTTTTTTCTGGCTCCTCCTTTTTGAGCCCAATCTCTAGCTTTTAGTCTTGAGATGTCTTTCCTTTCCCTGTCATCTTTAGAGAGTACTCCATCCAGTTCCTTTGCTTTGAACAACATTCAAATAATCCCAAATGAATACCTATGACTCACTCTTCTGTGACAGCTACTTGACAACATTCTTGACATCTTCATTGGGATATCTAATACACATTTCAACCTAAAATGCAGCTCTTAATTTTCACTACACCCCTGCTCTTTTTTGGCTTAGAGTTGATTCACTTATCGAGGCCAAAAATCTAGGAGTCACATAAAATTCTGTTTTTACTGTATTTAGTATCTCTGCCTCCCACCCAATTTGGCTCATCAGCAGTTCATGCCAGTTCTACCTTCAAAATATTGTCTGAATCCACCTACTCCTTCCACCTCCATTGTCACCCATTTCAGTCCATGTGCCCATTTCTTCCATCTGGGCCCCTGCAGTAAGTAACTTCTAAGGAGTCTCTCTTTTTCCACCTCAGCACCTTCCCTTCTGTAGGACCTAGCTCTTGCCCATCTCTCCAAATTCATCTTCTACCTGATTCTTCCTTGCTTATTAGCTGTGACCTGCTAACTCTTCCTTGATCCTGCCAAGCCCACTTGAGTCTTGGGACTTCCACTGAGGCTTATTGTTTATATATTTCTGAGGTCTTCTCCTTTACAAGTTAAAGCAGACTCTCTGATCTGTCTTCTTATAACTCTTTGCAAATTTTCTTAGGACTTCACTCTATAAATATATCTTGTTTACTAATTTCTTTACCTGAATTTAATATTTTTCCTCCAGAATGCAAACTCCCTAGAAACAGGAATTTATAGATTTTCAGCCTGTAGGATTATCCTTGCTCTTAGTTCTCTAAATAGTGATTGATTTCAGTTCTAAGACCATCATGCATTCTCTGTCCTTTTTTAATGCAAATTTTTCTCTATATTTGCAACCATACTGTAGTTTTGGGTTCTACTTGGTTCCCCACTCAATATAGATAGATATGTTTACATGTTATTTAACCATATTTATAAGCATCTTTTAATGATTATTAAATACTACAGTTCATGATTGTGTATTTTGGTTTATTTCACTATAAGTTGACATTTAGGTCATTTCAAATTTTTCATAGTTATAAGCAACATGTCTATTCATTCTTTTGTGTGTGTGTATGTGGCCCTGGTTCATCTGAGTTTCTGGAAGTGAACAGAGGCCCTTACTTGTAGTAGCATCCTTTCACAGTGCTGCATACCTGGTCCGCTTGAGTGGGAGAATAAGACAGAATCTAGAGTGCAATTAGCATTTGAATTAGTGGCATGAGGATAAACAGGTGATTATCCTATTTAACAGCTGTTGAATGGTGCTTAAGAGTCTGACAGCTTGAGTTTCAAATGTAGGGTTTATTAACAAATGATTAAGAGAGAAAAAGAACTATTGGTTTTTTAAATAAATAAAAATAAGATTTTAAAAATTAAGTGCTTTAAACAAAATTAACAAATTCCAACTTTTTAATGAAATTGCTTGTTTAAAAAGCAAATAGCACAAATAATCACATCTCATACTTCCTACCTTTTGTCTGAATAGCTCTGAGTGATTTATAGATATTCTCACAATACCCTTCAGTTATGCAAGGAGCACTTTATACTGATCCAGCATCTGTCTGTCATAGACTGCCCACAGACTTTCATGGGGTCCCTAGAAATAAAAGAGACAAAATTAGGACTCAAACCTTCAAACTTGAAATATCAGTTTCTAAAATAACAGCCATTTTTTTTTGGCGGGGGGGTTTGGTGAAAACTGTGCTGAGATTTTTAGAGTTAGTAACAGGTGAGAACATTTTTGTTATACTTGATGTTTATCTTGAAGTTTTCCTTTAATTGCTGTTTTGGATTAGAGCTGTGGGAACCCTTACAGTCTGAGTTGTCAGGGACCTTACAGAACTTATTATTGCAACTATTTGTTTTGTTTTCATATAAATTTATGCTTCTTATTTGCCTTAAGTTTGGGGTACATGAATTTAGGGTCAAAATAGATGTAAAGTTGCTACAAGTTACTGCATTCCAATTAGTGGCCTCTGTTTCCTGTAAGTTCTACAGAATTCAGGAACACTTGCACTAAACCAGCCTTCTCCTGCTGAAAAAAACAGCAAAAGGCATGCTGGAAGAATGTGACTTTGAAAGTGCCAATGTACTTTTCTCCCGTGCACATGTGTATACAGGCACCAAAACCACAACAAACCAATCAATGGTAGAGACAATACACTGGCTCCACTGGACTTTCCTCTACTCTCCCAATGTTTAACACTCACTCAAAAACAAATGCTATTTATTTCTCTTAAAAAAGTGTATTAAAATGGCTTTCCTGTTAAAGAAATAAAATTTGCTATTTTTAAGTTAATAGATGTGATTTTCTTGTGTGTAAATTACATCTCTTAAAATATAAACTCGGGGTTCTTAAGGGAAATTTAATAGAAGAGATGCAACAAATGGGGTTGAAATAAGGAAGAGTAATTTACTGTGAGAAGACAATTTGCAATGGGCCAGATTAGCAAGGCTTTTTAAAAAACTTTACTTTTAAAAGTTTACTTATTGATTGTTTACCTTTAACCTCCTTTACTCATTTTTTCCCATCCTCCCATCCTTGCCTCTGGCAGCTACTTACCCGTTCTCTGTATCTATAAGCTTTTTAATATATATATTTTTTAATCATTTGTCCTTCTCTGTCTAACTTATTTCACTTAGCATCATGCCCTCAAAGGTCCATCATGCTGTTGCAAATGGCAAGATTTTATTATTTTTTATGGCTAAATTACACACACACACACACACACACACACACACACACACACTTGGAATTGCTGGGTCAAGTGGCACCTCTATTTTTAATTTCTGGAGAACTTCCATACTGGTTTACATAATGGCTGTACAGTTTATAATCCCACCAACAGTGAACAAGGGTTCCATTTTCTCCATATCCTCCTTGACACTATTTCCTGCTTTTTTGATAAAAGCTATTCTGGCAGGTGTGAGATGATATTTCATTGTGGTTTTGATTTCGTTTTCCTTATAACTAGGGATACTGAACACTTTTTTAATGTACCTGTTGGCCATTTGTATGTCTTTTTTGGAAAATGTGTATTTAGATCTTTTGCTCATTTTTAAATTGGATTGTTTGCCATTGAGTTATATGAATTCTTTGCATATTTTGGATATTAGCCTCCCTTATTCTTTAGAGAGCTGACTTTTGCTGTTATTGAAAAAGAAGTAGATACCTCATAAAGCCCAGTACTGAATTCTTTTTTCTTTAAGCCTCATGTCTCTTATGCTGGTGTTTGGATCTAATATCAGGAAATTCACCTACCTGTTGGTAAATTCACTTGCATCTGGTTTAATACTTGCATATGTAAAAAAAAAACCACATAGACCTTCATTTTTTTTTTCATGATCAACAGGATAGTCCAAGGGTTATATTATTCTAAACAATAATCTGACACTTTATTTGTTTTTGAGAGGGAATTCACCTGTTGTACTTTATTTGGAGGCAGTGGTAGTGAGGAGGTGGTAGTGAGGATAGGGTTCAGTTCCAGTGGTCGGCAAACCGCTCTGTTGACTAAAGAGTTTGCTGACCACTGATAGACTTACCATATATATGTCCCAAAAGATTGTGTGGGATACACTTATACAAAAATCCATTCATTGTTTATCTGAAAATCAAATTTAATTTGCTTTCTGTATTTTTTAAAAATTTTTTATTAATATGTTACATGTATACATATCTTCTCCTTGCTCCCCCCCAGGCAAAAAAAAAGAAAAAAAAAAAGAAGGAATTCTTACCATTTGCAGCAACCTGGATGGAACTGGAGAGCCTTATGCTAAGTGAAATAAGCCAGTTAATGAAGGAGAAACACCACATGATCTCACTCATTTGTGGATAATAAAAACATTATAATATAAACTGATGAACAAAAAAGATAGATACAGAGGCAGTAAAGCATCAAACAGACTGTCAAATTATAGCAGGAAGGTTGAGGAGAGGTGGGGTAGATAGAGATCAACCAAAGGACTTGTATGCATACATATAAGCATAACCAATGAACACAAGACACTAGGGTATGGCTTTCTGTATTTTTTATTTGCTAATTCAGATTACCTGGTCAGGTTATCTGGATATTTTACTCAAGAGGCATCCTGGAGAGTGTCCCAGAACCCTCCTTGAAGGTGTGGTGGCTCCATATTGTTTGGCTCGGACCTTGAGAAAGGCATTCTCTTCCAAAAGCATGCGTTCTCTTCCAAAGAACTTTCTCTCCCTCCCCAGGAAGAAGATGGAAGTAGTCATAGTTCATAAAGATCTTTGTGATCCTTAGTTAATATATTATATGTATGACGTTATCACTTAAAATGAGCCCTGGTAGCTGCACTTAATATCTTAAGTATTAGTAACTGCCTACAGATTGTTAAGGCAAGGCAAAGGGGTAAGAGGACGGGAGAGAGGAAAATCTGGAAGATGCATTCTTAAGACCTTTCCTATCAGCGGTTCTAGAACAACTCTTTCAGGAAGGGCAAAATGTGACATTGCTGAGTGAAATTTTGTGCTCTGAATGATGCTTCTACTCATAGGAAACTTTTCAATGTGTTTCCTCCTTAGTGTCTGGGTCTTTTGTTTTCAGCTGTGCTTTGCACAGAAGCTGGAAAGCTAACTCCCCCAAAGTGAACTTCCTCTCCTATAAACTGACCCCTGGTGGTTGCTATAGCAACTGCAAAGCCAGCATAATGAGCTGTGTAAACAAGCATGATTCCCACTGCTGGTTCAGGGCAAGCCCAGAGAAGAGAGAAGGGGAGGAATTTGATGAGCCTGGAAAGAAGTTCCTGGGGCTGGATCCTTGCTCCTCCAGTCCTCTCCTGAACCGCCCCATCCCTCCCTTCTCCTTTCCTTTCAGTTCTTGACTCCGCACCAGCCCATGAGATGAGAAAAAGGATGTAGCAGGGTAGCATGCAGAGGCCTCCTTTGGCACTGACGAATTGAACACCGTGGGACTGAAAATAAAATCTAAACATTTATGCAGAGCCCTAGGCTAGAAATGTACCAACTTAACCCTGCAAAACAAACCGCCTGTGTCTCCATCACACCTGCTTCAGGCCTGAGGTGCTTCAATGCTAGGGGAATGGCTGCTGCAGCCCCGCCTGGGTCAGTAACTAGGGAGAACTGGAGACAGAATCCTACAGATTTCTGAGAAGGCGCTGCATGCATTCTTTGCAAAGACGGAGAGAAGTACACAGTACCTTAGATATTTATGATTATGAAGCTAAAAACATACGTACATACACACCGTCTTCCTCTCCAGGAACTAGGCTGCTACTTACAGGAAACTTTCTACACATAATAGCAGTGGTTCCAGTATTATTTTCAGTTTTCTTTGGTGCACTCTCTCGTACTTATGCCACTTATTTTAGAGACAAGGTTCTATATGTTAAATATGAACTTTATGATGCATATTACATCACAGTTTCCCTGTAAGCCTCCTAAAAAGATGATCTCCATTGGCAGATTGGGTAGGAAATCCTGTATTTTGTCGTTCACAGGGCCCGTATAGGGAGACTCTTTTCTTAGTCTTCCACTTAGGAAGTCTTGTATAGTGACCTATGTGTTCTTTCATAATAATAATTTTTATGATTCTCAACTTTGAAAAGTGTTCACATTTCTATTATTTCATTAGATCCTTACAATAACCCCCAAAATGATATAGGAAAATTATATCTCTATTTAATTCTTCCGATAAGGAAACTGACATAATAGAGATTAGAGGACTATACTACAGGGATATTAGAGACTTTGAGTATAAAAGGAAATGTCTACGTCTTTGTTGCCATTATTACCAAGTTATCGAATCTCTCTGTATTTATATAAATCTAGATAAGTGAATATAATTTATGTAAGCTGCATTTAATGCATAAATTATAAATCCCTATGTTTATACAGCATTTCCTCCAGTACATTACCATATTTTCAGGTGACCTTTCATAATAGGTGACCAGGTCCTTTGTTGCCATTATTACCAAGTCATCAAATTCTTAATTCTTAACTCAATTTTTCCCTGGTCTCCGTCTTTTTATCTGGCATTAAAATATTGCCATTATTTTCTATTAAAACCATATTAATAACTATTTTTTAAGGTAGACATGCTTTAGACTACTCCTTTTAGTTAGAAGAAATAACAGGACTCACCATCGTTCTTGCTTTTCCACAACACTTCTTTTTTTCCCCCTTTTAAATTAAGCCATAGGCCACAGCACTTGCGGGCTCAACCCCTTCCTGGTGGGTGGGCCATGCCTTTGTGAGGTTTTTAGGAAGATAAAGGGAAGGAAATCTTAACTAGTAATACTGCGCCCTCAGGGAACATAGGGAGATTTATGAAAAGTAGCAGTATTTTGGAGCCTATCCTTTTCTTGTCACTATTCAATGGTGGGAAGAGATGACTGTCTGCTACTAGATATGATTTGTGACTCCCAGGGATCTATTGGTAGCAGCCTCTGTGGGTGAGATGGCTGTAGAACCAAGGAATGCGTGTATCCCAGAGAGACAAACTTGTAGTCTCCACCCCCTAAGATCAAAGAACCAGATTCTGGTGACACCAGCCCCTCCCTTGGAACAGGATTAGTGTTTGTTATAGGTAGCTATCAGTAGTGTTGATGTTTCCACAGAGATGACATGTTCTATACCCAGCCCTAGGCATTCTTTTCTCAGATGGTGCAAAATTTTACCAGCAGAATTTTCTGACATGGATGCTTCAATTCAGGGCATCAGTGAGCTCTGGAAACCCATCCCACCAACATCCTGATCATGGGAGCTGGAACTCTGCAGAGACAAGAGGACCTCTGACTCTCTGGATCTCCCAGATTGTATGTAGGGGACACTCACTGTAAGGGAGAATGGTCCTAGCACCTTCTTCTATGACATAAAAGCTCTAGATTAAGTTCTTAGGGCAGAGAGAGAAAGAGATCATCAAATGTGATCACTGAAAAGAAACTTCAGAGATTATTAGTTGGAACAAGGTTCTTTTCATTTCAAATATCAGGGTTCCTTTCATTGTCAAAACACTTCTGTGTGATAATTGTGCATTTATTCATTCTAGAATAGAACTTCCCAGTAGAAATGAAATGTGAACCACATATGTAGCTAAATTTTCTAGTAGCCACATAAAAAAACAACAACAGAAAAACACTAAAGGAAAACATGATTCTTCATAGAAGATATAAAAATGGCCAGTGAAGAGTTGCTTAACATCACTAATCATTATGGAAAATGCAAATTAAAACCTCAGTGAAATACTACCTGACAACCATTAGGATGGCAACTATCAAGAAAAAAAACCCCAGAAACTAACAAGTATTGGCAAGGATGTGGAAAAATCAGAATCCTCGGGCATTGTAAAATAGTGCAGCTGCTATGGAAAATAGTATGGCAGTTCTTTGAAAAATTAAAAATAGAATCACCATATGACCCAGAAATTCCACTTCTGGAAATTTGGAAGCAGGGTCTTAAAGATATATTTGTATACTCATATTCATAGCAGCACTATACACAATAGTCAAAAGTTGGACGCAACCCAACTGTTCAACAACAGGTAAATGGATAAACAAAATATGGTATATAAATACAAGGGACTATGATTCAACATTAAAAAGGAAGGAAATTCTGACACAGGGATGAGCCTAGAGGACACTATGCTAAATAAAATCAGCCAGCAACAAAAGGACAAATATTGAAAGACTTCACTTATATGAGTATCTTGAATAGTCAAATTCATAGAGAGAAAGTAGAATGGTGCTTGCCAGGGACTGGAGTTGGAGTGAAGATGGGGTTAAATATTTAATGAGTATAGAATTTCAATTTGGGAAGACAAAAGAGTTCTGGAGATGCATAGTGGTGATGGTTGGTGACAATCAGTTGCACAAAAATGTGAATGTAATTAACATTTCTGAACTGTTCACTTAGAAATGGTAAAGATGGTAAATTTTATGTTTTGTGTACTTTACCACAATAAAAAAAGAACAAGTGAGAATAATTTTAATAATATATCACATTGAACCCAATAGTACCAGAGTATTATCAGTTCACATATGATTGACACTAAAAACTTATTAATAAAATAGTTTACATTATTTTTTCATACAAAATCTTCAAAATCTACTGTACATTTTATACTTCAGCGTACCACAATGGTCTCATGTCAAGTGCTCAGTAGCCACATGTGGCTAATGGTTAGCACATTGGATGGATTGCTTTAGAAGATATTTGGTGGGAATTTGGCTTCCAGGACTCTTTATGGTTGCTCCAGGACCCCCAATGTCCCTTAGGCCACAGGCTGGGAACTTGATTACTGTCACACACCAGGCATATTTCCCCACCATAGACTTAGAGAAATAGGTCTCAACCCAAGTTGGTGACAATCAGTTGCTCAGTGTGGACAGAGCTGGCTCTGACCCACTCACCCTCAGGCATGGTATAAGGTCTAAGATAAGATTCAAATTATACCTTGTAATATTTACTGATGCCTGAGTAAATAAATAAATAAATAAATAAATAAATAAATAAATAAATGTTTTAAGAATTGGCAAATGGAAGGCAAGGGATATGATTTGCGGATTAGTAGGGCTTGATGAGAAGGCAATCTGGTTGGCATTTTTATTACTGTTTCTTAAAAAAAGACATCTTGATATGATCCTTCTTAGTTATTAAGGAAACAGTTTCCTTTTTTCCTCCCCTCCCTCTCCTACATCCCCCCTTCCTCCCTTTAAATGGGCATCTCAGGAACATCTCTGTAAGGCCACTCGCTGTCTTGAAGTCCAATAAGGGCTGCTCCTCTGCCTTCAGCCCTTTCTCTCTCCCAGTGCTGGGCCTGCAGAAACCCAGGGTCAGTCCTCCTGGCAATCGGAAGCAGAGTTCACAGCCTTGCTCCCCACAGTTGCCCTGCTGCCCTGGGGAAGCTGTCTGGCTTCTGGAACTGTTCTTCCTGAGAATGCCAAGCTGATCCCAGACCTCCTGGCTCTCTGCTGGGCATGTGGAGAGTCTGTGCTGCTGCCTAGTCTACTGCTACCAATTTCTGTGTTTTCAGAAGCCGCTCTCACCTGCTGGGGTCTCCATCTGCCTGTGGCCCAGAGGAGACAAAACGAGTGTTGCCCCGTGGTCAGATAGGGAGACTCCTATTACCCATGGCTGTCTGCTCTTTGGATGGCAAGACTGGATTTGATTAAAAGCAGGTTTGCACAAGCACCACCCTGCCCACCGGCCAGCTACACTGCAGAGGGCAGCTTGTGTGCCAAACGACATCGTTTGCAGGGGGAAACAGGACCTCGTCCAACCACCTCGAGCGGGTGAATCACACTCTGGAGGGTGTGTGCAGCATGTGTGTGAGTGTGCATGCTTGTAAGTGAACCGGGTGTGAGGGAGAAGTGGTCCAGTTTCACTTCCTGTCAGAGTGTTGCCTCCTCAGAGTCCATTTCCTTCCCAGGAAAGTCCAAGGGAGCAGCCAGGCACAGCCTGTCACCTGAGTGGTGGCTGCTCCACAAGCACAAGTGCGCGACTTGTGTTTTCAAGCCTAAGAAGGAACACATTTCTGGGGGTGGGGTGAAGAGAGGAAGGGGTGTGACTGCCTGCCCATGGGTGTTCCCCTCCTGAAATATTACCCTCTGCTACCCCTCAGCTTTGGGACTTCCTTGGAAATTCAACAAGCTTGGTTTTTGTTAAGCCTTGGGCTCTGGGATGCCGCTGCATACTCACCCCCTGCAGAAGGAGAAGTGCTGATTGTTTTTATTTTCATTTTTAGCAACATAGACTTGTTTAGCTACAGGGTTTCAAAGAGAACCCTCGAGTGTTTGGACACCAGAATTGGGGGAAATCAGTGGCCCAGTGCTTTAGGAAAGTAGTAGGAGGAGCCTCATGGTTCCTACTGTGCATAGCAAAGTGTACCTTCCCTGGCCCAGCTCTGGGACCAGGCTTTGTGCAAGATTCTGATGCTCCACATGGCTGAGATGTAGAATCAGACATTGCACATGGCCAGGTCTTTCTCCTCCTCTGGGGGCCATGCATCTCAGGGAGATGATCTGATTCCTCTCTGCCCACTTACTCCTCGTCCCAGGCTCATTCAACTCCTAGGCTGCCATGAGCGTTTACAGCAGATAATCCAAGGGCAATGGCCTCTATGCTGCTTCGATTCCCCTCTGGGATTAATGTCACATGAACAAGCAGTCCACAAAGCCATTTTCATAAAAGTGCTTAGTATGTGGAATTGGAGCCAAATGGTGCCTATGAACAGCCTGAGACAGGGAACATGAAAGGGAGGCTGGGGCTCAGGAAGGGAGGGAGGCAGAGGCTGCGGCTCAAGGATTTGGAAGTGGCTGCCTTCACAAAGTATTCAGTTAGCCTTGAAGGCCTGGGTGTGAGATGGAGCAGGGAATTCATGTGACAGTGTCATTTGCAACAACTGAGCCTGATCTAGATTACCAACCAGTACAAGGGACTAAGAAAAATAAACAGCACTCATTAACTGCACTGTTTTGTGGGGACTGAGCAGGGTTCCTTTGTTATTACATTTGCTCAAATATTTGTGGCCTTTAAGGTCCCTTCAAGAAGCTGACTAGTGCTAGGTTGGGTGATTTTATGTACATACTAGAAACCTAGTGCATGAATTTGTGCGTGGGTGGGGTCAGCCAGCCCGGCCCCAATCGGGGCAGATTGGGGCCTGACTTGTTGGGAAGAGGAGACAGCAGGAGGTGGGCTGGCTGGCCCTGTCCCCTATTGGGATGAGAGGGTGATCAGGGGCAGGCCTGGTGCGGGGAAGTGGCTGCTGGGGGTTGGCTGGCTTCCCTGCCCTTGACTGGGGTGGGAGAAGCATATCAGGAATGGGGCCTGCCTGGGGGAGGGACCATGGGAGGTTGGCCAGCCAGCCCCACCCCCCATCAGGCCAGTTTGCTGGCTACAGTAAACATCATAGTGACTAGTTGTTCCAATTGTTATGACATTCTGATCACTGGCTTTTTATATATATAGATAGTATATTGTGTATGTATATTGTTCTATATACTAAAAAGGTAATATGCAAATTAACCTTCATGCCCTCACAAGATGGCTGCCTACAACCAGGTTGGGAGGAGTATTAGTGAGGGACAACCAAATGGCTGAACAAGCAGGCTGCTTGGGGTGACCAGGTTTGTGGGGGGGGGGTGAGGGGGAGTTGGGGGCAACCAGGTCAGCAGAGGGGGCAGTTGGGGGCAAGTAGGCCAACAGGGTGGACAGTTAGGGGCAACCAATCCAGCAGAGGGGACAGTTGGGGGTGACCAGACCAGCAGGGGGGGCATTAAGAAGCAATCAGGCTGACAGAGGGAGCAGTTTGGGGCAACCAGGCCAGTGGGGGCATGCAGTTGGGGGAAACCAGGTCAGCAGGAGGGCAGTTGGGGGCAATTAGGCTGGCAAGGGGATCAGGGCAGGGCAACCAGGTCAGCAATGGGGGGGCAATCAGGGGTGACCAGGCCAGTGGGGTTAGGTGACAGTTAAGAGTGACCAGGCTGGGAGGGAGAGAGCAGTTAGGGGTGATCTAGCTGGCTGGAGGTGGGCAGTTAGGGGCAAGGATTCAGGCAGGCAGATGTGTGATTAGGAGCCAGAGGTCCAGAATTGTGAGAGGGATGTCCAGGATTGGAGAGGGTGCAGTCTGAGCTGAGGGACCACCCCTTCCCCACCCCTCCCCCGTGCACAAATTTATGCACCAGGCCTCTAATATGAATATAAATATGAATATAAATCTATATCTATACATGGCTAAGTGACCAACTAACTGTCCATCTGACCATCTGATCTACCAACCAGCCAGTACATATGATGCCAACTGGCAATTTAAAAATAAACAACTCACACATGCTCGATACATATAAAGCTCTCGCTGGTACCAATCGCACTCGTGTGTTTTGATTTGTCATTGTCAATTGTGAATTTGGTTAATTTTATGGACATTTCTATTATAGAGAAAGAATGAATAGCAATATTAAAATATTCCTTCTAATTAATTTCCTTTCAATGTGCACGAATCCGTGCATTGGACCACTAATTATAAATAATATAAATGTAAATGTAAATGTAAATATAAATGTAAATATAAATTTTTAAAGAAAAAGACTTAAAGCAAATATGACAAAATGTTAAAACTAATTGGTGTGTGTCTAGGCCTTGACTATATTACTTCTGTACTTTTCTACATAGTTCAGTTATTTTGTAATTAAGAAAAAATATCTTTAAAAAGAAAAAACTGTCCTGGCCAGTGTGCCTCAGTTGGTTGAAGCATTGTCTCATGCACCAAAAGGTTGTTGGTTCAATTCCCAGTCAGGGCACATACCTAGGTTACGGAGTTTGATCCTCAGTCAGGGCACCTGTGGAAGGCAATCAATCAAAATTCTCTCTCACATCAATGTTTCTCTTTTTCCTTCCCATTTCTCTAAATTTAATGAGCATATCCTTATTAAAAACAGGAAAAAATTGGGCATTCTTTATTTTATATCGTGGAAGCTGTTTTTGAATATCTTGGACTCTTCCTTCTCACTTCCTTTGTTGAGATTCCAGGCAGAGCCAGGAATGCTGGATTCCTTGACAGCTGGGTTTTGTACCCCTTCTCCCTATGCATGCCCCCCTACCCCAAACACACACAGGAATTAGCATACCAGGAGATCCTGGTCCTGGTATTCTCCACATCCTCATGGCTCACTGTGGAAGCAGGCACCATGCAGCCTTGTGTGCTTGTATGCTTGGCCTGCTGGCAGGGAGCATCCAGGATGAATCACTGGGAAGTCATAGTAATTTTCCCTTTCAAAAAGAGTTGGGGAACAGCAGCATTGTAGGTTGACCTGCCTGAAGCTGAGGGAAGATAAATAACAGTAGGCAAAACCTGAGCTGAAAAGTCCAGTTGAGATTTAGGGCCTGGGTTCTTCCAGCCAAGGGCCTGTGGGAGTGTAGTGGGCTCATGGAGCCCTGACTACGCAGTTGCTTCTCCTGTGAGTAAGGCTTACCTCTGACCAGGCCTGCAGAGTTGCCCTCCTGCACACACCCTTGCGATCCCCTGGGGGTGGCTCTGGGGAAAGGGGTTCATGTTGAAGACACTCAGAGAAGGTGGCTGGCGGCTCAGGAACTACTGGGAAGACTGGTTACAACTGCTGGCAGCCAGTAGGAGATGCCAGGAAGACAAGGTTAGGAGAAGCATTTGCAGTGGGTAGAAGGCAGAGATTCTCCGACCGATTTATAAGCAGCTAGAAAAGCTTCTGTAGTCTCCCACTCTCGTTCTGGTTGTCTCCTGGACATTTTACATCCAAGGTACGATCCTGGAATGTGGTGACCTTTTTGCTGAACTGTGGGAACAGTTGTGTCAGAAATAAAATCCAAGTGCCAGAGTCCCCTCAGAGAATTTTCTTGGGTCTGACTTCACTCTAAACCACTTGGAAAAGTTATGAGCCTACAACATTTTCAAGCCAAGTGAGTGTGGCTTGGATTTTTAAATTTATTTTAATTATTTTCACCCTAGGATATTTTTTTCCATTGATTTTTTAAGAGGAAGTGGAATGGGGAGAGGGGAGAGAGAGAGAAAGAGAAAGGGAGAGCATGAGAGAGAAACATGGATGTGAGAGAGACACAGCTATTAGTTACCTCTCACTCTCATCCCGACTGGAAGTGGGAATTGAGATTGAACCTGCAACCCTTTAGTTCACAAGCTGACGCTCTAACCACTAAACCAAATCAGCCAGGGCTGGCTTGGATTTTATTTTAAATGTTCCTTTTATAGAGGAATTTTATTTTTGTTCTTGAGTTATTTATTTTTGAATCAAAACTTGAAATATAGTATGGAGTTTCCTCAGAAAACTAAAAATGGAATTTCCATTTGACCCAGTGATCCCACTTCTAGGAATATATCCCAAGAAACTAGAAACACCAATCAGAAAGGATATATGTACCCCTGTGTTCATAGCAGCATAATTTACCATAGCTCAGATTTGGAAACAGCCTAAGTTCCAATCAGCAGATGGGTTGATTAGAAACTCTGGTACATGTACACAATAGAATACTACACTGCTGTAAAAAGAAAGGAACTCCTCCCATTTGCAACAGCATGTATGGACCTGGAGAACATTATGCTAAGCAAAATAAGCAAGTTGGAGAAAGATAAATATCACATGATCTCACTCATTTGTGGATTATAATGAACAACATAAATTGAACAAAAACAGATGCAGAGACAGAGAAGCATCGATCAGACCGTCAAACCTCAGAGGGAAGGTAGACGAGGGTGGGGGTAAAGGGGAGAGATCAATCAAAGGACTTATATGCTTGCATATAAGCATAACCAATGGACACAGACACCAGGGTTGTGAGGACATGAGTGGGAGTGTGAGTGGGGGAACATTAGGGGGGAAGATAAGGATACATATGTAATACCTTAATCAATAAAGAAAAAAGAAACTTGAAGTATAGTTACTGCAGCATCATACACAAAATGTGTTCTTCGAGTACAGCTATCCCAGTCCCTTGGAGCCCAATGGCATCAATTAGGGTGTCACGACTTTAAGCCTTCGGGGCCTCGGTTTTGTCAGGGCTCTTGAAGCATTGCTTCTATTTGCTGCTCCAGAGTATAAGGCAGACCATGTTTGTGAGGAGCAGCAAGGATTCATTAGCCTGGACTATTTGTCAGTGGTTTTGAAGACAAGGAAATGTTTATTTTATGAGAACATTTGTTCCACCTTAATTTGCAAGGGATAAGAAAAGTAGCCTCCATGCAGCAGGATAGAAAATAATTTTGTTCTTGTGAAACACATGCGTGGTGTCACGGAATTTCTTCTCCATAAAAACACCTTGGAAAGAATTTCCCAATTGTCCCATCTTTCATGTTGCCTCCAGATCATGTTTTCTCAAAGCTCAGGGAGGGGAGAAGTTGCAGACCCTGGCCCGAGGGAGGATCTCACACTCCAAGGTCCCTTCCCTCTCAGAGTTCAAATGGTTCATGCACCATTCTCCCTCTCCACCCAGAGGAAAGTCCCTGTGGCCCACTTTCTCTTGCAGTGCTTTTCCACTCTTTCATAATCTAGTATTGTGACCTTGAGATGCAGAGAGAAGGCTTTGGCAGGGCATTCTTCACGTGGAGCCAGCTCTGTTGGCATCTGTGCTCTGGTACCACATGCCCATAGCTGCAGCTGCCCGTGCTCCTGAGACTACATGCTTTTGCCATCATTCTGTGTCCTGACACCTGACTCAGGGGCTGCAGGACCCTGGAGGCAAAGGACTTCTGCCAGGCACCACGAAAACAGCTGTGTTCCTGGGAGGATGGCTCAGCAGAGAGGTGTGCATGGGAGAAGGGTTGCATGTGTGCGCGTGCATGAGTGTGTGTGTGTAAATGTGTGAGTATATGTGTGTTTTAGAGAAAGACATGAGAGAGGGAGGGAGGGATGGAGAGAGAACACAATAGAGATAAAAAGGAATCTGCTTTGAAAATAGATTTCAAGTTATTTTTTGGACTATACCTGATTTGATTATTATAGATATCAGTTATAGAACTCTACACTCTATGCAAGATGGTTTATTCTTAAATGAAGACCTTGATACTATGGAAGTATGTGCTTTGATGCTGGGAAGCAGAAGAAAGACCCTATCAGGTCAGAGAGAAGGAGGGAAACACACAGGCACGCAGGGATTCAGGGCCAGGACAGCTCACCACCCTTTTTCCCCAGGCTTGTCCTCTCCCTCTTCACCCTTCAATATAAACCTGGTTTGTGTTGGCAGATACTGCTGCTGAAGCTTACTTCATCACATGAAATGAAAGGGAAATCAGATTGGCCACTAATTGGACTTGCTGTAGACAATTAGGGTTAGGCTGACATGAGGGAACTATCAGACACTGGGATTTCCAGAGTTTGGTTTTTTAAAAATTTGTACACCAGGGAAGTTCTTTCAGAATTCAAGTGGTTATAAATCAGGAAGCTAATTTTCAGTATCGGGATTTTAAATCTCTTAATAAGAGGATCCTGGAAATAGTCTGGAAATAGCCAGTGTACACACTCATGATATACAATGACATTATATATGTGTATATGGCATATATAAAGCATATACAGTATGTGTGTATGGTATATATAGTATGTATATATAGTATATGCTGTGTGTATTTTGTGTGTGTATGTATGTGTATATATGTGCATACACACACGCTTTCAGAGTATTTAAGAACAAGAACAAGTATTTATTTTCTAAATCACCTAATGTTTAAGTCCTGGATGCAATCAGTGACTCACAAATGAAGAGGGCTGGCGCATTGTTCACAGGCATTGTCATTTAATCCTTGAAAGGAACCTTCTGTCAGCATTGGATCCCCACGTGTTTTCAGCCATCACCTCCCAAGCCCTTGTAGTGAAGCTCCACCTCCACTTTTCAAATTGTCGCTCTAGTTCCCAAAGCAGATGCATCTCTTCCTGACCTATCCATTCAGCCACTTATTGTCCACTAAATGAATTAAATCACTGTTAAGCAAACATTGGTGATTGCCCACTCTCTGGAAAGCCCTGTGGATGCATCAGGTGTGGTGTGTGTGTGTGTGTATGTCTGACACTCTAGGGCTTACCACTCATGAGGTGACACACAGACACTGGCACACATTCTATTTAAGTGCTTATTTAATCTCTGCAGTTCTGGGGCCGCATAAATAATTCCTCAAGCCATTTACCCCAGCTTAGAGCCAGCCACCAGCTTGCATTACAGCAACTGCTGTTTGTGTATTTGTGTATCTGTTTCTGGTACCCAGTGACCCCAAGGAGAGCTGCTGAGGAGAAGGAGACACAGGCCAAGGACAGAGGACTCTCCCAGGGAGGTGGCACACAAGGACGAGAATGGTGACGTGGGTCCGAGAAGCTGCTCAGGACACAACATCCCTAGCCCCCCTTTTCCTGACAAATGTAGTCTCCTCTGCTCTCTGTGATTCTTTCTGGATATTTTCATCGGAATTCACCTCTTTGATGGCCAACTACTGTCTGCATGAGCCTGCTCCAGCATCGGCCATGTGTGTGGCCTGCTTTTCTGCCCGCTCAGGGCTGTGTCCGAGGATGCTCCTGTCACCACTCTCAGCTGTTATGTGGACGCTCCTTGAGCAGGTGTGAAGTGATCAGGGAATCATGGGGAACATGTGGCATAGAGCACCAGCCAGGAGTCAGAGTCCTGAGTCCACCCAGGATCCAGTCGCCTCAGTTTCTTCCTCTGACTCGAGGGATTTGAACTAGAGCAGCTGGGGCCTCCTACCTCTGATCCTGAGGTTAAATAGAGCATAGTTGTGTTCCTTGTACTCAGGGAAGGTGAGGCCCTTGCAGGCCCTGGGCAAACACAGTGCAGGTCCTCGGTGGTCTAACCTGGACAAAGGACTGTTTGCCCAGGTGTCTGTGCAGGCATGTCCCTGGCTTTAAGGACAGTGTAACTGCCAGGGAGGATTATAATGAAGAAATGCCCTCCACTGAAAAACCAGAAATACTCCTCAAGCCCCTGCTGGGTGCAGGACACAGACTGTGTGTGGAGGACACAAAGAAACCTGGGGCAGGGCCTGTCCTCCAAGGGCCTGCAGCCTAATGAAGCAGGTCCTCTTCTCCCTCCTTCCCTTGCTCCACCCTTAGGGAGCAGGCCTGCCAGTGTTCATCTAGCACATGTCGTTGGGACCAGGGAAAGCAGACAAAGGCGCAGACAAGGGACGCTTTCCAGCCCTTTGCCTCTCTGTGATAGACTTCCTGTACTCTGCTCTGTCCTGACTCCCTTTCTTCCCTTCCTCATGGTCCTTTAGCTAGTGTCTTCAAGGCTCATCATCAAAGTGGTCTCACTTTGTCTTTTTGTTTTCAACTTGCATTAAGGCTCTGCTCACACTTTCCCCTTTAACAAGACCTAACATTTTGCTGCCTGCCTCCCAACTATGGTCATTCATCCACCACACCCAGGTTTATGAGTGTTGAGCAATATCAGCACTCATTTTTATCAGAATATATATACATATATGATTAATGCCCCCTTATCCATAGTTTCAGTTACCTGTGATCAACTGTAGTCTGAAAATATTAAATGGAAAGTTCCAGAAATAAGCAATTTATGTTTTAAATCTTTCACCATTCTGAGTAGCGTGATGACATCTTGAACCATCCAACTTTATCTCACATAGGATGTGAATCATGCCTTCATCCACTGTCTTCATCTTAGTAAACATCTTGGTTATCAGATCAACTGTTGAGGTATTGCTGGTGTTCAAGTTGCTCTTATTTTATTTAACAATGTCCTGAAAGTGCAAGAGTGATGCTAGCTTTTCAGGTGTGCCAAACAGAAGCTGTAAACTTTCTTATGGGTATGCAGGTATAGGGAAAAAATTAGTACTATATGTGATTTCACTCAGAGTCTTAGAAATATACCCCACAGATAAAGGGATATATATATATATATATATATATATATGTATATATATATATATATATATCCCATATAATAAAGAGGTAATATGCAAATTAACCCTTACATCCTCATAAGATGGCTGGCTGCCTCACTATGTTTTAGTGAGGGCCAACCAAACAACTGAGCAGCAGGCTGCATAGAAGTGATCAGACCGGTGGCATGCGGGGGTGGGGGTGGGGGGTTGAGGGGTGACCAGGCTGGCAGGGGGCAGTTAGGGGCAGGCTGGAAGAGGGGGACAGGTGGGGGCCACCAGACCAGCAGGAGGGGCAGTAATGGGTGACCAGGCAGGCAGGCAGGCAGGTGAGTGATTAGTAACCAAGATCCAGGATTGTGAGAGGGATGTCCAACTGCTGATTTAGGCCTAGTTTTGTGCACCAGGCCTCTAGTTCATACATATAATTTCCATGAATTTATCTGTACATAAATTCATAGAAAAAGAGAAAGGGATCAGAGTTCACAAGCCTTCATGTAGCTAAAGCAGTGCTCAGCTATGTCAAGGTGCTCATAAGGAAGTTTCCCCCCATAGATGGATATGATTTGAGAGAAATCTGCCTAAAAGAATGGAACATACAGACCCAAGTTTATTAAGGTCTCTGGCTACTAGCATATTAAGACTCCTGACAGACTCCTTTGTCTTAACTTAGAGATAGTTCAGCCAGTTGCCACTATCTCATTTCTTTATTTTTGGTGAACCCTGCCTGCCTCCATGGTTTTGTAGGATTCCCATTACTAAAGTGTATTCTAAACAGGGTGCCATTGTTCAATCTGTTCTGGGAAGTCACCGTGAGTGTCCATTTTCCTCTCATCTATTTTATCCAATATCTATGCCCAACCACCAGATTTCATCATTTCTATGATACACATTATTTTCACATTTCTGAGGTTGGAGTCGTTTAAAATGGTGGTGTGTCATAACATGTTAAGGCTCATTTCCTTCTTATAGTACACCAAATAATGCTACTACAGACTATATTTCAGATTTGCAGGAATATTACATGTGGAGGCCTTGAGAGATCCTGAACAAGTGACGGCTATTTTAATAACAGTCCTTCTAGTGAGGAGAGGTTGCAGGATCCTCTTCTACCACTTCAGGAATTTTGCAGGTGCCATCATTCACCCCACACCCAGCCCAGCTGACACCTTGGCTGCTGTAGCTCTAGTCCTTTGCCTCCTGCCTGGGACCTATTTCCTGTGTGGGTTTCTGTTGAACTCCATGAGGGCTGTCTGTCCAGATAAATTTCATCTTCACCTTTAGGCTCCACCCTCTGCTGTCTCTTAGCTCTGTGCTCTGCAATGTGTGGACACTGGCATGCCCACGTGTACCCACCAAATGTCCCAGCCCCCCAGTCAAGCAGGAACTGAGACTGCCTGCATGCCAGGGAGAGGAGTTCAGGCATGCAGGAGAACCAGACTGTTCTTTAAAAAAAATGTTTTATTGCTTTTTTAGAGAGAGAGGCAGGGAGAGAGATAGAAACATTGATGAGAGAGAAACATCATTGATAGGCTGCCTCTTGCATGCCCCCTAATGGGGATCAAGCCCACACCTGGAAATATGTCCCATCTGGAAATAGAACCTTGACCTCTTGGTTCCTGGGTTGACCTTCAACCACTGACTGGGCCCAGACTATGCTTTTTAGTTTTCTATCCTCAACATTTTTCTACATTTACTGGGATATAGTAAGAGTTCAATAAATGTTTATGCAATAAATCCACAAGCTAGCAGATTCATTGTTTATATCTATATGTGACACCTAGGTGCAGAACATCTTACACATTCTTCCCTCGTTTCTATGACAAGGAGGAGCTAGCACAGAGCCATTTCCTAGAAGGCTTGTGGCCTCTGGTCTCTAGGGCCACTAGCTGACCCTTTCATTTAGAAGTGGTGGTTTTTTATTTTTTTATTTTTCTGCCCCTTTGTTTGGGATGGGATGTTGTTAACTCATGTGTGCATGAGGTAGGGCATACATGTCTCATCTCTCTCTTTCTGCATAGCATCATACCTGGCCTAACCTTGACATTTTCAGTTTTCCTGGGGTAGATCCAAGTTTGTGGCTGAGGCCAGAGCTGGGGCCAGGTGAGGCTCACAGGCATTGGTTTCCAGCTCAATCTAGAAGAAGGTTGTTTGTATCTGTCAAATGCATGGGATTTGTCCTGGTGCTTATCTGGGTCAGGTTCACTTCTGGCTTTGACCTAATCTTTTTGTAAAGCTGTGGCTCTTCACCTGGTTAACTCCTCACTGAGGGTACTGCTGGGATAATTGAGCTTCCCTGTGAATGGAGCACTTGCTTACTACACAGGAGAGCAAAGAAACATTAGAAGACAAGGTCCCTGCCATCAGTAAACAACATGCCTCTAGTCAGCAACATGCTGAGAAATAGTACTAGCCATGTAATATATTTCTCATGTAATGGACTGGTTTGTTCACAGTGATTCTAGATTATATTTCATTAATATTCACTATTACCCAGATTTTGGTGTACTATTTCTTATTTCTCCTAGAAAACAGATCTACCAGTACTTGTTGAGGAGCTGCTGGTCTTTATTTTCTTTGGTTAAGGGCTGTGGTGGGAGCTCTGATTATGGCATCTGTAGATGATGCCCTGGTGAGGCGTTGGCAGTGGTGTGCCACATGGATTCCTGCGAGCTGACATGTTGCTAGCTGGTCAGCCATGGCAGGTGTGTTTTCAACACAGAAATTGGCAGATGCTCATCAGGGCTTTCATCCCCTTCCCTTATGGAGCTAGGTAGCCCACATACCAGAGGCTGGCTCCTAATGCAACAGGGAGATACTATAGCTAATTATTTCATGTTTTTCTTCTTCTTTTTAACTATAAATGTTTTCAAGAAATAGGACAAGAAGAGGGGCCTATAATTAGAGATGAAATAGTCTATAATAAGGCACAGACTCACATGGTGAAAACTACAGCAGCCTCAGTGTAGAAAACGACCTTGGTGCATCTGGCTTAAATCCTCCTTCCAACAGGGTCAACCTCCCCTGCTGCCTTGACTAATCAGCTAAGAACTTTCTCTATCACCTTGTCCAGAGACTTGCCCTTGACTGAAGAAGGCACACTCAGTCAGTCATCCTTCCTCCCCTTTAAAGCCCATTGTGTACAAAAGCTACCCCCAGCCTCAAGGTGAGATTGTAAGAGTTATAGGCTGCTAGTGTTTAAGCCATTAGCATCTTTGAGTTTCTCCTAATGAAAGGCAATTAGGCAAAAATACTTGAGGATAAAAAAAATAACAACACATTAACTTCAGAGTTAAACCAGACATTAGATTTTTCTCCTTCAGTTTTCTTTGTGGAACAAACTCTGAAAACACTCATTTCAGAGAAAGAGCTGAAAGCAAAAAGGAGGAATTCCCCGCAACCTTCACTGCCAGTGCTCAGTGGATAAAAGTTTTGGTGTGGAGCACTGAAGAGGCCCTGATGCTTTCTTACCTGTTATTATCAGCAATCCTACACAGGAGGCTGATCCCTTGCTCAGCCTGACTTACAGAGGGAGGAGCTCCCCGGCAAATATCTTGCAGGAGGTAGGCCCCTGAGGAGGTGATGTTGACTGAGTAATGAATAACTGGGAGGAATCGGCCATGCAAAACCTTAAAGGAGGAGACTAAGGCTCCCCAGCACCTGGAGGAATGGAAAGAAGCTCAGGTGACAGCTCCAGATGAGGGGATGGGAGTGGGTGGTGAACCAGAGAAGAGGCTGGAGCCATCTGAGTCACCATGCAGCAATGTGGACTTTTTTTTTTTTTAATATATATTTTATTGATTTTTCACAGAGAGGAAGGGAAAGAGATAGAAAGCCAGAAACATCGATCAGTCGCCACCTGCACACCCCCTACTGGGAATGTGCCCGAAACCAAGGTACATGCCCTTGACCGGAATCGAACCTGGGACCTTTCAGTCCCCAGGCCAACGCTCTATCCACTGAGCCAAACCGGTTTTGGCAATGTGGACTCTTGTCAGCTAGATGAGGACTTGAGTATAAAAACCCTCAGGTCCTTCACTTGGGTGAGATAAGCATCAATCCAGCCTTCTCGAGGACCTCCGGGCATCCTGAGACACCAAGATTTTTTCATAAGAGTGGTTAAATCTGGTATTTCCTAACATGTATGGAAAATAAATCATTTAGATGAATAAGACCAAATACCACTCACTTTTCCTTCTCTATAAATTGCATATACATCTACATAATAATGTCAGGGTCTGTGTCCATTGTAATGTCCCAGTAACTCATGTGGTTAAAGTGAACGTGTAGCACTGCCTTCTTTCAGGCCCTCCCATCCTTGCCTTTCACAGGCACACCCCTGAAATGGATACAGAGCCTTAAATCTCAGAGTTCCAAATGCCACCCAGGAGTCAGGTTTACCTGAAGGGGAACAAGTCATGGTATGGGGGAGAGCTTGAGAGAGAAGGGATCAAGGAGCACAACTCTAGGCTGTTCTGGTGGGGTTGGAGAGAAATGCAAAACAGAGTATGTTTCCAATATTTCCAGACTCCAGAAATGGACTTAGTCTTCAAAAATGATTGGTTTTATTCAGGTGAGTTGACAGAGAATATCTGACTGAATTGTACTCTTTGATTCAGTCAATGCTTGCTATGAAGTCAGTTTTAGATAATCTTTTTCTATTTATTTTATCCTCTCTTTCATTAAAATTGCTTACGGAATGCCTCTGATGCACTTAGTACTGTTCTCATTTTAGAAGACAGATGTGACCAACAATCCTTCTTGGGTCAGTGCTAAGTGGTAGTGTGATTGAGGCAGGAGAGTAAGAAGCTAGGAAATTCCTTGACAAGTAGAATAAGAGAAACTGAGATAATATAATTATCTGAAACCAAACAATTAGAGAAATTTATAGCCAGCTAATGAATCACAAGGTTTTATCTTCCCTAACCAAGGACACTAAGGAGCAAATGGCTTACACATTCCAGACTGTCCCAGGGCAGAGCAGCTTCAGTCCCTGTCCCTCTTCAATGACTTTCTTGATGATATTCTTTAAAACTGAAACTAACAAGAAAATAATCTCTGATTCCACTATATGCACACTTTGATGAATCAACATATTGAAGGACACATCTGAAAAGCTAATGACTATTCTAAGACCCTCCCCTAACACCTCCCCTAGATTGCAACAGGCCAAAGAGAGATAAAAAGCTCAAGCCATGGCATGCTCTTGCTAGAGCATGCCCACACTTATATCTTTGTTGTGTTTCTCCTAAACTCTAAGGGACTCCATGAGACTTGCAACCAGTGAAGCAGCAGGCAGCTGAAGCTCCACTAGGCTTACCCCTAAATCTATCTCCGAGACCCCCTTTTTCTCTCTCCTCTTGCTTCTTCTGCTTTAAGCCCTTCCTTTGTTTTACTGTCCTCATGTTTAATAAACATACTCTCAAAATCACCTGGACTTGTATTGTGAAATTTTTCCTATGCAAACTTAAGAACCCACCCACTACCTAGGAGCCCTAGGCAGACCTACCCAGGGGCCAGACCCTGTCTGATAACATGACGACAAAGGTAGGTATAGCTCTTTGGCATGTTATCAAACACTGAAGGAGGATTTCTGATAAAGGGCCATCAGATAAGAAATCATTCTGGCAAACCAGGGAAAAGAGTAGTGGGTATTCAGAATGAATCACCCCAACATGTGCCTCTATGGTATGCAGATTGTTTAGAGCTAAAGGCAACTTGAGCCACAGGCTCAGGAGAAACTTCTATCCCTCCCTTAACTACCTACAAGAACTTGAATTAGGGGCCTTGCCCCTAGCAAGCAATTAGCAGAGCAAATCTCTTTTGACCTACCTATAGGGCAGAACAAGTTTCTATTTATTAAGCATCTGCTCTTCTTATTATCCTGCAATGAAGTCAAAAGGTTTTAGATACTTTTTCCCTAATCATTTTATCCTCTCTTTCATCCAAATTGCTTATTGAATGCCTCCTATGCACTTGGATGTGATAGACGATCCTTTTGGGGTCAGAGTGGACCATAGAAGCCTCCAGGGTGCCTCACCTCATCCCTAGCTTAGATGTTCTATACAACCATGTTCCCTCTCTGTTTCTGAACTTTTGAACCTCTCTTGCATATGGGGTCTCTGACTCTCATGTATGCAGGGTTCTCATACATATAACTCTGTCTTGTGTCTATTCTGTGGTAGGCAGTTAGATAAACATGAGCAAAGCAAGGACGATGGGCCAGGCACAGGTCACCAGGGTGGAAAGCCCTGGGTGTCTAGCAAAGGACAATTGTAGGGTGGAACCTCCTCCCGCCCAGGGTGACCTTTTCTCCTCTAGCATATCACTGGTCATGCAATTTGGACCCCCTGACCTTCCTCCCTAGAGATAACTACTAGGCTTCTGTTGTATTTCAGCTCCAGGCCCAGAAAAGCAGCAAAACCAGACAAGTGACACAAAGGCTGACCTCAGGACCAGCTGCATTGCATAATTATCCCTGCCCGCATGTCTCCTAATCATCAGTAGAGGCCCAGACCCTGAAAGGACACACCTGGAGAACTGATGGATATTCTATTGAGATCTTCCCCTGGGACCTCCCCTAAAATCTCCGCCCTTAAAACCTTTAAGACAGAGGACCCAGCTGGCTCTTCCTCCTGGTAGCATGCCTTCACCTTTCCCTCTCCCTACTTCTCCCAGGTTCTTTACCATTATCTTCCTCACTCCCAGGCTCCAATGGCCCCTCCTTTGCCTCTGTAATTAATTTTCTCAACATTTCTTCTACGAAATACTTTTTCTATGATTTTCTAAATAAATGTTCTCTTACAGTTGGAGACTTGGCTCTGAATTCTGTCCTAGCCAGAACTCAAGTACCAAGATTGCTGAACTGAGATCTGGTCTGAATTGGTGCCATACCTGCCACCCACAACAATTTGATTATTAGGTCAACCAAAAAAATTGAGAGTAGAGGAAAGTTTGACCATCCCCTCTCACCCTCCACATGCCCTTCCCCTCCACCCCCCCACACACCCACACACTCAGAGATCTGGAGAGTTAAGGCCAAGAGGCTGGGTCCTGAAAAGAGTTAGATACCACTGTCATGAGTTTCATTGTTATTTTTCAGGTTTTGAGAGTCATAAGAGAATTTTAAATAAGAGAATAACATAACACACATGTTGAAAATGTGACTCTGGCAGTGATCAGGGAAAAAGGGATGAGGGTTTAGCTATCATTGCTGAACAATAAGATACTTCAAAACATAATGGCTTAGAACAATAGTGCGTTTTTCTTTGGATCAGCACTGCTGAAGCTGAGAGGTTCTGGCTCAGAGTCTCCCATGAGGTTGACATGAAGATGCTGGCTGAGGCTATAAGTATTAGAAGGTTAAGGCAGTAAACTTCCATGGCTGCCAAGTTGGTGCCATCATTGGCAGGAAGGGTGGTGTAGGGGAGTGAGGCAAAGTGGCTGTTAGAAAATGCATATTTTTCCCCCACCCCAAATTCATAAGTTGAAAGCCTAACCCCAAATGTTATGGAATTTGGAGATAGGGACTCTGGAAGGTACTTATGGTTAAATGAGGATGAGGCCCTGATCTTTTAGGGCTGGTGCCCTTATAAGAAGAAGAGACCATGCTGAGACCGGTTTGGCTCAGTGGATAGAGCGTCTGCCTTTGGACTGAAGGGTCCCGGGTTTGATTCCGGTTGGGGGCATGTGCCTTGCTTGTGAGCACATCTCCAGTGGGGGGTGTGCAGGAGGCGGCTGATCAATGTCTCTCTCTCATCGATGTTTCTGACTTTCTATCCCTCTCCCTTCCTCTCTGTAAAAAATCAATAAAATATATTTAAAAAAAAAAAAGGAAGAAGAAGAAGAAGAGACCAGAGCTCTTTCTCTCTCTGCCCTGTGAGCACACAGCTATCTATAAGCCAAGAAGAGAGATCTCACTAAACATTGAATCTGCAGGCACCATGATCTTGGACTTCCCAGCCTCCAGATCTATGAGAAGTGTTTTTGTTTAAGCCACCCAGTCTGTGGTATTTTGCTATAGCAGCCCGAGCTGACTAAGACAGTGGCAATGCCTTTTATGACCTGAACTAATACCATCACTTCACATTCTATTTTCTGAGACAACACCACTACCCACATTTGAGGGGAAAGGAATGAGACCTCCACCTTTTGAAGGAAGGCATGCTGAAGAACTCATGGAAATAATTTAAAGATCCCTTTCATGTTTTTGGAATAAGAGTTTATTTTGTGATAGTGAGGAAGTAATCTAGCCCTAAAGCAGGCAGAATAAGGCATAGGTCTGAGAGGCATTAAAGTGATGGAATTAACAGGATTGGGAAAGTAGTTGCAATTAGAATGAGCTGGGATAATCAAAGGAAAAGTGATGTGGAGGAGGAAGAGTGGAGTCAGGACATGCTCAATGTAAGATGCCTTTGTGATGGTGAAATGGGTACTTCAAATAGGCAGTTGCACACACAGGTCTATGGCATTCATCTGGGGGTTGTAAGCCTGAAAGCTATGGGTGTAGATGAGATCATCTAGGCAAGAAACATAAAATAAGTGGAGCAAAGGGCCCAGGCAGAATTCTGAGGAGCTCCTTCATTTTTTTAAAATTTATTTTATTTTTTTTAGTGGAGGACAATCTGGCAAAGGAGACTGAGAATGGGGTGAAGAAGAGGGACAAAATGCAGAAACTGTGGCCTTCAGAGAGCCAAGTGGAAAGGGGACTCCTGTATTGACACAGCTGGTAGGTCTGGCAAGGTGGCTGCAGGTGGCGATATGAAGGCTATTGGTGACCTTGGCCAAAATGCTTCAGTGGAGTAAGGGCAATTCAGATGGAATTGGATTAATGCGTGAATATTTGGAAGAAAGTAGACACAGATTCTTGACAAGCTCTTTTAAGAAGGTTGGCTAACATAGAAGAGGCAATAGATAGAGGTTAAAAATTGTTTTAATAGTTAGGGGAGGGCTGCAGTAGAGAGAGAGGGGTGTGAAATAAGGAAGAGAGAGAGAGAATCCAAGATGGCAGCATAGGTAAACACCTACACTGCTGCCTCGCACAACAATTTCAAAACTACAACTAAAAGACAGAACGGACATCATCCAGAACCACAGGAAAGCTGGAGGAGTGTAAGTTCTACAGCTAAAAGGAAAGAGAGGGGCTCACGGAGACCCAGAGGAGCTGCAAAAAGCCAAGGTACTAAGACGCGCGCGCTGAGAGAGTGGGTGCCGGAGTACCTGGCTGGCTTTCTCTGGCGGGAGGGAAACGGAGACTCCCAATGGCATTGAACCCCTTATTTTATGACACTAAACCCCAGATCCAGCGAAACTACGGGGGGAGTTTGGACTGTGAAAAGGGAGAGGTGCACCGAAATTTAGGGGAGTCGCAGAAGATCAGGTCTGGTCTTGCACGCGGACGGTGCTGTGCAGGACAGACTGCTGATTGTGCCGCTGGCTTTTGCGAGTGGGCGGGAGACAGACCCTCCAAACTGTGCCACTTCTGACTCCACTAAGCCCCTGTTTCGGGCGAAACCCTGGGGACCTAGACTCGTGTGGTCCTAGTGCGCAGGGGAGCTGGAAAGGCAGCGGTTAGAGGCACTGCAGGTGAGGACTGCTCCAGGGATTACCCAGTCACGTGAGACTCCGGGGCGTGGAGGGCGGGGCTGACTGGAAGGCAAGGCGGTCCCTTAAGCCCTGAGACTCCACCCCTCCCAAGCTCAACAGAGGCTTCTTCGGTTTTGTGTCTGGTATCATAAGGCTGAATCCAACACAGAAGTTTCCCCGGCATAGTGAAAATGCTGAAACAAGGGAAGGGATCACAAACAAAAGAAATGGAGGAAAAAAAAAAGACTGGATATAGAGTTCAAAACCACGCTTGTAAGGTTTTTCAAGAATATGCTAGAAAAATTCGATAAATTTAGTGAGACCCAAGAGGAGATGAAAAAGGACCAACTAGCGATACAAAAGAGCCAAGTAGAGATGGAAAAGGTCCAACTAAAGATGATAAAGGACCAAATAGAAATTAAACATACACTGACTGAAATAAAAAATATTATACAGAGTCTTAACAGAAGACTAGAGAAAGGCAAGAATCAAGTAAAAAATTTGAAATATAAAGAAGCAGACAACATTCAACTGGAAAAGCAAGAAGAGAAAAGAATCCAAAAATGTGAACATAATGTAAGGAGACTCTGGGACAGCTTTAAGCATACCAACATCAGAATTGTGGGGGTGCCAGAAGAAGAGACAGAGCAAGATACTGAAAACCTGTTTAAAGAAATAATGACTGAAAACTTCCCACATCTGCTAAAAGAAATAGACTTACAAGTCCAGGAAGCACACAGAACCCCATATAAAAGAAATCCAAAGAGGACCACACCAAGACACATCATAATTAAAATACCAAGAGCAAAAGAGAAAGAGAGAATATTAAAAGCAGCAAGAGAAAAACAGTTAATTACCTACATGGGAGCACCCATACGACTGTCAGCTGATTTCTCAACAGAAACGATGCAGGCCAGACAGGAGTGGCAAGAAATATTCAACGTGATGAATAGCAAGAATCTGCAACCAAGAATAATCTATCCAGCAAAGCTATCATTCAGAATTGAAGGGCAGATAAAGAGCTTCACAGATAAGAAAAAGCTAAAGGAGTTCATCAACTCCAAACCAGTATTATATGAAATGCTGAAAGGTACTCTTTTAGAAGAGGAAGAAGAAAAAGGTAAAAGCCAAAAAATTATGAACAACAAATACATATCTATCAACAAGTGAATTAAAAATTTGATCAACAGAATAAACTGGTGAATATAATAGAATCAGGAGCACAGAAAGGGAGTGGACTGATAATTCTCAGGGGGGAAGGAGTGAGGGGTGTACAGGGAGAGACTGGACAAAAATCATACATCTATGAATGAGATCAATGGGAGGGAGCTAAGGGCAGAGGGAGGGGTGGGAGCTGTGTGGAGGGGTGCTATGGAGGGGAAAAAAGAGAAACAAATGTAATAATCTGAATAATAAAGATTTAATTTTTTAAAAAAAAGGAAGAGAGAGAAGAGTAAATGAGGGAGTCACCTGCCCTTGTTCTCTCTCATAGAAAAGAAGAGGTGGAGTTGGGTGCTCATAATTCGGATCTGTAGATTTAGGATTTCCCTCAGGTGCCTTCTGTTTTTCTTAGGAATGATAAGTCTAGGTTAGTGATACTCCTCTTTGGTTACATATCAGTATGGCCTGGGGCAGCTTTTCAACCTCCTTTATGTCCAGCTCAGTCTTAGACTCATTACATTAGAAGCTCTGGGTTGAAACCCAGACCCCACACAAAGCCAGAGGGCAACCCAGGGACAAGGAGAGTCATTGCTGGAGGGAAGCTGGGAGGAGAAAGGTATGCTTGTGTGAGGACACAGAGTGTGAGCCACTTGGCAGGGCTGCCAGACAATGGGAGGCCCTTTAGAGGCAGGAGATTATGCATTTCCTGTGGTGACTGTTTGGCTGTGTGGTTACCTCCAGCAGAGCTACCTGCTTGGTCTGTATTAGTAAATACCCTCTCTTTACTAGGATGTAGAATGTGAGTGGGAGGGCAGTGAAACAGAGCTATAAAAGCCTGCTTGTAGAGAGGATTTTGTTTAATAGACCATGAGAACTTTGGGGAATTTCAAGCTGGGGTGGTTTAGCACCTGTTGTGGAATCCTGGGGAGAGGGTGGATTGGACACCAGCAGGCAGATCTGGTTGCTTCAGCTGTCCTAATGGGAACATGGTGTGGTGTTCTGCTCAGACTTTTCCCTTCATTCTTTCCAGACACATTAGAGCTATGCATAGTGTGAGGAGCAGAAGATGAAGCATTACTGCCACCATCACTGGGTCTGATGAACTGTACATAACAATTAGGAACAGGAAGGTCCAATGCTCCAGTCATTAAAGGGAACATTCTTCAGGGGCCTTGTTCTGTTCGTTCTAATCATTCTTGCTTGCATATTAGCCTGTCTGGCTACCAACTGCACAGACAAGGAGGGGCACATTTTTATAAACTGGCTCCAGTATGGTGCTCTCCATCAGATGAAAAGGAAGTCCTTTGTCCTGAGGTGGTGCTGTGTTGACACCATGTAGCCCTAGAGGTAAGTCATGCCTAGTCAGACCCACCAATTCAGAATGGCTTCTTACCTTTGGAATGTATTCTTACAATGTGATTTTTACTACACATTGTAACTTTGGTAAGTCCTGACCAGGATTATAGGTTGTGGTGAGAAACATGTCCTGCAACATGGCTGGCCACCTCTTTCACTGATAGAGACTTGCCCACAGAGACTGCAAATCCCAGCATTCATTGCATATCAGTCCTGACCCAGGCCTCTGTTAATAAAGAGGCCCCAGGAGGCTCTTCCTCCCCTTCCCCAGAAATGCCTCTTCTGATCTTCCAGCCAGGTGGCAGGTTGCCACCTCAGCCTTGACTCAGGCAATTGCTTTGCTTCGATGCAATAGTGGTGATCTTTTCATTTCCGGTAATTTCTTTACACCCTGATGAGACAGGAAAAGCAAGATATCTAGCAGGTAGTTGTCTCACTACTCATTCATTCAGCCAGTGACCAGAACTCTGGCATGATTCAATGTTTTGTCAGATGGGAGCTGTGGTAGTGAATACAAAAAATGAAACCAGATGTTCACCCTTTCAGTTGCTTCATATCCATGCAGGGGCCTGGATGAAAAGGCTGTAAATATGTCACAGGCCTTGATTCCTGAGGCCCAGATTTATGCACCATGTAACCTTGCACGAGGAATCCACCACCCTCACTGGAGCATCAGCTTCTGAAAGGGCAGAGCCCAGCTGTGTCCTTGATCAGAGGTGGTAGATGGTGCTGGAGAGGCAGGAGCAGTGAATACAGGCACAGAGAGCCTGGCTGGGAACCAATGATTGCTTTTCAGGAATTTTATTTATTTATTTTATTATTTATTTTTATTTTTATTTTTTTTTACAGCTGAATCACAGCTGATAGTAGGTATTTGAGTAGCTTTTTAAAAAAATTATTTATTGATTCAGGTATTATATATGTGTCCTTATTCACTCATTACTCCCCCCTCCCATTCATATCCCAACCCCTCTGATGTCTGTGTCCATTGATTAGGCTTATATACATGCAGATAAGTCCTTTGGGTGATCTCTTCCCTTTATCTCCATCATCCCCTACCTTCCCTGAGGTTTGACATTCTGATTGATCTTTCTCTGTCTCTGGATCTATTTTTGTTCATCAGTTTATGTTGTTTATTATATTCCACAAATGAGTGAGATCATGTGATATTTATCTTTCTCTGCCTGGCTTATTTCATTTAGCATAATACTCTCCATCTCCATCCATTTTGTTGCAAATGGTAAGAACTTCTTTTTTAATGCAGCATAGTATTCCACTGTGTAGATGTATCACAGTTTTTTAATCCAGTCATCTGCTGATGGGTACTTAGGCTGTTTCAAAATCTTAGCTATGGTGAATTGTGCTCTATGAACAAAGGGGTGCATATATCCTTTTTGATTTGTGTTTCTAGTTTCTTGGGATATATTCCTAGAAGTGGGATCACTGGGTCAAATGGGAGTTCCATTTTTAGTTTTTTGAGGAAACCCCATGTTCTACACAGTGGCTGCACCAGTCTGCATTCCCACCAGCAGTGCATGAGCGTTCCTTTTTCTCCACATCCTCACCAGCACTTGTCATTTGTTGATTTGTTGATAATAACCATTCTGACAGGTGTGAGATGGGACTGCATTGATGTTTTGATTTGGATCTCTCTGATGATTAGTCACTTTGAGCAGGTTTTCATATGTCTCTTGGCCTTCCTTCTGTCTTCTTTAGAAAATTGTCTATTTAGATCAGTTTCCCATTTTTTGATTTGGGTGTTTATTTTCTTTTGTTAAGCTGCAGGAGTTCCCTATAAATGTTGGTGATATCATTGGCAAATATATTCTCCCATGCAGTGGGCTTCCTTATTGTTTTATTGATGGTCTCCCTTGCTGTGCAAAAGTTTTTATTTTGATGTAGTCCTATTTGTTTATTCTCTCTTTAGTTTCCATTACCCTATGAGCAGTATCAGTGAAGAAATTGCTTCAGCTATGTCAGAGATTTTTCTGTCTGTGGATTCCTCTAATATTTTTATGATTTCCTATCTTATGTTTAACTCCTATATCCATTTTGAGTTTATTTTTGTGTGTAGTGTAAATTGGTGGTCTAGATTCATTTTTTTGCATGTCTGTCCAATTTTCCCAACACCATTTATTGAAGAGACTGTCTTGACTCCATTGTATGTTCATGCCTCCTTTGCCAAATATTAATTGAGCATAGTGATTTGGGTCAATTTCTGGGTTCTCTATTCTATTCCATTGATCTATATGTCTATTCTTGTGCCAGTACCAGGCAATTTTGAGAACAGTAGTTTTGAAATACAGCTTGGTATCTGGTATTGATATCCCACCTACTTTGTTCTTCTTTCTCAGGATAGCTATGGCTATTCAGGGTCTTTTTTCATTCCAGATGAACTTTTGGAAAGTTTTTTCTAGGTCTGTGAAATATGTCATTGGTATTTTAATGGGAAGTGCATTGAATTTATAGATTGCTTTGGGTAGTATGTATATTTTGATGATGTTGCTTCTACCAATCCATGAAATGGTATGTTCTTCCATTTGTTTATGTCTTCCTCTATCTCGTTCTTCAATGTCCTGTAGTTTTCTGCATATAGGTCTTTTACCTCCTTAGTTAAGTTTATTCCTAGGTATCTTAATTTTTTTTGGTGCAATGGTAAATGGGATTGCTTTTTTAGTCTCTCTTTCTGTAATTTCATTATTGGTGTATAGAAATGCCTAGATTTCTTGGCATTAATTTTGTATCCTGGTACCTTGCCAAATTCATTTGTTAAGTCTAATAATTTCTTGATGTAGTCTTTAGAGTTTTCTATGTATAGTATCATGTCATCTGCAAATAAGGACAGTTTTACTTCTTCTTTCCCAATTTGGATGTTTTTTATTTCTTCTTCTTGTCTGATCGCAATGGCTAGTACTTCCAGCACTATGTTGAACAGGAGTGATGAGAGTGGGCATTTCTGTTTTGTTCCTGTTCTTAGGGTAAATGATTTTAGTTTTTGCCCTTTAAGTATGATGTTAGCTGTGGGTTTGTCATATATGGCTTTTATTATGTTGATGTATGACTCCTCTATTCCCACCTTGCTGAGAGTCTTTGTCAAGAAAGGGTGTTGGATTTTGTCAAATGCTTTTTCTGACATGACTATATGATTTTTATCTCTCAATTTGTTTATGTGATGTATCACGTTTATTGATTTGCAAATATTGTACCATCCTTGCATCACAGGGATAAATCCTACTTGGTCATAGTGTATGATGTTTCTGATGTATTGCTGGATCTGATTTGCTAGAATTTTGTTGAGGATTTTGGCATCTATGTTCATAAGGGATATTTATCTGTAATTCTCTTTCATTGTGTTATCTTTATCTCATTTTGGCATTAGGGTGATGCTGGCTTCATAGAAGAAGCTTGTTCTTTCTTCTTGATTTTTTTGGAATAGTCTGAGAAGGATAGGTTTTAGTTCTTCCTTGAATGTTTGGTAAAACTCCCCTGTGAAGCCATTTGGCCCTGGGCTTTTGTTTGCTGCAAGCTTTTTGATGATTGTTTCAGTTTCTTCCATAGTTATTAGCTTATTGAGATTTTTAGACTCTTCCTCAGTAAGTTTTGGAAGGTTGTATTTTTCTAGGAATGTGTTCATTTTCTCCAGGTTGTCTAGTTTGTTAGAATAGAGTTGTTCATGGTATTTTTTAATAATCTTTTGTATTTCTGTGGAGACTGTTGTTATTTCTCCTCTTTCATTTCTGATTTTATTTATTAGGATCCTCTCTCTTTGCTTCTTGGTGAGCCTGGATAGAGGTTCATTAATCTAGTTTATTCTTTCAAAGATCCAGCTCTTGGTTTCATTGATCTTTTGTATTTTTTTTTTGTCTCTATGTTATTCATTTCTGCTCTGATCTTTATTATTTCCTTCCTTCTGCTCACTGTGGGCTTTTCTTGTTGCTCTCTTTCTAATTCATTGAGTTGTTGAGTTAGATGATTTATTACCTTTTTTTTTTTCTTGTATTTTTAGGTAGGCCTGTAGAGCTATGAACTTCCCTCTCAGGACTGCTTTCATTGTGTCCCATAGCATTTGCATTGTTGTGCTTTTATTGTCATTAGTCTCCAGGATATTTTTAATTTCTTCTTTGATCTCATTGGTAACCCAATCATTTTTTAATAGTATGTTATTCAGCTTCCAAGTGTTTGAATTTTTTGGAATGTTTTTATTGTAGTTTATTTCTAATACTATGACATTGTTGTCTGAGAAAATGTTTGATATGATTTCAATCTTTTTGAATTTGGGGAAACTTTGTTTGTGACTCAATATGTAGTCTATTTTTGAAAATGTCCCATGTGCACTTGAGAAAACCATATATTCCATGGCTTTGGGGTAAAAATGCTCTGAAGATGTCAATTAGGTCCATCTAATCTAGTGAGTCATTTAGAATTTCTGTTTTTTTTCTGAACTTTTTGACTAGAGGATTTATCCAGTGATGTCAGTGGTGTATTAAAATCCCCTACTATGATTGCATCATTGTTGATATCTCCCTTGATATCTTTCAGGAGATATTTTTTAATGTATTTGGGTGCTCCTGCATTGAGTGCATATATGTCTATCAGAGTTATGTCCTCTTGTTGTATCGATCCCTTTATTATTATGAAGTGACCTTTCTTATCTCTTATTATGGCCTTTACTTTGAGATCTATTTTGTCAAATATAAGTACTGCTACCCCAGCTTTTTTTTTTTTCATTTCCATTTGCCTGAAAGATATTTTTCCATCTCTTCACTGTCAGTCTATATGAGTCCCTTTTTCTGAGGTGGGTATATATATGGGTCATGTTTTTTTTTTTTAATCCATTCAGCCACTTAATGTCTTTTGATTGAAACATTTAGTCCATTTAAGTTTAAAGTTATTATTGAAAGGTACTTATTTGTAGCCATTTTTTAATTTTTTAAATATATTTTATTGATTTTTCACAGAGAGGAAGGGAGATAGAAAGTCAGAAACATCGATGAGAGAGAGACATCGATCAGCCACCTCCAGCATGCCCCACAGTGGAGATGTGCCGCAAGCAAGGTACATGCCCCCGACTGGAATCGAACCTGGGACCTTTCAGTCAGCAAGCCGATGCTCTATCCACTGAGCCAAACCGGTCTCGGCCACTTTTATTTTTTGTGTCTGTATTCCTCCTTACCTTTATATTTCTTCTTTTTACACCAGTCCCTTTAGCATTTCTTGCATTGCTGGCTTGGTAGTGATAAAATCCCTTAGCATTTTTTTGTCTGTGAAGCTCCTGATTTCCCTTTTAATTTTGAATGATAACCTTGCTGGATAGAGTATTCTTGGATTCAGTCCCTTGAGTTGTATCACTTTGTAAATTTCCTTCCATTCTTTTCTGGCCTGATGTGTTTCTGTTGAGAAATCATTTGATAATCTAATGGGAGCTCCCTTATATGTAACTTTCTGTCTCTCTCTTGCAGCCTTTAAGATTCTCTCTTTGTTCTAAATATTTGCCATCGTAATTATGATGTGTCTTGGTGTGGGTCTTTTCGGGTTCATCCTGTTTGGGACTCTCTGTGCCTGTGTGACCTTTTTCTTTGCCACATCAGGGAAGTTTTCTGATATTATTTTTTCAAATAGGTCTTCTAACCCTTGTTCCTCTTTCTGTTGTTCTGGCACCCCTATTATTCATATGTTGCTTCATTTCTTATTGTCCCATATCTCCTTTAGGCTCTCCTTCTGTGTTTTAATTTTTTTCTTCAGTTGCAATTCAGTTTGGCTGTGTTTTGCTTCTGTCTTCTAATTCGCTAATTTGGTTCTCCTCTTCTCCTCGTATACTGTTGAAACTTTCCATGGTGTTTTTTATTGCAACCATATCACTCTTTATTTCTTCTTGATTCTTACATAAGGTGTTGATTTTTTCTTCTATCTGGTTTATGAACTTTATGACCCTTATTCTGAATTCTTTTTCTGACATACTGCATGCCTCTGTCTCACTTATCTGCCTTTCTGGCAATTCCTCCTTTTCTTTCCCTCTGGGGGTATCTTTGTCTACCCATTTTTGGTCTCACCAAAAATGAGGATCTAGATGTCAAGCTGTGCAGGGGCTGTTCCTCGAGTGGCAGTGACTTCTCTAGTTGTGGTTGCTCCTTGGGTGGTCACAGTAGCAGCTGATTCTCAGTTGGCAGCAGCTCCACTGTGAGTGCTGTTCTCAGAAGTGGTGCCTCCTCTGACAGGTGGGGGAGGCTTCCAATATAGCTGCTGTTTCTTGGACAGGGGTGATCTGATTATGAGGTTGCTGCTCTTCAGATGGGGATGGGTTGCTTGTGTCCACTGCTCCTTGGATGGGGGCAGACTGCTGGTGTAGATGCTGTTCTTTACATGGGGGCTGATTGCATGCTGCTTCTCTTTTTCAGATGGGATGGGCCACTTGTGATGCCACTGCTCCTTGGACAGGGGCAGGTTGCTTGCAGGGCTGCTGCTCCTTGTACTGGTGCAGGTTGTTTGTGCAGCTGCTTCTCCTCAAACAGTGGCTGGTCTGCTCATGTGGCTGCTGCTCCTCTCAAGGGAGTGGGCTGCCTGTGCTGTTGCTGCTCCTCAGACAGGGACAGCGTGTTCACCAGGCTCCTTGTCTTTGGGCAGGTATAGGCTGCATGTGGGTGGTGCTCCTCAGACCAGTGTGGACTGCACAGGGCTGCTGCTCCTTGGACATGGGCAGTATGCTTATGTGGCTGCTGCTCCTCAGATGAGGGAGTGGGCTGCTCACACAGCTGCTGCTCTTCGGATAGAGGCAGATAGCTCAAACAACTGCTTCTCAGAAAGAGGCGGTCTCATCACACACTGCTGCTCCTTGCATGGGGGCTGGCTTCTTGCACAGCTGCTGCTCCTTGGAAGGGGACTAGCTGCTCATGTGGCACAACTCTTTGAACAGGTGCAGGATGTGGACTGCACGAGCTGCTGCTCTTCAGAGGGGGGCCAGCTGTGTGGGGCTGCTGCTCCTCAGTAGTGGGTAGGCTGCTCAAGCAGCTGCTGCTCCTCCAATGGGGTGAGCTGCTCACGTGGTTGCTGCTTCTCTGATGGAGGAACTGGTTGCTTGCACAGCTGTTGTTCCTTGGACAGGGGCAGGCCAAATGAAGCTGCTGCTCTTAGGCCTGTGGCGGGTTGCTCATGGGGCTTCTGCTCTTTGGACAGGCACGGGCTGCTCACATGTCTGCTGTTCATGCAGTTGCAGTATTCTGGGCCAGCAAGGAGAATTCTTCAAGAATTTTAAAGAAGGCAAAGGATTTTACAAGATTGGCTTGGAGTTTGGTGTTCTTAGAAGATAAGTCAAAGTCTATTTTGCATTTTAGGATGAAAACGAACTCAGTTTCTCTTTGGAAAATATTGGCAGATGCAAGGGAACTCTGTGGGAGTGAAATTCACATAAGCAGAGTTGTTGGTACAGGTAGAGATGTTCACAGGAGAAAGGAGAGGTAACAAGAGGCCAGCCCCTGTTTATTCCAGGCGGTCATCCTCTGGAAACTGGTATTTATCCTGAGTGCCATGGGATGCCATCCAATTTTGGCTTTATGAAAATCTGTCTTTTGTATGGAGATTAAGTTATGGAGTGGGAGCAACAATGGAAGCCAGAAAAAAACTGCTACCTGCTGTTCTTCCCAGAGCACAGAGCTGGTTCTCTTTGCGTCTCACCCTACACACTTCCCATAAGCAATCTGACTTTCTGCACACTTTCATATATCCCACATGTTTTCATGACTCCCAGATTTACATTTAATTCTCCTATATGCAACAAGGCTCCCCAAGGGATGCAATCTGAAGCTCCAGTCCCAGAAGCGATCCAATTATCAGCAATGTCTGTTACTAAAATCCAGGTGAATGATAAAGGTAACTTGGACAAAATGCGAGACATGAACATGGAGATGATGATGATGGACTCAGAATGATGGTGAGACAGAGGGAAGAAGCAAAGATGCTGCCTAGATTTCTGGTGTGAGCAGCTGAATGCCCATGAAACAAGGGAAACCTGAAAGAGGATCAAGTTTGTTGAAAAGATTAAGACTTAGATCTTGGACACATTGGGTTGGAAACATGTATAAACATATACATGGGAGTTTTAAAGAGAGTTGGATATATGGTCTGAAGATATGAAGAGAGGAGATATGAAGGCTGGGATATAAACTTGAGATTCATATTACAGTGGTACCTCGAGATACGAGTTTAATTCGTTCCATAACCTTGAGGTGTGGGAAACTATGAGACACTCGAGTTGCGGTAAACTGGTGGGTTGTGTGCAGCCGGCCCATCTGCGCCATTACTCCTATCTCAAATGTTGCTCGTATTTCAAAGCAAAAATCGCTCTCTCGATGGCTCGTATCTCAAAAATCTCATATGTTAGGGCACTCGTATCTCGAGGTACCACTGTATAGATGATAACTAAAAATATAGAAACAGAGCTCATGCCACAGTTGCCCCATTCTAGAGACACCATCTTTATTGTCACCTTCTGAACTCTGCACAGATTCCTGCTAGTGTCAGGGGGTTTTAGGTCATGGATGTGAACACAAACATCACCATTTGTCCTTCAGATATGGAATTTTTGGACTGGAACCTGGGTTCTTTCTCTGCAGGAGTTGAAGAATGAATCCAAGGACAGAAGGTGGTATAGCAAAGGTGGAAATTTATTAAAGAACAAGTACAGACAGACTCCCATGCAAGGAGGGGGAAAGAGGCCCCCGGAACAGACTTCCATGTAGGGAGCGAGAAGAGTCCCACTGAGTTTCTTTTCCCTATGGCTTATAAAGGCTGCAGGTCCTGGTGCCTTGATATCCATTCTGATTGGTCACTATTCCATTGGACTGGTTATTATAGTAACTCCTGGACTCAAAGGTTTAACCTCACATGAGACAGGTGAGGTTCTTCCCACTTCTTCTTTATTGTTTTTCTATTCCCTTTGGGCTTTTTTTCTTCTTTTTCTGGATGGAGGGCTTCCCTTTATTTTGTAAATATAGACCTTTTGCTCTTCCCAGCTCCCTCATTCTATGGAAAGATACCTGTTGCAGCTTTTCAGCTTCCCTATTGTATGGAAATATACCTTCTGTTGCTTGGTACCCTTGTGCTTCTTCCATGTTTCCCTTGATTTCTAAAATTTCTAAAATTTCCTAAAACTTGTCTGTTTTACCCCCCAAAATTCCTGTTTCACTTCTTCTGCCTGTGGTTGGTATCCTTTCTCTTCCAGCTGAGTCCATGAGCCGCTCCAGAGCCTTCCTATGGGGTTTCCCTGGTAGCCTACAGTTGATGTGAGTTCCAATGTAGCACACAAACTCCTTGCCACTCTGCTCCTAGAGCAGTAGCATTCTTCCCAACTTCTCCATTTCTGTCTTTCTGCATCATCTGGCTCAAATTTTCTGCTCTCTTAACATTTTCCCAGCTTGCTGACATTTTTACAGTGGGCATAACCTTATTATTTTATTATTAGTCACTAAACAAAAATATGCTTTTTATTAGATCCATTTGCTCAAAGTGTTACAATAGTTTCTAGTACCTTTCATGACCAAGTTCTATAGCTGACTTTAAAAAGTGCTTCTACGTGTGTGTCTGACCAGCTAGGACAGGATGTCACTCATGCTTGTTTTGTTACCTGCATTTCTATTTTGCATAGCAATCGTGGTTTTTATTTATTCTCATTAAATACTAAAAATGTTCAGTTCAGTGGATTCTTTATATAAAATGACTCAAAAAGCCTTCCTTCTCCCCCTGCCTCCCAGATAAGGCTTAAAGCAGATGCCTGCTTGCATTGCAGAATTAAAACCTGTGAGTGTGTGACTGAAGCATTTGCCCGGAACAGCTGAGAGGGTTTATGTGGTCAAGTGTGGAGCCCGTGGGCCAGGAAAGAAAGGCCAGAGAGATTTGATGTTTTAGCCAGGAGAGCCTGAGACTATACTGCTTTGTTTGAAACTCTCTCTTTCCCTACCTGTGAATCCTTCTCCTCTACCCTCACCCCAACTATTGAATTCATGAAAGAGTCTTTTGAAAAGAAACAAAGGGAGCCCACACCTATGGGCTAGAGGGTATTGCAGTGTTACCTCAGCCTTCTCACTGTCCTTGAGCTCTTGGCCATTGATTATATCTGGATTACTTTTGGGACTGGAGCTTCAGATCACATCCCCTTTGAGGAGCCTTGTTGCAAATAGCCAAATTAAATGTAAACTGGGGAGTCATGTAGGTGTATGGGATATATGAAAGTGCGCAAAAGATCAGATTGCTTATGGTGAGTGCATAGGGTGAGACACAAAGAGAACCAACTCTGTGCTCTAGGAAGAACTAACAAGAAGTAGCAGTCTGCAGGAACCAGATCCTGAACAGACTGAGGAGGCAAGGTGGCTCTTGTGAGGTGGGAAGAACTAGAAGCCCTGGAGGAGCAAAGTTCATGAAGGAAGAGTGATGAGTCAACATGCAGACAATTATTAAGATGAGAAGGAAAATGTCCATTAAATTTGGAAATTCAACACTAACTGGAGATTTGATTAAAACTTGTCAATGAGGGAGTGGTGGGTCCAGAGCCAGCCTGCAGGAAATGGGCAAATGAGGCAACAAAGACACTGAGTGAAGGAGAATTTGGCAAAACAGAGAGACAAAGGGAGAAGCAGAGGGAGTGCACAGGGTGAGAGAAGACTTTGCTGGTTTCTGTTTTGCTTGGCTTTGGGTGGGGTTGGGGTGGTTTTGATGGTATTTACTTTGCTTTCATTTCCCTATTACAAGGAAGAAAAAGACGAGCCCTATTGGTAGGCAACTAAGTTCTCTGCATGGCAGTGTGGGGTTTTTTGTAACTCACTGTGATGGAGACCTAATGGCTTGTTTTAAGAACTTGTCTTGTTTCTATAGAGATGAAGACTAGGAGCCTTAAAAAGGCCAAGGAGGAGAAAATCTTAAATGAGAGATTGGAGAGAATCTTGATGATGAGACACAGGATGAGGGGAGATGGAGAGAATGAGAAAACAGGAAAGGGATCCTGAGGGTGGGAAGACAGAATGAGGTCATCACATGGGTGAAAGAGAGAAACAGGAGGAGACAGGGCCCCTCCCTCTTTGAGTCTAGAGCAGGAAGTTTAGGGAATTCCTGTGACTGGCGCTCTACTTTTCTTGGTCACTAGGCAGCAAGGCCACCTAGTTGAGGATGTGATGGAGTTTGTTGAAAAATCTGAGGTTTAGCTGTTTTGGAAACTAGCAGGGATTACGAGAAGTTTGCTTCTCATGGCTTGCCTGGCCAAGGTTAATGGTGTATTCAAGGTGTTCATGGCATAAATATCCAGAACTTCCTCCATCAGTGCCATCAGGATGGAGGAAGGATTTAGAGAGCAGAGGAAGGGTCAAGATTATAAGACAGGTGAGGTAAAGGACCAGGGCTAAGGGAGTTGGGGGTTCTGGCATGAGCCACTGGATTCCTTGTCCTCTCCCTTTCTGACCTTCCCTCAGCCTTTTTACACACAACAAATTAATTTTCTCCTTGTGTTTTATCCAGAGATTTTGGGACATATTCTATACACTGAGAAAACCAGACTTTGGATAATTATGATATGTCAACATAGGTTCATCAATGATAACAAATGTACCATTCTGGTGCAGGATGCTGATAGTGGGGAGGCTATAAGCATGGGGTAGAGGACATATGAGCAGTTTTAGGTTCACAGCAAAACTGATCAGAAAGTACAGATAATTCTTGTATATAGGATGTACCCCTTCCACACTTCCCTCACCATCAACATCCTCCATCAAAATGTTACATGTATTTGTTGGTATTGATGAACATACAATGACATAGCATGATAGTATTAAGTCCATAATTTACATTAGGATTCATTATTGATGGTTGAATATCCTGTGGGTTTGGGCAAATGTGTAATGACATGATCAACCATCATAGTATCATACAGAGTAATTTCACTGCCCTAAAATCCTCTGTGCTCTGTCTATTCACCCCTCCCACCCTTCAACTTCTGGCAACCACTGCTCTTTGTACCGTCTCCATAGACACTCAATGCAGGAACTGCCCCCAGCCCATAGGCCCCAGACCTGCCAACGTGGGTGCTAGTGGCTCCTCTCATTACACTTCTCGTCACCCCATAGATCAGCCCTGATCACCAGTCATGCCTAGGGACCCTACCCAAGCACGAATTTCATGCATTGGGCCTCTAGTTGGTTAATTCTATAACACATCATCTGTGTATACATGTTTGTTCACCACCCCAAGTCAAGTCTCCTTCCATCACCTTTTATTCCCCTTACTCATCTTTTACCTCCCCTACCTTCCTTTCCCTATGGTAATCACCATATTGTTATTTATGTCTGAGATTTTCCCTCTTTGCTTAATCCCTCTACCTTTTTCAGCCAACCCCCTATCATGCTTCCTTCTGACAACTGTCAGTCTATTCTCTGTCACCATGAGTCTGTCTCCATTTTGTTAGTTTATTTTGCTCATTAGATTCCACATACAAGTGAAATCATATGGTACTTGTCTTCATTTAACTGGTTTATTTCATTTAGCATAAAACTCTCCAGGTCCATCCATGCTGTTGCAAAAGGTAAGGTTTTCTTTTTCTTTTCTTTTCTTTTCTTTTTTTTTACAGCAGTGTAGTATTCCATTGTGTAAGTGTACCACAGCTTTTTATGCACTCATCTATGGATGGGAACTTGGGCTGCTTCCACCTCTTGGCTATTGTAAAGAATGCTACAATGAACATAGGGATGCATATATTCTTTCAAATTAGTGTCTTGGGTTTCTTGGGATACATACCCAGAACTAGAATTGCTGAGCTAATTTGCTTTTAATGATGAATAATACACTATTGTCTGAATGTATCAAGGTTTGTTTATCTTTTCACCTATGGAAGGACATCTGGTTTGCTTCCCAAGTTTTGGTAATTACTAATAAGGCTGCTATAAACATTCATGTGCAGGTTTTGGTGTGAGCATATGTTTTAACTCATTAGGCTAAATACCAAGGAGATCAATTGCTGGATCACATGGTACAAGTATATTTAGTTTTGTAAGAAACTGCCAAACTGTTTTCCAAATAGACCATGCCATTTTGCATTCCCACCAGCAATGAATGAGAGTTCTTATTGCCACATATCTTCATCAGCATTTATGTAGTCAGTGTTTTGAATTTTAACCTTTTTATTAGGTGTGTAGTGGTATCTCATTCTTGTTTTAATTTAGGTTTCCCTAATGACACAGATATTGAGGATCTTTTTATATGCTTATTCTAGGCCCTGTGCACAAATTCATGCATGTGGGAAGTTGGCCGGCTGTGCCAGCTATGGAAGGTTGGCTGTGGGAGTGCACTACCCAACAGGGGGCAGTTCCTGCATTGAGTGTCTGCCCCCTGGTGGTTAGTGCACATCATAGTGACTGCTCAACTGGTCATTCAGTCTACTGGTCATAATGGTCACTTAGGCTTTTATATAAATAGATTTACCATTTGTAATCTTCTTTGATAAGATGTTTGTTCAGCTCTTTGGTCCATTTTTAAGTTTGGTTGCTATCCTATTATTGAATTTTAAGAGTTTTTTAAAAATATATTTTATTGATTTTTTTTACAGAGAGGAAGGGAGAGGGATAGAGAGTTAGAAACATAGATGAGAGAGAAACATCGATCAGCTGCCTCCTGCACGCCCACCACTGGGGATGCACTCGCAACCAAGATACATGCCCCTGACCGGAATCAAACCTGGGACCTTTCAGTCCGCAGGCCGACACTCTATCCATGAGCCAAACTGGTTTCGGCTGAATTTTAAGAGTTTTTATGTATGTTGGTAACAGTCTTTCATTGGATGAGTCTTTTGTCATTATTTTCTCCCAATCTGTGCTGGGAGGTTGGCTGAGGGAGTCACTGACCACCAGGCGACAGTTCCTGCATTGAGTGTCTGCTCCCTGGTGGTCAGTGCACATCATAGTTTGGTTGCTTAGGCTTTTATATATATAGATGTTTATTACCTTTTGCTTTCCTTTAAGTTACCTATTTGCCTCATTTATTACTTGCATGCTATTTTTATATACCTATCTGTGGCAGTTTAAAAATATATCCATAATTTCTTTGATATGCTTCCGTACAAAATGTAGAGGCCTGTTTTCCTTGCCTTGTGTGCGAACTTTACTTAGTGAATTGCTTCTAACAAACTGAACATGACCGAAGTGACAATGTGTGACTCCTGATACCAGATCTAAAAGGCCGCACAGTCCTTCCCTCATCTTTCTTATGGATTGCTGCTATGGGGAACACAGTTGCCATGTTGTAAGGCCACTTAATCAGCCTATGGACAGGTCTATGTGGGAAAAAATTCAGGGCCCCTTACCAGCAGCTAGCAAGAACTGAAGCCGCCTGCCAGGGCTGTGTGCGGAGTCCTGGGCGAGTGTGTAAGTGACTGGATCCTCAGCCAATGCGTTGACTACAACTTTGTCAGGCCTCTAAACCAGAACCAGCAGCTAAGCTACTCCCAGGTTCCTGACCCTCAGAATCTGTGAGCTAATAATTGTTTATTATTTTAAGTCTGTAAGTCTTGTTAATGTATCTAATTTCTTCGAGGTTACCACTTTGTCATTAGATCTGCCACACTATCTACTCTGTCAAGTCTAATTATTTTTTTCCAGGATGTTCCCCCTTTCTACTTCCACTGTTCTCAGGTCTTGCCGTGCAGTTGTTGTCTTCCCCTCCCTGTTGATTGGGCTCGCTGGTTCTAAGATCCCTGTTCTTCCTTTTCTTTCCCTGAAACCCATTGATGACTAACTCTTAGATAAGGTGTATGAGAGGTCAATTTTCTTAATACTTGCATATCTAAATTGCTTTTAACTATTTTCATCCTTGATTGATAGTTGGCTAATTATAACATTCAAGGCAGAAAGTTGTTTTCTCCTTAAAATTTGAAGTCATTGATTATTCTTCTGGTATCTAATGTATCTGCTGTCCAATACTATTTTCATTCTTGTTCTGTTTAATATGACCTAGCTGCTTCTTTCTCAGAAGTTCTAGGCCCCTCGATTTGTCCCCAGTGTTATGGAATTTTATGATGTGACTTGTTGTATCATTCAGTGTGCTTTGCTGAAAGTGAAGAAAGCCCAACTAAAATGGTTCACAGGACAAGTGGATTCATTACTTGCATAGTAAGAAGACCTGCATTAAGGTGGCTCTGGGGCTGATTAACTTAGTGACTGAAGTACATAGTCAGGGACCCAGGTTTTCAAAAATCTATTTGCTCTGCCAGGGTGCATTGCTAACTCCTTTTGTGGGCAAAATAAGGCAGTAGCATATATTTCAGAGGCAGAAATTGAGACTATTTCTTCCTCTGACCTAGCTAAAACTTTAGAATATTTCCCAGAATTAATCCTATCATTGGCAGACTTTCTCTCGTGGCTCCGGGTCCAAAATAAGATATTATAACCATTTCTAAATGATTCACTAGACCATTGATTCCTATGGGGGGAATAAAATTAATATTATTATGTTAGAGTAATCAAGATTTACTCCCTGGAACTGAAGATGAGCATTGGTGCTTTCTGACAACATGGCTTTGCAGGGGTTTTTTAAAATACAATCTGAATCCTGTGCCTTTGTCCTGTGGGTTTATACCATTTTGTTCCTTTATTACCTTTTAGAAGGAATTTGAAGGGAGAGATGGTACCATTGTATGTCCAATCTGCTCCATATGGAAGCCCCCACCAATGTTTTCCATACTGTGAGTTGTAACCTATAGTATGCTATGCATTTAAAAAATGAAATAGAATATATAATGCCAGATTGCATGTATTGCATAAGTAAGATTAAATATTGTTTCATGAAACATTTATTTAGGTTGAGTGTGCATGTGTGTGTGAACTGGATAGTGGTGTAAAATGTGTTTCTTGTTAAAAGTTGCACACAAAAAAATACTTGGGAAACATTACTTTAAAAAAATCTATTCTAAGTATTTTGTGCTCAACACATACTTATTTTGGTTGGTTTTACAGATATGTGAGGCTAGGAGAACTGCAAGCACATCAATGGCTATGAAAGAGCAGGGGAATATATATATATATAAGGGAATGGCTTCCCTCTCTCCCAGAGCAACTCAATGTGCTAGCGTTATTGTCCTATTCATCTCCTTCTCGCAAAGGAAGAAACAGTAATTCAGAAATATGCTGATGCCTGCAAAAAGCAACATGCAGGGCCTGAGAAGCACATTTCTGGCCATTAGTGTGGAGCTTGCCTGAGATCTGCCCCCTGATGGTCAGGGCTGTTCACAGAGTGCCTGGAGCTCTGGGAGAGCTCAGATGAGGAGAGATGCGAGGCTCCTCCTGAGTTGCACAACATAGGAAGAACACGTTTGTTTTGAAGGCTAATGTTCACTCAGCCTTGCCCTTTCCAGTCAGTAGCATTCAGGAAAGCACGACGTGTATGTTTCCTTTGCCTAAGGATTTTCAGGAAGTGAAAACTGTTTTTTGTGAAACCAGTGTTTTTAAATCAAAATGTGTCGTGCTTGAGAAGCACTTGCCGCTGTCTGGGTGAAGTCAGTTAACCTGGCAGTTTAGTCCCCACCATGGGGCTCAGAGCTGCCTGGAGGACATCTTAGTCTGGCAGCCCTAGCGTCTTTACTGGCCTGTAACCACCGGGGGCTGCCTTTCTGCTGCCCTTCTTTGCTGTCCTCTGGTCATTCTGTTGTACCATATTTTCTGCTTTCCAGTTTTAAAATTCTTATTTAAAGAGGTTTATTGAAATATCTTTGTACAGCTTGATGTTTTGATATAGTATACATGTGGAAAGATCACTACAATTGAACTAATTAATGTATCATCACTTCTATGTTGCCACTATGTGTGTGTATGTGTGTGGTGAGATTTTACCTTAGATTTATTCTCTTTGCAATTCCCAGTATACAATACAGTATTGTTAACTGTATTTACCATGCACTCCCTGCATTACATCTCTACAATTTGCTCTAGAACTTATTCATCCTTGTGTAACAGAGACCCTTTGAAAAAGACATCATCCCATTTCCCCCTCCCTTCTGCCCATGGCAACCAACATTCTACTCTCTGCTTCTGTGAATTTGACTATTTTATATTCCACATATCAGTGAAATCATATAGTATCACTCTCTTTATGTCTAGCTTCACATAGCACAATGCTCTCCAGGTTTATCCATGTTGTCATTTTCAACATGAAGAAGTGCATTGCAGCCATCCAGCGTGTCCCAGGTGGACTGGCTGCTTCCTGTGGCAGTATGTCCCTTGCGTTGGAAAGTACTGATGCTCAGTGGATGGTTTAAAGTGAGACGTTGGGATTTTAGTTGAACAAAATGCCAGCTGTAACTTTTTATGGCTGATACTAATACTAACTGGCTGGCTATGTGGTGCCCAGTTTGTTATCTGTATTATCTTATTTAATCTTTACAGCAACACTAAGAAGTACTTAACTGTTCTTTTATTTTTTAATATATTTTATGATTTTTACAGAGAGGCAGGGATAGGGATAGAGAATAAGAAACACTGATGAGAGAGAAACATCGATCAACTGCCTCCTGCACACCACCAATTGGGAATGTGCCCGCAACCAAGATACATGTCCTTGACCAGAATCGAACCTGGGACCCTTCAGTCCTCAGGCAGATGCTCTATCCAGTGAGCCAAACCAGTTAGGGCCTTAACTATTATTAATACCATCTGAAAGGTGAGGAAATGTGCTGAGGGAGGTGAAGAATATGCCCCAAATTAGAGACAGTAAAGAATAAGGCCTCACTGGGGAATGGGACTAAAAATCTAACAACTCAGATCAGGAGAACTTTTACTGGTATAAAGTTAATGCAGATGGTCTCCTTCAGGTGGCTGCAGACCATGGGGGCAGGAACTTGTGTGATCTCTGCACAGGAATGGTATAGCAGCGGGGCAGACAAGAAGAGCCCCAAAGGAACAGAGCAGCTGTGTTCTTTCACTAGGTGGAATCTGCCTTAAATAAAGAATTCAATGGGCAAATCACACCAATAATCATACCATATAATCATTGACTGGTGTGATAGTTTTTTGGATAATGCACAAGGAGAATTTCATGAAAACTACCAATGCCAATCTATGTTTTGAATCACAGTACCAGTAGGTTTATTTCTGATACCTGCATGATGGGGAAGAAATGATCCCAGTCCTTCATTGTGCCCTGTAACAACAGCGAATATTCTTTGCTTCTCCATATTTAAAAAGAAAAACAGAAAGACTTGGCACTCGTTTATATTTTATCCAGTTTTTAAATTGTTCTCAGTGGGAAATTCAGTCTGAATACCTAGCCCAACACTGTTGGAAACTGGAAGCCCTCCCAACAACTTGAAGTTCCCCATTCAGTTTCAAGTGTGTTCTATTCTCGATGGTGAGTGTTACTTCTATAATTAGTATGTCCCCACTTTAGAGGCTCCTAGTCCTTCTCACTTGGAAGGAGGGGGGAGGAGAAAGGCCCAGAGGCAGACTCTGGTGGCCAAACAGGCAGACTGGAGTGCTCAGAACTTCTGGTGCCAACAGACTTGCTAGTATACCTGCTTAGGCCCTGCACCTGGCTTTTCATCAGCAGAGTTTGAGAATGGAATACATGCAAATGATCCTCAATGAGCAGTAATTGCTCCATAAAGAAACAGCAGCACCAAGTCACAGCACCAGGCAGTGCAGGTCCTCACTGCTGTTCTGAGGCCAGTGCAGGCCTCAGGCAGGAGAAGAGAGTAAGAACCCTGGGGCCTGTGCATATGGTGGTAGCTTTATGCTGGGAGTCTGGTCACTTGCCATCTTCTGCTTCACACTTGAATCTTCCCAGGACTTTTGGGCTGGATTTTCCCACCCCATTGCATCATGAATCAGAGCTGTCTCGCAGAGCTTGTGGGGAAACATGAATGATAAGATTGCAGGGGTCCACTTTGCTCCCTGCCTCTAGGGAGCTGGACTGCGGATGGCCCACTCCACTGCTCCAGGTTTTCCTTTTCAGTATGCCTGAGCCCTCCCCTGGGGTGAGCTGCTTGAGTGACTCAGAAAAGGTGTGCTGTGGGAGGAGGGACAAAGGCCAGTCCTTGTTGCCAGGAGTCCTTTGAGATGCAGAGCTGCTCTTGCAAGGGACACCCAAGAGCCAGCTCTCGAATTTGTCCCATGGAAGGATGCCATGTTCTTACCTCTCTGGCAAAGCCAGGTTGCAAGCTGGGAGTGTGATACACATCTGTTCAGAGCCAAGCACTGAGCTCAGAACTGGGTCACCTCATAGACAGGCAAAGATGATCTATTCTGATTGGTGGAATCAGATTTCGTTCTTCCTTGTAAAACCCAGCCATGCCCCCAGCGTCTGCCAGCATCAAGGTGCTCCTTTGTCCTCGAGCTCCAGAGGCTGAAGAGTGAAGTGACACAAAGGGCATAGTGCCCGCCTGAAGTCTCCCACACCCGTCTCTGTTTAGAGCTCTGAGCACTCACTCTGGCCTCCTTGCCCAGAGGCCACGGAGCCATCAAACTTGTCTAAGGGGGCAGGAGTTGTGGCTTCTCTCCGGAGCCTGTGTCTCCACAGTTCATGTTCCTGGCATGTGCTGGGACACACATCCTGGCCTTCCCAAGAGCAGTGTTTCACTGGCACAGCTAGGGCTCGGAAGGAGGTTTCTGTCTCCCACCCTCCCCTTTGCCTTTCTGACTTGTTTTTCTGCCACAGCTAGTGCCTGTGCTCCAATTGAAAAAGGTGCCTGCTGAGTTAAGAGTGAGCCCATGCTGCCCTCTAACGGCCCCTTGCCTTCTAAGTTTCCAGGCCTGCTGGGAACATGTCCAGGCCCTCCTGGAGGGTACTCAGCAAGATTCCTGAGGAAGCTGGTTTTTTCCACACAGCAGCCTTGACTCTTCATGGGGATAGAGCAGGGTGGGGGAAGGGTGTCAATGTCAGGCAGCTTTGGTGTGTCTGGTTGTGGGAGATATGGTCCACTGTCTCCCCGCCAGGCGCGACGTAACTGGACATTCTTTGGACTCACCTATCCCATTTCTCATCAGTCCCACCTGCTTCCTGGCAGCTTCTTGCTGGATCCAGAGAGGGAAGCACAGTGCTGGCAACTGTGCACACAAAGGGGCTTCCTTCCCCTGATCAGAGGGGCATGAGGGCGAGATGGGTGTGGGGGTAAAAGCTGCTAACACACCCTTCAGACTTTCCAGTTAACACCACAAGAACCAACTCAAAAGCCAAAAGGAGAGGGAGAGAGAACAGGCAAATCTGTTGACATAACATCTGTTGAGTTAATGTTTGAAGAACCTGAAGAAATTGTTTGGACATGGTCCAGTTCTGTTTCAAGGGGAACCCCGGGCTTAATCAAGGCACAAAGTTCATAGGTGTGGGAGGAAGAACTGGGAAACATTTTGTTTTGGTAGCTGGGCAGCTTTCCTCCAGAAGTGATGGAATTAGGCTAAAAGAGGAACTTGTGTTTTTCTTCAATAAGCTCCAATCTGGCAAAAGCCAAGCATACTACCAGCTCTGCAGGAACAAGGTGAAAGTTCGTGTTCACGAGTTCAGAAAGTTTCTAGAATGAAACTGCTCTTAGTGGGAAAAGACTTAGTGTAAAAACAGCTCAGATCTGGCCTTCAGCTTTCCTTAAACTGGGGTTGCTGGTCACAGAGGTGAATGTGCTAATTCCTGGGGAATGGGGAAAGCTGCTTGGTGGGTGGCAAACTGTTGTTCTCCTTGGCCCCGTGGGGGTGATGGAGGGCAGAAAGCAGCAGAGAAGGATGGATTGGGGTTGAGTTAATGAGCCTGCTGTTCATGTAAGGGTTGAGCAACTGGGCCATTTCTGGTATGGTCACTCCTTGCAGAAATGGAAGAGAAGCATTTTTAATTTTTAATTTTATTTTATTTGGATCTCTGGCTGTAGAGACCTTGTCATTAGGAAATAAATCTTGCCCCACTGAACTTTAAAGAATGAAGTTATTTATTCTTTCTCAAAATCTTGAGCAAGTTCTGAAAAGAGAGAGAGAGAGAGAGAGAGAGAGAGAGAGAGAGAGAGAGAGAATAAAACAGTCACTTCTCTTTTGATAAACTGACCCAAAATTGTGGCCTGGTGTGTCTGTGGATGCCTGATGATGCTTCTTCAGCTGAGGTAGGTAGTAGCGCCCCGAGGCAGAGTGGCCCTTGTGCACGTCCTTTCCAGGGCTGACCGACAGTGGCAGCCCCTTTCTCCTTCTGTAACATGTACTTCATCCAGTTCCAGCTCTGGAGAGAGAGGTGTTTCCCCAAAGCCGGGTTCCTGTTGAGCTGCATGCACCTGCTCCCTGGTTTTATTTGGATAAAACAAGGTAAACAGAGGGCCTCCGGCTTATATGTGATATTTAAAACAAAAGGGTGTGATCAGAGGACCTCTAAGAGTCTTTAAATCCCTGGCATCCTGTGACTTCCTGTTAATGTTCTAGCAGCAGTTAGAGGAAGCCAGGAAGATCTGGACATCCAGGCCCTTGCGGGGTGCCTGAAGCACTCCACAACAGCACCTCCATTTCTCAGGCTGTGTACATATGCATGAAGCTCTAGTGCACTGCTGCAGCAATCGTCAGCAGGCCAAATCCAGGCGGGTCTTGCATTTGGGCAAGTTCTTCACCTAGCCTCAGTGTCCTCCTTGCTGAGTGAAGATGTGAGCATTAGATTATTGGAGTTCAGTACTCAGCATCTTCAGTGTTACATCTTGTAAGATACCGATAGTATTATCTTTTAAAAGGCTGTATTTAAAGGACCAGAAGGAATGTAGAGGCTGTGAGTCCTATATGTCTCCTCTGGCTTGTGGTCAGATAAAGGCAGGAATTTGGAATAAAAGTAGAAATAAAAGCTGTGGGAGAAAGATGAGAGAGCAGAGAGCAGAGAATCGGGACTTCTCCTGGAGAAACCAGATTTCCGTGTGAACAGTGTGGGGAGTAAGCCATTCTGGCCGCCTGAGAAAACCCGAGGAGAAACCTGAGTAGTCAGCTCTGAGGGATCCAGCAGAGAAGAAAAGCTGAGGACTGAGGACCAGGCTCTCATCTGAATACCTACAGGGAGAAGTTTTGGCTGAGAGCAGAAAGGGGATGGGCGGGGTGGCAGCAAAAACTGGGAACTAGTCCAAAGCTACCAGTCTGCCAGGCGAGGGGAACTGGGAGCAGCAGCCCGTTAAGTACCTGATTAATGAGTAAGCTGCTGGCTGGTTTAGGTAAGGGCGCACCTGTGATTCTATAATCCCTACAAAGCTCCCCCGTGAACTCTCCACACTCTCTCACTGAGCTTGGATTGTGCTGAGGCTCTTGCAGGAAGGGACTCCTGGGAGAGTTTTTCTTTCTTATTTCTTTTTTCATCACCATTTATCCCCCATACCCTCCTCCTCCTCCTCCTCTTCCTGCCCCCACAATCACCACACTGTTGTCTATGTCCATGAGTTCCTTCTTTCTTTTTTGCTCAGTCCTCCACCTCCCTCCCTGCCCCTACACACACTTCCCAGTCCCCTCCACCACCAGAGCTTTTTTGTTGTTGTTGTTGTTTTTTAATCTGACATTTTTGGCCCTTAACAGAAGTGGCAATAAAACAAAACTAGAAGTTGCTTCATATGTTTGGAAGCTCTATAAGCTATTATGGAGCAAAATGTGAGCAAAAGTTAGTAGTCCATCGTATGTTATCTTTCATCCGGTGGCCTTTCTTCTATAATTGGGTTTATATTTTTGTTGATAATTTTTAAAAATTTTAATTTAAGTATAATATACATTCAGAATAGTGCCAAAAACCTAAGTTTATAATTTGCTAGAAGTTCATAATTTGTAAACACTCACACAGCCAGCACTTAGATTAAAAAACAGAATAAGATGCCCCCTCCTTGCTCCTTTCCCAACATCAGCCCGCACCACGAATCATAGTTTAATTTTGCCTATTTCTTTCTTTCCACCCCCTTTAATTTTATTTTTATTTTTATTTGTGATAAAATGTTAAAAACATAACATTTATAATCTTAACCATTTTTTTGCTTTTTATATATTGCTTTATTTTATTTTTGTTAGAATGCTTTTTATTTATTTTTTGTCACAATGCTTATTTTTAATTTTAATTTTTATTATTTTATTTTTTTAAATTTTTTATTGTGTTACATGTATACATATCTTCCCATTGGCCTCCCCCGCCTTTTCCCTTCCAGGCATACCCCAACCTCCCAGTGTCTTGTGTTCATTGGTTATGCTTATATGCATGCATACAAGTCCTTCTTATCTACTCCACCTCTCCTTAATCTTCCTGCTGTAATCTGACAGTCTGTTTGATGCTTTACTGCCTCTGTATCTATCTTTTTGTACATCATTTTGTATTATAATGTTCTGTATTATCCACAAATGAGTAATATCATGTGGTGTTTCTCCTTCATTGACTGGCTTATTTCACTTAGCATAATGCTCTCCAGTTCCATCCAGGTTGCTGCAAATGGTAAGAATTTTTAAGCGTATAGTTCAGGGGCATTAAGTACATTCACACTGTGAGTAACCGTCACCATCTTCCAGCCACAGAACTTTTCATTTTGCAGCACTGGCACTCTGTATCCTTTAAACACTAACTCCTCATCTCCACCCCATGGGCCCCCTCCCCCTCATGCCCGGCCTTGGGCAACCACCATTCTGCTTTCTGGCTCTAGGTACTTCATAAAAGTTGACTGCTCTAGGTACTTCATAAAAAAAGAATCAAACAGTGCTTGTCCTTTTATGGCTGGCTTAGTCACTTAGTGTATCTTCCTCAAGATTCATCCATGTTGTAACATATGTTAGAATTTTTTTCCTTTTTAAGAATAAATAATATTATATTTTTCTGTATGTATATATGACAGTTTGTTTATCCGTTCATCCATAGATGTACAACTTGGGTTGCTTCCAATGTGTGGCTATCGTGAATAATGCTGCTACGAACATAGAGGTACAAATATATCTTCGAGACCCTATTTTCAGTTCTTAGGGGTATTTATACCCAGAAATGGAGGGCTGGGTCATGTGGTAATTCTATTTTTAATTTTTTGAGGAACCTCTATACTATCTTTCACAGCTAGTTTTGCCTTTTTTTTTTAAATTAATATACATGGAGCCATTCAGTACCCAATATTTTCAATCTTTTGTTTTTTTCCCCCATTCAGCTTTGTGTTTATAAAACTCAGTTTTTGTTGAGAAAATTTTTAACATGCATCCAGTATTATAAGGATCTAAAATGTACTTGATTTTTGTCATACTTTCTCACATTTTATTAAGCTGTGATTTTTTTTATAGATAGACTCTTCACATTCTATTATTCAGCTGTGTAACATTTTGTAAGAATATTGAGCAGAATAGTACATTTCTTCCTTAAATTTCAACAGAACCATTGCAGAGAAATTTGTGGACATTACATCAGGTTCTGTGCTCCTCCTTTCCTGCGAGGACATTAGCCACCGCTCCCTGTTTCGGCTGCTCCGACTGACTTCACAGACTAACAAGGCAGCTATGCGAGTGAGGAGCCCTGCACAGCCTTCGAGCAGCGCCTGCTCATCGGCAAACGTCCTTTAGTTTCAGATTGATTCTATAATTTTATGATGGAGTACTTTGATCGGCCATTCAATTATCTGGGCTGATAACCACTACACAAGATAAGATAGCCTTATATTTCCATACCCCCTGTAAACTCCTGTAAACCAACTTTTCTAGTGAGCCCTTCCATCAACATGCAGCCAATTAAAAAACTGCAGTGGGCTCACACCTTTGCAGAACCCCTGAAGCACCTGTAGGTTTCATTGCATACTTTTTAAAAAATCATTTCTGTGGAGAGCTGAGAGAGAAAAAGATATTGTAAATCAGATAATCTATTTAGTTATATGCTAACCTCAAGTTTTAACTAGCTTAGAAGTTCTGGTGAGTTTTGTGTTGTAGGAATAAGGGCAGTGTGTCCTCTCTTGAGGGGGGAAGCGTGAGGTAGAGTGGTGGCCACTGAATAGTAAGAGTTTGCTAAGAGGGCTGCCCTGCTCTGGGGCCAGTGGCACATGACCCTGATTAGCTGGCACATCTCCTGACATGCTCTCTGTACAGGACACATTTTGGTGGAGTCAGTGGTCCTGGGTTTGAGTCTGACAGCAGAAATGTGATAGCAAATTGCCTGACCCCACAGAGTCTCACTTTCTCCCTGGTGGAAACAGAGGAATTTATAGGTTCAGTTGTGTCTGCAATATTTTCTTACCTTCACTCCCAGAAGGTCAGGTCTCTGAGCTCCTTATCGTGCTGGGAGATTTGTGGTACAGAACTGAAAGCAGTTTGCCTGAATCCACATTGCCTGTGGATTTTGTTCTGAAAGCTCACAGTCCTTAGGAGACTGTACTAACTGGTGCCCAGAGGAAGGGGTCTGTGTGCATGGGAAGTGGGTGTTGTGTGTGTTGAGGGGGTTGGAAGCTGGCACTTTCTGTTTTGTTTGTGTGCTTGTTTGTTTGTGTTCAATGACGAAGAGGCTGCACCATAGGGGGGTGCTTCCTGTGGCTAGCAAAGAGCCGGTGCTGGAAATTCCAGAAGGAGCCCCAAGAATGTGAGGCCTGTGCTGTCACAGTCCCAGACCTGGAGAAGGTGGCCAAGCCCAGGTAAGGAATGGCTGCTGGCAATCAACGAGCGGCGTGCAGACGTCAGCAGGGGACCAAGCTAGCCATGGCAGTGACATGTCAGGGATAACCAGGGCCACTGAAGACCAGAAGGGCCACCTTGAATCTTCACCTTTGCTTATGACTCCTGGGCCTTTGCCTTTTGAACAACTGCAGCAACTGGGTTGAGAAGTGATAGTGGCAAACAAGGCTAGGATCAAATTAATTTGATTTAACAAAAATGAGATGAATGTTTGTATAACCTGAGCTTGTGGAGCAAAATGCCTATTGACCACAAATAGAGAAGATGAGGACATTCTAGTGTCCAGCTAATGTGACGACTGTGGGAATGGAGTGGTGATGTGTGTGGTAGGCACTGAGCAAGTCCTGAAGCAGTTCCAGTTAGGACCCGGCTACGCTGGTGAGGGTGAGCATGCAGGCCCAGGCTCTCCCAAGGGTGGGCGGGAGTGGTTTCTTCGGGAGGCAGGCTTCCCTGAGCGTCTGTGTGGGGTGACCGGGTCTGTCACATCCATCAGCAGACTAGAGCAGGATGTTGACAGTTGGGGCTGCTTCCTCGGGGGGATGGAGGAGGGTGTCACCTCCCAATGCTGACCCTGCAGATTTGCTTAGTCTATTACAAAGAACAGAGAATCAGACACACCTCGGGGTGAGCACTGGAGATTGCTGACAGGATTGCATGTCCACACTCTGCCATGCCTCAGCTATCTGGTCCAACAGATTGTGCTGAAAAATGATTGCTTTGCTCCGGAGGTGCTAAGCCATTCCCAGAGAATTGGGTGACCTGAGTGGGAAGAACCTTAGCCAGTGGCATCTACCATAGACCCGCACTGACCAACAGAAACCTAATGCCCGCAAGTCGAGCAACATGTGCTATTTCAATGATTTAGTAGCCACACTATAAAAAGTAAAAAGAAGAAGGTAAAATTAATTCCTGTGATTTATTTTATGTAACCCAATATATTAAAAATACTATAATATATATCAACTAGAGGCCCAGTGCATGAAATTCAAGCAGTGGTTGTGGGCTGCCCACTGGGTATTCTCTCCCTTTCCCCAGCTGGCCCATCCCCTGGTCGACTTCTCAGAAGAACTCTGGTCAAGGAGACAATTTGCATACTATGCTTTTATTATATAGGATATAAAAATAAAAGAATATTAATATAAAATATTCATGAGATATTTTGTTCTTTTTTGTTTTTAAGTGTTCAAAATCCAGCGCATGTTTATTTTTCCAGTATGTCTCCATTTATCCCAGCAACATTCATGTTCTGTGACCACACACTGCCCTGGGTTAGACTCTCCATCCACTGAGCCAAACAAGCTAGGATGCAGATATTTTTGATGGTCACAACTGGAAGGCATACTGTTGAACACCACTGGTTCTCAGTTGGGGGCATCCTTCCCATCCACCACAGGGCATTTACCAATGTCTGTATATATATATATATACTAGAGGCCTGCTGCATGATATTTGTGCACTGGCGGGGGGATGGGGGAAGAGGGGTCCCTCAGCTCAGCCTGCACCCTTTTGCAGTCTGGAAGTCCTCAGGGTATGTCTTACTGATGGCTTAGGTCCACTCCCCTCATAACCAGCAGTTAGACATCCTTAGCACTGCCGTGGAGGCGGGAGAGGCTCCTGCCACCTCTGCTATGCTCACCAGCTGTGAGTCCTGCTTCTGGATGAGTGGTGCTCTCCCTGTGGGAACACACTGACCACCAGGGGACAGCTCCTGCGTTGAGCGTCTGCCCCCTGGTACTCAGTACACCTTATAGCAACCAGTTATTCTGCTGTTTGGTCAATTTGCATATTACCCTTTTATTATATATGATTTTTATTGATTTCGGAGAGGAAAGGATAGGGGGAGAGAGACATCAATGAGAGAGAATCATTGATCAGCTGCCTCCTGTACTGGGGATCGAACCTGCAACCCAGGCATGTGCCCTTGACTGCAATCGAACCTGGGACCCTTCAATCTGTAGCATGACACTCTATCCACTGAGCCAAACCAGCTAGGATGCAGATATTTTTGATGGTCACAACTGGAAGGCATACTGTTGACCTCTAGTAAGTAGAGACTGGGGTTGCTAAACATCCTACAATGCACAGGACAGCCCCACAGCAAGGAATTATGTCCCAAGATGTCAATAGTTCTGAGGTTGAGAAAACCTAGCCTAGACCAGTCTCCACTCCTCTCCCTTTTTCACAGAGGTGGGAGTGAGCCAGCCACTGACAGGATAGGTGCTGACACCCAGATCTCCTGAGTTTAGCCACAAGGCACTTCCCTACATCACTCATGGCCTCCTTCAGGCAGATGACAGTAGCAGGTGTTCCCAGCCCTTCTTCCAGCACAGCTCTGTAGATGATATAAGTGACAGGACACAAGCCACAGGCAAGATACCAAACCCCAACAAAGTTCCACAGCACAAAAGTTTCTTTTGTGTTACATGGAAATTTAGGGAAAATTCATACACTTGTCAGAACCTGAAGACTAGCATAAGAGACAAAGGAAATGCTGAAGCCAGCGAGAATTCTGCAGCTGACACAGGCCAGCTTGAACCATGCCTTCAAAGCTCGGGTGTCAGAGGGGAGCATCTCCCAAGGAGATTGGGTTTCTTACTCAACTACCAGAGGACCAGGAACCACTTTCTGAATGTCCATTTAAATGCTTACTCTCATCAATCAACAAAAAGTACTTTCTAGCCACAGCTCGAAGTACAATGACTGTGTGTGTTTCCCTCTCTTGGTCTCCTTAGGGGTCTTTCAGAAAACACTCCCCTCTTTTCCCCAACCTCTCCCAGCTATACAGATAAGAACTTCTTGAACTGTTTGTAGAAGCTGTAGGAGAATTAGTGAATGAATGAATGGATTGCACAGAACAGCTTCAGAAACACACAAGCTGTCTTTCTGTTTATTTCTGTGTTAAGTAGCCTGTTTCTTCATGCTTGACCTTTGGCCTCCCCACTGGTGCTGCTTTTTGTGTCCATCCCCATTCTGCATCCCATGCTTGGGGATGGCCTGATTCCACCTTGGGAAGGGATGCTGAGAGAGCTCCCTGCACACCTCCCTCCCCAGCCCTGGGCCTGGCCTTTGGACCCTTTGGGGCCTTTGGGGCCTTTGGGGCTCCCTATAAAAAAGCCTCTTTTCTCTGTGTCTCACGCTGGGAGACACTCAGACCTCACTTCCTGTATTGTGTGAGACAATCAGACCTCACTTCCTGTATCTGTGGCCTCTGGCTCTCCTTGGGCCTCTCCAACCTCCATGGGGAAAAGGTGCCCTTTGTGCAGGTTTCTGCCGACCAGGGTCATTTAGACGCATTGAGGCAGACACTACATCTGTGGTATACCTGCCCGCTAACAAACCTCAGGGAGCTATTGTTCACTCAGTTCATGTTTTATGTTGAACCACTGGCTTGTTTTTGCCTACCTTTATGCATTTCACACTGCTCATTAACTTAGCATAGGATGAGGAAGCAGACTCAAATTGGCTCCAGCCATTGTGTCTTTGGCACATGCTAAGAACAGAAAAAGAAAGGACTTAGAGCTGTTCAAAAATGAGATTGATGGAGAAGCTGTGTGCTCACACACATGGCCCCTTCTTAGCCCTGTCTGTTTAGACATGGCTGACAGCTGGCACTCTGGCCCCAAAGAGGCACAGTTATCAAGGGTCCGAATGACACTTGGGAATTCCCAGGACTCTGACTAATGGCTGCAGCCTGGCCTTTCTCCCTCCATGGCCCCTATTGTTCTCATCAAGAGGAGGTTGAGAGGTCTCTGACTCCCCTGGGTGCTCTGGGTGTCCTGTCATTAGGCTCCAAGACAGCTGTCCAAGCTCTGGGACTTGGAAAACATTGCTTTACATGGAGAACTAGGCCTTGACCTGGAATGAAGGATGAGCATATTACTTGGAGATGGATCAGCCACTTACTGACCATCAGCTGCAGGGATGTGGAAAGAAGCTCCCCGCTACCCTCCTAGGCTCTTCTGGCTGATCTAACAATTAAATTAACATGAGGCAGATTCATAAGAGAAGAGAACCAAATTCAATTACATATGTATGGATGGGAACCCTGCATATAAGAGAGGTTCAGAGACAGAAAGGGAAAATGGTGTACACATGGCATTCTGAGCTAAGGAGAGGTAAGGCACCTTTGGGGCTTCAGAGGGGAGGAAGGTTATGGCAGGACGATAAGAAGAGCAGATACTCGGTAATTAGAAGTTGGCCCTGTCCTATAGGGAGGTCATAAAAAGTTATCTCTGGTGATAACTCTTTTAAGGGCCAGGCCCCACATTTAAATTATTTCAGGGAGAGGCAAGAGTTTCTCATGAGCCCACAGGGTCTTGATTGCCTACAACTGAAAATAATTCACATACCCAAGCGGCACCAGGGGGAGGCCTGTTCTGACCCTTCAGGGACAAATTCCTGATCATACCAAGAGCTAGCTTCAAGGGCATGACCACTGCACTGGCTCCTGGCTCAGTGCAGCTGCCCTTGTGCTCATACAACTGGTATCTCCACAGAGAGGGGGCCATTCTGTGCACACATCAAGTCTGGATTAAAACCTTTCTAGACACTGAGAGCTGCTCTTCTTAGAGACCTAAAAGATGGATTTTGAAAACCATTTTCTTTCCTCTTTCTCATCTCCTTGTTATTGTATTTATTTTAAATAATACACACAATGTCTTTCTTAAATGAGATGAAGTCTAGAATCTAGGCATCTGTCTTAAGCACAACACGTTTCCTCAACTCACTCACAAGAACACTGCTCTGTCTTGATTGCCTCCTGGCTCTCGTTAGCTGGAGTGCAGCCCTGTGTGGAGGGGTGGCTGCTCTTTTGCCCTTAGTATCCCTGAGGCAGCTGGGCTGGGGCAGGAAGTGGCTGACAGAGGATGGTTCCCTGCTGCTGTGCAGCTGTTGGCAACCCACCTCCTCACACAGGCAGCTCCTGCAGCTGGCTGGGTTGCATGCCATTATGCAACATGGCCTGATGCTGCCGATAGATGCCAGGACCAATGCAAATCCATAATACAAACACTAAAATTAACAAAGAACATGTTTACTTTGCTTCCAGGTCCTGGTTTCATGCTCGTATTTGCTGTCCCAGCACATTATTTTAGTCGAATCTTAATGAAAACATTTTTGGACAGGGATGAGTGTCATAGGCACTTTAATTAAACTGGTTTCAGAGTGTCATTGACCCAGGTTCTCAGTGGGACACAGTGCTTATTCTGGTGGATATGGAGTGGCTGTTCACTTCTGTGAGTGAACATGAGGAAGTTAATGGTAAAAGAATGTCACATTTTTGCTCATTCTGCTCCATCTGCTGGATCTGCTGCTTTATTTTTAGTTTAAGAGACAACATGATGTTTTGGTGGAGGCTAAGTTCCCAGGAGAGTCATTTTCAGAGGAAGAATATTGGGACATTGGCACAAGGAAACCCTATGTGCTAACTGCAGTTATTTTTCTTTTCTTTTTTTTTTTTCCTATTGTGGCTTGAAAAATTCAGAAGGCTTTAGGAAGACAGGCAGTTTGCTTTCATTGTACGAATGGATATCAAAACCGTCTGCTAGCTCATCTATGTTGGAGAACTGTGAGGCCAAACAGAATCACAGAAACTGCTCGCGCTGTGCAATAACTCTGCCTGAAGCAGCAGCCGCCGGAGGCCCCTTTGGAACAGTGTTTGTTGAATCCTGGCACTTGCAGAAAATGCAAGTCATTACCCATCACTTTTGCACGCCTCACAGCATCTCCCGAAAAGAAAACACACTCAGGCATGCAGTCTGGCCTTTCTCTCCACTGTGATTTCCAGTTCCTGCATTGCTGTCCTTTTGCTTCTCCCAGAGCTGAGCAGAGCAGCCTTGATTCAGGCAGCAGCAGGGGCCTTGCATGGACGCCTAATAACCAATGTCCTTCTGAAGAAGGTGGCCAGAGGGGGACAACCTGGCAGTCAATCAATGGTATTCTCTTATCATTGATGCTTCTATCTCTCTCTCCCTGAATCTTCCTCTCTGAAATCAATAAAAATATGTATTTTAAAAATGTGGGTGGAGAGCCTCCTGCATGCCCACAATGGGGATCAAGCCTGCAACTAGGCATGTGCCCTCCTGGTTTATAGGTTAATGCTCAATCACTAAACTATCCTGGCTGGCCTCCACTCATATTTTATTTTTTTTGTCTTTAGCTGAAACAGTATTTAAGGTAGTTCTGCCATATCTAGGAGTTACTCAGTTTTCCTGGGTCACTCCCATGTATACAGAAGGCATACATGTCATTAAACTTCCATTTGTTTTTGTTTCTTTCCTGCTAATCTGTCTTTTATTACAGGGTGGTCTCAGCCAAGAACCTAGAAGGGTAAAGGGAAAATGGTTTTTCATCCCCTTCATCCTCCTTTGGAAATCCATTCTGATTACAGTAAGTCCTCACTTAACATCCTTGATTACTGACTTTAATTGAAATAATGTATACTTTGTATAACAAAACCAATTTTGCCATAGGCTAATTGACATCAATAAGAGTTAAGTTTCAATCACATATTTCTAGTCACAAAAATCACCAAATTTCTAAATAAAGATCCAAAATGCTTCTAATATTAAACATTGAAATAAATGTAAAGTATATATCCACTTAAGAAAGATGAGTAAAAACAAGTAAAAAGGCTTTTGTTTTTTTCCAACCTGCTTATTTCAATTTAGGATTGCAGGTGTCTGGAGCCTATTCTGGCAGCTCAGTTTGCAAGATGGAAACCCACGCTTTCCATCGCAGGGCCACTTGCCACAAGTACTCTGATGGGACATTGTAGACAAGCCAATTCACTTAACCCCCACTTCTCTGGGATGTGGAAGGAAATGGAAGTCCCTGGAGAAAACCCATCTCATGAGAACAAGCACCCTCCACAGACAGTGGATCTGGCTGGGAAGCACTATTTTTCCTCACATTATTGTCATAACTAAAGGATGTTGAACGAAAGGATGTTATTCAAGGACCTGGTGTATGTTTCTCCACTAGGGTGACAATTCAGTTCATGACCTCAATAAATGGCACAGTTTTACTGAGGACAACTTACAACTGCAGTGGCCTCTTTGGTACCTAAATTTCCCTGAGGCTTATAAGCTAAAACCACTGGGGAGAAACTTTAGAATCTGCTCTCATTATCTCCCCTCAAAAACTGATAGGTCAAAGATGCAAGATTTCAGGTGACAAATAGATGACCCCACCTCTAACTATAGATATAGACTAGAAAATGTTGGAAAGGACACTTTGGTCCTGCTCTTGGTTACTGAACCAGTGTGCCTTTGCTACTAATTTTGTAAATGACCAAAAATTAGAGATATTTAAAACCACAATATAAATAGGAAAAATGTTCCTCTCTCAAAACATGAACACTAGCTCAACATCATGAAGACTTCATTGCAAGAAATATCAAATCAACCTAATGTGAGTTGAAGGCTTTACAACTTAGCTGATTAGAAGAAAGCAGGCCAGGGCAATTTGCTTTCTCCAAAACTCCCCAAAGATAAAGACACTACAGATATCATCAATAAAAGGATATTGCTTGGTTTTATAATGTAAAAGGGAACAAAAGTCCAAAATCTGTCCTCCTGATATAGGAATATAGGGAGGAAAAAATGGTGGCAGAATAGACGGACATGTCCTGAGCCTTGTCCTGGGGCAGATAAAAAGAACAGCTGAGAGTCACACGGGGAGTGTTTGTAATTGAGTTGAAAGACAGCTATACTCCAGGAGATGGTGGAGGACTGCTGGACAGGGCTCCCCTGAACAGGCAGCCCCCACTGCTGCTGGGTTCCCTCCCAGAGCGACCTTGTTTGGATGCAAGAGACTGTACCATCTTGAAGGGGAAAATGGATGTTATCAGGAGCCTGAAAATCAACAACTATGGCACCCACCGAATAGCTGCAAACCCCAAAACACCAGTCCCCAATTGGAGCAAACACGTGGATCAGAGGAGCTCTACACTCCACTATAGAAAGGTCAGATTTCACTTGGGATAGGGTGAGGTCTCTGCTCCCAGCAAGAGAGAGAAACATGCACACTGCTGGAGCTGGAGGACCTGGGGAAGCCTGTGCGTAGAAAACTCCGTGGCTGTTGGGGCTGGCATGATCTCGTGAATATGGTAGGGGGTCCTCAGAGCTGCTAACAGAAAGGAACTCTTAAAAGCAACCCATTTTGATCTAATGCAAAAGGACAGCTTAAAAACTTTAAAAGAGTGCTGGCTGCTTAGACACAAGGGAGAAGAAAAGACTGCACACACTTGCATGCAGCCCTGGAGTTCACACACTTACACTGGCTCTTCCCCTCCCCCCCCCCCTTAAATCCTTGCTTCTGATTACTAAGCCCAATACATAGGATCACTGATTTGGGGACACTCTAAAGTTGTTTTTCTGGAATCAGGGGATCAGGGCAGGGAATAACCATCAGATAACCAGCTGATATAGAATGCAACAGGGAAAGCAGGATCTAAGCACTGGCTAGAGAGGACCTATAGACCCGGAGGCCAATCCAGAAACACTGCCACCCAGGGGTTGAATCACAAATTGACCCTTGTGTAATCACAAATAAAGGAAGACAAGAAATTAAGACACACTGCCTGCTTGAAAATCAGGACTGGCTTACAATACTGAGGAGCAGTGGAATGCAGGGAATTGCAATACTGTCCTGACTAGGAAAGAGGTGTGTGAAACAGAACAGTAGAGGAACTGAATGACCTTCACTACTGCACATTTTTATTTTTTTCATCTTTTAGTTAAGAAATTAATTTTTTCTTTTTTCCTCACTTGATTTTATCTTTTGAGTTATTACATTTTTATTTTCAATCAGTATTATTATTTAACATTACTATTTTACCTTTTTTTTTTTAAGAAAAAGGTATTTTATTTTCTCTTTATTTTACTTTGGGATTAGTGTTCTACATTCTATTTTCATCTTCCCTTTAGCATCATTTTACTCTCTCAACTTTACCTTTATACCATCACTCTCTTTTTGTTGTTCTGTTGTCTTACCCTTTTTCTACTTTAGATTTTTCCCTATCCTTTCTTTTTACCCCTATTAAAATTTCACCCTACTTATATATCTAATTTCTAATCCCCTGCTCCAAATCCATACACACCACTCTCTTCTTTGTCTGCACTATCAAAAAAAATATTTTTCTCTCTGTATTTTTTTGTTTGCTTGATTGTTGATTATATCAATTTCTTATTCTTGTTTGTGAGATTATTTTGCTTATTCTTTTTTTTTCTGTTTTCCCTCACCTCATTTGATATTAGTTGGTGTTTGTAGTTTTTATTCATCTCCCAGTACTTGTTGCTAGCATTTGTTGGGATTAGTGGCTGTTCTATTGGTGTTTTCTCCTCATATATATAGTTTGTTCCCCTCTACTTTTGTATTCTCTTTCTTTTCTCTCTTACTTTTTTTTTCTTTTCCCAATTTCATTTTTGCATTTCTTTTTTTCTCTTTTTCTCTCTCTCCTATCCTCTAATTTGCCTTTCTCTGGTCGTCAACTTTACTTGGAATTATTAATATCATGAATACATTTTTGTTCAGTGCCTTGTGCATTGTAATTGGTTGTGTTGTATTTTGTGCCTGTAAATCAACACAGGAGAGAGAGAACTATATAACCAGACACCCAGAGAAGTGAGACTGTGGGTAGACAAAAAATGGCCCACATATGAAAGAAAAGCAGCCATCACCTGAAAAAGAAGTAAACGAAATGAAGGCAAGCAACCTACCAGAAAAATAATTCAGAGAAATGGTCATAAGGTGGCTGAAAAAAATGGACGACAAATTCAACAACATGAGTAAGAACCAAGAGGAAATGAAGAAGAACCAAGAAGAAATAAAAATGACATCACTGCTGTAAAGAACTCAATAGAAAGCATGAAGAGTAGGGTAGAAGAAACAAAGGACCACATCAGTGAGCTAGAAGACAAGGTAGGAAAGAAAACCCAGTAGAGCAGTTTCTAGGGAAAAAAAAATTAAAAAGCAGAAGGGGAGCCTAAGGGAACTTTGAGACAATACAAAACAAAACAACATCTGCATAATAAGGGTCCCAGAAGGAGAGGAAACTGAGCAAGGAATAGAAAACCTGTTTGAAGAAATAATGACAGAAAACTTTCCTGATATAAGGGAAAAAAAACCCACTTAAATCCAAGAAGCTCACAGAGTCCCAAGCAAAATGAACCCCAAAAGATTGACCCCATGGCACATTATACTTAAATTGGTAAACACCAATAACAAAGTAAGAATCTTAAAAGTGGCCAGAGAGAGACAGAAAGTTACCTACAAAGCAACCCCCAACAGACTAGCGACTGATTTCTCAACAGAAACTTATCAGGCTAGAAAGGAATGGAATGAAATATACAAAGTCATGCAAAGGAAGGGTCTGAATCCAAGAATACTGTATCCATTAAGGCTATCAATCAAAATTGAAGGTGAAATCAGGAGATTCACAGACAAAAAAGAACTAAGGGAATTTTTTACCACCAAAAAATACTAAAGGGTCTGCTATATAAGAAAGAAATAGGAAGTGAAGAAGGAGCACAAGAGTAAAGAATAAGAATGGTAGAAACCAATATGGTGGCACAGGTAAACACCTAAACTGCTGCCTTGCACAACAATTTCAAAACTACAACTAAAACATAAAACGGACACCATCCAGAACCACAGAAAAGCTGGATGAGTGGAAATTCTACAACTAGAAGGAAAGAGAAAAGCACATTAAGACTCAGAGGAGCTGCAAAAGGCTAAGGTATGGAGACGTGCGCGGAGAGAACTGGTGGCTAAGTGCGTGGCTAGCTTTTTCAAGTCGGAGGGAGATGGAAGCTCCCAACTGTGCTAAACTCCAGTTCCAGGAGAGACCCTGGGATACAGACTCATTTGGGGGGAATCTGGACTGTCAGGAAAAGAGAAAAGCACACTGAGTCTCAGGGGAACTGTGGAAGGCAGAGGTCTGGAGGTACGCAAGTGCAGAGAGGACTGACTGCTGAGTGCACAACTGGCTTTCTTAAATGGGAGGGGGACAGAAACTCTCGACTACACTGAACTCCAGTTCTGGGTGAGACTCTGGGAACTCAGACTCACTCAGGGGGGAACCGGACTGTCTGGCAGCAGGTGAAACTCAAGGGTGGCTTTCTGTCAGAGGTCCTTGCAGCAATTACCGAGGGACACTGAGACCCAGGGGCCTCATAGGGTAGAGCTGACAGGAAGCTAAGGTTGTCTGCTTCACCCTGAGACTTCTCCCCATCCAAGCTTAGCATAGAGTCTTTTGCAGATTTGAAAGTCTTGTCTCATAAGGATGTCTCCAGCACAGAAATTCTCCCAGTGTAGAAATAGGTAATCCTCAAAGCCAATTGGCCTGGAGGTCAGTTCCGCCTAGTGATACAGACAACAATCAAGACTTAACTACAACAAGGCTGTGCACATAGTCCACAAAAGGGTGCACCAATAGTGTACAGCTCAGTTAACTGGGGAGGCTGAGCCACTGGGCCCTATAGGAAACCAAGCACACAAAGCCACTCTATCAACTCAGGGAAGCAACAAAAATGCAGAAGAAAAAAAAAAACAGATCACAAAAGAAGGAAATGGAGGAAAGCAAATGACTGGATATAGAGTTCAAAACCATGGTTATAAGGTTTTTCAAGAATTTCTTAGAAAAGATGGATAAATATAGCAAGGCCTTCAAGGATATGAAAAAGGACCAATTAGAAATTAAATATATATGACTGAAATAAAAAAATATTATACAGAGACCTAACAGCAGACTAGAGGAAGGCAAGAATCAAGTCAAAGATTTGAAATACAAAGAAGCATAAAACACTCAACTGGAAAAGCAAAAAGCAAAAAGATTCCAAAAATTTGAAGATAGTGTTAGGAGACTCTGGGACAACCTCAAGTGTACCAATATCCAAATTATGGGGGTGCCAGAAGAAGAGAGAGAGCAAGATACTGAAAACCTATTTGAAGAAATAATGACAGGAAATTTCCCCTACCTGGTCAAAGAAATAGATTTAAAAGTCCTGGAAGTGCACAGAAACCCCAAGAAAAAGAATCCAAAGAAGACCACACCAAGACACATCATAATTAAAATACCAAGAGCAAAAGTCAGAGAGAATATTAAAAGCAGCAAGAAAAAAACAGTTGATTATCTATAAGAGAGCATCCATATGATTGTCAGCTGATTTCTCAACAGACACTATGCAGGCAAGAAGAGAGTGGCAAGAAATATTCAAAGTGATGAATAGGAAGAACTTACAACCAAGATTACGCTACCCAGCAAAGCTATCATTCAGAATTGAAGGTCATATAAACAGCTTCTCAAATAAAAAAAAGCTAAAGGAGTTCATCACTACGATTATATGAAATGCTGAAAGGTACTCTTTAAGAAGAGGAAGAAGAAGAAAAAGTTAAATATTATGAACAACAAATACATATCTATCAACAAGTGAATCTAAAAATCAAGTGAATAAAAAAATCTGATGAATAGAATAAACTGCTGAATATAATGGAATCAGGAGCAAAAGAGGGAGTGGCCTAAAAATTCTCAGGGGGATAAGGGTGAGGGTGGTGTGGGAAAAGACTGGACAAAAATTGTATGCCTATGGATGAGAACAATTGAGGGGAGGTAAGGGCAGAGGGTGGGGTGGGAACAGGGTAGAGGGGAGCTATGGTGGTGAAAAGAAGAACAATTGTAACAATCTGAATAATAAAGATTTATTAAATTACTAAAAAATAAAGGCAGGGGTTCACTGTAAAAAAATAAAAAAATAAAATGGGGACAAGCACTTATCAATAATAACTTTAAATCTAAATGGGTTAAATGTCCCAATCAAAATACATAGGGTTACAGATTGGATAAGTAAACACTTATCTGCTGTCTACAAGAAACCCACTTCAGAAAAAAAGATGCACACAGACTGAGGATGAAGACATGGAAAAAGGTTTTTCAGGTGAATGGAAATTTAAAAAAAGGTGAGTAGCAATAATTATATCTGACAAATTAGATCTCAAAGTGAAGGACATAACAAGAGATATGGAAGGCCACTTCAAAATACTAAAAAGAGCAATCCAACAAGAAGAAATAACTGCTAAACATATACTCACTCCATACAGGAGGACCCAAATAAAAAAAAAAAAAACCTCCTAGAATATATCAAGGGAGAGATTGACAACAATACAATCATGGTAGGAGACTTTAATATCCCAATATTACCATTGGACAAATCCTCTAAACAAATAATCAGAAAAGAAACATAAATCCTAAATGACTCACTGGACCAGATTGAATTAATTGACATCTTCAGAACATTTCATCCCAAAGCCACAGAATGTACATTTTTCTCAAGTGTACATGGGTCATTTTCAAAGATAGACCTTATGTTGTGCCATAGGCAGTCTCTTCAAATTCAAGAAGATAGAAATCATATCAAGCATCTTCTCAGATCACAGTGGCATAAAACTGAAAATCAACTATAATAAAAACAATACAAAAAAAACCCCAAACACATCGAGACTAAACAGCATGCTATTAAACAGTGACTGGGTTACCAGGGAGATCAAGGAAGAAATAAAAACATCATGGCAACAAATGACAATGAAAACAAAACAATCCAAAATCTATGTGACACAGTGAAAGCAGTCTTGAGAGGGAAGTTCATAGCTCTACAAGCCTACTGCAAAAAACAAGAAACAATGGTAATAAATCACCTAACCACACAACTCAAAGAGTTAGAAAGAGAGCAACAAGAAAAGCCCAGTGTATGCAGAAGCAAGGAAATAATAAAGATCAGCGCAGAGATAATGACATTGAGACCAAACAAACAAACAACAACAACAAAAAAAAAACAATATAAAAGATCAACAAAACTAAGAGCTGGTTCTTTGAAAAATTGATGAACCTCTAGCCAGGATCACTAAGAAGCAAAGAGAAAGGACTCAAATTAAGAAAATCAGAAATGAAAGAGAAATAACAACAGACCCCACCGAAATCCAAAGGATTGTTAAAAAAAATACTTATGAACAACTCTATTCCAACACATTGGACAACCTGGAGGAAATGGACATATTCCTAGAAAAATATAACCTTCCAAAACTCAATCAGTAAGAACCTAAACATCTCAATAGGCCAATAACTATGGAAGAAATTGAACTACTCATCAAAAAGCTTCCAATAAACAAAAGACCAGGGCCAGACAGCTTCACAGGGAAGTTATAGCAAACATTCAAGGAAGAACTAAAACCTATCCTCCTCAGACTATTCTAAAAAATTCAAAGATAGGAATACTTCCAAGTTCATTCTATGAAGCCAGCATCACCCTAATATCAAAACCAGATAAAGACAACACAATGAAAGAGAATTACAGGCCAATATCCTTCATGAACATAGATGCCAAAATCCTCAACAAAATTCTAACAAATCATATCCAGCAATACATTAGAAAGATCATACACCATGACCAAGTAGGATTTATCCCAAGAATGCAAGGATGGTACAATATCCACAAATCAATAAACATGATATATTACATAAACAAATTGAGAGATAAAAATCACATAGTCATATCAATTGATGCAGAGAAAGCATTTGACAAAATCCAATATCCTTTCTTAATAAAAACTCTCAACAAGGTGGGAATAGAAGGATCATACTTCAACATAATAAAAGCCATATATGATAAACCCATAGCTAACATCATGCTCAATGGTCAAAAACTAAAACCATTTCCTCTAAGAACAAGAGTAAGACAGGAATGCCCATTCTCACCACTCCTGTTTGACATAGTACTGGAAGTATTAGCCATTATGATTAGATAAGAAGAAATAAAAGGCGTCCAAATTGGAAAAGAAGTAAAGCTGTTCTTATTTGCTGATGACATGATATTGTACATAAAAAAAAACATCAAAAAAAACTAATAGACTTAATAAATGAATTCAGCAAGGTAGCATCATACAAAATTAATGCCAAGAAATCTATGACATTTTTATACATCCATAGTGAACTTGCAGAAAGAAAGTCTAAAAAAGTAATCCCATTTATCATTGCATCAAAAAATTAAGATACCTAGGAATAAACTTAACTAAGGAGGTAGAAGACCTATATGCAGAAATCTACAGGTCGCTGAAAAAAAGAGATAGAGGAAGATGTAAACAGATGGAAGAACATATTATGTTCACGTATTGGTAGAATAAACATTAAAATTTCCACACTACCCAAAGCAATCCAATGCACTCCCTATTAAAATACCAATGGCATATTTCACAGACCTAGAAAGAACTCTCTAAAAATTCAACTGGAATAAAAAAAAAAGACCCCAAATAGCCACAGCAATACTGAGAAAGAAGAACAAAGTAACTGGGATATCAATACCAGATTTCAAGCTGTACTACAAAATCACTGTTCCCAAAACAGCCTGGTATTGGCACAAGAACAGACATATTGACCAATGGAATAGAATAGAGAATCCAGATATTGAGCCAAACTACTATGCTCAATTAATATTTGACAAATGAGGCATGAACATACAATGGAGTCAAAACAGTCTCTTCAATAAATGGTGATGGGAAAATTGGACAGATACATGCAAAAAAATGAAACTAGAGTACCAACTTACACCATACACAAAAATTAATGCAAAATGGATACAGGACTTAAACATAAGACAGGAAACCATAAAAATACAAGAGGAATCCATAGGTAGAGAAACCTCAGATATGCCAAAGCATTTTCTTCACTGATACCACTCTTAGGGCAATGTAAACTAAAGAGAAAATAAACAAATGGGACTGCATCAAAATTAAAAGCTTTTGCACAGCAAAAGAAACCATCAACAAAACAACAAGAAAGCCCATTGTATAGGAGAACGTATTTTCAAATGTTATCACTGATAAAGGTTTAATCTCCAACATCTATAAGCAACTTATTTAATTTAATAAAATGAAGATAAATGATCCAATAAAAAAATGAGCAACAGACCTAAATAGATTCTTTTGGAAAGAAGACAGAAGAAAGGCCAAGAGACATATGAAAACATGCTCAAAGTCACTCATTATCTGAGAGATGCAAATCAAATAGACAATGGGATACCATCTCACACCTGTCAGAACGGCAATCATCAGCAAATCAACAAATGACAAGTGCTGGTGAGGATGCAGAGAAAAAGGAACCCAAGTGCACTGCTGGTGGGAATGTAGATTTGTGAAGCCACTGTGGAGAACAGTATGGAGTTTCCTCAAAAACTAAAAATGTATCTCCCATTTGACCCAGTAATCCCACTTCTAGCATTATATCTCAAGAAACTAGAAACACCAATCCGAAAGGATATATGTATCCCTATGTTCATAGCAGCACAATTTACTATAGCTAAGATTTGGAAATAGCCCAAATGCCCATCAGCAAATGAGTGGATTAGAAAATTATGGTACATCTACACAATGAAATACTATGCTGCTTTAAAAAAGAAGGATTTCTTACTATTTGCAGCAGCATGGTTGGACTTGGAGAGCATTATGTTAAGTGAAATAAGCCAGGCAATGAAAGAAAAATACCACATGATCTCACTCATTTATGGAAAATAAAGAACATTATAACCTGATGAATAATAAAAAAATAGATACAGAGGCAGTAAAGCATTGAACAGACTGTCAAATTATAGCGGGAAGGCTGGGGAGTTTTGGGGAAGGAGGGAAATAGATCAACCAAAGGATTGTATGAATGCATATAAGCACACCAATGGGCACAAGACTTTGGGGGTGGGATGGGATTAGGGCATGCAGCAGGGGAGAAGCGAGGATGGGAGATGTCAATGGGGGGCAAAAAAAGGAAACATATGTACTAATATTTGTAATATTTTAAACAATAAAAGACCAACAATAAATAAATAAACACCCCCCCCCAAAAAAAAAAACACCCACAAAAGTCTATCTTCCTGATGACTTTCACTGAGGGACCCTCCCACTGTGTCCACACTAACTTGCCAGAGGAGACAATCATTCCCATGAATGGGCACTCCCACACCCTTCTTAGTGGACCCAGGGCAATATACCCCACCATAAATACCACTTATTTCCCTCCACCTTCCCTTGTCCACAGCCATCTCTCTGGAGGACATGACTGTCATTTATGTGACTACCTTTACCTGAACCTCTTTGTGACTCACTAGAATCCCTCACTACCTAGCATAGTTTTCTTTTTTTTAAAAATATATTTTATTTATTGACTTTTACAGACAGGAAGGAAGAGGGATATAGAGTTAGAAATATCAGTGAGAGAGAAACATTGATCAGCTGCCTCCTGCACATGCCCTACTGGGGATGTCCCCACAACCAAGGTACATGCCCTTGACTGTAATCGAACCTGGGACCTTTCAGTCTTGCAGGCCAACGCTCTATCCACTGAGCCAAACCAGCCAGAGCCTAGCACAGTTTTCAACTTAGTTCCATTACCTGGTCAACCTTCTAGAAAGAAAGTTACTTTCTAACTGAAAACTTTGCTTCCCTAAGAGTGTCTTCCTTGAGATTCTTGGCTCCCCACATCACACCTTTGTTTTCATGGCTCTCATTTGATCTCAGATTTCTCTTGCTGCTGACAAAATGCCTGAGCCTTCTTTAAACCCTCAAGTACAAGGTAATTACTTATCTCCTTGGAGTTGCTTACTGTACTGACACAGATCAAATCTGGAAGGCTGACCCTCTCAGGGTAGAAATAGAACCTTCTGTATACTCCCAACACTCCCACAATGTCCTCTAAAGCAAGAATCCTCTAAGGTCTTCAACCTATAATTCAAGGCCTCCTTGACAAGGGAGTCTTAGTCCCACATCTAGTTCCAGTAAAACTCCCATCCTCCCTGTAAAGAAGCCAAATGGGAGACCAGCTAATCCAAGACTTGAGAGCAATCAACAAAATATTCAATCCCTAGTTTTCCTTTAGTTCTGAAAAACTCGGACATTATTCTGGCCTCTGTCCAACCCAACAGCATTTGCCTCATAGTCCTCGACTTATGTTCTGCTTCTTTCAGAATATTTTTCAACCCTGACTCCCATTATTTGACTTCACATAGAAATTCAATCATACATGTGGGCCATCACATCTCACCTTACTGAGGACCCACCTTACTTCTTTAGGACTCTGAATACAGACCTGAGAGATTTAACCCTCCCCTGCAATCTGTTGTTATTCAGCATGTAGGTGACATTTTTCTCTGCTCACCCTATTTTGAAGGCTCCTTTATCATTACCCGTTACTCCAAGCTCTTGTCCACAGGGACATAAAGTCTCTAGAGACAAAATGTAAGACTCAATCCTCAAGTGGATTACCTAGGGAATATCTCCTCTAAAAAAAAGACTTTATCAATTTATCTTTCCCTGAGACAAAAAAGTAACTCTGACTTATAGGAATTGGACCCTTAACTTTTCTACTATAACCTCTCCCTTAGTGCCATGGCTAAAGAGATTGTTACCAAACCCCTTAATCAGGACTGTCATATCTGTATTTCAAAGCAGTACATCCTCTCTATCTTCTTCTCCTACCTTTGGATTTCCTGTTTTGGACTCATTAATCTTTTCCCCTTTCTTAAATAAAAAGGAAGGGCATGCTTAGGATGTTCTCACCCCAAAATACAATGGAAGCCAAAGTCCTATTAGGTACTTTAGCCTCACTTTAGAGCCAGTGTCTCAGGAATTCTCCTTTCCCAATGTCCCCCGCTCCCCCCCCAAAAAAAAAAAATTTAATCCATATTACTGCTGATTTAGCTGTGAGGTATCCATTCAACCTTTACATTACCAAGACAGTTTAGACCCTGTTACTCACAGAGAACACTCAACATTTTTTCACACTAGACTCATCTCTCACAAAATCCTACCACTATCTCCATCATCCATCATTAACCACTGCTCTTAAAAGCTTAAGCTGGCTACTCTCCTTCCCCTACTTCTGAAGGACGTCCTCACAGCTATATCACTATCACAGTCTCTCACCCTTCTGCATACTGACCTTACTGAAACTCCTCTCCAAGATCCCCATGTCTCCTTATTTGTAGAGTGTTTTACTTCAGGAACACAAATGGGAAATTTTAACTATCACAGATTTTCAACAATCCATTGAGTTCAACTCACACCTGAGGTTAATTTGACTCAAGTGGCTGAACTTGTAGCATAAAAATAAGAAAGATGACTTAATACAGAATGTTCACAACAGCTAGAGGGACACTCATCAAAAAAATGAAACCCAAATTGTTAGCCTCTGAGAGGCTCTACTCAAAGAATGAAGTATTCTCAAAAGTATTGTTCACAACAATAGTCAGACTTCACATCTAAAGCAAATTCTTTGCCTGAGAAATATGCTGATAGCTGCTTCCCAAGAAAACTATTCCTTGATCACCTGTGTAATTCCCATTGCTCAATCTCCTTTAGAGATAGAGATTTTAAGAAACTTAGAACATATCAACTGCTAACACCTGAGTCTGATAAAATGAATTGCACATAGGCTGAATATTTTATTCACTAAGATAAGCTTTGGAGACTCCCAGATAGTTGCTCACTTGGTCTCTCCTTGGTCCCTCACCTGATATTTAGTCTACAGACTGCATAGGGTCACACATCAAGGCAAGGCAAATTTTAAATTCCTTGCCCCTATAGGTGGGAATGTTTTGGCCCTCATAGTGAGCAGGTAATCTCAGCATGCCCTTGTGTCAGAAACACAATCTTGGTGAAAATGTAAAGGAGTGACAAGGATAGTGGCCAATTCCATTGTCTCCATTGTCAAGTGGATTTTCTCTGACTTCCAACATTTCATGAGCATAAATATGTCCTAAGCTTAGACTGTGTATTTCAAGGTGGTTAGATGGGGTTTCCTGGCTACATGCCATCATTGTAGCTAAGCTGGTGCTAGAAAGAGTTTTTGCCACTTGGGAATTTTATTGTTTTTCTCTAGTGATAGAAGTACCTACTTTACTGCTAAGGTTATTCAGGATATTCAATGAATACTTCCTTGCTTTGACCTTACCACTTTCAGTCCTCTAGGAAAGTAGAATGAGCCAGTGGTGCTCTTAAATTTAAATTGGTTAAGCTCACTGAGAAACTCAACTTGCCTTCGCCCAAAGTCTTGTCTTTAGCTCTGATGATTCTTAACTCCTCCCCCTCCAGGCAACATTGACTACCCCTTTGTGAAATTACTGGCATGCTCTTACTCTTGCTCCTTCCAGACCTTAAGAGACCCTAGTCTAATACAATCCAATGTTCTTAAATAATATTAAGGTCTTGTAAAATACTCTCATACTTATCAACAACAGGTCACATCTGCCTGTCCTCAGACATCCCGCTACAGCCCTTAAATGATCTTCAGTTTAGAGACTTGGTTTTATGGAAAGATAGCACTGAAGACCAATTCTAATCCAGGAGAAAGGAACCTTATACTGTTCTTTGAACAGCTATATTGCTGTAAAACTACAAGGAGTACAAGGTTGTGTTCTTCTTTCCCTATTAAAAAGTTTCAAGCTTTACTCTGAACATAAATTCCTTCCAGAGGTAGACCTTAAATGAGGCTCTCTGAGAACCCCCAAGGGAAACGACAACAGGAAGTAGAATCCTTTCTCAAACGCATTTAATAGGCAAATGACATCCCAGATGTTGGGCATCATCCTGTGCAGAGTTGAAAATGCTACTATTCAGCCATTGACTTGACAAATGATTCAACCATGTATCGTGATCCAGGAGTCCTTAGAACAACTATTTCCAACTGAATTTGTACACAGAGGCTGAATCTGAGTTGACAACTTTATACACGGCAATCAAATCTGGACTAACAAGTGAGGCAGACCTGGCCATTCCCCCGTGCCTCATTTCCATACATAGTTGTTATGTTTGTGTTGAACAAGAGAAGGGACTAACCACATTGAAATTTCCTTGAGCCTTGTGTGCCTAGAAAATACTGAAGGCAAATCATCCTAACCTTTTGTTCTCCAAAATCTCTTGCACTTTTGTATTCTGGGAAACATCTTATTGCAAAAAACAGCCCTTCCCCATGACTTAGATAAGACCCACTTCCCACTTGTTTTTGTGACCTCCATTAAACTCACAACTGACCCTTTTGTTTGCCTGTGACAAGGTCAGACATGGAACCTCCACATTTATATTTTTTGTTTCCCAGATGATTAGTTGAACTATTTGCCCATCAAATAGACATTTCTTGTTCACCTGGCTGACAGAACCCCTGATTATAAAAATGTCATAACTGTAAAATCACCCATCTATGACTTGTCTACTCCCCCCTATAAACATCTAGACAAAAACACTGCTGAGACATTCAGATCTTGAAATCTGGCATGCTCTCCTTAGTGCAATAGTCTGAATAAAATCAATTTCTTACTTGTTTGTTTTTCATTTTTCACATTAGAAATGATCATTTATTGAGCACTTCCTGTGGGTCAGACACTATTCTAAGGACTAGATATATATTATCTCATTTAATCATCACAACAACCCTATGAGGTAGGCATTGTTTGCCCATACTTTGCAGAAAGCAAAATGAAGTTAAATAACTTGTTTCATGTCCCAGGAGAGAAAATGACAGATTGAGAATGCAGGAGGCAGCATTCTTTCTCTGCAGTCTGAGCTATGGCTGTGAATTCTCATACATGCATTAAACATTAATGTGTTTGTTGTTGCCATAATAATAGAGATCAAAAAGAATTAAGAGATGGAGAAATTAAGAGATTAAGAGGTTAGGAATTAAGAGATTGAGAAATATTTATGAGAAAATAGCATTTGATGGGACATATTGAAGGCTGAAAATCCTTTGTTGAGTAGAGATAGAGAAGGGACCTTGCAGGCCAAGAACAGGCTCCATGACCAACAGACAATTAGAATTGGGCTATGGACTCAGGAGACCTTTGGGGACCAAGATGCAGAAATAGGAATCACCTGCATAGAAGTGATGAGGGATGTGGCTATAGGCTGATGAGTTAACTAGAAAAAGGCAAAAAATATAGCCTCCTTTTTCAACAAGTGAAGGAATGAAGAAAAATAGCAAAATAATTGAGGGGTCAGGAGGGTCATGAAAGTGCTTAAAAAAATAAATGTAATGATGGCATAGAAATACATTTTGTGCTTTCCTATTTTGCAGGCACAGCCTGATTTGACCCTTCCCAGACCCTGCGAGGTGGGTTCTACAACCATCTCCATGTTAGATGAGGAAATTAAAACTCAGAAAGATTAACAGGAACTTTCAGGATACAGAGCAACTGGAACATTCATTCATATACCATGGGTGGAAATATACAGTAGCCCTTTCATACTCTCAGTTTTGCTTTCTGCAGTTTCAGTTACCTGTGGTCAACCCTAATCCAAAAATATTAACCTGAATCATCCCTTTGTTCAATGTCTCCATGCTATATATACTCCCTGCCCATTCATCACTCAATAGTTCTCCAATTATGCCTTAACCAGACTGGCTCAGTGGATAGAGCATCGGCCTGCAGACTCAAGGGTCCTCAGGTTCGATTCTGATCAAGGGCATGTACCTTGGTTGTGAGCACATACCCAGTGGGGAGTGTGCAGGAGGCAACTGATGGATGTTTCTCTTTCATCAATGTTTTAACTCTCTATCCCTCTTCCTTCCTCTCTGTGAAAAATCAATAAAATATATTAAAAAGATAATTGTCCAATTATGAGAGATAGGGAGAGAGAGATATCACATTCACATAACCTTTAGTACAATATCCTCTCTAATAAAAGAGTAATATGCAAATTGACTATACCTCCGCTACACCCACCACCCATGCCCACTAGCCATGCCAACTGGCCAATCAGAGCGAGTATGCAAATTAATCCCAACCAAGATGGCTATGGCCACAGAGAAAGCAGGAGGGAGGCTTGGGTTGCCCTTGGAGATGGAGGAAGCCAAGCTTTCCACACACCCTGGCTGGCCCAGGCCTCTGCTTAAGGCAACAAAGTTTCAATGGCTGCCACCACAGAGCAAGCAGAAGGCTTGGCTCTGCTCCAGGCTACAAAGTTTCAATTGTAGAAGATAAATAAAACCCAGATACCAGGGCCTTGGCTTGAGTTGCTAGGGGTGTGACCAGCCTGCAAACCACCACAGACCCCTCTACCAGGCCACCCCACACCCTAAAGGAACACCCACCCTGATCCAAGATACCCTTCAGGGCAAACCAGTTGGCCCCCACCCATGTACCAGGCCTATATCCTATCTAATAAAAGAGTAATATGCAGATTAACCTCCAACACACAAGATAACTGCCCCCATGTGGTCAAAAGATCCTGCCCCAATGTGGACACAAGAAGGCCACCACAAGATGGCCAGCAGGGGAGGGCAGTTGTCAGGGACCAGGCCTGAAAGTGAGGGCAGTTAGGGGTAACCAGGCCCACAGGGAGGGCAATTAGGGGCAAACAGGCTGGCAGGGGAGCAGTTAAGCATCAATCAGGCCAGCAGGGGAGTGGTTACAGGGTGGTCAGGCTGGCAGGCAGAGGAAGTTAGGGGCAATCAGGAAGGCAGGCAGGTGAGCAGTTGGGAGCCAGAAGTCCTGGATTTGTGAGAGGGATGTCCGACTGTCCATTTAGGTCCGATCCAGGTAGGATTGGGCTTAAATGGGCAATCGGACATTACAAAATGAAATTTTTGGACTCTTTGTCCAAAAGATTCTTTATCTACCAGAGTGAAAGAATGAATCCATGGATGGAAGATGGTATAACCAAGGTGGGAATTTATTTATTTTAAAAGATATTTTATTGATTTCTTACAGAAAGGAAGGGAGAGAGTTAGAAACATTGATAAGAGAGAAACATCAATCAGCTGCCTCCTGCACACTTCACAATGGGGATGTGCCTGCAACCAAGGTACATTCCCTTGACTGGAATCGAACCTGGGACCCTTCAGTCTGCAGGCTGACACTCTATCCATTGAGCCAAACCAATTAGGGCAAAGATGGGAGTATATTGAAGAATAAGTACAGATTCACATGTGGGGATGGTGAAAGACTCTCACAGCACAGAATCCCATGTGGGGAGAGAGAAGTACTCCTACAGAGTTCCCCTTTCCATGATTTATAAAGGCTGCAAATCTTTGTGCCTTGATATCCCTTCTGAGACTAGTTACTATAGTAACTACTGAGCTCAAAAGTCAAACGTCACATGGGACATGTGAGGTTTTTTCCTCCCCTCATTGTTTTCCTAGTTCCTTTGGGCTTTCTGCTTCTTCTGGATGAAGGGCTTCCTTCCCTTTATTTTGTAAATATAGACCTTTTGCTGTTTCTAGATCCCTCATTCTATAGAGATATACCTGTTGCAGCTTTTCAGTTTCCCTATTCTATGGAAATATACATTCTGCTGCTCAGCAGCCCTATGCTTCTTCCATGGTCCTCTAAAATTTCTAAAATTTCCTAAAACTTGTCTTTTTCACCCTCCAAAATTTCTGTTTCAATTGGTTGCCTCGTGCTTGTGTCCTATCAGGGCCAGGATTAAACCTGCAACCAAAGTATGTGCCCTTGACCAGGAATCAAACCTAAAAGCCTTTGATCATTGGGCTGATGCTCTATCCACTCAGCCAAACTCACCAGGGCTGTCCTATTTTATTATTAGTTACTAGAGTCCCCATGCACAAGATTCGTGCAAGGGATTTAGCTCCTTGCAGCTCAGGCTTTGTCTGGAAAGTGGTCCGGAAGGTCGTTCAGCTGTCCAGTCTAATTAGCATATTATACTTTTATTGTTATAGACTAGAGGTCCAGTACACAAAATTCGTGGATGGGGGGAGGGAGTGTTGCCCTTCAGCCCAGCCTACACTCTCTCCAATCTGGGACCCCTTGGTGGGATTCGGCCTAAATGGGCAGTCAGAAATCCCTCTCACAATCCAGAACTGCTGGTTCCCAACTGCTCACCTGCCTGTCTTCCTGATTGCCCTTAACCACTTCTGCCTTCCTGCCTGATCACCCCCACTCCCCTGCAGGCCTGGTCCCTCCCAACTGCCCTTCACTGAAAACCCAGTTACCCCCAACTTCCCTCCTCTGCCAGCCTGGTCAACCCTAACTGCCCTCCCCTGCAGGTTTGATCACCCCCAATTGCTCTCTCTTGTAGGCCTGGTCCCTCCCAACTGCCTTTCCCTGGTGATCTGATTGCCCACAACTGCCCTCTCTTGGAGGCTTGGTCCCTTCCAACTTCCCTCCCCTGTGGCCATCTTGTGGTGGTCATCTTGTGTCCACATGGGAGTGGGGTCTTTGACTATATGGGGGCAGCCATCTTTGTGTTGGAGTGATGGTCAATCTGTGTATTATTCCTTTTTTAGATAGGATAGAGGCCTGGTACATGGGTGGGGGCCAGCTGATTTGCCCTGAAGGGTGTCCTGGATCAGGGTGAGTGTTCCCTTGGGGTGTGGGTGGCCTGATCAAGGGGCCTGTGGTGGTTTGCAGGCCGGTCACAGCCCCAGCGACTCAAGCCAAGGCCCTTGGATCTGGGATTTATTTATCTTCTACAATTGAAACTTTGTAGTCTTAAGTGGAGGCCAAGGCAAGCCAGGGCTGCAAAAGTTTGGCTTCCTCTATTGCCAGGGGCAACCCCAGCCTCCTGCTCTCTCCAGCTCTGTGGCTGCCTCCATTTTTGTTGGGATTTATTTACCTTCTATAATTGAAACTTTGTAGCTTTGAGTGGAGGCCTGGGCCTGCCAGGGTGTATGGAAAGCTTGGCTTCCTCCATCACCAGGGAAACCCAAGCCTCCCTCCTGCTTGCTCCATGGTTACAGCCATCTTGGTTGGGATTAATTTGCATAGTCACTCCTGATTGGCTGGTCGGCATGGCTTGTGGGTGTAGCAGAGTGATGTTTAATTTGCATATTACTATTTTATTAGATAAGATTGTTATTAATCTCTTCCTGTATCTAATGTACACATTCAACTTTATTATAGGTATGTGTACCTAGAAAAAAACAGTATGTTTGGGTTTGGTATTATTTGTAGTTTCCACTAGGGATCTTGTAAAATATCTCCTGTGGATAAAGAAGGACTACTGTAAATTAGTTCAGCCACCTTTCAAAGTGGCTTAGCATTTTTTATAAAATTGAATATACTTACCATAAGATCTAGCATTTGCTCTCTGAGAGATTCATTTTCTCTATGAGAAATAAGAAAATTTCCACATAAGGACTTGACCATTAACATTATTATTTATAGCAGCCTCAAGCTGGAATCCAACTGTCCATCAGTGGTGAATGAATAAACAAGGTGTGTATATTCATACAATGAGTCTCTATTTCATAATAAAAAGGAACAAACTGCTGAAATATACAACCACTATGGGTGAATTGTAAAGGCATTATATTATGAAAAACATCCCAGACACACATATTGCAGATTTTTGTTTATATTAAACACTTGAAAAGACAAACCTAACCTATGATGATAGAAAGCAGATTGGTGGTTGCCGAGCATGAAGACTGGCTGGTAAAGAGACTTACAGGTACATTTTAAGGTGATTGAAATGTTTTATACCTTGACTGTGATGTAGTTACACAGGTATATGTTTGTCAAATAGGAGCATTTTATTGTATGTCAACTATAGCTCAATAAAATTGAAATAAATTTAAAAACAAAAAAGAATGAGGCACATATGAATACAGTGGTACCTCGAGATACAAGTGCCCTAACATACGAGATTTTTGAGATACCAGCCATTGAGCAAGCGATTTTTTGCTTTGATATACGAGCAACATTTGAGATACGAGTAATCGCACGGATCGGCCGGCTGCACACGACCCACCAGTTTACCATGACTCGAGCGTCTCATAGTTTCCCATGCCTCAGTCAGTGTGCTTTTTTACCTCGTTGACGAAGCATCTTTTGTTCATTTACATACTTTATCACATTTCTTTTTATAACCATGGGTCTGAAGAAAGCAAGTGGAAAGGTCAGTACTCAGAAGAGGATGATGTCTATTGAATTAAAGCGTGAAATCAGAAAAATATGAGCAAGGTGTGCGAGTGGCTGACTTGGCAAGACAATATGGGTGTAGAACTTCAATGATATGCACTGTGCTTAAACAGAAGGAGTCGATAAAGGGTTTAACACCAGCTAAGGGCATTACAATAATTTCTAAGCTCCGAAGCTCTCTCCATGAAAAGATGGAGAATCTACTGATGGTGTGGGTGACGGAGAAGCAGCTTAAAGGAGATACATTAACACAGGGCATCATATGAGAGAAGGCGCTAGCGATTTACGGTGATTTGCTGGAGCAGACCCCGCGCACTTCCATGGACGAAGCATTGAAAGACTCATTTAAAGCCAGTAGAGGCTGGTTTGATAACTTCAGAATAAAGGTCCAGCATTCACTCCATCGTCAGGCACGGTGAGGCAGCAAGTTCGGATGTGAAGGCAGCTGAGGATTACCTCAAAACTTTTTTCGAACTGATAGAAGCCAAAGGATATATCCCCCAGCAACTCTTCAACTATGACAAGACAGGGCTTTTCTGGAAGAAGATGCCGAATAGGACTTATATAACAGCAGAGGAGAAGGCGATGCCAGGCCACAAACCCATGAAGGATAGGCTAACTCTCGCACTGTGCGCCAATGCGAGTGGCGACTGCAAGATCAAGCCTCTGCTCCTATACCATTCGGAAAACCTCAGAGTCTTTAAGTCACATAAGGTTTTAAAAGATAAACTGCAAGTTATGTGGAGGGCAAACCCGAAGGCATGGGTCAACAGGCAGTTCTTTGTGGAGTGGGTAAACCTGGTTTTCGGCCCTTCTGTTAAGAAATATCTACAGGAAAACAACCTAACCATGCAAGCCCTCCTCGTCCTTGACAATGATCCTGCTCACCCACCAAACCTCGAAGATGAACTCCTCGAAGAGTTCAAGTTTATAAAGGTTGTCTACCTACCTCCCAACACCACTCCTATCCTGCAGCCCATGGATCAGGAGGTGATTTCTAATTTTAAAAAGCTGTACCCAAGCACCTGTTCTGGTGCTGCTTTGAGGTGAAGGAGAACACAAACCTCACCCTTCGAGAGTTCTGGAAGAACTACTTTAACATCGTGATATGCCTCAGAATTATTGATCAGGCCTGGCTGGGTGTTACAACGAGGACTTTGAGCTCTACATGGAAGAAGCTGTGGCCTGAGGCTGTAGCCCAAAGGACCTTCGAAGGATTCGAACCCGAGGTGCCAGTGGAGGAGGAGATAGTGTCTCTGGGAAAATCCATGGGTCTGGAGGTGGATGGGAGAGACGTGAATGAGCTCGTCGAGGAGCACTCTCTGGAACTCACCACGGAGGAGTTACAAGAGTTGCAGTCTCAGCAACATGCGGAGGTTCTCCAAGAAATTGGTTTTGAGGAGGAGCCAGAGGTGGAGGAGATCTCTACAAGTGAGATAAAGGAGATCTTAGGGATGTGGGAGAGGGTGTCACACTTCCTGGAAAAGAAACACCCCAAAAAAGTTGCTACTGGTCGTGCATCGGAGCTGTTCAATGAAACTTGCCTCACCCATTTCAGAAACATTCTGAAAGGGAGGAAGAGGCAAACCTCATTGGGCACTTTTTTTTGAAATGGGCCAAAAATGCAAAGACCAGTAGCAATTAAGTTCAGTGAAGATTAGTTAAGTTACATTCAGTTTAGGGATAAAGTGTAGCATTAAGAATGTAACGAGTAGGGAAATACACTTGATAAAACCAGTTTATTCCTTTACATTCTCTTTTATTATGTTTTTATACAATATTTGTCATTTATAAATACATTTTTCTTATTCAAAAACACGTAACAAGAACAACTGGGGTGGCATTTCAATGGGGAAATTTGCTTTGAGATATGAGCAACTTGATATATGATCAAGGTTACACAACGAATTAAACTCGTATCTCGAGGTACCACTTTACTTTAAAAAGAGGTCACACTAAAAGCCTACAATTACATTAAAAACCAATACAATCTTAATCATCTTCCTATCTATGTAAATGAATGATAAAGGATCCCAGAAAAATTGCAACAAAGTGATAAGTGGATATCACTCAAGGGGAAAGGAGTAAAATGGAAGGGGCCATTCCCTAAAGATGGATATATTTTCATTCTGTGTTGTTAGGTTTTTATAATCAGTTTGTATGTATTGTTTGTCCACTTTCTGAGAAGAATAAAAATGAAACACACGCAAACATACATGCACTTGTTTCACCCGAAGTTGAGCCTGCTTCTGACTCCAGAGCAGGGACCTAAGAGCCACTAGGGGTGGGGGCTCTGCTGAAAAGGACCATAGTTGTCTCCCCTCCCCCCAGCACTCCAGGCACAGGATATGGGCTGCAGGGCAGGGTGGCCCAGTGGCCACCTTGTATGTTCTTCTGGGTTCTGGTCACGGTGGTGGCTCGGCAGGTCATGGTTTCGCATGAGCCAGTGTGAAGGGATGCCTCACTTCCTCATAATACTTGACAAGAGGATCAAAAATAATTGTGAACTTTTTTTTAATGTGTGTTGTCTAGTGATAAGCCAATAATCCAGTTTCCCATAGATCAGTGGTTCTGCACTGGGGGCATTTTGCCCCTCAGAAAACTTCTGGCAATGTCTAAAGACACTTTTGACTGTCACAACCTGAGGTGTGGGTGTTACTTCATTCCTAGTGGGTAGAGACCAGGGATGCTGCTAACCATCCCTCAAGGCTCAGAGGGACCCCCACCACAAAGGATCATCATGCCCAAATTGTCAGCAGTGCTCTGACACTCTCCAATCTTATTGGAGAAATAAAAAGAAATCACTCAGTTCGTGTTAGTGATGGTGGTTGATTCTTACACCAGTGTTTTATCTTCACATATTATGAGTGGTAGTGTGGAAATAGAAACAGAAGTTGTCTTCCTAGCTTGTTTTTGGACAAAAGTCAATCTTGGGCAAATCTACGTGGAAGGTGACTTTAGGAAGTTAGGAATCCTGTTGGAAGAGATTGCTGGGGGCACAGGGCCCTGGGGCGCAGGGCTTGGGTCCCCATGCACACTTGCTGCCTGCCTTTGGGAGTGCCACTGGGGAGGGGAACAGACCATCCTCAGGTCCCCTTTAGCTCCACAGTTTTAATTCTCCAACAAGTTCATGCACCAGTCAGTTTGGAGAGTTTTTCAAGCATAAGAAACCGTGATAGATTAAGGAAGATGGAAGCACTACATTGCCTTTCATAACCAGCATGTGCTATCCTGTGACCAGCTTCCTCTCTTCTGCTAAAAGAGGTGGAGGTCAGGAAAGCAGGAAGGCTGACAGGGGTGATATCTAGAGGTGGGTGTGGGAGGGAGACTGGTCCTGTGAGAGTGGAAGGAGCAGAGAAAATCCTGGGGTGCTTGTTTTCACAGTGGGGCCCAGGGTAACCAGAGGGAAAGAAATAGTGACTTGCCGAAACTCGTTTGGCTCAGTGGATAGAGCATCAGCCTGCGGACTGAAAAGTCCCAGGTTCGATTCAGGTCAAGGGCATGTATCCTAGTTGCGGGCACATCCCTGGTAGGGGATGTGCAGGAGGGGGCTGATCGATGTCTCTCTCTCATGGATGTTTCTAACTCTATCCTTCTCCCTTTCTCTCTGTAAAAAAAAAATCAATAAAATATATTTTTTTTTAAAAAGAAAGAAATAGTGACTGGTGTCTGAGACTATTTTGAGAAGATGTCCCTTTTTGCAAATATGGATACTTCTTTCTGGGATGAACTATAGCTCACTTAAGATATATTTTATTAGTGTAACTCCAGATGCTAAATTTTCTTTTTCAATTTTTATGAAAAAGATTTGAGTGTTTTGTTTGCAGAAACAAGTAAGAATAGGTTATTTTAAAATTCATTTATGTTTATTGAACTTATTGGGGTTGCATTGGTCAATAAAATCACATACGTTTCAAATGTTCAATTGCATTGTGTGCATACCATTCCACGTTTGGTCTCCTTACGTCACCATTTATCCCCCTTTACTCTTCTACCTGTCCTCACTCTCCCTTTTCTGGTAATCACCATACTGTTGTCTGTGTTTTGAAGTTGATGTTATTTTTTTTGTTTAATTTCTTCAAATTAGTTTAATTTCTTTAAATTCTAGGTGATTTTTAAAAATATTTACATATTAAATCCTTTTAATAGAAAATCTATGTAATTTAAATATTTTAAAAGGAATACCGTGAAAAGTAAGTCTTCTTCCAAGCTCTGAGGCAGATAATCCTTGTTTCCTTTTTAAAATGGGTTTGGGAGAACTGAAGAAGTTGGAGAGTTGCTGCTTTAGGGTGGTGAACACCAAATCAAGGAGAGTGGGTTTCTGTGACTGCTTAGGAGAAAACTCAATAAAATTCCAGCCTGTAACTCCAAAAGCCTCAGTGCCTTGCTTTGTTCCTAGCCCGATGGGAGAGCTTCCTGGAGGTCCAATGGGAGAGCTTCCTTTCTGTTCTGGGCAGACATTCACAGGGCACTCAACTGTTGCACACAGCTTAGGTGGTTGACTGTTGCTAAAAGAAGGCAACAGAAACAAGGGCTAGGAACAAAGCAAGGAACTAGGCTTTTGGAGTTACAGGTTGGAATTTTATTGGGTTTTCTCCTGGAGTAGTCCATTCAGGTATATTAGACAACCATTCAGTCTTTCCTTATATGTCATTAGTTTCAGAATAAGAGACTATTACAGGAAAGTAATACAAGTTAGAAAGAATAATGTAGGGTTTGTTGGTCTTTTGTGTTTTCTTAGAACTCTATTGTTTTCTTTTTGTGTTCAAAGCAAGTTCTGGTTTAGACAGAACGTGTGACCTCTAGGGGTTGTGGATGCTGCCACTTAGAATAGGCTTATGATATTTACATTGTACCAGCTTTGAGTCTAACTGGGCTCCAATTATCCATGGGTCCACTGGGGTTCTATTCTCATAGAACATCATGAACACTACTGGTGAATGGGGCAGCAGGGAAGAGTGGAAACACATATTATGTATATCTTCTCTGCTCATGTGCATGCTCCTCTGCCTTTTAGAACTTCACTCACAAAACACAAGTTCAAAGATAAAATTACTAAGAATTTCAAGATGATGACAGCAAAGCATTAAACCAAGTATAGAGCCTCTCTTAACCCAGGGCCTTGTGAAGCTGCACAGACTGATGGCCCATGGAGCAAGCCCCACATATCTGGAAACCAGGACTGCCAAGGGGTCTTGAAATGATGAGATAAATTATTTGAGGCCAACACCAATACCTAGAGGATGGCAGAGCCACGAGCTGGAAGAACTCGGTTCCTGATGACATTGCTATTCATGGTTTTCATCCTCTTGAAACTTGCTGGACTTCTTATCATCTGAAATAAAAATATCCTTGCTTTAAAAGAAAGTTATTTTTTTTTATTTTTCAATTTCTGTTGAAAAAACGTTGCTTTTAAAGCTGGCTTGATCTGAGTGTTTTCTTAGTTGCTGTTGAAATCATTCTACTGTGTATAGGAGGACATTCTGTTCATGAGTGATTGCCTCACCTCCCTTTTTCTTACCTGGCGGCTTGTCTCATTCCATGCAATCGATGAAGGTGGATACATAAAACAAGGGGCCATCTACTTAGGCCTGATAAAATTTTTGGACTTGAATGCTAAAAAACACTAAAGGGATCAAGCTGGCAATTGGGACTTGCAATCTGGAGTGCTATTCCAAACAATGACTTAGCCCCATGTGCATGTACTGCCCTCTTTGGGTTAATGATTACCTTGTTAAAAATCACCCCTGACCTTAATAAGTAGTAGTTCAGTCACAACCATGGTTAAGTTAACCTACTGAGACTCACTGTCTTTCTTCTAACTTTAGGATCATTCAGTTTAAAAGGTGAACAAAATAATAGTAAAAATAGTCAATCTGAGACTCTCAGAATGTGACCTCAGAAAACATTAACTAAACAGAAGAGTTGTAGAAAATCCTTGTGGATAATTACACAATTCCACTGGCCTTCAAATGTTTAATCACCTTTCCCTGGACTTGGTAAGTGCTCACATATGCCAAGATTACTTTAATCATAGCACAAAGATCTCTGGGAGATGTTGTACAGACTGGTCTTACAGATTCAAAGCTACCCCCTTTTCCTTACATGCAGACCCCAAGTCTTGCCAATAACCTAAGATGTGTTACTAATGTCACAGTTGAGTATTTAGAGATAATGAACACAAGTAGTTGGAAAATGCTAATACAGTCAAGAACCACATATTTTGTTCATAATGGACTATATATACAATGATGGCCCCATAAAATTATGTTTCTGAAAATATTCTATCACTTAATGACATTTTAGCCACTGTAACATTGTACTGCAACACATTATTCACGTGTTTGTGGTAATGCTGGTGTAAACAGACTACTGTGCTGCCAGTTATATAAAAGTATTGCACATATTGTACACAATACTTGATAATAATAAACTGGTTTGTGTATTTACTATGTTATACTTTATGTTTATTTCAGAGTATACTCTTTCTACTTATAAAAAGTGTTGGCTGTAAAACAGTTTCTGTGTTACTCCAACAGCAGCCTCATATATCTTCTTTTTTCTATGCCTCTTGATTGTATAATTTTATCTTATGTGATTTAATCTCATGCTGTTTTATTCTCTAAGTATACAAAATCTACTGCTAAGGCTGCCAGAAGAGGCCATATTGATTGATGGACCTGGAACCAAAATTAAAAGTGATTAGAAACTATAAAGGTGGAAAATCGGTGACGGGTATTGCTCTCCAGTCAGGCACATCCCATTCTACCACAGCTATGACCTGAAGAACAAAAACAAAGTGACAGAAGCTGGTAAAGGATCTGCTTCTGTGAAGACAATGAGATGAATAAAAAATTTGAGAAGGGCTTATATCAGACATGGAGAAACTTCTAATGACATAGTCTTCAATCTAGTCACAAAGGCTGATCTTTCTCAGCATTATGATGATCATGGCCAAAGCAAAAAGTTTGTTTGTGATGTTGAAAGAAGAGGTTGGGTGCTTTAATCGTTATTCATGACAAAATGTGAAAGTGAATGGTGAGTCTTGAGTGACATATAAAGGCAACTGAAGAATTGATGAAAACTTTAGATAAACTGATTGTTGGAAAATTACTTGCCAGAACAAATATCAATATGGATGAAACCTCCCTCACCTGGAAACAGATGCCTAAAAGGACTTTCATTCGTAACCAACCCAAGTCAATACCAGATTTCAAGGCTTTTAAGGATAGGATAACAGTCCAGCTTATGGCAATGTTTCAGACTACTGATGGAAACCCCTTGTGATGTGGTAGTGTGAGAACTGCAGGGTCTCTAAGTATATAGATGAGCATACACTGGCAGTGTGCTACAGAGGTAACAAAAAGTCATGGACCAAGATACCCTTCTGAATTTCCCTGCCAGAGAAATGCAGAAATACTGTTTAGAGAATAACATACCATTCAAGATTTTGCTTATTTTCCTGGATGTCCTCATTCTCTCTGTGATCTTTGGCCCAATATATAAAGCTGTGTTTTTCTCTCCAAATACCACCTTTTGGATCCAACCAATGGGTCAAGGAGTTATAGCAGCTTTTAAGGTCTACTACCTGAGGAGGACCTTTGCTGAGGCTATTGCTAGAACTGAGGAAGACACTGAGAAGACACTGATGCAATAACTTTGCTTGGGTGGTGGTTGAGAGAGCAAACAACTATAACTGGGCATGGATAAGAATGACATTGAGTAGATCCTAGAGCTGATACCTGAGGAGCTAACTAATGAGAAGTTGTAGGAACTGGAATGACATGCATAGCTACTAGTAAAGAAGAGGCAAAAAAAAGGAAACTGCAGATGAAGAGGAAGAAGGAAGACGAGGAGGAGGAGGAGGAGGAGGAGGAGGAGGAGGAGGAGAAGAAGGACTGTGAAGAAAATTCACAGTGAAGGATGTAGCAGACACTTTAGCAGACCTTAACAAGATCCTATGAACCCCAACACCAAAAGGTTTTCATTAATAGAAATGTTCATGGTGAATCATCTGTTTATAAGCAAATCCATGATGACAAAAAGAAGCACACCAAGTGAACCACCATGGACACATTTCTGAAAAGAGTGACACCTCCTCAAGAAGAGCCTCAGGCAGGTTCTTCAGGGCGAGTTCCAGAGGAAGGCACTGCTATACAGATGACAGCTCCATATGAGTTACTGTTACTGCCCTGAACACCTTCCACTGGGACAGATGTGGAGGTGGGAGACAGGGTTGCTGATGATCTTGGCCCTGTGCAGGCCTAGGCTAGTATGTGTATTTGTGTCTTAATTTTTAAACCAAAAGTTTAAAAAGTTAAAAATAATTAAAGATAGAATAGGATCTAAAAATATTTTCGCACAGCTGTATATTTATTTTTAAGCTAATTGTTAATAAAAAAGAGTAAAAACGTTTTTTAAAAACTAAAGTTTTAAAGTAAAAATGTTATGTAAGTTAAGTTTATTATTGAAGAAGAAAAATATTTTATAAAATTATTGTAACCTGCTGAGACCGGTTTGGCTCAGTGGATAGAGCGTCATCGGCCTGCGGACTGAAAGGTCCCAGGTTCGATTCCGGTCAGGGGCATGTACCTTGCTTGCCCCTGTACATCTCCATTGTGGGGCGTGCAGGAGGTGACTGATCGATGTGTCTCTCTCATCGATGTATCTGACTTTCTATCCCTCTCCCTTCCTCTCTGTAAAAAATCAATAAAAAATATATTTTAAAAATTATTGTAACCTAAGTGTTTATAAAGTCTACAATAGTGTACAGTAATGTCCTAACCTTTCACATTCACTCACCACTTATTCACTCACTTATTGATTTATCCAGAGCAGCTTCTGGTCCTGTGAAGCTCATGATAAGTGCCCTATATAGGAGTACCATTTTTAGCTTTTGTTTTTATATTGTACCTTTTCTATGTTTAGGTATGTTTTGATACAAAATACATACTATTGTGTTACAATTGCCTACAGGAGTCAGTATAGTAACATCCTGCACTGGCTTATAGCTTGTGAGCAATGGGCTATACCATATAGCCTAGATGTGTAGTAGGCAATATCATCTAGGCTTGTGTAAGTGAACTTTATGAAATTGCCTGCTGGTACATTTCTCTGAATGTATCTGTTTGTTAAGTGAAGCACCACAGTTCTGAGAGTTGGACACCATTGTTATGAACATTCTTAAGTTCTTAAAATCATAGGTATTCATGGCTGGAAAAGTCCCAGAGAGGTTACCTGGTCTTGACCAACCAAAGAAGTAATTGAAACACAGTGTGATTTGCTCCAGGTCAGCAGTTAACATGGGCCTGGGATTAGGTGTTTTGATTTCCTGTCCAGTGCTCTTTCCCCACATCCCACCACCCCCTTATTTCTCAGGCTAATTTATTACAGGTCCTGTTTCTACAGTCTCCTCTAATTGGTTTATGTTCACCTGACATTCTCTTCAGGGTAAGTAAGATTACATTTTCCCATATTATGTCTCCATCTTCTCCCCTCTCCCCCAATGCTGAAGAGTTGTTGCTGCTGACTCTCCAGCTGAAACCAGTTAAAAGGAACTTCCTGCCAAGTGACTTTTACCCAGGCAGCAGCTCTGAAGGGCCGGGCATGAAGGAGAGTCTTGGTTGTGTGTTTTTTGAGATGTTTTACACATCAGTCTTGAGCTAATTTTGTCAGGCTCAATACTGTACCCAATTCACTCTGTAAACATGCAATTACAGTGTCACAGAGATCTAGAATATAATCCAGTGGTTCTCTAACTGAGCTCCAAGGAACCTTAGATTTCCTCAGGGGGTGCCTTCCATTCAACTTCTAAAAGTAGGTGGGCTGAGGAGCTGAGCAGACCCAGAAGTGGGCCTTCATTCCCACCCTGAGTGATTTTATTCGGTTGTGGGGTTCTGTATAAGATTCCTTCTGAAGAAAGTTTTGATGCTATAAAATGTTTACAACTAGGGATCTAGTCCAGCTCTCTCATTTTAAAGAAGGAGAAAATTAAGGTTCAGAAGGAGCTGTAATCACTGCATAAAGCTGCCCAACTAGTTAGTCAGCAGACTCACCCCTAGCACCTGGCAGAGGTGGCCAGGCCCTTCTGAGAAGCTATATTTTTGGCTTGGTCTCGAGGTTATTAGAACCAGCTCTCTAGTGGCTGCTCATCTGGGAAAGGAAAGGGACAAAAATTAGTGCTCATTGAATAACTACTCTGTGGCAGACACTGAAAGTATAGACATTCACTCATTCAGAGCAGATTTATTGAGAACTTCTTATGTGCCAGCCACTCTGAACAGATTCTGCCCCTGCCTACCCCACAAACTCTTTCATTTAAACCTCACACCAAGGCAGCAGGAAATAATATAAGCATGTCAAACTCAAAGGCTAACACGGACCAAATAAATAAGGCATGCAGCCCTCGGGCCACAAATTTGACATACTTGTACGTAATGTGTTTCAGAGGTGAAGGCTCCAAGGCTTCTCTTTTTCCCTCTCCCTTCCTCTTTTTAGAGAGAGAGGAAGGGAGAGGGAAAGAGAGAAACATTTATGTGAGAGAGAAACATCAATCAGTTGCCTCCCACAAGCAAATCCTACCAGGATGGAACCTGAAACCTAGGTATGTATCCTGACCTGCACTCGAACCGGTCATGGAGCGATGCTCAGCCAACTGAGTCACACTGGCCAGCGCTACACTTGTTATTTTCTAGAGGCTCAGGAAGTCAGCAGCTGCCAGTTAGTTACATGTGAACCTTCCAAATACTTGAAACGCAGTCAAACAAACACCTTGATTTTCTGCTATCTATTTGAACAGTAGTATATCTCCCTCCACGCCTTCATGCAGTGGAGTTTCCTCATGGTCCTGATCTTCTTCCCAGTCAGACCCACAGGCAGCCCAGCCCGCCTGCTCGCAGTGGAGAACATTGCTCATCCAGCTGCTTGGTGTCAGGCTGGGCCTTGGAGCAGCTGTCCCTCTGGGGATTTGGGCGAGTCCAAGCATTGTGCATGTGAGTATGAGTGATGGAGAGATAACAGCCATGTGCTGGGGAGGGAGAAAGTGCTTGTGTGCACAATGGGCTAACCTTTGGTGGTGCAAGAAGTTTCCAACTGTCCTTGTCTTTCAAAAGACAGTAAGTCTCCAGAGTGCCAGCAACTTCGGAAGATATTTCAGCTGGATTTGTTCAGCCATATTTAGGCGTCTCCCTGCTGGACCTTCAGCTTCTAGTCATCTAAATATTCCTCAGTGAGATCAGGAGTCATTTTGAATAAATTGGGTTTATGTGGGTGCCCAGAGGGGAGAGGATGATGAATAGAGTGGGAAGAGAGGCACAGGATTTGTGCCAGCTCTACTGGGAGATATGATGGCTGCCATCCTTTGAACATTCATTTTCAAACTTCGGACCTGGAATCTATTTACCCTGCTTTCAGGGAATATTGTTAAGTTGGTGGGAGTGATGATTTGATGGGGACTGGGTCATGGCCATGTGGTCTGAATATTAAGGCTTGTCTTTGAGGCTTGCTTTACAAGCTATAGAGGTAAACATATCCCTCAACTTAAATATTAAATCATGCATCTTTATGAAAGTGTTTGTACTTAAATAAACTTAAATAGTAAACTGAAAAAAGTATTCCAAGTGAGCACTAAAATTTATGAAGTAATTCAGACTACAGCATCTTTTGGCTTCAGTCTTATTAATTTTATGATCCTATTCTTTCCCACTGGAAAGAAGTAATTTTCTAAATTAATTTTCTAAATTACTTCTTTAAAAATATGTATGTATATATTTATATTGATTTCATTAAGGAAGGAGGAGAGAGAAAGAAAGAGAGAGAAAGGTCAGTGATGAGAGAGAATCATTGATCAGCTGCCTCCTGCATGGCCCACACTGTGGATCGAGTCTGAAACCTAGGTATGTACTACTCTGACTGGGAATTGAACCATGACCTTCTGGTTCATAGGTCAATGCTCAACCACTGAACCATATTGGACAGGCCTAATTACTTCTACAAAGGAATAAAGCACCTTATTCCCCCAAGCAGCTCAGTTCTATTTTTTTAAATTTTATTTAGCAACTTTTTAGCAAAGACATGTGACCTTCAACAAAATCCCTCTGGGAAGAACACCAATGCCAAAAGTGAGACCCTGGGGGAGTGGTCCATGGCCTTGGACAGCAGAAGTTGGTTGGAACTGCTGTGGTTTGGCCAGCAGATATAGCTGTTATTCTCCTGCCTCATCCCTTGTCACACCTATGAACACACCCTCCCTGCCCCCAGGCCAGGCTCTGTGGACACATACTGGACACTGGGGCAGGGACCAGTAGGCCCTGATTTGTGAGCACCAATGGAGGAGCAGAGGGGATACACAGTGAAAACAACATTCTACATTTCTGTGCTGTGCTCTGCCTTGCCTGTTCCCCTTGGAGGTTGCTGGGTAGAATCTGGACCCGGATAAAGCAGGTCATCCACCCTGAGAGACAGCTGCCACTTGGCAGTGTTGGCATGCACTGCATGGTCCTCCCCTGGCCTTGCTGCAGCAATGGTAGTGAAGCAAGCCTGGGCCAGCATAAAGCCCCGGGACAGTTGTTATTTAGGCCAGGGTATACTCGGCGGGTTTGTCTCTGCTTGTTTTTAAAAGGAGTCCATCTCTATTCCTCCAGTACTTCTTTGGCTTCTCTGCCATGGACTTCTTTCTTTCCAGGAGAGCTCTTGGGCTGCATTTCTCACCACTCTTTGAAGACTTCAGAGATGTGAAACTGGTGGCAACTGGTACCATTTTCAGTGTTTGGTACCCTGCCAGGCTCCCCAGCCTTGGAACAGCCTTATTTAGCTCTAGGAGATTTGGGTCAGAGGCTCCCCAGAAGCCGGTGCAGGGAGAGACATGAACAATCACCGCCCAGTCATGGCCGGCAGCCAAAAGGACAGAAGAGGAAGACTCAGTTGACAGCAGAGAGTCCCACCAAGCAGCCTTGGACCAGCTTTCTGAGGAGGCTCTTTTCTTCCCAATTGCTCTGCATCTGTTTGGATAGCAGCCAGAAGCTGGGAACAGCATGGCTGGTATGCTCTGGGTGAGGCTGGTGGCCATAGCAACAGGAGGGGAGTGACTGTCCCTGAGGATGAGAACCAAGGGTAAGATTTGGATTAGGCAGGAGAGGCGGGGGAGGGGAGGTAAAGGCTGGACCTGCCTGGAGAAGGGCTGTCTTATTTCGGGCAGAGCAGTGGTTAAGGCCTGTCTCAGACTCAGATTGTGGCTCAGACTTCAACTCCTCCCCTCCAATAGGCAGGGAGCTTGTTAGACCTTAAGACCATCATCACCCGAGTGACTGTTCCATCAAACAGAGTAAATTAATGGAGAACCACCCACCTCCTGTGGGCTCACCACTGTGAAATATTTTTGTGAAAGACACTCTCCCACGACATGGTGCCCAATAAGAGAAGGCATGTTATCTTTTTCTGCTCTTTCTGCAATAAGTCTTGTTTTCACGCTGGTGTGAAGGGGAAGAGTGAACCCCACCCTGCCCAGAGACGTGGTACATGTGCGAAGCCTGTTGATTGGAACTCTAGGCTCAGGTTCAAGGGTGTGAGTTTTAATCCCAGCAATGCCATACCCCTTCCCATGACCCTCTGTACCTCGTTTTCTTCATTCATCAAAGGAAGGTGGCCAGGTACTCTACAGGGCCTCTCCAGTTCTGACTTTCCGTACGTTTAGAGACATAAGATAAAAGATTATAGGGCACTTTTATTGGTTCAGTCTTCATTTTCTATTTTCTTTTCTTTGAAGCCATCGGCTGGAGTTGAGGACGAGTTTTTAAAATGGACAGGTTTCTTTTCCTTCCTTTTTTCCTAACTGTTGCAAGTCATTCAGCCTAATCTCTGGAAGGCAGTTTGTGAGGGTAGCAATTGTAAAAGCCATTTCTCTTTTGTCTGTCTTATCTCCTCATCTCTCAGAGGAGCACATACTCCTTAAGGCTTATATCCCCTGCTGACTTTTCTTATCCATATTCCACAGCAGGTCACCCATCAAAATTCCAAGCTGCCCAACCCACACCTTCTTTTGTCTCAATGACCTCTACCCCAGCCCTGGTATTATAGCATTTGAAATTGTTCATCTGAGGCAGTAATTCTCAACCCCAGCTCTTTAATGAAACCAGCCCAGAAATTAAAAACAAAACAAAAACAATGCCTGGAGGTTCTGATTCAATTGACCTGCATTGGTGTTTTTATCTTCCCCCTCCCCCCATTAGTATTTTTAATGTTCCCCAAGTGATATTATTGTGGAATCATTCTGAAAGCTACCATTAAAAGAGGATAAACCTGCTATTACTGGATGTCTCTCATTCTTAATATATGACAGTGGAGGTTACTGTCTTGTATTCTGATATGTTGCCCTGTTGGGACATGCCCCTTAGGTGAGATCATTAACTGAGGGAGGTGGCTAAATGTTCCCAGTGATCCACACTGTCAATACCCGTGATCCCTGGTATTTACACCCTATGTAATCTGCTCCCGTCAGCCTGAGCTGGATCTAATGACTTGCTTCTAACTAATAGCACATGAAAAAAAGTATGGAATGTCACTTCCAAGGTTTGGTTACAAAGGACTGTGACTCCTGTCTTGCTTGCTCTGTCAATCTCTCTCTACTGTGTGCTCTCCCCTTCCAGAGCTTGTGCACCGAAGGAAGCAAGCTATTATGTTGTGATTAATGCTGCGGAGAGAACCATGTGACAGAGGCTTAATGTTGCTGACCAGTAGCCAGCTGGGACCTGAGGTTGGCTAATTTCCCAACAGGAGTGAGCTCAGGAGTGAAATGCCCACAGTGAGCCTGTCTCTGCTGCTGACACTGCAGCCTGGTGAGAAGACCCTGTGCCAGAGTTTCCCGTCCAGGCTTCTAGTCCAGAGAAATTGTGAGATAATAAAGTTTGTTGTTTGAAATTAAGTTTGGGGGTCATTTGTCACACAGCAGTAGATATCTAATACACCCTGAGAGTAAAAGGGGACCCATAGGCAGAGAGATATTACTGTGAGGGCCAAGCCTTCTGTCTATTTTTGAGAAGTGGAGGGTTTAAGGGCATTCCAGGGAGAATATTACTCAGGCAGTCCCAGCTTGCTGAGGTTAGGAAGGCAGATGCTCAATAAGCAGAAACTTGCCCACTAGATAGAAGCTTCTTAATTATTGTATGCACTCAGATCACCTGGGGCAATCTTGTAAAAATGCCAATTCTGATTCAGTAGGACTGGTTGGGGCCAGGGAAGCCTCAAGCTCCTAGGGTGATTTTAATACTGCTGGTCTGGGGCCACCTTTTAGGGGACAAGGGGCTATCCGGCCCAGATTTATGTGTCTTTCTTTGGATACTTCTTTTCAAAGTCTTTTTGTTCTAAGCCTGGTTTTGTGACTTTTGCCTTTGGGACAGAGTTTAGAAGGAGGAGCAGTGCCCCCTGGAGGCCATATGGTGGCGGCGGTGGTGAGGCAGAAACCTCCAAAGTGAATCTGAGATTTAAGTTTGGTCACATCAAGTAACCATTTTTACTTATATAAATGGCTATGCAATTATTGGCAGTGTCATAGAGTTCCAGTAATCACGGGGTCAAAGCTGGCCCTGATGAGAGGTTCTGCTCTCAATGCCGGGCCCAGCGTCTCTGCTTAACCGGGCAGATTCCTCAGCAGTGCTGCTCAAATGTTTCCTTTCAAGTTCCTCCAACCAGGGAGGAACACGAACCCAGGCGTGCAGCCCATAGCAGCCAAGAGAAAAGTCTTTGAAGTCTTTTTGGAAAAAATCTTACGATTTCATGTGAATCAATGGAATGTGTTTATTATAATATAAAAATAATTTCCTCCCCAAATATATGTGTAAACGCTGCCTCAGGAAGATGTGCTGGGTCTAATCGTGCCCTGGGAATATGCCTCTCCCAGATAAGGAGTGATGCATACACACAAATTCCCTGATGTTTAACTTTGAAATTCCCATCTCCTATGCAAGCCTCTCCTGTTTCCTCACCCTCACTGACCTCAGGATCTTGACCCTGCTCCCTCCATTTTTCCTGTTCTCATAACCTGTCATTTCTCTCTTGCTTTCACTCTGTCTCTGCCAAGTGTGGGTCCAAGGTCAAGCATTTGGACTGCTCACAGGTACCGCCCCACCCCGCACGCCCTGGACCTCCCACCACACTCTCCTTAAATACCTCTGCCTAGTGGATAGGCCTCACCCTTCTGGGTAGATTCTATTTTCTTGCATAGATCCCAGTGTTATGGCTAAACTCCACCACCAGTTTTCTCCAAATGCACATTGGGCAGCAGAGTTTTGCTGTGAGAAGGATAGTGAATTATTCCCCTCAATTTCCCGTTATCCAGCCTCTCCCAGCTGCTCAACAGTTCTTTAACTCCCCGTTCCTTTAAACTTGCCTGGTGTTAAGTATGTACTCAAGCTGTCCTCATCATGCAGATTTTGGTCCTATCCAACCTGTGTACTGACTCCCTCTCCAGGGGAGGAGCTGGGGAATGTGTATTATGATACTCCTCGCCAGGGATTCTTCAATTCTTCGTATGGGGCAAGCTTGACAAATGCTGCTGTTACTCACCCAGGATGTCCTATTCTAGGCCCTCTGTGGCCACCAGGGATTTACCTAGCCTCCCCTTTCAGCCCTGCCTCCACTCCTGAAACCCCCTGTCAGTTTTGATGTTGCCTCCTTTCCCACTTAGAAGATTAAGTCATCTGCTCTGTGCTTCCTGGAATTTCCCACCCTCCACCTTCAAACACTTCCTCCCCACACACCAGCTTTCCCCCGCTCCCTGGCTGACTTTTCTCCCTGGATCTGGACACACTCCCTTCTGCCACCCCATCTCCCTGGCACACTGCCTTTCTCTACCTCTTCATGTACAGTCAGTGTTTCCCTCACCACAGGTTTTTTTTAAAAATTATTTCAGCTGTTTGTATTCTCTCTAAAAAACAAAATATCTTATAGTAAAGTAGCTACAGTGGTACCTCGAGATACGAGTTTAATTTGTTCCGTAACCTTGCTCGTATCTCAAAGCAAATTTCCCCATTGAAATGCCGTTAATCCGTTCCAGCCCCCAAAATGCCACCCCAGTTGTTCTTGTTACGTGTTTTTGAATAAGAAAAATGTATTTATAAATGACAAATATTGTATAAAAACATAATAAAAGAGAATGTAAAGGAATAAACTGGTTTTATCAAGTGTATTTCCCTACTCGTTACATTCTTAATGCTACACTTTATCCCTAAACTGAATGTAACTTAACTAATCTTCACTGAACTTAATTGCTACTGGTCTTTGCATTTTTGGCCCATTTCAAAAAAAAGTGCCCAATGAGGTTTGCCTCTTCCTCCCTTTCAGAATGTTTCTGAAATGGGTGAGGCAAGTTTCATTGAACAGCTCCGATGCACGACCAGTAGCAACTTTTTTGGGGTGTTTCTTTTCCAGGAAGTGTGACACCCTCTCCCACATCCCTAAGATCTCCTTTATCTCACTTGTAGAGATCTCCTCCACCTCTGGCTCCTCCTCAAAACCAATTTCTTGGAGAACCTCCGCATGTTGCTGAGACTGCAACTCTTGTAACTCCTCCGTGGTGAGTTCCAGAGAGTGCTCCTCGACGAGCTCATTCACGTCTCTCTCATCCACCTCCAGACCCATGGATTTTCCCAGAGACACTATCTCCTCCTCCACTGGCACCTCGGGTTCGAATCCTTCGAAGGTCCTTTGGGCTACAGCCTCAGGCCACAGCTTCTTCCATGTAGAGCTCAAAGTCCTCGTTGTAACACCCAGCCAGGCCTGATCAATAATTCTGAGGCATATCACGATGTTAAAGTGGTTCTTCCAGAACTCTCGAAGGGTGAGGTTTGTGTTCTCCTTCACCTCAAAGCAGCACCAGAACAGGTGCTTGGGTACAGCTTTTTAAAATTAGAAATCACCTCCTGATCCATGGGCTGCAGGATAGGAGTGGTGTTGGGAGGTAGGTAGACAACCTTTATAAACTTGAACTCTTTGAGGAGTTCATCTTCGAGGTTTGGTGGGTGAGCAGGATCATTGTCAAGGACGAGGAGGGCTTGCATGGTTAGGTTGTTTTCCTGTAGATATTTCTTAACAGAAGGGCCGAAAACCAGGTTTACCCACTCCACAAAGAACTGCCTGTTGACCCATGCCTTCGGGTTTGCCCTCCACATAACTTGCAGTTTATCTTTTAAAACCTTATGTGACTTAAAGACTCTGGGGTTTTCCGAATGGTATACGATCAGAGGCTTGATCTTGCAGTCGCCACTCGCATTGGCGCACAGTGCGAGAGTTAGCCTATCCTTCATGGGTTTGTGGCCTGGCATCACCTTCTCCTCTGCTGTTATATAAGTCCTATTCGGCATCTTCTTCCAGAAAAGCCCTGTCTTGTCATAGTTGAAGAGTTGCTGGGGGATATATCCTTTGGCTTCTATCAGTTCGAAAAAAGTTTTGAGGTAATCCTCAGCTGCCTTCACATCCGAACTTGCTGCTTCACCGTGCCTGACGATGGAGTGAATGCTGGACCTTTTCCTGAAGTTATCAAACCAGCCTCTACTGGCTTTAAATGAGTCTTTCAATGCTTCGTCCATGGAAGTGCGCGGGGTCTGCTCCAGCAAATCACCGTAAATCGCTAGCACCTTCTCTCATATGATGCCCTGTGTTAATGTATCTCCTTTAAGCTGCTTCTCCGTCACCCACACCATCAGTAGATTCTCCATCTTTTCATGGAGAGAGCTTCGGAGCTTAGAAATTATTGTAATGCCCTTAGCTGGTGTTAAACCCTTTATCGACTCCTTCTGTTTAAGCACAGTGCATATCATTGAAGTTCTACACCCATATTGTCTTGCCAAGTCAGCCACTCGCACACCTTGCTCATATTTTTCTGATTTCACGCTTTAATTCAATAGACATCATCCTCTTCTGAGCACTGACCTTTCCACTTGCTTTCTTCAGACCCATGGTTATAAAAAGAAATGTGATAAAGTATGTAAATGAACAAAAGATGCTTCGTCAACGAGGTAAAAAAGCACACTGACTGAGGCGTGGGAAACTATGAGACGCTCGAGTCGTGGTAAACTGGAGGCTGATCCGTGCGATTACTCGTATCTCAAATGTTGCTCGTATTTCAAAGCAAAAAATCGCTTGCTCGATGGCTGGTATCTCAAAAATCTCGTATGTTAGGGCACTTGTATCTCGAGGTACCACTGTACTTCATCAGGCTGCCACCCTCTCCCTGCCTTCTCTTTACTTCCCCACCGACAGGCCTTATCTTCCTGCCCAGCAGCAGCTGTGCTTTCCCCTGTGCCCTCACTGGCCCGGTGGCCTGAGCAGCAATCTGAGGCCTCTGTGATGCCCCAGGGGCCCACTGTGGCATTGCCAACTGGAGGTCATGGTCAGAAAGCGAGGCTACCTGTCTGGTGCTCGGTGGAGCAGCCACACAGGTTTTGTTTTCCCTGACACTGCTGCTTGGCCCAGGCTATATCCTTGGTGTCTCTCTGCAAATAGGCCTGTCTTTGTAGGAATAAGTACAGGAGTCCAGGGAGGATGAGAAGAATGGCTGCCATTTGTGGCTCTGGAGGACAAAGTGGCTGGTGCCAGCAGGTGGGTCTGTGCACAGGTTGTGGTTAGGCCCCCAGAGAAGACCCTCAGAAACTGGGAGGATCTAGGCAAATTCCATCTCTGTACCAGGACCATCCTTCCCGACCTAATTATTTTTATTCTCACTCACGCCCACCAGCCTCACTGTCATATATATTTGGACTTTGAAAAAATAAATTATTGAGGGGAAATTCACATAACATAAACTTAACCATTTTAAAGTAATCATTTAGTACATTCAGGATGTTGTACAAGCACCACATTATAGTTCTAAGTTTTCCTCATCCCAGAAGCTAACTATGGTTAAGCAGGATATCCCCCCATTCCCTCTCTCCCTGGCTGGACAACCACCAATAGGCTTTCCATCCCTTCAATTTATCTATTCTGGATTTCTCATATAAATGGAATCACATACTCTGTGACCTTTGTGCCTAGCTTCCCTCATTTTAGCACGTTTTTGAGATTCACCCTTGCTACAGCATGTATCAGCATCTATTTCCTTTTTTTCCCCAAATGTTTTCATTGTGATAAAGTACATATAACATAAAATTTATCATCTAAACTATTTTAAGTATACTGTTGAGTGCTTATAAATTAAATACATTGTAGTGTCGTATAAGCAGCAGCACCACCCACCTCTAGAACTCTTTGTAAAACTGAGACTGTCCTCATTAAACATTAACTCCTCATCCTCTTCCCCAGCCCCCGAACCCACCATCTACTTCCTGTCTCAATGAATTTGACTTCTCTAAGTACCTCATATAAATGAAACAATAGACAATTCTTTCTCTGTGTTGCCCCTTGGTCCTGTGTATCCTCAGATAACCTTGCAGCTCGGTATTCTCACATTTTGCCTGATGATGAGACACCTGTGGGGCTTGTAGGATGACTGATGGGCTGGAAATTTCGTATTTGTGGGACTCCCAGCTGACTCTTCCCCCAAAAAACAAAGGAAAACCCAGGATAACCCCATGACTTCATCTTTCCCCTTAGCACCTTCCCCTGAGAGAACTCTATTTCCAGGTAGACTTTTACTGTGATGGATGATGTGGGGTCAGGGGGCATTCTTGTATGAGGGCCTTATTACTCTACCCAGACTCTGAGGCTAAAACAGGCACAGAAGGAGGCTCGCCAAGGACTCCTTTCTCTGGCTTCAATTTGGTAACTTCAGAGTAGGCTGTTTGGACAGATAGACCTGAATTTCTCCCATCCTTCCATAGGCATTTTACCAGAATCTTTGATCCATGAACACCTGAGCAAAGAGAAGTTTAATCAAAGGAGAAGAAACTTGGACCCAGAAGATGGCTGAAAATTCCATTAAAGAGGCCCTGAGAGAGCTGTTCTCATTGTTGCCTTTCTGAGGGATCTAACAGGGAGCATTATATTCCATGTGCTCTTTGCATCTCTCCTCTCTATGTTCCTGCCACAGGGCCCCTGGCTATGTCTGTGTACTTTGCTACAACTTTAGCTGTGAGTCACATGGAGTCCAGAATTGTGCATTATTCTTTTTTTGTATTTATGATGTCTAGCACAATTCTTGTTCATATTAGAACTTGGTAAATGTTCATAAACTCAGGGAAGATATTTATTGATTTATTTTTGTGGAGCCCCTGTCTACCAAAAGCAATTTTATTAGTGTGTTACAAGTAAGTAATATTGTAATAATTGTATGGTGCCAGATGAGTACTGTAAATATTGGAAAAAAACACTTTGTGAAGTAAATATTAAACCACTGTGAAAGTAATACAAATAATATTGAATGTCAACTGTAAGTGAACAATAAAAATCTAAAAAATTTTTTAAATGTATTACAAAATTCATGGGCCCTGTGAAGCATGGTGATTGAATGACTGATTGATTTAGAGTTATGGTAGAGAAGATACACTTACAAATTTATTTATTGTCCTGCCTTTATAAAGATTCTTCTTAGTATGTAGGTATCATTTCTTTCTGTTCAGGTCCAGAAACTATCTCTTTTGTTCAAAATTGTGGCTAATTATTTCTCTTTTGTAGCATGATTATTACTCATAATACCCTGGCTCTTCTGGGCTTGTTTGTATTAAAACAGCATAGATCTTCTTGCCTCCTCAGCATCCTAATGCCATGGATTTAATGGTGGTCATATCATTACTCATGAGGCTGCCTCATCTACCCTGCATCGATGTGTACTGGTTTCCACTGACTCTTTCAAAGTTGTCACTATGTTTTGTTGATGATAACTATAATCCCAGCTCTTCCCTGTAGCATGCACAAAAATGTGAACAATAAGTCATCTTCTGGTCATGAAATGTATCATTTCAAATTTTATAGTATAGCAGGTGAAACGGTACAAATTTCCAGTTATAAAATGAGCAAGTCATGGAGATGTAATGTATAGCATGGTGACTATAGTTAATAATCCTGTATTGAATATTTGAAAGTATCTAGGAGAGTAGATCTTGAAAGTTCTCATCACAAGAAAAAAATGTTTTGTAACTATATGTGGTAAAAAAAAATATTTTCATGTGAAAATTAATTATTTTCCCGCAAAAGTGAATTTTATAGTATACGGTAAAGGTAGAAGAACATATTTTCCCAAATGTGTGTTCTCTTAACCCAGTGGTTGGCAAACCACAGCTCAAGAGCCACATGCAACTCTTTGGCCCCTTGAATGTGGCTCTTCCACAAAACACCACGTGCAAGCACACATGTACAGTGTGATTGAAACTTTGTGGCCCATGCGCAGAAGTCGGTTTTCAGCTCTTAAAAGAAATTTCAATCGTTGCGCTGTTGATATTTGGCTCTGTTGACTAATGAGTTTGCCAACCACTTGTCTTAACCCTTTAGATTTTAATCCTACATCCCTGGAGTATGTTCTCTTTGCCTATTGACTCCATCTCTGTCTTCACACACCACCAGCAATGGGAGGACAGCCAGGAGCCCTGGGTGTGTCCATCCCTCCTCCAGCAGAGCCTGAGCCTCAGGGGAGCATGGCATCATCACAGTGACTGGAATCAAGAGAGAACCTGCATTGGAAGGGTGCACTGGCAACACAGTATGATGGCGAGAAAACCCTCAGAGACCTTTCCACAGCCCCCAGAAGATTACCTGACATGGAAGTGGAGGAGGGAGAGCTCTTTGTGGGCCACCAATGCTGCTCAAACCAAGAGTCTGTGATAGACTATTATTCGCTGAGAGCACTGAACCATCCTGTATCTGAACTGAGTGAGAGTCAGCCTGTGAGTACTACTCTGATGGCCCAATCTCACCCAATCCAGAGGGAATACCTAGGAGGCAAGCTAGAGTACTCAGCTCAGGCAGTTTCCCTCCTGAAAATGTGCTTGACAAGGGTGCCCTAGGACAACCTCATAGGCACAAGTCTCAGAACTCTTCAGAGCATCTGAGGTGGGGAATTGGAGAGTATTCTGAAGTAGAAAATGGGGACTGCCATCCACCTAAGTCCCAGGCAGATCCAGGAACCCCATCTCAGTGGCACCATCAGCCTGGCAGAGGAGGACTAAGAAAGTTTGGAGAGGGCACTCTAAAGCATAGGGCCAAGTGATGCATGGGTTCAGTCCAAGGACTCTGCCTGCCTAGATCTAAAGGGCACTAGTGAATGACCCAGGTGTCAGTTCAGGTTCTCTAAGAAGCAGACACCAAGACAGGATTAGATGTGCAAGAAATTTGCTTGGGGAACAACATGCCTTTGAGGGAGTGGGGATGTGGCAGGCTACATAATGCCACAAAGATGTCAATGTTCTAATCCCCAGAATGTGTAACTATGTTACCACATGTGACCAAAAAGATTTTGCAGATGAAATTAGATTAGGATGTTGAGGTAGGGAGATTATCCTGGATTGACTGGGTGAACCCTAAATGTAGCACAGGGGCTTTTAGGAGGGAGACAGGAGGGCAGAGTCAGAGATGGAGATGTGGTGATGGAAGTAGAGGTCCAAGTGATTGAGAAGGAGCCATGAGCCAAGGAATGCAGGCTGCCTTTAGAGGTTGCAGAAGGGAAGTGATGGGTTCTTTCCTGGAATCTCTAAAGGACTCTCCCTTAGAGCCTCAGGAAGGAATGCAGCTTGATGATCTGTTTCAGACTTCTGACCTGTGGAACTATAAGATAATATGTGCGTGTTCTTTTAAGCCACTAGGTTTGTGCTGGTTTGTTATAATAGCCACAGGAAGCTAATGCAGGGAGGAAGCCAAAGGAAAGCATGGGTTGGGGAGAGGGTAAAGGAGGAGAGGGGTGTTGGGATGCAGGTCTGACCCTTACTCCTTTACTGAGGAGGGAGGGGAGGCTGGAGGGCTGAGGGGAAATCTTAGATTGTGATGCAGACTTAAGAAAGTTTTGGCAGACCAATGACAGGTCTTTGAGCACCAGTGACTGAGAGAGGAGTGCTTAGTCTCTAGGGAACAGTGGCCAGCATCTCTGCCACACTCAGTCACTAGCTGGTTTGGATAGATTTTGGCACAGCAGCTGAGGCTGCCCATATTCTCTCAGCAGCCAGGGTCCAAGGTGCATATTCCACAGCCTCCACAGCCCAGCTCTGTCTTGCACAGATCTACCTAATCCATACAATTTCTGGGAACAACTTCTATGTGCTTTCATGGGCCTTTTCTCCAGAGGGGACATCGAGAAGAGGAAGGCTCGTGGGAGAGGGGACAAACTCACACTCGCCCTCTTTCTCCTCTACTGTCCAGCCTGATTTCCTTTTACATTAAAAAAAATATATTTTTTATTGATTTTTTAGAGAAAGAAGAATGTAGAGGGAGAGAGTGAAATGTTGATGTGAGAGAGAAACATCCAGCAGTTGCCTCCTACATCACCACTGGGGATGGCTCCTGCCACTGGTCATGTGCCCTTACCAGGAATCAAACCAGCCACTTTTCAGTGCCCGGGACAATGCCCAATCAGCTGAGCCATACCATCCAAGGCTCCCCTCACTTTTATTACTCACTTTGGCAGGTCTTGGTGGTGACTGAGTGTGGGAGGGATGCTGGCCACTGTTCCCTGGAGACTAAGCACTCCTCTCTCAGTCACCAGGTGTGACCCAAATAAGGGTCTACATCCCTTTTAATGCAGAGGCTAGGAGAACTGTTCATAGTTACTATGGGGCAGGGGTACCAAAAGGCACCCAAGGAGATCCCTGGGCTCCACCTGAACTTCTCCTGCATTTTGTGTAAAAAGAGCACCTTTTCCAGCTGCTTCTCAGTATCACTAACCCCTGCCAGAATGGGTGAGGGTTCAGACTGTGGACACCTACGGACTTGTGGTCACAGGAATATAAGGTGCCATGGTAGAGTTATTGTTTTTAGTTTCATGGGAAACACTAAATTTCCCAGTGGTGACTGTGAGTGATGGTAAGTGGGGCCCACACCCACCTGCTTCCACTTCTTGGTTCCTAGACCCATGTATTATTCCTATGGGCGACCCAGCACTATCCACACGTCTCTAATTTAATGTGTCCCAAAGGATAACATTTTATCCTTTCAGAGTATGCCTGCTACAGTGTCCCTTCACCTGTACTATTTGAAGGCCATCCCAGTGTTCCATGAGGTCCCTTCTGGGTAGTGCAATCTATGATGGGACCAGTGGGTTCCACAGCCAAGGGATCATTCCTGCACTTCCCTCTCTGAGATGTGGGCTCTACAGTGTGATGCTTGGAACTCCATGTCTGTGGATCAGGCATCCCAGTAGTCCTGGATGCTGGTGCTAGCTGAAGTCCATGAGGCAGTAAGGTGGACCATACCTAGACTAGTTATATATCCTGTAGGATGAACTGCTGGCTCTTCAAATATGGAAGGGATCCAGCAAAGCAGATTTGCCAATCTAGTGGTCTCTAAATCAGGGCCTCAGCAAGGTCTCTGTTGTTTGCAGGTTGGACATTCAGAGGCAGCAGTAGATCCTCTGACCTTGGTAATGAGTCCATGCAGCTGGGCCCATGCAGCACCTCCATTTCAGCCACTGTGGCCACTCCACTTGCATGTTGATTGCACCAATGATGAAGGCAGGCTAATGTCCAATTGCCGGGTAATTAGTAATGATCTACTTGGGCATTTAATACTCTCATGCAGTGGATACTTTCTGGTGGGAGTTAACATATGATACAGAAATCTTCAGACTTCTTGCCTACTCCTATATGTCCTTCCACATGTTTTACTGATGATATAGGGCACCTCTCCCAATATGACTATAGATGCAATCTGGGGAAGTACAGCAGTGGTGAGTACTCCCTCATGCAACTTAGTTGTGCCCTTTGGTTCTGCTCAGATTTGATCTTGGCTATATCATTTCCATTTTATGATGCATCTTGTCCTATGACTGACACCTCCAACCTTATGTACACCTCCCCACCCCAAGATCATAAGTCCCCAGTGGTAGCTGTATTTGCACTGCGGTCTGGACATGCTGCAGAGCTTTTTCCTATTCCAGGCTCCACTCAATCTTAGTAACCTTCTGTACCACCCCGTGTATTCTATTTCTAGAATCAAGTAAGATATACCAGGCACTGTGCTTCTTCTTTGTGGTAGGGGATGCAAGATGCAGAAATTTGTGTTTTGCTTTGGAGGGAATATTCAAGAATTGTCCCGACCACTGGATCCCTTAACACTTTATTTATTAAAATGCAGTCCTCTGGATCTTCATTGGATTTATTTCAAATCCACTCTAAAGCATATATCTTCCCAAAGTCTCCAGTGAACTAGCCACCTATTATTTCTTCTCTGAAGTCACCATGATATTTTGTTCTGTGGGCTTTTCAGGTGGTCTGTATATCTTCAGACTATTTATTTTTATTTTTTTAAATAAGTTTTTATTGACTTCAGGGAGACAGAAAGAGACATAGAAATATCAGTGATGAGAGAATCATTGATTGGTTGCCTCCTGCACACTTCTTACTGGAGATTGAACTGGTAATCAAAGCATATACCCTAACAGGAATCAAACCATGACCTCCTGGTTCAATAGTCCATGCTCAACCATTGAGCCACAATGACCAGGCTTTAATAGTTTATTGTGTTTTAAAAAATATTTATTGTTGATTTTATTACAGATGTCCTCTTTTCCTCCTTCATTGTCCCACTTCATCTGGTTCCTGCCCCAAGCCTTCACCACCCTATTGTCTGTTTCTATAGGTAATGCATATATGCATACAAGTTCTTTGGTTAATCTTTTCCCTCCTATATCCCTCCCCCTTTCCTCTGAGATTTATTAGTCTGTTCCATGTTCCCATGCCTCTGGTTCTATTTTATTCATCAGTTTATTTTATTCATTAGATTCATTGTTCATTTATTTTGATTTTATGTTCAATTATCAATAGATATGTATTCACTGACATTTTATTCATATTTTTATATCTCTCCCTCCTCCTCCTCTTCTTCCTTAAGAATACCCTTCAGCATTTCATGTAATACTGGGTTGGTGGTGATGACCTTCTTCAGCTTTTTCTTGTCTGTGAAGCTTTTTATCTGACCTTCAATTCTAAATGATAGCTTTGCTCGGTAGAATAATCTTCATTTTAGGTCCTTGCTGCTCATCACTTTGAATATTTCTTGCTACTCCCTTCTGACCTGCAAAGCTTCTGTTGAGAAATCAGCTGAAAGTTTTATGGTCACTCTCTTGTAGATAACTAACTTTCACTGCTTTTCTCTTGCTGTTTTTAAGATTCTCTCTTTGTCTTTAGCACTTGGCATTTTAATTATGATGTGTGTTGGTGTGGGCCTCTTTGGGTTCCTCTTGCTTAGGACTCTCTGTGGTTCCTGCACTTACAAGTCTATTTCTTTCACCAGTTAGGGGAAATTTTCTGTCATTATTTCTTCAAATATGTTTTCAATATCTTGCTCTCTCTCTTCTTCTGACCACCCAAAATGTGAATGTTGGTATGCAGAGACTCCTTACACTATTTTCATATTTTCTTATTATTTTTTCTGATTGGGTGTTTTTTCCCCCTCATATTCCAATTTGTTGATTTTATTATCAGAATCTCTACTCTACTGTTGAATCCCTATAAATTATTCTTTATTTCATTTAGTGTATGCTTAATTTCTGACTGGTTCTTTTCCATGTCTTTGATGTTATCACTAAGGTTCTTGAAAGTCTCATTAAGAGCCTTGAAAGTCTCACTAAGTCTCTTGAAGCTCTCATTAATATTCTGGAGCAACCTTGGCAAATGAGTCCATACAGCTGGGCCCATGTATTGAGTTCTTTTTCTGGATATTTCTTCTGTTCTTTAATTTGTGACAGTTTCTTTATCTCTGCATTTTGGATGCTTCCTTGTGTTTGTTTCTTTATATTAATAGAGCTGTTAGGTCTCCTGAAATTGGTAGAGTGGTGTTGTGTATTCATTGTCCTGTAGGGCCCAGTGGCTCAGCCTCCCCAGTCACCTGAACTGTGCAGGTTGTGTGCACAGTTTTATTGTAGTTCAGCCTTGATTATTGGTGGTATCACTGGCAAGAGTTGACATCCAGGCCAGTTGTCTATAGCTGCGACTATAGTGAGACAGCTGTTGTGTAGGAGATACTCTTCTAGAGCAGGACTTGCTTTAGTGGGGTTTTGGTGCTCACTGAATTTTCCCCTTGAGTGTGTCACTTGTGGATGTATAGAGTTGTAATCTAGTATGGTCTGAAGTGCAATGGCTCTGGGGCCTCCTTAGAGGTAAAAAGTCAACAATAGGCAGGAGCTACAAAGCAATCTTCAGATGGAGGCTACTTGTATTGGGCTTGGAAGTGCCCAGGTGAGGTCAACCTGTGAAGCAAGTCAGACTGCTGCTAGTGCTGAGTCTTGCTGATGCCAAATGCTGCTTGTTTGAGTGATCTGAAGCCTGAGCCAGAGCAGGCCATTCATATGGAAAAGCTGCTGCAAACAGCTTAGGTAGGGCTAAAAATTGGAGGGACAGAGTCTCAGGGAATCACCAGGCTGGAGGGAGCAGTGTGAGCAGGGTGACTGAAAACTCAGATATGGCTGCCAGTGAGCTCTGTGATGGGGGGAGTTCTATTTTTTAGTTGATGGATTTCAACTTTGCAGATTGGCTCAGATCTAGAAACTACATGATGGATTATGATATTTTACTGGACAGCCTCTGCAGCCTTCTGCTACTCTATTTTTACCTTTTTGTTGTTGTTGTTGCAGATATTAAGTAGTACCCTCCTTGGAAGCCTGCTTTTTGCCGTTGAGGACACCAGGCTCTGTTAATCATGTCCACAGCTCCCTGATGGTCATGTCTCTTCAGCTGCCTCTGTGATCTCACCAGTAGGTAGGGTTGTTGCAGCCTCGTGGCTTCTGGTGGTCAAGCACAGCCTCCTAACTGCTAGTGTTTCAGGGCCCTCATTCTAATCATGGATATCTATGTGAAAGTCTGGGCCACCCTTCCTATGGTCAGCCTTGGGTTGCAGAGCAGACCCACCACTGAACATCATGGTGATGCTGGTGCCCCCTCACCAATATATTCCTAATGCCTTGGTGAAGGTGTGTCCTCTGGCATCCTGTGGGGTATCATCCACTAGCCAATCTTCTGCCTCACCCAGTGTGCCCATTCCAGCATGTCCTCAGCCCCCTCATCCTTTCCTCCCCCAATTGCCAAGACAGCTTGGAAACGTCTACTTCACCCAGCATTGCCCACTAATTTATTCAGCAGAGCATTTGTCCATCCCCTGGAGTCCTTGCCAAAATATTAAATTCTGATTCTGGGGAATTGCCATTGAGTTAATGAATTTCTGCTTTCTCCAGTCTTGTATCTTGGCTCTTTTGATCAAATCCCTTCAAAAACCAGTGCCAGGAATGCTTCCCTAGCTCCTGCCAGTAGATATGACTGAATCTCGAGGCAACTTTGGAAGGTAATTTCTTTACTTTCTTATCAGGCATAACACATCCCCAAACAGGTTTTGTGGGACTTGACTCTAGTTATCACTTAGGAGTGGACCAAAGAGGTGGAGAGTTCCTGAGGGCACCAGCTACCTTGTAAGGACTAGGAAGACGCTCAAATGAGATGCAGGTGTGACCCAGTGGGAGAGAAGAGAGGAAGAGCACCTGTGGTTCAAGTCTAAGAAACTTTCCACCAGGCTGGTGGGGAGTCACAAAGCCAGAGTCCTTCGTTAAAGGAGTCCATATCTTCTAGACACAAGGCTTCCTTCCCTTCTGAGTACAAGACACCCAGGTCCTGGCTAGTGAAATGAGGCTGATACTTATCACACGGAAAGCTATGAGGATTGAATGAGACAGTGCGTGAGAATGAACCCCATTGAGAGTGACAAAATGTACCACTTTCCTTTACACATCCAAGGCAGATGTCACAAATTCATGATAGCCTTTTCACAAGAAGGCTTGATTCAGCCCCTGAAACATTCTCAATATAAAGTAGCAAGTAGTCTCTTAAATAAAATATTACTCCCAAATAGGATATAGGCACCAGCCTAACTCTCTATCACCCAAAAAAACTCTTTGTTGGGAGTCCCAAAATATTTCAAGTGCTTATTAAACTGGTCTCTATGAGTATATGCTGTAACTTCCAGATATTCTGTTAGGATACTATTATCCAAACAGTGTACAGCAAACCTTTGGTTCGTGGGGAGGACATTCATTTCCTTGAGTTCTTTGCCAAGTTTTGATGTAGGGAAGTTGTGGGTGGGGGCTCTAACCATGGTGTTGAGAGGAGGGAAGACAGTGTGTGTGTGTGTGTGTGTGTATGTGCCCGCGCGTGCACTCATGTGTGCACTCACATGCACAGAAATAAAGTGGGTTGGGCTGTGGATGGGATTGTAAAGGGTCTATTTCTCTATAGGGTGAGGGAGAGGTATGTGCTTCTCTGAGGGTTCCCACAGGGACACAGGCCTGTTTTAACTGAGCAAAGGTTTAGAAATATTGTGTTACTAGAGGCCCAGTGTACGATATTAGTGCATGGGGGGGGGGGAGGGTGCCCTTCAGCCCAGCCTATGCCTTCTTGCAATCTGGGACCTCATTGGGTAAGGGTCCCTAGGCCTGGTTGGCAATCATGGCCTATAGTGGCTTTCCTTCCTCTGGCTGCCAGCAGCTGGCCCCACCCCAGCTACTGCCACTGCTTGCCATATGTGTGGTGCTGCCCTCCTCCCCTGTCACTAGTTGCCTCCTTCTGTGGGCAACAGGCGTGGAATGTGATTGTTTAGCTGGCCTGAACCTCCCTCTGTGGAGCGATTTTAGGGTGATGGCGGGGCCCCTTCACCAACGGCATCGCGCTCACTTTGGCTGGCCTGGCTCCAGTGTGTCATAGCATGGTTGTCTGGAAGGTCATCCAGACAGTTGTTCTGTTGTTCAGTTATTTGGTCGATTTGCATATTACACTTTTATTATTATAGAAGACTAGGAGCCCAGTGCACTATTTGTGTACCTTGAAAGGAACTGTGGGCTGCAAGGCTGCAGTGGGCACAGGGCATATCTTCTACACCCCAACTCAGCCCCTCCTGCCATGGCCCCCAGACCCCTGTCTGCCAGCAGGCCCACTCCTGCTGACACTACTCCCATGCACTGATGGCACCAGCCCCACTCACACCCATTGATGGCATGGAGTGATTGAGGTAGGTACCAGCAGTGGGGACTAGTAGGGCTGGTGCTGTCAGCAGGTGCGAGGGGCAGTTGCTGCCCCAATTGCCCCTCAGGAGCAGGGGGAGGTGGAGAAGCCCTCAGAGGCAATCAGGGCCGGCAGCTGCCACTCACACCTGCTGATGGCACCGAGTGATCAGGACCAGTGCCAGGCACTGGCAGTGGGTGTGAGTGGTGGCTCCAGTGCTGGGTGTGGTTGTAAGTGGGTGCCAGCAGCAGGTGCTAGTGGGGCTGTCACTGGCAGTGGGTGCAAGAGGTGGTTGCTAGCCCTGATTGCCCCTCAGGAGCAGGGAGAGGTGGAGAAGTCCTGAGGGGTGATTGGAGCCAGCAGCTTCTTGCTTGCATATGTTGACAGCACAGATTGATTGAGGCTGTGCCAGGTACCACCAGCGGGTACAAGTGGGGCTGGCACTGATAGCAGCTGCAAGCTCCAGCTGGGACTACAGTCCATGGGAGCAAAGAATTTTCAGTAACCATCAGAGGCTTGTCTCAATGACAGTGCCCAGCACCCTGCCTTGGTCTAGTGTCCTGCTCACCTGTGCCACCATCCCACTGTGGCCAATACCTGCCATGTTCTCCACACTGCTTCCTGCTGCTGATGCCCGTCATGTTTTGTTTGTGACCTTGGTGGTCAGCACACATTATAACAACCGGCTGTTCAAGAGGTCCAGTGCACAGGGTGGGGAGGAATCCAGTCTGGCTTTGCTTCTTAGCACTGGCCCTGACCCCCCATCCACTGGTGGGCAATCTGGGGCCAGGTTGGCTGTGGGAGGGGCTGTGGGAGGTTGAGGTACAGCATATTGCATCCCATCCAGTCTCTGTGGAGGTGTGGCACCAGGACCAGGTCCATGCCTAGGTCTCTGTGGCTGCCTCTGCAGAAGGGGCCACGGTGCCGGACCAGTCCATGCCATTGCCTCTTCCACACTGTCACCTCTCCCATGCCACTGCCTCTCCCACACTGCCGGTCCTCGGCCCTCACAGCCACTGTGGCTTTGTCCAGAAGGATGTCTGGAAGACGTCCTGTCTATCTGGTCTAATTAGCATATTACCTTTTTATTAATATAGCCTAGAGGTCCGGTGCATGAAATTCATGCACTGGGATGTGTGTTCCTCAGCCCAGCCTTCACCCTCTCCAATCTGGGACCCCTCAAGGGATGTCCAACTGCCTGTTTAGATTGGGCCTAAAGGGGCAGTTAGACAACCTTCTCACAATCCAGGAATGCTGGCTCCCATCTGCACACCTGCCTGCCCTTCTGATTTCCCCTAACCACTCCCTTGCCAGCCTGATTGATGCCTAACTGCTCCCCTGCCAGCCTGTTTGCCCCTAACTGCCTCCCCTGCAGGCCTGGTCACCCCTTACTGGCCTCCCCTGCAGGTTTGATTGCCCCCAACTGCCCTCCCTTGCAGGCCTGGTTCCTCCCAACTGTCCTCCCCTGTTGGTCATCTTGTGGCAGCCATCTTGTGTCTACCTGTGAGCAGCCATCTTTGACCACATGGGGCAGCCATTTTGTGTGTTGGAGTGATGGTCAATTTACATATTACTCTTTTATTAGGATAATATTCAACCCCAAAATCTTCTGTGTTTGGTAGAGTAAAGATGAAGGGAAAGGGAAAACTTTCTTCTGAGCTTCTTTCTCTTTTACTCTCCCAACTAGTCAGACTGACTTGGGCAGCTCTAAATGGAATGAAAATAGATATTTTTCAAAACAGCCTTAGGTCCTATTGAGATACACAGACACACACACACACATACACACACCATATCACCACCACCACAACCAATATTTTCATCAGTGTTCATACAAGAGACATTGCAAAAGATGCTGGAAGTATTTTCTGGGTCAGCAAAACTCTGACACACATACATAATGTCTGGTAGTAACACCATCTTTTCATTGTTTTACTGTATCTTTTTCTTTTTTCTTTTTAACTGATGAAGGAAATGGGTCACATTTTCTTCCCTTCCTCCTTTCTCCTAATAACTATCTACATGTATACTTTTCTATTTACTTGGTGTCACAAAATGACAGTCTCATTATTTACTGGCATAGAACTTCTGTCTTTAATGCCTGTTGATCTTGAAATACCATCATACTTGCTTCTGGACAGCTTCAGGGAAATCTCTTTTCCTATCCCTATTTCATCCTTCCAAAGAAGAATCTGTTTGTGGAGGCCTCTCTTAGTGCAGGCTATAAGAAGCCAAGAGGTTATTGGTTAAAATTTGGGATTCTTATAATTTCTGTATGCTTCTTTTTTCCTTTGCTCATTGTGTGACATTGGCACATCTTGATTTTTGCTGAATATTTCAGAATACTTCTCTGTTTAAAGAGGTAATTGTGTGTGTGTGTGTGTGTGTGTGTGTGTGTGTGTGTATGCTTGGGTGTGTTTGTGTTGAGAAGGGAAATGAAGGAAGAAAGGAGGATAGGTAAGCAAATATAGGGATGTAAATATGGCACAATTCCTGCTGGGCCATCAATATTGGCTAGTGTCACCAAAGATGGAACCCAGGAAGGATTTTCTAAAGCAGAGCTCTGGATTCTCTAAAGGTATGGCTGCTTATCTATGTGGAGAGCTAATTGGCCCAATTCTAGAACACTCTGAATCACAGGGTAAGATGTTTGCACTTAATGGAGAGTGAAGAACAATCAAAGCTACACATGCCAGAGAGTGCCATGTGTAGGCTGGCCCAGAGGTGGGGAAGATGCAGAGGTGCTGTTGGAATTCCCCAGGCAGAGGAGAAAAACTTGAACTGTGCCAGGGCAATAGGGGAGGAACACTTCAGAGATCTATACACAGCCACTTCTTGGAGAGAAGTCAAGGAAGACGGGGGAGAGAGACAGAGCCGCTAGAGTGAGGAGGGTACATCTCAGAGGTGACAGGGCCTTCAGGGGAGCAGGAAGATCAGAAGAAAGAAGAGATTCAATGTGGGTGGGATGATTTTGTTTTACATAGGTAGAGCTGATGGTGCCAGCAGAAGGCTTGGGAGACATGCAGGAAAGGAGCCAAGATGTGGCTATACACTTGTCTGCATGGAGGGGAAGATTGAGAGGAGATGAGACCCTGAGGGATCATGATTAATCAGAAACTTTGGACCTCTAAGATCCATGTTGACATGTTTAGATCCATCTGTCATCTATCTATCATCTGTCTATCTATCTATCTATCTATCTATCTATCTATCTATCTAT